>CM070662.1:20298151-21498151 GCA_036346575.1 Dendrocalamus sinicus | reverse complement strand
CTCCGGCGAGTTCCCGGCATTCTTGGCCAATGTTAGCACCCTCGAGGAGCTCCTCCTCGCGTACAACCCCTTCGTGCCGTCGCCGGTGCCGGAGGCCGTCGCCACCGGCCTCCCTCACCTCCGTGTGCTGTGGCTTGCCGGGTGCGGCCTCGTCGGGAAGATCCCGCCTTCGATCGGGAGCCTGAAGGGCCTCGTCAACCTCGACCTCTCCACGAACAACCTCACCGGCGAGATCCCGAGGAGCGTCGGGAGCTTGGAGAGCGTCGTTCAGATCGAGCTCTACTCGAACCAGCTCTCCGGGACGGTTCCGTACGGGCTGGGCGCGCTCAAGAAGCTGCGGTTCTTGGACGCCGCCATGAACCGGCTCTCCGGCCAGATACCGGCGGACCTGTTCCTCGCGCCGAAGTTGGAGAGCCTGCACTTGTACCAGAACGAACTGTCCGGCCGCGTGCCAGAGACGCTGGGCCAAGCGACGGCGCTGAACGACCTGAGGCTGTTCAATAACCGCCTGGTCGGGGAGTTGCCGCCGGAGTTCGGGAAGAACTGCCCGCTCGAGTTCCTGGACTTGTCTGACAACCGGCTTTCCGGCCGGATTCCGGCGACGCTGTGCAGTGCTGGGAGGATGGAGCAACTCCTGATACTGAACAACGAGCTTGTCGGCCCGATTCCGCCGGAGCTGGGGCAATGCCGGACGCTGACGCGGGTGCGGCTGCCGAACAACCGGCTGTCCGGCCCCGTGCCGCCGGACATGTGGGGCCTGCCGCATCTGTACCTCCTGGAGTTTGCCGGGAACGCCCTGACCGGCACCGTGGGCCCAGCCATTGCCCTGGCGCAAAACCTGTCGCAGCTGCTGATATCCGACAACCACTTCGCCGGCGCACTGCCGGCACAGCTCGGCAGTCTGCCCAGTCTGTTCGAGCTGTCGGCCGCGAACAATATGTTCTCCGGGCCTTTGCCGGCGTCGCTCGCCGAGGTCTCCAGTCTCGGCCGGCTTGATTTGAGGAACAACTCACTGTCCGGCGAGCTGCCACAAAGTTTTCGACGGTTGCAGAAGCTGACACAGCTTGACCTTGCCGATAACCGCTTGACAGGAAGCATCCCCGCGGAGCTCGGGGAGCTCCCGGTGCTGAATTCGCTCGACCTGTCCAACAACGACCTCACCGGCAACGTGCCGGTGCAACTGGAGAACCTTAAGCTGAGCCTGTTCAACCTGTCCAACAACCGGCTCACCGGCGCTTTGCCTCCTCTGTTCACTGGCGCCATGTACAGGGACTGCTTCCTGGGCAACCCGGCTCTGTGCCGCGGCGCGTGCCCGAGCGGCCGCAGAGCCAGCGCCGGTCGCCGCGGCCTCGTCGGTTACATGGCCTCCATCCTCACCGTCGCTGGCTTCATCCTGCTCCTCGGCGTCGCGTGGTTCTGCCACAGGTACAGGAACCACGAGAGGCTCGGCGCAGAGGCCGCCGGTGGCGGCGGTGACAAGTCGAGGTGGGTGTTCACGTCGTTCCACAAGGTGGAGTTCGACGAGGAGGACATCCTGAGCTGCCTCGACGACGAGGACAACGTGGTCGGCACGGGCGCGGCGGGCAAGGTGTACAAGGCCGTCCTCGGGCACGGCAGCGGCGACGAAGCCGTTGTGGCCGTTAAGAAGCTGTGGGTAAACGGCGGCACGGCGAGGAAGGGGGACTTCAAGGCCGCCATGGATGGTGCCGTGAAGGATACCTTCGAGGCAGAGGTGGCGACGCTGGGCAGGATCCGGCACAAAAACATCGTCAAGCTGTGGTGCTGCCTCCGCAACGGCGACCGGCGGCTGCTCGTGTACGAGTACATGCCCAACGGCAGCCTGGGCGACCTCCTCCACGAAGGAAAGGGCGGCCTCCTGGACTGGCCGATGCGTTACAGGATCATGGTCGACGCCGCAGAGGGGCTCTCCTACCTGCACCACGACTGCGCGCCGCCGATCGTGCACCGCGACGTCAAGTCCAACAACATCCTCCTCGACGCCGACTTCGGCGCCAAGGTCTCCGACTTCGGCGTCGCCAGGGTCATCGGAAACGGCCCCGCCACCGTGTCCTCCATCACCGGATCATGCGGCTACATCGCTCCCGGTGAGCCACTGATGCACACCCCGATCGACAAGCTTCGCATATAAAATTGAGTTGTGCTTCTTACTGATGAACTGATGATGATGAATTCTTGTTCGAGTTTCAGAGTACTCCTACACGTTGCGCATCACGGAGAAGAGCGACGTGTACAGCTTCGGCGTGGTGATGCTGGAGCTGGTCACCGGCAAGAGGCCCGTCGGGCCGGAGCTCGGCGACAAGGACCTGGTGAGGTGGGTGCGCGGCGGCATCGAGCGCGACGGGTTGGACTCCGTGCTCGACCCCAGGCTCGCCGGCGAGTCCTGGGACGAGATGCGCAAGGTGCTCAACGTCGCGCTGCTCTGCGCGTCCAGCCTCCCGATCAACCGCCCGTCAATGAGGTCCGTCGTGAAGCTGCTGCTCGAGGCCCTGCCGGACAGCAGCAAGGCCAAGGTGCGGGAGGGGAAACGTCTTGACGCCTGAAATCGCTGGACATGGCCAATGTCTCAGGAATCATTAACTTAGCATCACCGCATTTATTTACAAAAGAATAGCTCTGCAATTAATATTAGTTAAAACTTGTAGCATCTTACTCAGAGCAAGTATTATAAGAGGTACATGTAAGTTCTACCAGATCTTTGAGGTGGAGAGAGAGAGGAGGAGAGAGAGAGAGGGGTCAGTAAGCTTACACCACTGAATCACAAGAACCAAGAAACTTTGTGAGAGGAAGGGGTAGGTCATACAGCCTTCAACTGGCTGTAACTACTATATAAGTAGGCTGAAAAGTGAGCTGTAAGTATTCATACAGCCAGCTAAAGGCTGTATTATAAGACTTGCTCTCAGTGAACTCTACAGCAAGGTTGATTTTATGTAAGCTAGGCCTACTTAATTAAGGATATATCCTCTTTAGCTCGTTGTAGTATCTCCATGTACCAGTTAGTTTAAGTACTAATGGCAACAAAGATTTTGTTTAGACTAGATGATACAACCACTTCGACTCTGTGGACGATCTGCACTGTTCTGTGCTCATGTCTGTCTGGCCCTGAAAAGGGGGCCTCTTGTTGTATTTAGGGTGCCTTTGGTTGGGCTTTTGGAAGCTGCTTTTGCTTCTAAAAAGCCAAAAGCCAACCAAAAGGTGGAAACTGTCGCTTTTTCTAAGCATTACTTTTAGGTGTCTGATTTTGAAAGCATCTTTGACCCTGCTTTTGGCTTTCTGCTTTTTGAAATGGTGAAAATATAGAGCTGTTTCACAGTTGTTTCAAGGAAAATAGAGATAGGAGGTAAGTTTTATACTTGTTTGAACCAAACAGCTTACAGCTTTTTCACAGCCCACAACCTACAGCAGCTTTTCCATAGCTCACAGCAGCTTTTTCAGAAGGCACAGCTCAACCAAACACACCCTTAACCTTGTGAGCTTATAACTTAACATCTTCAATTATCACACAAAATAACATAAAAGGGTACAGGGATTTGATTTGATTCAAGCCCCGTTTGGAACGCAGGGACTTTGAAACGGTTCAATTCCCGCAAGAATCGGTAAAAATTACCGTGTTCCAAACGGGCCTCGACATTTCAATTAACTAGTGAGGAATTCAGCCCTGCTGTAATAGGGAAAGTTGATCATATACCCTGCCTTTAGTTGGCGATTTCAGGATTTACCCTCCCCACTCAATGACATGTGGGGTCATTATAAGTCACTGACATGTGGGCCAGGAGGGTAAATCCTGAATTTCCATCTAAGCGGAGGGTATATGATGAATAAATCCGCTGTAATAAGTTGCCATTTCACTTCTCCATTTGGCTGCAGCTTTTGTGCTCTCCAGTTGGAAGCATTCAGATGTGGTGGAAAGGGCAGCAACAGAACAAGATGTTGTACAGAAGCTGTGCTGGCCCTTTTCTTCCCCTCACCTTTCCTGCCTGCAGCGTTCGGATCCAAAAAGCTGGAGATTTTGTTGCTGTTGCGGTTGCTTTTAGCCTTCATCTGTCTGCATGTGCAACTATGGACGCTGGACCATGGCCATGCAGTGCATGACTGCACGTACAATGATATGTCTCATTGGTGGGTGAATTCCCCTCATGGTCCTGAAGAAAAGTTGCAGGAAATTGAACTTCAATCTATCCTTCATAGCCTTCAGAAAGAATGTTTTAACTTCACAGCCTTCAGAAAGAATGTTTTACTGGTTTTTCCGTCCTTTTTTCGCTAACTGATGTAGATACGAGTAGTCTGCTAGGACAGTGGTACATGTATGCAAGGTTGTCGAGATTGGGATCCTATGCGGGGCTGTTTCCGAGTTGACGTTACCTGGATCATTGTATTTCTTTCCCAGTTTTGTTAATGGAATTTGCAAATGATGAAGTTCTTGATTGAGGGAAGAACTTGATGGTAATACTAATGTAGCTCAGAGAGGCAGTTGTTAATCCTGAAACTTAACTGGCAACAGGCCAATATTAATTGGATGGTCAGAGCAAAGACTAGGGAAATTTACTCTTGGTTACTGGATGAACAGCACAGTGGTCCATGGTACTACGAGTCCAGGACCAGGCTTTTAAGGACAGCCTAGACAAATGATTCTTCCTTGCAGCTTCTCTGTGCAGAGCTTGACAGGATGGTCATGGTAGGGTTCTTTCATGTTCAGTGCTGGCTGTGCTGCTGCTTCCATCTTTCATGGTTCGTGCTTATCTTCAGGATAATGTTTTTTTGTCCCCTCGAAGCTTGATGATATCCCTTCTGTCTTCTGCAGTTCGTTGGCAAGTTTTGGCCAACAGTTGAGTTTTCGTAACTCAGCTTGCAGTATGCTAAATTAACTAAGGAAATGACAGCAAATTCAAATAAAGTTTCCGTAAATTTTCGTAACAGCATATGAGATTCTCCATACTGCTGCCATTGCCATCGCCATCTTTTCACAGGAGTAGAGTGGCGGCATGGCATGCGCCGAGGCTGAAACGGACAGCGAAAACGCAGAGCCGATGGGACTACAGGCGCACGCCTGCCTGACCAAAGTGGTCTTGGAGACGACTAGCTCCTACCGAAAATTGCAGGTAATCTTTCTAGCTTCTGTTCTAGTGCTGCTGTCGTTTTCCTTCACAAGTGAACATCCCTGTTGCAATCCCAAAGGTACAGTCGTGTTGCCAAAGCTGAAAAGGAACAAAGGGCCGGTTCTTTTCAACCTATGTCTTAAGACTTTAACTTATATTTTTCTCTAAACAAACAAATAGAATGGCTTCTTCGTTGTTGTTTCGAAGCAGCTTATCACGACTGGCTTTTTGAAGTAACTTATTGGTATTCACACAACCACTAGTACTAGGGCCAAAAACTATCCATTGTAGCTATAAGCCATCAACCACGGTCGAAAAGATCAGAGCCAAAGCCTAGGAGGAGCAAGGTTTTGGAAGTTTCTTTCGCTGGGAATTTCTACTCTATCTCACCATGAGTGACTTGTTTTTGTGATCTCTATTTGTGTGTGAACTTTTGTCTTTGAAGTACATGGAAAGAAAGGGGGAAACTTTACTAGGGGAGGTGGTGACGCAGTGTACCGGTAGGAACTCCCCCCTAAAATTGGAGAATGCTAACTTTTATAGTTTGAGTCACTAAATCAGCGTAGGATGGATTATCATCTATTCAATTATGAGATGACATATGCGACCCGTCCCTATACCGATCTAATGACTTTTAATATAGGAGTTCTCAAGTGATGTTTCTGCTAAACCAGAATCGGTCCTTCTCCGCCTATACCCCCTTTTTAAGCAGGACTTTCGTAGAAACATGTATTTTAGTGCATAATTCTCAACTTCCATTCATTAGATTTTAGAACAACTTCAAATTCAAAGTTCAATTCACAAACCAGCCCGGGTTTTCCACGGAAACCGGCCGAACACCAGAACCGGCGTGGTTCCGGTTTTCAAAACCCTGCTGCTGCCGCCTTTGTTTTACACCAAAAACCAGGCCACGAATGAAAGAATATATATATATGGAATGGCGGTGCATGATTTGATTTGTGTGAACGATGGAATCCATGGAGCCCCCCATGATGAACCCAAAGAATTACAAAAGATATGCTTTTTGTGGGCACCATGGATCTCCTCTAAGCTCTAACCCAAAAGGCATCCACCACTAGTACCAAGTTAGGTTTCTCTGAATGGCTGTGGAAGATCCTGCACTACCCAGTACCCACCCCCATGATGGCTAAAGCCAACACAACACAACAACAACCACAAACAAAGGCGACACTCTCATATGGAGTAAGAGGAAAGGAGAAAGAAACCACAGTTTTTTCTCTCTTTTTCGGTTGAACACAGCATGCACATAAGAAATTAAGCGGTGCTAGTATCTGCATACAGACTCAGAGAAGCACTGGCAATCTATTGTGTACCATTTCTTCCTTCCTTTATTTTCTGTCATCGCTTTTCTGTCTCCAGTTACATTGCCCCATTCCAAACTTGCCACATGCAGAAGTTCATCTGGTCATGTTGGACCTCCCCATTGGTATTTGGGACACATCATGGTATGATCGGCATGTGAGTGACTCTTTTAAATTCTTTTCTATAGTATTATCAATAATATATAGCAAAAAAATATAAACTCACACGTTCACCTAAACCAAAAGCAAAAAAGCTTAATCCAAACGAGACTATTCTATCTCACCGGTACTACCGCCGGTCTGACCGCTCACCGGTAATACCACTTGGGTCCTTGCATTATGACCTCTCGCCAGAAGTATCACTTGGGTGCCTGCGGTATGACCGCTCGTTGAGGCACAACATAGAAGAGCATGACACGTGATACGAGAAAAGAACTAACTATAAACCATCAATCCAAACACAATGAAATTTAGCATAAGCCCTCCCTAGGATATCAGGAACCTATTCCAATCATGGATCATAAAGATCAATGACAAAGTTCTAACATTTATCCAAAACAAGTAAGGTTGCATCAAAATTGGACAAAACAGAGAAGAGTAGTGCTTCTACTCTAATAAGAATGACACTAATCTCAAAGCATATGAAGAGGTAAGTACTCATTATCTACCATTCAGTTCTACTTTAAAAGTTGTGCAAATCACTTGGAGAAAAGCACAGAAACACCTCCTAAGAGAGAAATATTGATCTACTCTTACTAATGAGTCAAAAAATGGTTTAGATAATCTTGGATGGGTTATCATATGTAATAGCAAGCTATATCATAGTACGAACTCAATCCAAATAGCCCACAAGAGTAAAACCCTAAAACCACCTCTCTCTTGAGGAAAAACCAGGCAAACTCAAGAACTTTTCTTAGAAGATAGATGGGATCTGATTTCCAGGAGATATCTCCACCTCTCTTATACGTCCTTGACACAAGGATATATCAAGAAGAGAGGAATGCAAATAAGAAAGCTAAACAAATCAAAAGCAAAAGAAAGGATTCATAGCACAATTCACTTGGACAAACTTTGGATGATCATTTCACTTGAAGATGAATATTTTACAGCCACTCTCTCATGGATGGTAGAGCAACACACAAGCCTCCAACACAAATAAACCCTAATCTCTCTTCTCTCCAATATTCTCTCTTATCACACATAAGGCTTATATGGTGGAGGCTTCCACTTCACACCAATCCCTAAACAACTAGTTACTCTTAGTGGATAACACCACTTATAAATGAAAAAACCTGGTAACCCACATAGAAATAGGTTTTTTACTCACACACATTTGCATGTTTTTCAAAACACGACTTTCATAGCTCCGATAGTCCGATATGACACTTTATCCTCTAAGACGTGACCTAAATTACCTTAGGCTAACACCGCAGTTTTGCAAACCGTCACTCCAATTGCCACCCACCGGTCTTTAGGAAAATGATACGATGTCCAATGACTTGTCGCCAAGATCATATGTCTATTATGAGACTGTTACCACTTGAAATGTCAGAGTCCAATGGCACACCATAGTCTATGATGCTTAAATACTTATCACCAGGATTGTGCGTCTGGTTTGAAGTCGTCACCACTTGAAACACCAAAGTCCAATTGGCACACCGTATGCATACATTTACCTCCTCACGATTCTTATCTTTCTCTCATACTTTTCCGCTTGAGAAGATGTTCCACCCGGAGTTACGCAATATGCCATAGCCATCTAGCATTGGTCTTGCCATTGACCACAATAATTATCAAGCATCCTACATATTAAAGAACTAACAACCGTTCTGAGCATAAATGATATGTACTTAACTCTCGTTAGCAAATTAATATATGCATGGACACATGCCATGACTTACACTTTATATGGACTCCCGTCATGACTAACACTTGTATAGACTTCGCTATAACTAACACAACTAAAACCAACACAACACACTCAACTCAACAAAGGCCGATATTACTGCCAACCGATAGTCGATCATACTGCCCCAAACCAACTCTAACTTCTCTCGGCAATAGGGGACCGATTTGATCGTGATACCCATGCTGGTCGAACCGCCCAACACACTCCGATCGTACCGTCATTATACGGCTGATACTATCACTTTTCACAACTCAGCGCAAACATCTTTGAAAAATAGCTACGGCCAACTACAGGCCGGTACTACCGCTGCAGGTCAGTCATACCGTGGCTCCTATGCTGATATGACCGCCGCACCACCACCGGTTAGACCGCCAGCCATAGGCCGATCAGACTGCTCTTGACTGGTATGACCGTGGCCCTAATGCTGGTCATACGCCAACAAGAGAGTGCAACAGGAAAAGATACAAACACTGAAAATCAAACTTCGATATTAAAGCACAAGTAAAATCAAATACTTATCATAAATATAAAATAACCTTCACATGATGTCATAATCATGAAGCAGAACTATGTGATTGAGACTTGGGAAAGCCACACCACACCATGTTCTGATTGTTGTAGCAAAAGTTACGTGTAACATAAAATTGCAGCAAACAGATTCCAGAAGCAGTGGACCAATGCAGAATCAACAGATCAGCAATATAAAAGGTGTTCAGATTTCAAAAACAGTCTTAATTGAACAATGCACTCACCAGAAATACCTGATTATTACCTATACCAGTAAAGTGTCTATGTGTTATAACAAAGTATCAAAGAAGATAATACATATCAACAATCATAAGAACATCAATTTTCCATAGGAACGTGCGATGTGGGGATAGAAGGAGCGCGTTACGTGCGTGGGGAGAGAAGAACGACGGACAAACTCTTCTTTTATATTAATAGGGATATATAATCCAATTGCATCGGTGCAAGTCTTTGGTCACATCAATAGGGACAATTGGGGTTATACTCAGTTGACATCAACATTTTTTCTAATGTTAATGTTATTACTGTATTATGTAAAGAATTGTGCAATGAATATAAATTATATAATAGCATATGATTTAGAATCCCTTTAGATTCTACAACAATTTCTTGTGGTGTAGTCTGCTATAACCTGTAAGCCTTTCAACTGGTATATAATTGAGATTGCAATGTAAGGATTAGTGTTTAGCACATCCTGATTGTTGTAGGGGTGGTCCAACCCCCCGCGACTGGGCTGTGCAACTAGTCCAACATGTAATAGGCCCAATAATGTAGAGGAATATACCAGTGTAAATATACCAATGTACCCTCATCCTTTGTAAATACTAAGGGGTAGAATGGGGATTTCCCATTCTACCCCACTCATGTATATAAACCCCCAGGAGGGGTAGAAGGAGGGACATCCTCTCATTCTTACTAACTCTCCCACAGATCTGGCTCCCTTCTTCTCCTTCTACTAGTCTCCTTCTTCATTGTTTGGCCCGTAGCCACAACAGATGGCGCCGTCCGTGGGGACTGGGCAAGAAGTCGCGCAGAGAAGAGTCACCATCGTGAGGAAGATGCGCTCCATGGCCGGGCCGGGATACATCCTGGCACGCTAGATTTCGATCGGCTGGAACAAAAAATGCCGTCAAGGGTAAGAAAAGGTAGATCTGTTGGATCCATCCATCTTGCAGGTGAGTCCCCATGCAGATCTGATAGATACATCAATCCTTCGTCCATTGTTGAGTACTGCTTTGTTGCATATAAGCCTCCGTGCAGATTGGGTAGATCCATCTCTTTCATCTATTGTTAAGCACTGTTTGAGTAGCAAAGCGTTGCGCCGTTTCGAGGCGACGGAGCACGTAGGCGGAGCCTCATAACCGACTGCCTTCGCGCGGCTTCAAGCCTTCGCTCCGCAGCCTCCGCACCGAGCCGGCATCGAGTCTCCGCTTCGCAGACTCCGTGTGACTTCGAGCCTCCGACGTCGAGCGCCGGTCTCTGCATCGTCGTCTTCGCGCCGAGCCACGTCGAACGCCGGTCTCCGCATCGTCGTCTTCGCGCCGAGTCGTCCCTGCCCTCGCCGCGCAGCAGCCTCCGCGCGGGCCCCCGCTGCACGCATGATCCAGCCAAGTATCCTTTACGTGTACATGCATGACCCAGCCAAGTACCTACTCATGCCCATGCGTTCACGTATCCCTTCATGCAGCTATCTTTGCGTGCATTCAAATGTCCATTCAAGTATACATCCACGCATGAACTTCTCTCTCTCTCTCACCGCACGCGTCGCAATTCTTTTTCTCCAGCCGAAGACTGTGGCCTCGCCTCGCCGGCAACGGTGTCCGTAGCCGAGGACGCCTGCTGGTCTTCAAGTCTGCAGAGCCGGCGAGCTCGTCGGAGTAGCTCGCGCCCTCCACGATGCCGCAGTCGATGTGATGAAACCGAGAAGTGTCGAACTGACCACGGACGCGGGCGACGAGCTCGGATGACACGAAGCACAGGAGGAGGAGCACGCGGTCAGCCGGGTGGTTCGGAGTCTCCGCTCCGTGCCGGCTAGACGAAGGCTGCCTCCGCTCCGGGCTAGCTACGGCTCCCCACCAGGGTCTTCCCAGACCTCGACGGTTCCCGGAGTCGCCACCATGTGACGTCGAGCCAGCTTTCGTCGACGAAGCGTGAACCTCGCACAGACGAAGTCTCGGTCGACGCTTCATCAGAGTCCGAGCAGGCTGTGGCGACCACGCCTCCAAACGTTCGCCCCCGCCCGTCAGCTCCGCGGAAACTCCGCCGGCCTGCCACGCTGGCTCCGGGAAGCCTTCACCGACTGTCGCCTCGGCCCCGCGACAACCTCGCCAGCCTCCACCCGGCCCATGGTGACTTCGCTGGCGTTTGCTCCGCGCGTCCCTCCACATGCCGCCGGGCTCCGTGCGTTGGCAACAAGGCTCTCCCTCCGCGACGTCGACGTTCGCCTCATGAAGAACTCCACAACACGGGACTTCGCTCCGAACTCCGCAACGTCCACATCCGCCTCCGCACGTGGGTACGCACTGCATGTGATTATGTGCGAGACTTTAGCAACTCCCACTACATTTCTTGCATGCGTAGCATTAAGGAGATGGTTGTGCATCATATCACTTATTGTGGCTGTGGTTCCACTATAAGAGCACTCGATTTGGTCATATTTGCTTCCCAGTTTTGGCCTGTTCGGGGCCATCGCAGCATTTAATGCTTTCATGGTACGGCATTCTGGAGCATTTTATTGTCACAAGTCTTCGACCATTTCTTTGATGCCTCTGTTTTGGTCCTCGATTTTGATTTAAATCGCACGATTGCCCCGAGCGTCGGCATACTCTACGGAGTATAAATAAGACATAGCGTCAAGGTCCGCCTCCGCACGCACCCTCACCGCCCGCAACGCGCGGAGCCTTGCCCGCGCGCGCAGTCTACGGACTCTAAATAAGACGTAGCGTCGAGGTCCGCCTCCGCACGCACTCCACGGAGTATAAATAAGACGCAGCGGGGGGACGCCCTGCGCGCACTCTACGGAGTATAAATAAGACGTAGCGTCGAGGTCCGCCTCCGCACGCACCTTCACCGCCTGCAACGCGCGGAGGCTTGCCCCCGCGCGCAGTCTACGGACTCTAAATAAGACGTGGCGTCGAGGTCCGCCTCCGCACGCACTCTACAGAGTATAAATAAGACGCGGATGTTATCCCTACGCACTCTACTGAGCATAAACAAGACGCGAATCCCGCGCACGCATGGGTGTTGTCTCTATGCGTACTCTTCGGAGTATAAATACGACGTGGATGTTGATTCCACGCACTCTACGGAGTATAAATAAGACGCGGACGTTATCCCTGCGCACTCTACTGAGTATAAACAAGACGCAAATTCCGCGCACATATGGATGTTGTCCCTATGCGTACTCTCCGGAGTATAAACAAGACGTGGATGTTGATCCCACGAACTCTAAGGAGTATAAAAAAGACGTGGATGTTGATCCCATGCACTCTACGGAGTATAAAAATTGCGATATGGCCGAGACACCAGGGAGTGTCTCGCTTTAAGCGGCACCCTGCTTAGATATCGCGCCCTCGCGCGCGTTGCACCAGGGAGTGCATCGCCATGTTTTTGAAGGCTCCGCGGGCACTGTTTTTGAAGGTAAGGGAACGGCGGCCCCGCCTCCCTACCTCGGCGTGCGTAGCGCCCTCGGCCTACGCCGCAAGCGCCCGCTCTCCGCGGGCACTGTTTTTGAAGGTAGGGTAACGGCGGCCCCGCCTCCCTGCCTCGGCGTGCGTAGCGGCCTCGACCTACGCCGCAAGCGCTCGCTCTCCGCGGGCACTGTTTTTGAAGGTAGGGGAACAGCGGCCCCGCCTCCCCGCCTCGGCGTGCGTAGCGCCCTCGATCGCGCATGCGCGCCGCCTCGCGGCACTATTTTTGAAGGTAGGGAACAGCGACCCGCCTCCTCGCCTCGGCGTACGTGGCGCCCTCGGCCTACGTCGCAAGCGTCCGCTCTCCGCGGGCACTGTTTTTGAAGGTAGGGGAACGGCGGCCCCGCCTCCCTGCCTCGGCGTGCATAGCGCCCTCGGCCTACGCCGCAAGCGTCTGCTCTCCACGGGCACTGTTTTTGAAGGTAGGGGAACGGCGGCCCCGTCTCCTCGCCTCGGCGTGCGTGGCGCCCTCGGCCTACGCCGCAAGCGCCCGCTCTCCATGGGCACTGTTTTTGAAGGTAGGGGAACGACAGCTCCGCCTCCCCGCCTCGGCGTGCATAGCGCCCTCGGCCTACGCCGCAAGCACCCGCTCCCCGCGGGCACTGTTTTTAAAGGTAGGGAACGGCGGCCCCGCCTCCCTGCCTCGGCGTGCGTAGCGCCCTCGACCTATGCCGCAAGCGCCCGCTCTCCGCGGGCACTATTTTTGAAGGTAGGGGAACGGCGGCTCTGTCTCCCCGCCTCGGCGTGTGTAGCACCCTCGGCCTACGCCGCAAGCGCCCGCTTCCCGCAGGCGCTGTTTTGAAAGGTAGGGGAACGGCGGCCCCGCCTCCCTGCAGGGCAACGTCGCCTCCACCTCCCGACCTATGTATGTCGTGCCCTCGGGCTACATATCTCGCACCCAATCTCCGCGACTTCATCGTCCGCCTTGTAGGCATTGCCTCGGCGGGACGGCACGTCTTCGGTGCCCTACTTCGTCGTCCGCCTGAGAGACATCGCCTCGGCGGGACGGCACGGCTCCGGCGCAGGTCTCCATCGTCCGCCTCGTAGGCGTCGCCTCGGCGGGACGGCCTGGCCCCAGCGCAGGACTTCGCCGTCCGCCTCGTAGGCATCGCCTCGGCGAGACGGCACGTCCTTGGCACCCGACTTCGCTGTCCACCTCGTAGGCATCGCCTCGGCGAGACGGCACGTCTCGGCCTTCCGACCGGCTGCTCGCCTCGTAGGCATCGCCTGGCGGCGGGGCGGCGCGTCTTCGGCGCCGACCGCCATCCGCCTCGTAGGCATCGCCTCGGCGCGGCACGTCCTCGGCGCTCGACTGCGTCGTCCGCCTCGTAGGCATCGCCTCGGCGCGGCACGTCCTCGGCGCCCGACTCCGCCGTCCGCCTCGTAGGCATCGCCTCGGTGGGACAACACGTCGTCGGCGCTCGACGTCGCCGTCCGCCTCGTAGGCATCGCCTCGGCAGGACGGCACATCCTCGGAGCTCGACCTCGCCGTCCGCCTCGTAGGCATCGCCTCGGCGGGACGACACATCCTCGGCACTCGACTTCGTCGTCCGCCTTGTAGGCATCGCCTCGGCGGGACGGCACATCTCGTCGCTCGACTGTGCCGTCTGCCTCTTACGCATCGCCTCGGCAGGACGGCACGTCCTAGGCGCCCAACTCCGCCATCCGCCTCGTAGGCATCGCCTCGGCGAGACGGCACGTCCTCGGCGCCCGACTCCGCCGTCCGCCTCGTAAGCATTGCCTTGGCGGGACGGCACGTCCTCAGCGCCCGACTCTACCGTCCGCCTAGTAGGCATCGCCTCGGCGCCTGACTCCGCTGTCTGCCTCGTAGGCATCGTCTCGGTGGGACGGCACTTCTTCGGCGCTCGACTCCGCCATCCGCTTGGTAGGCATGCCTCGGCGGGACGGCACGTCTCCGGCACCCGACTTCGCCGTCCGCTGGGGAGGCATCGCCTCAGCAGGACGGCACGGCTTCGGCGCTCGACTTCGCCGTCCGCCTCGTAGGCATCGCTTCGGCGGACGGCACTTCCTCGGAGCTCGACCTCACCGTCTGCCTCGTAGGCATTGCCTCGGCGGGACGACACGTTCTCGGCGCTCGACCTCGCCGCCCGCCTTGTAGGCATCGCCTCGGCGGGACGGCACGTCCTCGACGCTCGACTGCGCCACCCGCCTTGTAGGCATCGCCTCGGCGGGACAGCACGTCTTCGGCGCTCGACTCCGCCGTCCACTTGGTAGTCATCGCCTCTGCGGGATGGCATGGCTCCGGCGCAGGACTTCGCCGTCCGCCTAGTAGGCATCGCCTCCGCAGGACGGCGTGGGATTCAGCGTAGGAGTTCGCTAATTTCTTCGGAGGCATTGCCTCTGGGTCTGCAAGCTACCAGTTGCGTCGGCTCACCACTCGGCACCCTCGCGCTTGCTATCGGGGAATGGGGGGCTGGGATAGTTGATCACATCAGCTCGCCCATCGGGACCTCAGCGCTTGCTGTCGAGGGAGTACTGTTGTAGGGGTGGTCTAACCCCCCGTGACTGGGCCGTGTAACTAGTCCAACATGTAATAGGCTCAATAGTGTAGAGGAATATATCAGTGTAAATATACCAATGTACCTTCATCCTTTGTGATACTAAGGGGTAGAATGGGGATTTCCCATTCTACCCCACTCATGTATATAAACCCCCAGGAGGGGTAGGAGGAGGACATCCTCTCATTCTTACCAACTCTCCCACAGATCTGGCTCCCTTCTTCTCCTTCTACTAGTCCCTTCTTCACTATTTGGCCCGTAGCCACAACACTGATCATGGCATTGAAGAATACTGCGTTGAGTACTTTGACAAGCCGAATTGTACTCTTCGCTCAGCGAAGTCCAGTGGCGCTGGTATACAACTGAAGCGGGGAGGAAAAGGGGGCCTGCGGGCAGAGAAAAATCGGGAGAGAGGGAGGACAAAAGAGGAGGGGCCCCACATGGCTTAGGAAGAAAGGGAGGGAAAAGACAAAGGGGCAAGCATTTTTAAACACAATTTTTGGGATTTGAACTTTTAGCCTAAATTTCTATTTCATGTTTACGATCACTGATTTCAGTCTACTTCACATCTTGTTTCAAATATCTGGGTATAAAATCTAATACTTCTCTATTTTACATTTTTAGTTTGATTTTCTAGATTTTGGTTCTTAGCATTTTTAACTCGCATTTAAACTAATTTGTATCTTTTATCATCACAGTTCTTCGTCACATTTGAGAATTATTTCCATTTAGTTAGACTTTGATTTAGCGAATTATAGTGAATTTTAGGTTGTCAGGGTTAAACCTCATTTAAATTATCTTGCATCTATTTATTTATTTTGGTTTGCCAGTTTATGCTCGAGAACTATTCCCAGTTATTATTTACTTAGCACAAATCAGAAGAAAATCCAAATAAGATTTTGGCAAAGATTACAAATGCCAATGCGTTGCAAACAAAAATTTTTAATTCACCCCAATTTGTGAACATTCAAAATTTAGGATGTTACAAACCTACCCCCTTAAATGAATCTCGACCCCGAGATTCCGGTAGAATAGAAAGAAAGGAGGTAGGGTTATATTGGCTAGCAATGGGCCTCTGGGTGTTGCTCGACGTATAGTTCTTTTAGCTTATCAGAGAGATGAAAATCTGCACAACAGGGGTTAGCACTTGGAGAAGCCCAAAAGGGAAGCGAGAAACCTTGTTCTCCTGGATAGGTTGTAGACTTCCAAATACTTGCTCTTTGACCTTGTTGTCTTCTCGTCATCGTAGAATGGAGTAGTTGCATCGCCTATTAGACTTACGATTGTAGAATCTCATATTGATAGGTGGGTAGCAATGGTCTTTTGCCCAAGGGGTAGAGGGCCTTAGGAATGCAGAGGTGACGATGAACATATTTACATGGTGGTCTTTTGTCCTTATCACTATAAGGCTCCCGGTATTGCAAGTCTTCTTGTACTGGTTCGATTAGTTTTGAGTCTAGGTTGTTGCACCTTCAAAACATCGCAGTAGTTATTCGACATTTTTGTCTCTTAGTGCTACCCCCCTTAAATTGGGTATCACTGGCCATTATTCATCTCTTCTAACTCCAGGCATGATGGGTCCTCCAGGTAGGTAAGGAGAGAATGTTAGCAGGGCAGAGTCTCGAGCCTTAATCTTTGGCTATTTATCACTTCGATTCAGTAAACCTGACTGGTTTTGCAGCAATAGGATGAGAGGGAATAGCATGAGGTGAGAATCGAGTCGCGGGGATAAGGAAATCTAACCCATCTTTAACTTTTAAAAGAGCACACCCATAGAGCTGGGCTAATACAAAACCACACAAGTTTTCAAAAGCAAGCTTTTCCTGTGACTGTGAAATAGGATGCCTGAGGGCAAGAAGGCAGTGCACAGGGCTCAAATAAAATCTTGCAGTAATACAACATCTACTCGGGGAAATACACATAAGAGGGCGCAGGGTTTGTCTGCATAGCCTGTTTTGAGTAGGACCACCTTATCTTCATGAACATCTTCAGCGTTCCTAACCTTAAATTTATGGAGTAAGGGTATGAGATGAGGAACAAGATTTTCCTTTTCGAAATCGATAGACAGAAAAGGGAAGTGTTTGGGGTAATTTGATTGATATAAGCACGCATTCTTGTGTTATGGTTTGAATTCGGGGTAAGTGAGTTTTTAGACGTAACTATAGCTCAAGCAATATATAGATGAGAGGGAATCATCTGAGAGAGATGAGAATGAGCAATACTACTTATAGTTTTGGAAATAGTATTTTGAAGAAGTAATTCTATTCATGAAACTAACGGCCAGGCTAACTAGGTCACGACCTGCAGTCGATATGCTCTGATACCATCGCTGTAAGGACCCAGATATTAACATCCGGCATCCTCTGTGATTCCACCGCACTATTCCCTGGATCAGTAGATAGTGCTCACAGATTACAGTTCTAAATATCAAAGTACATATCAAGCGGAAGTGTAAATATAATAGTAACTTACTCATGGGCCGATTAGGCCGAAATCAATAAGATGCAGCCGCGGAAACGAAGCACACAGGTGGAACCCTCAGGACATGCCCACAGGCAGCCAACTAGAGGTTCGCGACCTAGTTCTTGACATCCTCATCTTCTTCACCATCATGATCCAAAAGTATTGCTGACGCGTAGTGATTTGATTCCTGATTCTGGATTTGTAGGGGAAAGCGAATATGAGCACAAACCACCGTGCTCGCGAGCCAACACACAGGATGCAATTAAATAGTACGCATGGCTTATCAAAGGAGAGGCTCGAGTTATTTTATTTGCCAAAATTCGCTTTTGGTAGAATTATTATTATTAAATCATAATGTTATTAATTCTACCTAAACTCCACACGGCGATTGCCATAATTGACTTAATCCACCAAAGACACACTTTCCTTACTGATTGCTGTCTAAGACTCCAAACAGCGAGTGACATCATTTAATTATTCCACCAATCATACACTTTCTATACTGATTGCTGTCTAAAACTCCAAACAGCAAATGACATCATTTAATTAATCCACCGATCATATACTTTCTATATTGATTGCTGTCTAAAACTCCAAACAGCGGATAACATCAATTATACATTCCACCAATCAATTGCTGCCTAAATCTCCGAATAGCTAGTGACAACATTTATCTAATATCATTCAATTAATCCACCGAACACACACTTTCTATATTGAGTGCTGTCTAAAACTCCAAACAGCGAATATCATCAATTATACATTCTACCAATATCTTTTGTATTCCCAAATCTCTAACAACCCATTCCTTTTGTTATTGATTCTCAACCACAATTTGCTCTTCCAATATTCAACTTTATTTTCCATTATCTATCTCTAACTAACACACTAGTATACCTCCACCAACAATATCATTGATCAAGTTTACGATTTGCTAGTATACATCCACCAAGAATATCATTGATCAAATCTATACTCCAATTATCATATCTCCAAATTCCCAACAATTCAATTGACTCATCTAGTAATCGATCAAATCCTATTAATTCCATTATCGCCAATATCTTCCAAGAATTTATATTAATTATCAGTGTCATAATCCAGCAAATACCTTTGCACTCCCTAATTCCCCAAAAATTATTTAATTCATCTATCTAGCCTATATATTTATTTAGGCTCTGCTAACTTATTTCTCTCAGAATCCACACTATCGTTTCCTTTTTATGATCGACGTAAATCCACCGACATCTTTATGTATTTACCACAAACATCCAACTTCTTTTCTTACGACTCTATTTATTCTTCCTGACATTTTATTTTGTGAGAAGTATTATTATTATTTAAAATATAATACATAGAAATTTCCTGAGACATAGCAGTTTTAACCAAAAACATAATGTGTAAGAGAATGCAATAATAATAGCGATCCAGATTCCATCCACCGTTACATGGCATCCGCACCATATAGCATCTTTTAGCGTTATAACCGCTTAACTTACCACTAGGACAACACCCAGGACAATTCAAATCAGGGCTTTCCACTGCCCTCCACTTTTCAATTCCACCCACAAAGTTTTAGAAATAGAACTATATCTGGTTAAGTTCCCCTGTCCACCCTTAACCGTGGGCACGGCTATTCGAATAGTTTTGACTCTACAGAGTTTGCACACTTTACCCACAAGAGACAGTTTACTCGTTGCCCCACACGATTCCATGGACGTGTGGTTGAGCAAGCCATCACAGTAACCGTTCAAAGTACCTCGCCCCGTCCATCATCTCACCCTATTGGCCGCTCCCACTTGCGGTGGGTCCCATACGTTGTGCAAGATGTTCCCCTCCTATGCGCCTAGCAGCTGACTCCCCGTACTGCTAGCACGCCGCAGAAGAACTTCACTCACAAAGAGTGTCCCATTCAAGCCGTCACCCAGAATCGCTACTTGCACCACCACTTCTCCTCCACCGATGATGATGACTTTCGGGGTCCGATAAATTTACTAGGCCAAGTTGTACTTTACAGACTTGTGGTTACACTTGTTTTACACGGGAGGTCATGACAAGATTCAGTCCTTAGGGTTATCTGGACGGTTCTACCACAAACCACACTCTCGTGCACCCTTGCACCATACCCCCGAACCATCCGCCCAGATAAATAAGCAATTTGAGATTTTTGGGAGTATAAAATAACCATATCCAACATACACCAGTCATTCCCACCATGACTGCCCAACCACATTTTCTCATGATTAAAGTGATGCTTGAACGTTCTTACTCCCACGAGTTTCTAAGCATTACTAAGTATGACATATAATTATGGACTTATTTTCGAAAGGTTACTATTATAATTTTGCTAGGACGACAAGGTTCACATATTCAAATATTTCAAAGGAGGTGGAATATTAATCAAGTTAAATAATGGGCATATAACTAGAATCTTAAATTAACATGTATTTGCATATAAAATAACAACATGCAATTTGATAATTTAAACCAAAATAATTTGCAGAAAATGTAGGTTCAACATGATCAAAGTATTGACTCGCCTTGCGTGGTGTACCATGGCCTTGATTGACCTAATTCGAAACCTTCTCAATCAGTGTTTATAATTTGCTGCTCTTCGCTTTTACCCAAGCCTTGATCCTGTTCGAATCTGTCGCCTCGTCGAGTCTTCGGGTTCTAATACGCGACAAGGAAAAGAAAGACCAAATAAATCCAAACACTTTAAATACCCGATTTAATTTAAATTACACATTTATAATGATTTTTGAGAATAGAAGGATGATTCAGGTTAGTGTGTTGTAAGCACAGCGGTAGCTGGATTTGAGCAGGAGGACGAGTTGTCTGAATGCTTTATCGTGAGGGAAAATTTTAGAATATGAGGGATCAAAAGTGAAGATGTACCTACAGGAATTATCTATTTTTGGGAAAAGGGAGTGGCCAGACATGGCCGATTAGGGAAAAGCGAGGCTTGACCTTTTGCTTGATGACTTTCTTTTAATTGTTTTACATTTATCAAGGAAGTTCCACGAGGCAAGCAGGACTTATGGATAGATAAAAGAGTGTAGCGAAGCTAGTAAATGGGGACAAGGCTTTGTAATGCTAGGATGCGGGGGCTTTACATGAGAAGAGTATAATTTTTAATACTCGGTGTTACTTTGATATTTCATGTGACAATACTTATCCGAAATTTGCAACTGAATATCCGTAGGGGGTTAATCATTTAACCAACTGTTATTCACGGCCTGCCTGTTATTGGATGAGTGAGTTATGAATTAACATGGATCTTCTTGATAAGGCTATTTCTTTTATTATTTTTGTATTTATTTAGGAAATCCCATGAGCCAGGTTAGACCTATGTGCTGGCATATAATATTAGCTTGTTATTCCTTGTATGGCACGAGCTTGTACATCGTAAGAGCATTAACCCGGACCTAGGGGTTCATATATTGTCTTTAATATAACTTACATTCGGAGCTAATGGCTAGCCAATATGTTGGCGATTTTTCAACATTATGTTCCCGAGTGTGATATGTATTACAGTCTCTTATACAAGTCACGTACCTACAGTTTAGTTAGTAACAACCTGTAACATCCCAAAATTTGGCTTTCTGAAAAAATTTAAATTCAAATTAACTATTTTAAAGTAATTGGGTTTTACTCGGCTTTTATTTGATTTTCTGGATTTTATTTCAAAATTTAAAGCAAGAAAATGCATTTTAAATATTTTATTAAAGCCAAAAAAGGGAAAATTATTTTTTTCCTAGCCTTTCCTAAATTTTTAAATAATATTTGAGAATTTTCTGAAATTTAAAATCAATTTTCAAAGTTAAAAAGTATTTTATAAAATTATTAAATTCAAATCTAAAATTAAAAATATTTTTAATAAGTCTAAAATGCTTCCAGGAATATTTTACGATTTTTCTGGAATTTTTAGACATTAAATATTATTTTTCGAAGTGTTTATAAAGTTTCTAGTAATTGCTGAAATTTATTCCGAAAATAAAAATCAAATTAATCCTATTCCGCCACGTGTCGCTCTCAGATTAAATCAACCTCTCTCCACGTTTTAATCCTAGCCACACATGATCACTTACCCCTTCATAAAATCCAAAGGCTCTCATCCACTCACTTGCCACGTGTCACGAATTCAACGGCCCATACCCCTTCACTAACTCACCCTCTCTATGACACATGGGACCCATATGTCATATCCTTCTTCAACCTCACCTTCTTCCTCCTCCCACCCTCTCTCTCCACCTCCATTAAACCGAAAATCAAGCTTTGATTTCGGCCGTTTTCTTCGCGTTAATTCCCGATTGAAGTATGGAAACTAAGCCCCATCAATTCCCTAATGCGCCGCTGCTTCCTCTTTTAATTCCCTAATAGCGGTTTGCATTAACTCCGCGAGGCTCCAAAATCCGACCGCCTCCTCCCTTGCCTATAAATACCGCCTCTCCTCGGCCTCCTCACCACCGCCCCACCGCCTCTCCTCTTCTCGGCGCCTCCGGTGCCCACCGCCGGCCACCCAAACCCCGCGCCACTCGGCCCAAGCTCCACTGCCGCGCCTCCTCGCGCGCGCCGCCGCCACACCTCCACCGCCGCCGCGGTGAGTGCCGCCTCCTCATTCGCGCGCCGCTGCTTCGCGCCTCCCGCTGCGCCGCCCGCCATCTCCCGTCGGCCGCGCATGCGCCGCGTGGCGGTTGTGCCCGCGTGGACGGCCACGTGGAAGCCACCTCGCGCCCGCATGGCGCCATGTGGCCGGTGCGCCACGTCGGCGAACCTCGTGTTCCGTGGATCCGGTTCACGGTAGATCGGACCCACCGGTCATTCAAATAATATTTCCCGCTCAGAAAATTCGAAAATTGATGACGTCATAAAAAGCATTTTCCAGTGCAAAATTAATTCCCGAAATCAGCCTTTTCCTTTTTCCCTCCTCGTTAATCTTTCGGAAGCCATAACTTTCTCATTTTAACTCCGATTTGAGCCGTTCAAATTTCTAAATTTTTCTAAAATTATAAACTATCCAAATATGGACTCTTTTTGAATTTTTGAGTTTTATTTAAATTTTGTTTGAATTTATTTGTTTTGCTTGTCTGTCTTTTCGCGCATAGATTCCGCCGTCGCCGAGGAATTCGTCGAGTCGCAGCAAGAAGACCCAGCCAGCGCCCAAGAAGGCAAGTCTCCTTTGATCATCTCGAACCTATTATTTTCAAAATGTTTTAATTATTTTAAATTATGTGCATTGCTATTTATATAAAATATTAGTTCAAATTTTAAGGCATTAGTTATATCCAACCTTGTTATGCCCTCGTTTGAATTCGAATGCCATGTACCTTTGCAACCCTAGAAATTCCTTTGACTCACTAATGAGAGTAATATATTAAATTGTTGGTATTAGAATGGTAGAACCATGCTTAGCCATGCTATTGAATACCTCATAAATCTTGCAAATGGGAAATTATGAATTATTGTAATACCCCTGTGTTTATGAAAATTAGTGGTAATTGGAGTTGCCACTGTTCTTTTAAAATAAACTGAAATGTGGAAATTGGTTTAGATTAGGGTGGATAGTTGGTTTGGATTGGTGCAGGAAGCACGAGATCTTGTAAAGTGTACGTTCCACCCTAGTCAATTAAGGACCGACGCTTGTGTTTGTCCAGACTGAGCATTAACCGTACAACCACAAGTCTATATGGGTACGACCTAGCTGACTAACTTATGATTGTCTAGTTTAGGTGCCACCAGTGGAAAGTGGGTGCCAGGGATGGACTGGTTATTCACAGTGAGGGACAGGATTTCTCAGTACTCATATGGCGCAAGAGGGGCTTCGGTTCGGCGGTTAGCCTACTGCGGTGAAACCTCACGGTGGTATCTAACTAGATTAGAGTAAGGTAAAGGCTTTGTGATATTTTATCTGGTCTCATGCCAAAGGAAGCGTGTTGACTTTTAGGATAAATTATCTCTTGTGGGTAAAGTTGTACAACCTCTGCAGAGTGTAAAACTATTCGAATAGCCGTGCCCACGGTCAAGGGCGGGCAAGGAATGCATGCACATGGTAGATTCCTAGTTTTGTTTTAAAAACAAAAGTTTTGTATTCCGAGAGTGGAGGGAACTCTCGGAAGGGTATCCTGGCAGAGGGAGCCAGAGAGGGTGGATGTAACCCGCAGTATTAAACTTGTTCAAATTGTTAAAGCTAGTGTTGGTAGATGGAACCTTCACTAGAGAATTATTGATAGTTTCTGTTAAAGCATTTACTTTGTTAAATTGATGCCTTCGAAAGTAATTAGTAATAATTGAATTTAAAATATTGCTTTGTGCAAAAGAACCATATAGCCTTCCTTTGTCAAGCCTTGCATCTATGCATTTTTTCCAAGACTTGCGGAGTACTTTATGTACTCACATGCTACACTTAAAAACAATTCTCAGAAGAACATGAAGCTCAAGAAGGTGTTTACGACATTTGTTTCGCTTGCACGTGATGGATTTTTCTGAGGACTAGGTCGCGCTTCCCACCAATCGCCTGTGGCATCTTGATGGGTCTACTTTGATTTTCCTTGCTTCCATTGTGTTTTGATTGTGCGAGGTCTTGGAACCTCCAGTGTAATAATGAGACCTGAGGGTCAATACTCTTTATTATTGTAATAATGCGTTGTTGGTTATGAATCATTTCTGTTTAAACTGTGTGCACTAGCGTTGATCTGGGACTAGTGCAGTAATACACAGAGGGTCCGGGTTTGGAAATCCGGGGTCCCGACACAACCCTACACCTCAATTTATTTAACGGTTATTTGTGAAAGTATTTTCTTCACCTTTTAAAGGTATAGGAACGATAGTCATTTTATGTGGAATGTTAATCCAAATACCAATTCTTATTTCATTGCCATTATTAACTAAATCTAGCATTGAGATTTACTTAGCGGTGATTTACTAAGGATGGGGATTATATTATAAATCAGGACCTTCTATCTTGAATATGTATTTCTTGTTAAATGGTTTTGGTATATTGTATTGTTAATTTTATAACGCTGCTTGGCTTCGTCTTTTAATTAAAGAGGCTCTTTGGATTAGGTGTCGCAGATATTCTGCATATACTTTTTATTATTATTACCGTGTTGATATTTTTATTATTGTTGTTTAAATTTATTTATTTGGGCAAGGCTTGTTTTACAGGGTCATGTTTCAACATTTGTTGTGTAGTAAAATCTACCACTAGGATTTTTTTCAAGTGTCATATTAATTATTTGGCATATGTTATAATTACACTAAGGGGTAGTCTATAATAAATTTGGACATTTAACCAAAATAGTTTTTCTCTACCAAGGCCTCTAATGAACCATTAGTCTTTTAGAGAATTATTCAAACCATATTAATTATATATGAAATATCCTAAATTTAAATCTTCAATTACTCTCATTTATACCCTAATTAAATTTATTACATTTCCTAGATTATTTCTTAATTTATTTCCTAATTAAAACAGGTTATCAACACAAAACAAAAATAACAAAAAGAGCACAGAGTGGGGATCGAACCTGTGACCTGTGGTGTGCACTTGACTCAACTAGCCAACCGAGCACACCCTCACTTCTCATTGAGTGGAAATAGCTAATTAGATGAAGCAAGGGCGTGTAGGGGATCATAACAGAAGAAGCAGTGGCCGAAACAGGGGAGGGCGGCGGCGCCGGGCGGGTGGCGGCATCGTCGACGAGGGGGCTGCCGGGGAAAGGCGGCGACCAATGAAATGGACATCTGGGTGGATAAGGAGGCTAGGGGTGGTGGCTCAGGGACCGGAATGGCGGCGAGGCAGGCGGGCAGCTGCTTGAGGCGGCCGGCAGCGGGGTGGGAAGGGGGCAGCGGCGCCATGTGGAGAGGAGGAAGAATTTGCGGGCGCAGGAGCAGGAGAAGGTAGGGAGAAGCTCCCCATGGGACTAGCCGAGCGGGGAAGAGACCGGGGCGAGCTGGCGACGGCGACCTGCGGTGGTGCAGGAAGGCACATGCCACCGGCAAGTTGGGGCGGACCCTAGTTCCAATCGACAGTGGGGGCGAGTTGGCGACGCCACGCTGAAGCTATTGTGCAGAGGAATCGCCCGAGGATAGCTCCGTCTAGCCGGTCTCCGGATGGCCGGAGATGAAGAAGAAGGGGCCGCCGGCACGCTATAAGGCAAGGAAAACCAATTTATTCCGGTGGGAGCACAAGTGGGAGGTGGTTAAGGGAATGGAGGCACGCTTGGGTTCTTATAGCACTCGCATCAAGCCGGCGACATGGGCGACGGTCTGCAGCAGTATGGGCACGGGTCAGCTCGGGCGGGTGTGACGTGCGGGCGCAGGGCATGGGCGCGGCGTGCGGGGCACAAGTGGGGATGGGGAGTGGGTAGCGCCAGAGAAGACTGGGCCGGCTGACGCGAGGGAGAGGACGGGGAGAAGAAGGCTGGTGACGGGGCGGTGACCACCGAACAGGAAAAAGGGATCGGGGAAAGAAGGAAGAAAGAGGAGAAGAGAGGCCGGGCCCGGCTGCAAAGGAAGGACGGGAGGGAATGAAAGAAACCGGGGAGGAAAAGGGGGCCTATGGGCAGAGAAAAATCGGGAGAGAGGGCGGACAGAGAAAAGAGGAGGGGCCCCATATGGCTTAGGAAGAAAGGGAGGGAAAAGATAAAGGGGAAAGCATTTTTAAACACAATTTTTGGGATTTGAACTTTTAGCCTAAATTTCTATTTCATGTTTACGATCACTGATTTCAGTCTACTTCATATCTTGTTTCAAATATCTGGGTATAAAATCTAATACTTCTCTATTTTACATTTTTAGTTTGATTTTCTAGATTTTGGTTCTTAGCATTTTTAACTCGCATTTAAACTAATTTGTATCTTTTATCATCACAGTTCTTCGTCACATTTGAGAATTATTTCCATTTAGTTAGACTTTGATTTAGCGAATTATAGTGAATTTTAGGTTGTCAGGGTTAAACCTCATTTAAATTATCTTGCATCTATTTATTTATTTTGGTTTGCTAGTTTGTGCTCGAGAACTATTCCCAGTTATTATTTACTTAGCACAAATCAGAAGAAAATCCAAATAAGATTTTGGCAAAGATTACAAATGCTAATGCGATGCAAACAAAATTTTTTAATTCACCCCAATTTTTGAACATTCAAAATTTAAGATGTTACAGTAGTTCAACATGCATAGCACAGTAAATTACAGCAGTATGGTAATTCATGTTGTTGACATGTTTTGCAGTAAACTGGTCATTTGCAGGGTCAATTGCAAATAAAATGAACTGCAACCCAGGCTGTAACAATTACCGTGACATAAAAGCCTAGATGGAAATGTTATGTAACCCTTTAATTAGCATGGTGAAAAGACAACGATACTACTAACCTTGAGGAACATCTCCGGGGTTACATCAAAATCGTCATCGATCTCATAGACGTTAAGAACAGGTTTAAATGCTTCCATATCTGAGAGTACGCCAACAACAGGAGTAACTACCAGACGATGCTGCCAAAGACATTGACAATATTAGTCTTGATGAATCTTGAGACTGTAAGAGTAATCTTATCATCCAATGGAACTATAAAAGCCTACCAATTCAAAATTTTAAAACATAAACTTGTACATGGTCAAAACAGTGGAGTACAACAATTTGTTGTGTTGGAGCAAAACAAAGGAAACACCTAGCCTACTAATTAGACATTTTCTCTTTCAAAAAATTAGACATTTTACCAATGCAAATTTTGCAACACAGTTACTTGGTTTACATAAAAAAAATATTAGGCCCTCTCCGCAGCAACAGATATGCAATTCAGTTTAAAGAGGTTAACTTCTGCTCTATATCTTTACAATATTGATCGAAATAATTAGCATAATCTTTTTTATGAATTTCAAATGAATTCCTGTGATGATATGGCAAGTACCAAAGTAATCTTCAGAGACATTTGACAGGTCTGGTTCAACGGCCAAATTTTATTACACGTCTGAAACAATGCAAGAATACATTGATTATCAGGCTAGCCTACCATAATCAAATCCTAAGAAATCAAGAATGTGAGAATGATTGTGCACTATCTGACCAATATGCATGGTCCCCATGTAACAATGGCAGCATAATTTTTGGTCAATTTTAAATACAAAAACAACATTCCATCTCTTAGTCGTAAATTGCAAAGTAGTGAATATCTCACTTGCTATGCAACTTTTCTGATAGAACTTCTGGTGGTAACCAAAGATATGGAATACACAAACTTGATGCCTGTTCTTTTTGGCTGCGGCTTATGGCTTTTGGCTGAAATTTTTGAATTTTAGCTGTTTACGGTACAGATTACGGAGAGACCGATACTCACTTACGATTTTGGCTGGTACAGACGTTGGGCTTTTAACGTGTGCTACGTTTAACTTGTAGACCCCGTCTTGAGAAAATACTCCGTTTAAAAGTTAGGTACTATAGCAAAAGCCAAAAGCCGACCGGCTTGTGACTTGCCAAACAGGCCCTGTGATCTGATCCTCGGGACATACATAGACAAATCACCTTAAGTTTGTTTAGCTGCAAGAATGTGTTCAGTTTCTATTTGTAATAACTGAAAAGATGAAGATCCACGCTTGACATAGAAAATTTTCAGTTGGGATGTAAAAGAAGACCAGAAGGCATTTCACCATTGACAAGAAGTGCTCAAGAGAGGCAACGACAGTGACCAGAGATGGATCGAGCCCAATCTCCTCCTTTGCCTCCCTCAGTGCTGTTGCTGCATCGTCAGCATCGCCCTCCTCAGCTTTCCCTCCTGGCAATGCAACCTCCCCTTAAAATCTCAAATGGAAGCAAGAAAGTCGTTAAGAAAATTCATAGAAGCAGGCATCTATGAGCTTAATCAAGTTGTCACCCACATACAAGGTGACATCAAATGAGCTGGGCTAGGCTACACTTGGATCAGCTCACCTGCAGAAGCCGATTTGAGCCAAGTCAGCTCACCTGCAGAAGCTTATTTGAAACAAGTCAGCTCTCTAGGACAACCAGAAATGTATGCTCAGTTCGGCTCATGTCTGATCCAAAGCTAGCTTGTGAGTTGTGACCATTTGCGAGCTTGATTCCCAAAACTCCAAAGCTATGGCAAGCCAAGTCTGAGCAGGTTAGGTTAGCTCAACTCAGAATGAACGTGCAAACTCAGCTGATTTCATTTCACAACCAAACCCAAGTTGAGTTAACCATTCCTGAGCTGAGCCCAAGTTGCTTACAAGTTATAAGTATCTGGTGCATCCTAGCGCCCAATTCAACAGGGTAGTAAATTCCAACCATTTGTACAAATTGTTGATTCCCAAAATTCCACACAAGTATGTTGCTCAGATTTGCTAAAATATCTGAACTGAAGAAGAGAAACAAATGCATGGACCATTTCTAAACTACCGTCATGAATCATCCAAACAAAGCCTAAAAGGTAAAACCCCTATCATATTTTATGTCAAAACAAATTTTTATGCAATTTCTGAACCGCAGAGCTATCACCCACACCATGGAAATCCTACTAGACTAGATAAAATGGCATTAAAGTCCTTGCTTTGTTCTATTGCAAACTAAAACAAGACTTTGATGCAAACCCCCCCCCCCCCCTACAGCACATAGGCATAGCATTTGAACATCAAAACCATCATTTAAAAAGCATTCGCATAGCTAGCACTGTAGCCATTTTTTTAAAATTTAACCCCCAAACACATGTTTTTGCAAATCTAGCCTCCTACCCGACCTCGACAGCCGCGACAGGTGACACTGACACATGTTGCCTACCACGCTGCCCCAGCTTGGCAGGAAGCGATAAGGGCGGTATGACGCATGAGCTCAGCAGCGAATTGACAGGCATGGAAGGCGGTAGGCCCATCGTCCTGCCAAGGAGCCAGAGCTTGGCAGGTCCTGCCACACCTCCTGAGCTCAACATGTTCCTGCCATGATGCACAAACTCAGCAAGACGGTGGGGCCGCAGATGGCAGGCACGCCAACGAGCTCGGCAGGACGATACGGCCGCAATCAGCAAGCGTGGCGGGTTGTGCCCGTTTAACCATTTTTTAATAATGCATTATTAAAATATCGTAGTAATGAAAAAATGTATGATTCACAAAAAAATCTTGATTTTTTGTGTTTTTAGTAGTTTGAAATAATAGTTAACTACTAATGTTCGAATTTGACTAGTGTGTTTCATGTTGCATTAAGTAATTTACCATTTCAAGCACAATATAACAGTTCATAATGAAGGTGCGAATTACATGACGCATAAGGCTTGGATAGGTACATATGTTTGCCTCACTACTCCTACGATACAAATGGCAACATGCACAAACAATCAACCGAACTGCAGCTAAAATACATATGCGTCTTTCGGAATAAAAAGCACTGGGGATGGAAAAGAAGTTAGGCTGGCGTTCATTCGTCCTATGCATTCGGGTCCATCGGTTCTTTCCCTTGTCTCCCTTGCAGGCTTTGGCCTTCGCGACGGTCGCCCAATACTCGGCTTCCAGGACATGAACAAGCTTGTCCTAGTCCGAAATAACCTCCCGTTTAGCAAGGGCATCGGGGACCATTGCCGCCTTTCCCTTGTCTTCCCACCTCTCGGCCTTTCCCTTATCCTCCGTGGTGTAAGGTTTCGAACTGGTGAAGTTCTCAGGTGCCACTGGGTAGTTGAGTATGTATTTTTGCTCAATGAATACCATGTCGTATCTCTCCGGACCGTTAATCCATTGAAAGAAGTAGCAACACTCCGTCACCTACCATCATGCACGAAGGTCAACAATATGTTAAATGAAGCATGCAATGTGATTTATCAATATTTAACATCCACTTGCACAGTTATCGCCGCATGTGTAGTGCGCCCAGGCAGCGATGGCTGGATGTGTTGACTGAATGATCTGTGCCGGATTGTCATAGTCGCACTGCGGGTGTGGAAACTCTATTGGCATAGGTGCATTCTTGCAGGAATTATCAGGGTAGGATCCTTCTTGGCAATCCACTTTCACTTTTGATCTCCGTGGTTTAGCATCTCTAACACCAGCGCAGTGACATCCTCTACTCGTCATCTCTTCCCCCTCCCTTCTCTCCCAATTTTCGAGATCAGCTTGCGTGTAGTGTTGGATCTGGTTGTGAAGTCTGGCCAGATTTTATAGACGGTCAACGTGTAGTGTTTGGGAGTAATTTTTGCCAAATGGAAGTGCACTCACGTCTGCGAGAGTGAATCTTGTGGGCACAGGGAAGGTCATGTTATTGTCAATTCACTAAGAAAAAATTGGTTGAAGGTCCTCGATTTATGTAGGCTAAGACCATGTTCGATGTTACTTGGTCCCATTTGTCCCTTCGGCCCATTGAATCGTAGCCTATTGGAATTCCCGCAAAACCATCGCTGAGTGCATTCGCTTGCGTGACCCTTGAGACTAGGCGACACATGGCGACGCTTGGTATTTCGGCAGTACAACACGAGTCGTCGCGCCAGTTACGGTATGGCGCACATCCCTGTGATTCTCATGCCCATTGTTTTTGCTTCCTCTCTCGCCTTGTTTTTTGCTTTGTACAATACCTCTAGTTGCCGTTGCCGTCGAGCCCCTTTCCTGTCGTGCTCGTGCTGCCGATCTCACGCCTCTTGCGATGGTGCGTGCAAGTGACTGCTGCTCCCACAGCAGCGTATCCACTCTATCGAGGAGCCACGTCGGTCAAGACGATCGCTGTGATGTCACCGCCGGCAAGATCATTACAGAGGAGCTGGTGGAGTTGCTCGTGTGTGACGGCAAGATCTCGTCATGTGAGGTCATCCACCTCCCCACCAGCGGCGAGGTCGTGCCACACCCGCAAGAGGGCAAGACGCTGGTGTTCACAACCTACTTCGACGCTTGGCTCTGAATTCCCACCACTCGCTTCGTGGGTGATATTCCCTATCTATACGAACTAGAGCTTCAGTAGCTGAAGGCATGGCAGGCTTAGGTTGATTAGGATAGAGATAAGAATAGTGAGTTTCCTTATTAGATGGGTTTACTACCTTATAAATATGTTCTATTTATTAGAAATAAGTTTCCTTAGAGAGAGATTATTTCTTGGAGGTCAAATCGAGTTATTCCTATAAAAGAGCTAACATATATCTATTATCATCAAGCAATGAATAATAAAGAAGTATTCTCAAGTCCCTGATTCTTAACTCTAGTCTCTCCTCTAGACCAGCTACTCTAGATCCGTTCCTTTCCCTAATTAGTGCCCTCCTTCTCCTAGCGCCATTCTATCTCAAGTTGTCGTCGTCCAACCTCTCTCCGACGGATGTTTATCCCGTTATGAACGAAGATTCATGACACCTACCAGATGTATTCACCCATAAGGAAATAATTGGACTTTGTAAACCTTTTTTAGACCAAAATGCATGCTTCATGAATATCCAGAAAGCTTCTGTGGTGGCGGACCACTTGGGGCCTGGGGCATCTGACAAACATGTCGAAGGATGCTCATGCCAAGCTGTAGGCGCCCTTTTCTGGGGACAACAAACAAGCAATATGTGAAAGAATTTTAATAGGAATAGGAACTTAGAATAAAAGATGAAGGCTGTCAATTTTTTAAAAATATGTTATTATTCACATTACATAATGTTTATAGGCACTAAATTTCATGGGGGTGCACCATACATGGTTGCCACTTGCCAGGCGCAGATCACTTGTTGATATACTCATGCTAAATACTAACTATTTCTTTGATGAGTTTGCTAAAAACATAAATTGAAGCTCTTGCAATGACTATAATACTATTTGAATCTGCTACATGCAAAGTAAATGCACAAATATAATGTTGAGTAAATATTCACAAAAAATAATATGGGAGGTGAAAATTTAAGCACTTTGATGGCTTGATTTGCAACCACCCACTACTCCACTACTACAACGGCGCTTCAAGATTTGCGAAATTGATGGCCTGAAATTTATTTTATGATCCACAATAACTTCAGGAAACTCCCCAAAATTCTATAATCTTCTGAGCCTTGGTGCCAAACACTACCAAAAAAAAGGTATAACACTATCTGGATAAGAATGAAACATACACAGCAGAGTGCGCTAACTGCTAACAAAAATTGCAGGTCATGTGTCAATGGTAATTGTCATGAGAATCTCTTCGTCTTCACAAGAAAGCATTTGTGCCACTTGAAGCAACACCCTTAACATTTCATAGATTTCATCTGACCTTGGGTGCGACCTATCTTCTGCATTGAAAGAGTGCACTTCATTCTTCACCTCAATCCAGCTCCACCCAGGGACTTTGTTTAATCCTCTATTCTTCATTACCCTCTGCACTATTGCTCTGTCACTCCACATCCCAAGACCAGAATACAAGCTGGACAGGAGAACATAGGTGGAGTGCTGTCTAGGTTCTGCCACAAATAGATGGCTGGCCACATCGCTTGCTAGTTCCATATTCCCATGGATTCTGCAAGCACCTAATAGGGTCATCCACACCATGGCATCTGGTTCGAATGGCATAGACTCAATAAGCTCTTTTGCCTTGTCAAGCTGCCCAGCCCTCCCATACAGATCAACACCACATGCATAATGCTCCATCCGAAGAGGAACTCCATACCTAGTTTCCATTGTATTGAGAATTTCTGACCCTTCATTTACAAGACCAGCATGACTGCAGGCAGTAATTAGGCCAACAAAGGTAATATGATCCAAAGGAACCTTAAGTTCCAGCATCTCATTGAAGAGGCTGTGCACAGTGTTTGCTTGTCCATGTTGCGCATAACCAAAAATCATAGAGTTCCAGGGCACAGAGCTGCTCTTATCTGCCTCCTCAAAAGACTTCCTTGCATCATCAAGAATGCCACTCTTAGAATACATGAATATCAGCGAGCTGGAAACAAAATCATTGGAAGCAAAACCGGAATGGATGACTAAACTGTGTATTTCTCTACCTAGCTGAAGCACTGCAAGGTCTGAGCAGGAACGCAGAGCAGCAGAGAATGCATACTCATCGGTTCTAATATTTGCTGACAGCATACATCTGAAGAATCTCAAGGCATCAGCACTCAAACCGTGCTGTGAATATCCAGTTAACATAGAATTCCAGGAGACTGTGTCCTTAAGAACCAAAGAATCAAAGCACTTATATCCATCTTCCATCATGCAACTCTCACTGAACCTAGTGTACATGGCAATCAGAGCATTACAAACAGGTGTGACTCCTTCCAGACCATTCTTGATCACCAAACCATGAATTGCTCTCCCTCGGTGATCATCATGCCCATGCTCTGAACACACACTTATGATACTAGTGAAACTATACATGTCAAGCTGAACTCCACTCGCTCGCATCATCCTAACAAAGAATTTCGTTGCCTCGTCAACCATCCCATAGTAAGTGTAAGCTCCAAGCATTGCATTCCATGAGATCAAATCCCTAGTATCCTCAATTCCATCAAAGATCCTTCTAGAGTCTGCAAGGGCCCCACATTGTGAGTACGCAGTGATTGCTGCATTCAACACTGTCAAGCCCAATTCTGATCCATACTTCACAATCTTCCCATGCAACTGGTGCATCAAGAAACAATTCATGCCATCGATTGCTGTGAGCAATGCGGCAAATGTCGCCTCATCTGGAACCAACCCCTCCCTCTCCATCTCAAGAAATAGCTCAAGTGCTGGTGCTGCCTTCCCGGATTCTGTGTACCCAGCAATAAGCGCATTCCAAGAAACGGTGTTCCGATCCGGCATTCCATCAAACACTCGGCGAGCATCCCTCATGCGGCCACACTTAGCGTACACATCAACCAATGCACTTGCAGGGAAGACGTTATCGGCAAGGCCGGATTTGAAAGTGAGCGAATGCAGCTGGGCGCCGAGGGCAGGGCAGTGCACGGCGGCGGCGGAGTGGAGCGCGGAGCCGAGGGCGAAGGTGTTGGCAGCGAGGCCCCGCTCGTGCATGGCTCGGAGGAGGCCCCATGCGGCGGGGTGCGCACCGGCGGCGACATGAGCGGCGAGGAGGGCGTTCCAGGAGACTGCGTCGGGGCGGGGGATTTCGTCGAACACGCGGCGCGCGGCGGCGAGGCCGGGTGGGGAGAGGGAATAGGCGGTGAGGAGCTGGTTCCAGGGCGTGGGGGAGGTGACGCCGGACTTAAGGAGGGCGGCGTGGGACTTGGCGGCTGCGATGGTGAGGTGTTGGCGGCGGTGGCGCATGCGCGGCGGCGGAGGTGATGGTGGCGGCGCGCGGGCATCTGCGGAGGCGAGTCTTGCGATCGAAATACTTTGAGATTGGTGGAATGATGAATAGTTCGATGAGCCTCGACATTTGTGCGAGCAATATCCTAATCAGTTGCAATGGCAATGCCATTCGGGTTAAGTTCGGAATTCAAAAATAAAATAAACCTTAAGCCTTACAAGTTACTCTGGTTTATTAAGTCAGATGTTTTCTCTTACGAATTTCTCATATGGGCGTGACATGTTGGCGACCACTCCAAACATTCCCACGACATTTAGGGCATGTTTGGGAGAGCTCCACCACTGAAAACGTGGATCTGGAGGAGCAGCTCCACCGTGGATCTGAGATCCCACCATGGAGTGTTTGGCTTGTACAACAGCTCCAGATCCACGAAATTGATGTTTTGGTGGGAATGGCCATTTTTGGTGGGATGGGTGTGTAACCAGTGGCATTGGTGGGTAATTACCACCCAACTCCACGATGGAGCACCCCTTGAGGAGCTCCATGAAATCAATGGATCTGGCCCTCAGATCCAGGATTTTGGTGGATCCAGATTTCGCGGAGCTGGAACGTTTGGGTAAAATTTCGTAGAGTGAACCTGTTTTTCGTGGATCTGGAGCTGGTGAAGCTCTCCCAAACAGGCCCTTACGCACGGCAACGGCAAAAAGAGATGTACGGTCTGGTTTTTCCCTGAAGCTTATGACTTTTAACGACGACTTGTTGTTTTTTTTGTTCGTGCAAGAGATTACATAGTAACAAAAACTCACGTACGATTTTTACCAATATAAATGAAGTCGGTACAGTATATACTACAATTAACTAGTAGACGCTATCTTGAAAAGATACTCCATTTAAAAGCTAGTTACTGTAGAAAAGCAAAAAAAAAACAGCTTTTAGAAACTAAAAAGAACAGGGCCATAACCAAAATTGATAGTGGCAAAAACAAAGGAAGTAATATTTGGATGGCAGAAATAACATTGCACACATTGGAGATGCAATTTGAGTAAGATTCAATTTATTCCTTTTGTTTTAAAAAATATGAATACTTATGGTTTTTTAAACAAATAAATGGGACGGTTGCTTCATCGTCTTTTCAAAGTATTCAATCGGGACAATTTTTCTGAAATGGTTTATTGGTATTTAGTTTGTTTGTCCAAATGCTCACACTAGAGCAAAAATCCATCAACCATATACATAAATTATAACTCAAAAAAACCATCTCTAAAACTCGATTTGCCTTTAAACTTTAAACAGCATGTCTAAAACGAAACCACTCCACTTTATATTGGGTCTTTCTTTTATTTCGGCTTATGACTTTTGACTGCATCTTATAGCTTTTAAGTTGTTCGTGATAAAGACTATGAAGTAACAGAAACTCGTGCGGTTTTGGCTGATATAAATGAAGTCGTTACAGTGCGTACTCAATTAACTTATAGACTCCATTTTGAAAAGATAATCTATTTAAAAAGATAGTTATTATAGAAAAATTGAAAAATATCTTTTAAAAGCTGTAAAGAAGAACCGATTAACTTGCGCCTCCATCTCGGCTTAAAAACAAAAAAACTTGAGCCTCCATCGTCTGAAATGCGGAAATGAGATTCTCTGAAGTTGCAGTATGCAACTTCAGAGTGCAGTCACGGAATCACAGCCGTCCGATCTGAAAAGAACGGCCCAGATCGGATTTTGCTACAGTAACAATTTCTGTAGCTACAGTAAATTTACTGTAGCTACAGTAAATTTACTGTAGTAAAACAGATCTGAGCTGTTCTTTTCAGATCGGATGGCTGAGATTGTGACTGCACTCTGAAGTTGCATAATTCGATTCCGAAATGGGGGGGGGGTCCACATTTACATCGATACCTCTGACTGTTGCAGACACTAGACACCGTTGCATTTATAAAATCCTTCCAAATGTCCTGCTCCTAGCCTCCTACGGCTGTCCTGTGTCCAGAACCTGTCTATGCTTAACGCCCACATGAGCAGGGCGAGGAAAGAGTCACCATTGCAATGTTCAGACAAGGGTGGTGAGGGTTGACAGGCTGCCCACTCCCAAATCTAGCTAAAAATGTCTCACATATCCATGTGGTCGGGTTAGTGCTTCCAAAACCTTGAGTTCTTTTCCTCAAAAAAAAAAACCTTGAGTTCTTAATATTAAAAGCTGGAAATATTCTGTGGGATATTCCATGTGCAATATAACATGTGTGCGTATGCTGACGTGCATGGATGCATGTCCATAAGAAGTTAAGAGTTGAGGGATGCCATGTTGCCATCCTTTGTCACTGAGCTCCAAATCATTGGGTCCACTGCCCCCACCATGTGAATAGTAGCAACAGCAACAAATGTTGCAAATTGCACATATGAATGAATGAACGTTTTGGGAAGTGATTCTATGCTCTCCTAAACGGTGAATTATACAAAAACTAAAGTATCTTTAAAGGTAGATTAAGACTACTTACCCCTTGGCTAGTAATTTAAAATTTATGTATGTTTATGGAAGTGAAAAGCATGAAATCACTACTCATATTTGTGTCTTCCTAGTTTGGTAGGAAGGAAAGATGAGGTGTCTGTTCTTTTTTTGCTTCGATTTATGACTTTTGATTGTGATTTATGGTTTTGAATTGTTGCTAAAAGAGATTACAGAGTAACAGAAACTCGCGTATGGTTTTGGCCAATAAAAATGAAGTGGTTACAGTGTGTACTATAATTAACAGATAGACCCCGTCTTGAAAAAACACTCAGTTGAAAGCTAGTTACTGTAGAAAAGTCGAAAAACAACTTTTAGAAGCTGAAAAAACAGACCCATAAATATTTTATTTCTCAAAGCGGCTTCTCCACTCCTCTTGCTCTTATCTCACTCTGAGGATAAGGCAAGAGGTTACGAGAGCATCACAAACCCTACTCCTCTTATTCCCATCTCGTGCACACATCTTTCACTTATTTTTATTCTCTCTGCTCATCTTATCCATCTAAAAACCATTTTTTAACTACTGTTATTTATTTTTAGATAAAAAACATCGAAGTACAAGTAATAGGAACACTCTCTAAGTAAAAAGGTGATGTATCGTAACAATTGCATCTGTCTCGAGTCTTCGTTGTCGGAACATTTTTCAATTGAGCTAGTTGCATACAGGGGTGGAGCTTCATGTCGGCCAACCTAGGCTGCGGCCTCCTTTCGTTATTGCGTCTCTCTATAGATGGCCCCTCTTAGAGCATCTCCAAGAGATACTCTATATGACTCTTAATATTTAAATTTTAGAGTTGAAGGGTAAAAAGTAGCTCCAACAGATTCCCAAATAGACTCCCAAAAATAGAACACACCCAAAAAATGGGCTCTCGCTCTCTACTTATAGAGGATGATCTAGGCTCCCAATACTGTTTTTCTGGTTTAGGGTATCTGTTGGAGGGAATGATTATTTTGGGACCTTATATCGTGGTTAGGATCTGTAAAAAAAGATTTAGGGTGTGAATTTATTAGGCATCTCTTGGAGATGCTCTTAATTCTTGTTCAAGCTCCGCGCCTGAATGAAATGCAAGGCCTCAAATGAAATATAACAACACTTATGGCAGTAACTTGCTAAAATCAGTGCAACTTTTTTTTACTGGAACTTCTGAATTTGGTTGGGCGGCAAATTCAACACAGACTCATAAATTGCAAACTATGCGGCTAATTGGTTGCTTGCATTAGTTCAATCTCTCTCAAAAAAAATCTAGCTAGTTAAATTAAATTGCACACTTGACACGTGAAATTTATTCTATTATTGAACGCATGGGCAATTGTATTTGCGCCCGTGATCCAAGACGAGCTTCAACAGACAAACAATAGGCTCCGTAAGACTCTATTTAAAACGGTTTTTGCTGATAGTATTTAACTATGACTGATAATTTTTGTTAAATAGGCATTATAGCGGTTATTAGCTTTTAGCTGATGAATTTAATTAAATAAAAATAAAAAAGGAGAAAAATAAAAACATTATACCTATACAAACAATACAAAGAAAGAAGATAAAAAATAATTAAAAAATTGTGTTAAAAAGTCATACGTTCAAAACGGCTTCTGATTTTTAGAAGCTAGAAAGCTAAAAAATTGTTTTGGTTTTTTTGGGCTGTTGCTTATTGCTTTGATTTGTGGCTTTTGAATTCTACTTATTTACGAGAGAGTACGAATGGAGATTAAATGTGATTTTAATTGATATAGCTAAAATTAATATAGCGTCTACTATAATTATTTATAGAGTTTACTTTTAAAAACTATCTATTTAAAAACTAGATAAAGCTTTTTAAGTCCATCCGAACCAACTATCATAAAAGTCTCCTTTCTTTTTTTACCATTAACACCTCACAGTCATATAACACGGGAGCGACACGCGGCTGGTGCCCTTGGGAGCTGCACGGGAGGGGAGGATCCGAGCCCAACACCCAAAGCGCGGGCGGGCAGAACCGAAGCCAGCGAGGCAGCAAACGGCCGTTGGTCCAGTGAATGCGAGCGCGACCCACGGGCCACGGCGCCCACGCGGCCGACAAATTAGTCCGGTGGAGCCGCTGCCACTGCCGTGCGGGCCCCACCCACCGCCGTGCCCACCGCCTTCTGCCACGCAGGCACGCCCAGCTCATGATTCGCTCGCACGCGTCGCCAGCTTCCCCTTCTTCCCTTCCACTCCTCCCGGTGCTCCCAAGTCCCACCCCTCCCCCCCATTCCGAATCTTCGAGGCCTCTCCACGCGGCCGACCAGATCCGCGCGGCGCGAGGAGGAAGGCTTCCTCCCTCGGAGCGCGTGCTCTTGTCGAGGAGGCGGCGGCGAAGCCGAGGGATGGCGGTGGAGAGGACGGTGCCGGGGGCGGCGGGGAGGACGGTGCTGGTGACGGGCGGGGCGGGCTACATCGGCAGCCACGCCGTGCTGCAGCTGCTGCTCGCGGGATTCCGCGCCGTCGTCGTCGACAACCTCAACAACTCCTCCGAGCTCGCCGTCCGCCGCATCGCCGCGCTCGCCGGGGACCACTCGCGGAACCTATCCTTCCACAAGGTGAGAGGAAGAAAAAAAATGCTGGCTACTCCACGGCCTGCTGTGTGTTGATCTCTCCCTTTCCGCGCAATGTGGTGCTCACGAGGCCCCTAGATCTCCGCGCAATGTGGCGGGGCTGCAGTTTTGGAACAGGGGAAGGTTTTCCCCCCGTTTTTAGCCAAGAAGGCAGTGCCGTCAAATGCGGAGGTGCTGATTGAGTAATCGTGTGCGGATGCCACATTTGCAGTTCGTATGGATTTTTGGTGTTTCGACCTGACTACTAACTAGGGTGGATTTTTGGGGGAGTCCGTAGCAAAATTGTCGCATTTCGCCGTAATAAACAAAATCAATTTGGTTTTGCTTGCATTGCTGATGCTTGAGCATTTCATTTTGTGGTAGATGATGCGGTTGCTCTCTCTCTCTCTCTCTCTCTCTCTCTCTCTCTCTCTCTCTCTACTGGAAGTTGGGATACCGCTGTAGATTGGAGTTGGTTAGATAAAAACATAACCTGCATCTTACCTTGTCTTACAGATTGCCCAACTATGGATGTTGGTTCTTGGGAATTTAATGGAAATTTAATACGTTGGTGATGTAATGTAACAAAATCCATTGGCGTTAGGGATTTTGTAGTTGAGACTTGTCGCACTTTGCGATAAACTTTTGATGTCTTGACGGAGCTTGATTGGGATATTACTAGGCATTTGAGCTGTAATTGTTTGATTAGGAGTGCTTGTGTGGTATTTGCAATTCAGACTTGGATGCCTTCATTTCTATTTTCTTGGATGCCTTCAATTTTTTTTTTGCATTGCAACTTGATGAGTTTTAGCTGCGGTTGTCAAAGGTTACAGTTACTGCAGGAATGGGATTGCTAGAGGATTGGACTTGCATTGTATCTGTAAAGCTGGGAGCATTTTCATGTTACCATTGTCTTCTCCTGCCGGTTTATTCAATTTCTCCTCGTTGGCACTACCAACTTTTCACAATTGGCATTGATTTGCTGTCCTCATTGTCACAATGGGGGTAGTTGGCCAATTTAAACAAGCGGACAACTAGCCATCTAGTACCTGCCTTTTTAAAAAAAAACTAGATGGCTCACCTTTAAAGATCATCCCTACCTTCCCCTATATGCAAGCAAATCCACTGGAGTAAGTGGTATAATATTACTTATTTTAAAAAATCAGGTACATGATTTTTAGCAATTTGCTTAAAACAAATATTTGACTTGTCCCTTCAATGGTACTGGCAATGTGTGTAGATTTTGCTTCTGTTCTCTGACTATTCATTGACAGCTCAGTGAGTTGAGAGGTTTGTTGAATTCAAATTATTTTTATATGTCATCGCTAATCAGATTTGTGGGGATTTTTGTTGGTTTAAGCATACATTACTTTGTCTCGTGGATGGTGAATATCTGGACTAAGGGATAAAATATATATAACACTCAGTGCTTCAGTACTCCACCTGAAGCAAAGTTTGTGAATGTTAGAGTAAAATCAGTTATTGCTTATCATTGAGTCAGGAGTAAATCTTGGTGGTGGTTAGCTTGACTTTGGTATGTGAAGTGACATATCCTAGTGAAGTGCAAATTAGAACCTGCTTTAGTCATTTCTGTTACTATGATCTGCAATGCAAGTATTTATGTGGTGAAATAGGTGATTTAAGAAAAATGATTCCACAATCCTGCAATAGTGTCATTCAAAGTTGGATTTGAGTGTGTTTGGAGGAGTAAGATACTTTCCCTTGCATCAGAGCAATGTTAATGGTTGTTTGGCAGAGTTCTCCATATAAGAGTCTTTGACACTTCGTTAGTTGCAAGCCAGGGCCTGTTCCCGTGATCTAGTTTTTCTTTTTCGTGTTATAATCTTTTATCCATCTTAACCTTGCTCATAAAATTGTCAATAAAAGTTCATGGACACGAATGCAACACCATGTTACTACCTTTTGTGCTTTTGCAGATTGATCTCCGTGACAAGGGAGCACTGGAAAGGGTTTTTGCTTCAACAAGGTAAAGCATCTGGCTGTTTAGTTATAGGATCTTTACTTCATTTGAATGCTTTTGTGCTTTCTTACATGCAAAGGCATGTCCAGCATCATTACTTGCTCTTTATTGTTAGACTCCTTGCTTTTCAGATTCGATGCTGTTGTTCACTTTGCTGGACTAAAAGCTGTGGGCGAAAGTGTGCAGAAGCCATTGCTTTATTATGACAACAATGTTATTGGAACAATAAATCTTCTCGAAGTTATGTCTGCTTATGGGTGTAAGAAGGTAGTTATCTTTTCAACTTTATGCACATGTATTATACACCAACTGGAGCCATCGTTTTCAGAGTGCTTTCTTTGCAGAATTTATCTGCATTTATATTCAAAGCTGTTACTTTGATGTAACTAAAGTTTTTAGGTCATTTTATTCATTCTCTAGATTTTGTCATACCATGTCACATGTGCATTGAAGAGTAATTACCAGAGCTATTAAGTAATTGATACATGCTCTGTTAAGATGTCTTTGTTTAAATTATTATGTCACCATATTCTTTCAAAAGATAAATCTGATGATACACTATGGAGGTTGTCAATTTTCTGCTGCACCTTTGTAATTTATGTCATTACAGAGTGATGCATCTTTCTAAATCATGCTATTACACAGAGTAATGCACCTTTCTAATTCATGCTATTACACAGAGGTGTGCTGTGCGCTCTGGCCAATGCGCAGTTACTCTGAATGCAAGGTGGACAGTTTGGGCATTTTTTGCGCTCACTAGGCATAGGATTTTTTTGATATAATGAACATCGACAGGATATTGTTAGTTGTTTCTCATTATACAATAAAATCTGTTGGCTTTTGTAGTTGCACTGGTTTGCTTGTTATTCTAATCTAATCTGTGAATTTATCATTTGAGCTGCAATGACACCCATTTCTAATCAACCCTGCTTGGACCATCTGGTCCACTCCAGTTTTATTACTATTGATTATTGGCACCCACTAGACATGGTCACAACATTGAATCTGTATATTTGCACTTTGCAATAAGATCCATTTGGTTACTATTGCTTTGAACTGACAACAAATCAGTTCGTGTTTGAATTTGTTAGTTCACTGGTCATCTCTGGCACTGACATGCTGCACCTGATTTCTTGTATATGTGTTCAAACGCTGTAGTTGGTGTTCTCATCATCAGCTGCAGTTTATGGATCACCCAAGAACTCACCTTGCACAGAAGAGTTTCCTCTCACTCCAAACAATCCATATGGCAAAACCAAGGTCTGGGGCCTGTCATTTTTCTTTCAATGTGTGAATCTGCTAACATTCATCAGTTCTCTAAATTGACTGCAGTTTTACAAATGGATTGCAGCTTGTCGTTGAGGATATTTGTCGTGATATCTACCGTACAGATCCCGAATGGAAGATCATTTTACTTAGGTACTTCAATCCGGTTGGGGCTCATCCCAGTGGATACCTTGGCGAGGACCCATGTGGAATTCCCAACAATCTTATGCCCTTTGTTCAGCAAGTAGCTGTTGGTAGGAGGTCAGCTCTGACAATATTAGGAAATGATTATGCAACAAGAGATGGGACTGGGGTAATTTTTTTTGCCCATGCTATATTCAATTGCTTGTCATTTACACCTCTTTTAAATTTGATTAATCCATACTAGTGCTTTTCGAGATGCGGGTTCTGATCTTGTTTTTGTTAATATTTGGTTTTACTTGTAGCTTATAAGTGTACATCCTATAAAATAGCTTTTGTTTTCCTTCAGGGTATATCCTTCGGGAAATGAGATTTGAATATTTGGTAAATAGAGTCAGCTGTATCAGCTGCTTGGAACTGGGTCACTCTGTTCAATAAAACTGTGGCCAGTGTTTTGTTGCAATGTACTACTTCCTAGGAAATGGAGCACTGAACAGATAAAAAAAATTATAGGACTTGAGCAAAGTTATGTCTCCATTGAAAACTTGAACAAGTCTGTTCATACAACTTGCTGTTTGGTACCTTGGTCAGATCTCGACCCACATTTCTGTGAACTTGTTTGAAGCTTCCATGCTTACATGGGCATTTTTCTTGATCTGTACTATGTGTTAATTACTTGAGTTTTTAAACAGTGCATTACCTACAGGTTCTCTAACTTTGAAATCATTCCATTGAACTATTGGAAATTTAGGTCTCCTTGTAATAGAACATATTATACCCATGCACTTCTTATGAGAGTGCTTCCATTGTCATGTTTTTCAATAGGTGTTTCTCTGTCTGACCGTTCAAGTGTCTCTTCTTATTTCCACAGTTTTTTAGAGATAATGGTTTTGGGTGATGAAGATATTTGAGCATATTGTTGTATCAAATGTGGTTCACGTGGATTATGGAGTTGTTCCATCTTTAATGACACTTTCGCACGATATGCAGGTCCGAGATTACATCCATGTGGTTGACCTTGCGGATGGACATATTGCCGCATTACAGAAGCTTTTTGAAAACTCTAACATAGGTTCACACTTAACCTCATATGATTTCCGAACAATTTTTCACTAGTGCCTGTACTCCTTGTCAGATGTAGCAACTCTTTTGTTTACTGTATTTTCCTAGGCCATTGAGTTTTGCCTGGTGTCAAACACAAAACCCTTGCTGTAAATGGTCTTGCATAAGAGACATACTGTTTTGATAAACACGGGAGAAGTTCGGATGGGGGTGTCAAAATGTGCAGCAACAATGTTCGTTTGTTCATTTTATGTAATTTGCATTCGATTCTCGAACTTGGGGAAAACCATGCATATCTATTTAGCTTATTCGTGATTTATCTCTTGTACTTCATGGCCTCTCGGAGCACAGGATACTTTAACCATCAGTCTTTTGTTTATTATTTTATTTGGATCGTGTTTTGAATTTTAATTCTACTTGCAGGGTGTGAAGCATACAACCTTGGAACTGGAAAAGGGACATCAGTGTTGGAAATAGTTAAAGCATTTGAGAAGGCTTCTGGGAAGGTATGCCAGATTTGATGTATATTTATGTGGGAAAAATATTTTGTGCTCGTACAAGTAGGTATTCCTACTAGCTAGGTGTACTTTGTTTCAAGACACCATACTTCTACATGACATGGTGATGGTAGGTATTGTTCCAATCTATGTCTTGGGTATAAAGAATCGCCTGACACGTTAGAAGTTCATAATTTACCATCACAATGTATTGACTATCGGTAGTATCTAGTTCCTGCTCCTAGGGCTAGGAGCCTGGGAGCACAAAATATGATTCCTTTTGTGTGTCTAGCTGCTCTATTTTCTTGTGGTGAACTGGTGATATCTTTCCTGATTGGTGTATCTGGTGAATTTTCCACTGGTGCTACTGTATTGGATGGTGTCCATGCAATGCTTGGTTTCATATGTAATGGGAGATGTAGGCGCCTAGGCGGTAGGTCTTACACCGAGACTACATGAGAAGTACAAATACTTGACCAAGTACCCAAGTGTGGAAAAAATTATTCAGTTTCAAGGACAATAGCTATGTAGAAATAACTGGTATTTGTGCTTAATGTTTTGGTTATTTAATCTATAATTCGAGGATCATCTGATATTGATACTGAAGTCCATACATGGAAGGTCCAGATAATGTTAATTTTCTTATAGAAACATTATTAACATCTAACTTTTTTGCTCTGTTTACTAAACGTGTGTGTAGTTTTTTTTAACAGAAACACAAACACATTTTTATAAAACATCTGTTTTCTTTTGCAGTATTGTCTTGAATATAGAAATAAAATAAATGTATGACTTCTACTATTGTACTGTACTGAAGTAATTGTATGACTTGTATGACTATGCTTAGTTATTGCCCGATGAGCCATCTAAGGAGTAAGGACTCCTAGACGTTTTTTTTTTTGCTAAGGTGATTGTTAGCACTTGTTATAAATGAATGCTTTCTTCGACATGCCTGCCTTGCCATGATAGCAAGGCTTGCATTGGTTCTTTTTTTTCTTGTGTTTCTGCTTAATATGTGTACTGATTTTTGTTCCTTTTCTAGAAAATTCCTCTGATCATTGGTCCAAGACGCCCTGGTGATGCGGAGATTCTGTTTTCGTCAACTGCTAAAGCAGAGAGGGAGCTCAACTGGAAGTAAGTCCTACAACAACAGATAATTATGTGATGTCATCACAACACAACATCTTTCTTGGTTTTTGTATCATTGATATTGTCTTTCTCCAGAGCAAAATATGGCATCGAAGAAATGTGTCGGGACCAGTGGAACTGGGCTAGTAAGAACCCTTATGGATATGGCTCACCTGACTCCACCAAGCAGAACGGCCACCACGCATATGGATCAACTGACTCCACCAAGCAGAACGGCCACCACATAAATGGATCAGCTGATTCCAAGCAGAACGGCCACAACGGATATGGACCAGCTGACTCAACCAAGCAGAACGGCAATGGGCACTTGCACTGAGCACCGTCGGTTGGTCCGTGCTCCTTGTACATGCGATGTATCACAAAACTACTATCATCTGATCGATGTAGATCAATTTATCGGAGTCATACGGACACGTTGGAGCTTAGATAATATTCTTTCGTAGCTCATCATTTGCTGAAGAATCCCACTTCTTGTGGGTAGAAATCTATCTCCTACTTTTGCGTGTATTTTTTTTCTTGTTTCAAATTTGTTGTAGGAATGTGGTCATAGTCTACCAGCTGATTTAATTCTTTCACTGCTAATTGTTATCTATCGCAAACCTTGATTTACTCTTGTACAATGAGAAATGCAGCTGTACACGATATGTTTTTTGTATCTGTAATATTTATGAAGGGAGAACTAGCCTTGCAGCAATCCATACTTTTTTTTACTCCCGTTAGATACCGTAGTGGACTGCCAAGGTGTTGTCCATGTGAATGAGAAATAGTATTGTTGCACCAGATAAAAGTGTCTTTTCAGGGAATACGTCGAGAGTTTTTTTTTGTTTTTCAGCTGGTTTATGGCTTTGGTTTTTTAGTTATCACTATTTATTAGATTAATAAGTCGTAACAAAATATCATAAGTCGCAGCCCTAAATAACGCCCTATGTCCATCTGCGTTCATGTTTGCTCCCCCAGACCCCCACTTGAATGCCTGTGCAAACTTGTTCTGCATATCTGCTGCATGGCTTGCATGAACTCGCGGATTTGTTCCGAATTTGAAAAGAACTATTTCTATGGTTGTGCCATTGTGGGTTGCCGGTGGCGCTCACTGCCGGCCACTGTATGAGAAGCAGCTGAGGGGATGGAAATTATAGGCAACATATGCGAATTTTTTTGTACGAATAATCTATTTTTTATTCGAAATTACATAAATATACCCGTGGGAATTTTTTTTACAAAAATAAACTCCAGTCGCCCCCCCATTGGGCGGCTGGAGCCAATCGCCCAACTGGAAGGCGACACATGGGCAGTTTGGTAACGGTTGGACGAATTATTGCTGTCGTCCGGGCGTTGGGCGTCGGAGGTCCAGATTCTTTATGCGGTTGGGCGATAGCAATTCCTGGCCCTAACGCCCGCGACGGGGGGTTAAAAATGCAGCGTGCTCGGCCACCACCGCCGCTGCCTCATTTGTTTCCTCCATCGTTCGGCGCCGTGAGAGAAGGAGAGCAGAAAGAAGAGAAAGGAGAGAAGAGGGAGGAAGGAGGGGAAGAAGAGGAGGGTGAGAAGAGGAGAGGGAGAGGATGAGGAGGAGGAGAGGAGAAGGTCAGATCTTTAGATCCAGGTATTTTTTTAGTATATTGCATTTGTAGTATGTTTTGTATGAAATGTTAGTGGTAGTAAAAATTGTAGATATAGAAATTTTAATACAATTTTTAGTATAGAAAATTTGTAGTATATATTTTTTTTAGTATGGAGCATTTTTAGTACATAGATTTTAGTACAATTTTTAGTATAGAAATTTTTGTATAGAAAATTTGTAGTATACAATTTTTAGTATAGAAAATTTGTAGTATATTTTGTATGAAATGTTAGTGGTAGTAAAAATTGTAGATTAGAAAATTTAGTATGGAAATTTTAGTAAAATTTTTAGTATAGAAATTATGTAGTATACATTTTTTTAGTATGGAACCTTTTTAGTACAGAGATTTTAGTAAAATATTTAGTATAGAAATTTTTGTATAGAAAATTTGCAGTATACAGTTTTTAGTATAGAAAATTTGTATTATATTTTGTATGAAATGTAAATGGCAGTAAAAATTGTAGATGCAGAAAATTTAGTATGAAAATTTTAGTACAATTTTTAGTATAGAAATTCTTTAGTATACATTTTTTTAGTATGGAACATTTTTAGTACAGAGATTTTAGTACAATTTTTAGTATAGAAATTTTTGTATAGAAAATTTGTAGTATACAATTTTTAGTATAGAACATTTGTGTTATATTTTGTATGAAATGTAAGCGGTAGTAAAAATTATAGATGTAGAAAATTTAGCATGGAAATTTCAGTACAATTTTTAGTATAGAAATTCTGTAGTATACATTTTTTTAGTATGGAACATTTTTAGCACAGAGATTCTAGTACAATTTTCAATATAGAAATTTTTGTATAGAAAATTTGTAATGTAGTTGGTTTTGTGCTGGTTCCTTATAAGTGCTAACTTAAACTCTATTTGCAGGTATGGCGCGTGATGGTCGTGACTCGGACTAGCGGTTCCCCTGTTGGACGAGCACGTGGACCGCGTGCATCGCACTTCTCGTCGTGTGCCGCCACCGGGGAGCAGATGAGCCAGCTGAGCTGGGAGTGGTCCGGACACGAACACCTCGCGTGGCCTGGAGACTCGACCCCCGTTGGACAGTCATGTTTGCACTCCGCCAGCGTTTTAGTGCTGCCGTAAGAACATTCTGTGCTGACCTTCACTTTGTTTGCAGGCTGCGGGATGCTGGCCTACTCCCTCTTGCCCGGATGGTGCAGGCCACGGACGAGGATGGACCCGCCATGGCCGCGGGTAGGGACGAGATCGTGGAGCGATCACGACGCTTACCGTTGGACCGTTCCCTGCTGACGGCTTTGGTGGACCGTTGGCGGCCCAAGACGCACACTTTCCACCTCCTATTCGGGAAGATGACGCTGACCCTGCAGGATGTGTCCCTGCTTCTTGGCCTTCCGATTGGGGAAGGCACTACCTTCCTACCGGAGGCCCCGGCTAAGTGGCGCGCTGACCTGCTCAGCAGATTCGAGGGGGTCCTTCCACCGGGTGCCGCGGATGACTACCACATCTTCCCGACGAGTCAGACCCACGGGCCATCGCTGAGGTGGCTCGCACAGTTCTGGGTACGTAGTATTTACAATCGATCGTGTCGTCGAAGCTCTTATTTGCGTTATTACATACTAATAACATCTTGTTTGCATTCAGGTGTAGTGGATGGATCCGGAGGCGGACGATCACTAGGTCTTGCGCCACTTGGAGGCGTACTTGCTATGGCTATTTGGTTGGGTGCTCCTCACCACCAGCCACGACAATAGCGTCGATGCGCGCCTCATCGCTCATGCTAGGGCGATCACGGACGGTGAGGCCCCCTAGGTCAGCTGGGGATCGGCCGCACTTGCCGCGACCTACCGTGGCCTATGCGATGCATGCTCGAAGACCAAGGCGAACTCGGTCCTCACGGGCTGTCCTCTGATGCTGCAGCTGTGGTCGTTTGAGTGCTTTAGCCTCGGACGACCTTTGCTAGACGACATGGGTCCGTACGAGCCCGAGATGTATCCAGAGGGAGACGTTGACCGGCCGACGATGGGTTCTCTCTGGTGTCGTTGACGGGTAAGTCATATGTCAATTAGTTATTTCCTTTGTACTAACGACGGTCGTGCGTAACACATATTCATCCTTGCAGGTGCAGTTCGCACATGTGCAGGTCACGCGGGCATATCTGCCCTTTGTTGAGCAGATCGATTGCCTCACGGCCGACGACGTGCACTGGGAGTCGTACTCACATGCGGCACTGATGGACTATGCTCCCGATGGGTTGTCGACACTCTACTGGCGTGACCGGGCATTCTGGCTGACGCGTTGGAAGCTCGTCTACGACATCTTTGTGGAGGACTACTCGCCGCAGCGAGTGATGCGGCAGTTTGGTCTATGCCAGGCTATCCCGATACCAGTCGGACCTACAGTGCCGCCTCTTGTGCACGTGTGAGTGCCCGCGTCTTATAAAATTGTACATACTTACTATTCCATTGGCAATTAATAACGAAGTGGTCCTACAAGCAGGCACACTAGAAAGGGAGTGAAACGTGGTACGGACTGGACGACGAAGATGCAGGGGTAGACTACGCAGTGGGACGGTGCGCTTGACGACCGGTTGAGGAGGACCGCCCCTACGACAGCATGGAGTACACGGAGTACCTGCGCTGGTACCAGAGCCGGACATGTACGAGGCTCGTACATGTTGTGGACCCGCCCCCCGCACACCTCGCCACTCAGACAGACATGTATCCCACGCACCTCGCGCGGGACGTGCACATCGCGGTACGTTACACGTATTTTCGAACATTCCCTAATGGCAATGCTACCTTGGATGATTAACCATTTTATGTCTTTTTCTTCAGGCTGATGTGGGTGTTTCGATCGTCACGGAGGGCCAAAGTATGCTGCATAGGCTCGTCGCAGGTGCCGAGGTGAGCCACGAGGAGCACATCAACACGTACCGTCGTTTCATGGAGTGGGGTAGATGTATTGTGCACCTGTTGTCTTGCACGAGGCTATCAGCGGCCTCCACGCCCACGCCCAGCACACGAACGGTTCGGCCACCGGTGCTGCCTCGACCGGCGTGGCACTACTCCGAAGGTTCTATGTGGGCATGTCCTACATTACCTCACCTGGATGAGGCTGGAGGATCTGCCTGGGGACGGCCTCGTACACCGCCAGGGCAGATGTTCTCGCGTCCTCAGTACATCCCTGGCTTACCCACACAGGGGGTGTACTCGACGTCGTATGCCCCTCCTCCAGGCGCAATGACGCCAACTGAGGGTACGTATCGTACGATCTCTGTTTTATTACAATGCTTTACATCTGAAACTAACGATATTACTTTTGCTAGTCTTTTCCCGTCCGAGAAGCGGCTCAGCCCTTCTGCGAGCCCGAATGATCCGGACCAGTACTTCTCCGAGTGGGTCAGGCAGGCGTTTGGGTCTGCACCTCCCGACACAGCACCATAGGTTCTCTCCAGCAGTGCCCTCCCCGGTGCATCGGAGGGCACACAGGCAGAGGTGCAGCTGACTCCACCAGCTCAGGGGCGGGTGCGACACGCTCTTGATCATCTTACGTTGTCAGGGCGTCGTCATCTGTTGCAGCGGAGGATGGCCAAGCGGGGTCGTACGGGAGGACACGGGCATGAAGACAGGGTAGGCCAGGGTGGCGACTGAGGGTAGTCCTCATTGTACACCATTTTTTCATGTACTACTTACATTTGTTATTTACGATGTGAACTTTTTAGTACTGTGCCGTGCTTACTTGTACTCCTCGTTACCTACTTGATGTACGCTCAAAACGAATAATGAACTTTAATGATGGCAACCGCACGAAGATTCTTAGTAACATCAAAATATCACTTACCATCGTATGTACCGATCGTTCTACGGTCAATCGTTCCTAAAAAAATTTCTCAAAATTTTTTACGCACCTACAATATACAATAAACATAAACTTTTATTACAATCTAGCAGATTTTTCCCAGTTTAAAACTACAAAATTTAAAACGTTCACGAGGGACTGAGTGTAGTCGCCCGAGGGAAGGGCGACAGGGATTCTGTTAGCCCCTGGTTGGGCGATAGGCTCCAGTCACCCCCTATTGGACGATAGGCTCCCGTTTCCTCTGGTGATCGATCCCATTGTCCATTGGCGTAGTTAGGTGGACAAAATCTACATACATCCAAATTCCATAGGCATAGACAGACATCTCAATCAGGATTGTTCTTGTCATGCATCTTCATCATTGTTGGAGGACCCACGATGGGATCGGTGGACTACTAGGAGAACCTGAATGTCGACCGGAGCGCGACCGACGACGACCTCCGCAGGGCCTACCGGAGCTGGCCATGCGGTGGCACCCGACAAGAAACCCACCGGCAAGAAGGACGCCGAGGCCAAGTTCAAGGACATCACCGAAGACTACAACGTACGTAGTACATCATTCATTAGCTATACATGCATGCATGCAAAGCAACCAATCATTCTTCCCACTTTTGCTCAATTTTGCATGCATTGTTTGATCATGTGCAAGAGGAAAAAAGAATTGATCGATTTTGCATGCATGGATCGGCTCGGTGGATCAGGTGCTCAGCGACACCGGCAAGAGGGCGATGTATGACCAATACGGGGAGGAGGGGCTCAATGTTAGATATAATCTTGACATATTTGAAGTTTAGAGTGAGTTAATCTGTACGTGTATATGTGCAAGCACGTTTTTAGTGGGAGTCCATATTTATTTGGAGTTAGTAGCTGCATGTTTATGTGCACGTTGTGAGTAAGTTAGTTTGCATGTTGAGTCAGTCATTTATGCATGGAGTTAGCTGCAAGCCGAGTCGTCCAGATCATGGGAGTAGTGGGCTGTTAGCGCATGCAACTATGTGTTTAAACACTCCTGTACCGCTGCAGTTTGTGAGTGGTGAAAAATTACAGAGAGAACATAACTGTTCTGTGTTCTTGCCGTGTGATACCACCTTAACAGAGTGTGTTATTTTTGTCAAGTCTTTTGTTCGTGTTTGTCCAACTCCAACATTTAGTATCAGAGCTAAGGTTTAGCTCGCGATGTCTCCTGATGGTTCCGGAGTGTATACACCACCGGGCCGCCGCATCGGTGGCAGCAGCAACGGTGTCGACGACAACAGCGGCAGCCGCGAGCTGGTGGTGCAACACCTGAAGGAGGCCGGGGTGACAGTGCGTTACCCCATGCTCACGAGCAACAACTACTTCGAGTGGTCACTCTTGAGGAAGGTAAACATGCAGGCTCAAGGCGTTTGGGATGCTGTCGATCCCGGCGGTGCGGAGTACCGGATCGATAGGATGGCGTTGTCAGCCATCCTCCAAGCGGTGCCGCTGGAGATGCTGGTGGCGTTGGCGATGAAGGAGTCCGCGAAGGAGGCATGGGAGACTGTGCGCACGATGCGCATGGGCGTTGAGCGCGTGCGCGAGGCAAAGGTGCAGTCCCTACACAAGGAGTTCGAGTTGATCCGCATGAAGGAAGGCGAGTCCGTGGATGACTTCTCCATGCGGCTGACGGGCCTCGTCAACAACATTCATACCTTGGGTGGCATAATGGAAGAGGAGACGGTGGTAAAGAAGTTTCTTCGTGTGGTCCCTCCAAGTACACCCAAGTGGCCATCTCCATCGAGCAGCTGATCGATTTGAAGACGTTGTCCATTGAGGAGCTCACCAGTTGTCTCAAATCCGTGTAAGAGAGGTATGAAATTGATAACAATGAAACTGAATTAGGTGGCCGCTTGCTGCTCACGGAGGAGCAATGGAAGGAACGCATGAAGAGTAAGAAGAAGAAGGGCACTTTCGGCAAGGGCAAGGTGCGCTGCTACAACTGCCAAGAGTATGGGCATTACTCTTGGGAAAAGAAATGTGCTGCTCCAAAGGCTCTTCTTGCCATGGTGGACGCCGACGATGAGCCGACGCTACTTTGAAGCCCGATGAATAAGTGTTCCAATAATGACAACAAGATTAAGGGGGTGATTGTTAGATTAATCTTGTTGTCCTAGTGTTTTTCATGTCTAATTCAATTGCATGGCATGATGTCGAGTTAGTGTAGTAGGCTTAGTTCAAGTTTGTTGAAGCGTGTAGCATGGCAAAGCAGCCAGATCGATAGTGCGTAGTGAATTGATCGGCAGCCAGGAGATGAGTGCATGTATGGGTTACTAGAACTAGCCAAAGAATTGATTGATTTTGCATGCATGGATCGACTCGGTGGATCAGGTGCTTAGCGACGCCGGCAAGAGGGCGGTGTACGACCAATACGGGGAGGAGGGGCTCAATGTTAGATATAATCTTGACATATTTGAAGTTTAGAGTGAGTTAGTCTGTACGTGCATGTGTGCAAGCATGTTTTTAGTGGGAGTCCATATCTATTTGGAGTTAGTAGCTGCATGTTCATGTGCACGTTGTGAGCAAGTTAGTTTGCATGTTGTGTTGGACCGAAATGGCGACAGAGGGGGGGGAGGGTGAATGGAGCCCTTTAAAAATTTCCCCAATTATCCACACAACCCTACTTCTCCAATAGTCACTAAGCTATGAAGTCTCGGGTTGAAAAGCTTACTGGAAGGCCGACCCCAACACACAGAAAAGAGATAGAATGACTGCTATGAGAGAACAGAAGAAACTAGTGAAAAGCCTACCAAGACAACAGCTAGAACAACTCGGTCGAAAGAGATGACTCCTCTGGTCGAACACACATGATCGTAAGCCAAATGATGGTCGAACGGCCGACGAGGACGAAAGCTTACCCGAACCGACAAATTAAAGCAAATAGTGAATACTGTGGGGTCGACAGCGGAAGGACTCGCATAGCCAGATTTCCGAGTAACTGAGACTCTCTGGTCTTTTGGTCCTCAAACTTGAGGCACTGAAAGAATCCAACCTCTGGAAGAGAAATTACCAAGAAAATCCAAGGTCTTTGCTACGGTCGGCTAGAGCGACCTGGTCGAACTCGAAACAGAGGACTTGAGGCGCACGACCATTCAGCAAAGAGAACTTCTCTGATTCGACTCCTGCTTTCGGGAATGAACTGGCCAAGTGGCCATGAGACAGATTCCCAGTTCTGAGCAAATCGAAGCACACCAAAACGAACGCAGACTCACACAGAAGAGAGGAGAGAAAAGGATAGTATGAAGAACAAGCTCTCAAAACAGATCGCAAACAAAACAATCACAACATCTCATAACGACAGAAATCAACTTGAGGAAAAGAGATGAATGATTGATCATGGAGGTTTCTACAGCCACTCCATCGGAGGTACAAGAGCAACCGTGCTCTACCCAGAGACAACTCACACAAATAGAAACGAAAAATTCAGAGTGACTCGGGAACAACCTCACCAAGCACCCGAGCTCTACCCTCTCTATTTATAGCCTTCTGTTTCCGGGGTGAACCCGTAAACCCCCACCTAACACTGGGTTTTACCACTCGCTTTACCCACTAGCGAAAACAAGCTTCCAGTGCTTTACCCGTTAGCGCCAACAACTCCTGTGCATTGGCAGAGACACAGCTTCCCTTTGCAGCTTTTCGCATTTCTCCAAAATGCCACTCCGCTGCCTTCCCGGAAGCTTCCTCCTACCTTGCCGATCACGCTTGCAACCACCTCACAGACCTCGTCGTCTTTGGCATCTCCCGGCCGCTCATGACCTCAGCACCCCCGTGCCTAGTCTCGACCATCCATGCCTCTCCACGACTAGTCTCAAAGTCCTGCAAACCATCACAGACAAGCAAACATTCATAGCACCGCACAACACAATGTGTACAAACATCTGTACCAGAGAAACAGAGCTCAAATCATAAACCACAAAGTCAAAACTGCATTCTGACCGGTCGAAATGATGAACCATCCAATGCACGAGGTCTATGACTTCAACACAAATCCATACGACCAATTCCCAACTCAAACGATCGATCCTACAGGTCAAGCAACCGGTTTCAAGGTGTCTACGACCATGTTCACGATTTTCGGACACTTCCGGCCACTTACGACCTCAGCCGACCACAACCGACCGCGCTTCGAGTGCTTCCGACCAAGTCCGACCGCGTACGACCGCCTCACAACATGGTCGAAGTCCGCCGACTTCCCACGTGGTCGCAGTCGAGGTCCGTCGACTATCGACTGTAGCGATCGAAGCCTCGACCTCTGACTTCCTCTTGTGCTAACGTGGTCGTAAGGCGCCGACTCCTCAATGTGGTCGTTCACTCGAGCGCCGACTTCTGACTGCAGCAGTCGTGGCTTCGACTTACCACCTTAGACCAAGGGCAACGTGGTCGTAACAGGCTTCGACCATAGCCAACGTGGTCGAATAGCCTTTCGACCACGGCCAGAGAGCCACAACAACGGTCAAAACCGGTCTTACGCCCTCTTGAAGACCTACAGCTAACCACAGCAACAGAGCTACGACTTTGTAGAAAACACTCAAATCAAACTCAAACTTTCAAAAGTAACTGTCAATCACTCATCACAAACATAGAGTATGTCCACATGGACTCTCAATCTCCCCCTTGATGAGTATATTGACAAATACTGAAAAAGCGCAAAGTTGAGTTTGAGTTTGAGAAAGAGAGTCAAACATGGTCCAAAAGAAAGAGCAAATGAGTCTCATGACCATGTCGACGAGAGGAGCAAAAGAAAGAGCAAGTTTTCCTCAAAGCTCCACGAACTCCTCAAAATGGCTTTTTCCCGCTATTCTCCCCCTTTTGGCAATAAATACATCAAGGATGCAAATGAGAGAATCAAGATGAAATGGCTGAAAATATTATATTACTTTAGCATTTCGAGCCATCATCATCATACTTAGCATGCCCTATCAATCTCCACCCTAGTCCACATAGCACCTTCACCGCTGTACTCAGCCTGCTCTCAAGACTCCGCCTCCGCCCGTGTCCCGCCTCTGTTGTGTTGCTCGGCCTGAACAATATACTTGATTTGCGTTGTCACTCTCCTATTATGCTACTCATAACCAAAAATGTTAGAAGTTAATTAGTTTGCTGGGAAGTGATTCTTTTTCCTATTTTCTTGTTAGAAGTTTTTCGGGAATATGGTAGATATGGTAGGGTTGGTAAGGTGAGAATCGCATTCCATGCTTTTTTTATGGGAATTGATACGACTTGGATGTCCGGTCGTATCGGACCGGCCCACATATTGGACGCAATCCACTTCTCGGCCCATTCAGTATTTCCTTAACTCGTTCGCTCTCGTCCCACATTCTCTCACTCTCTCCTCATTCTCTTCCTTCTCGCACTCTCTTCCTCTCTCCGGTGATACCCGACCCATGCATGGCAATGACCACAAACCCAGCCACCCTGTCCCCAGAGCCAACGTCGCTGGATCCGACTGCCACCGTCAACTCCTCTTCGATCGTCTTCGGGCATGGTGCCGTCAGATTCGGCCGCCACTGTCAACTTTCTCTTCGACCATGCTCAGGCGTGGCGTTGCCAGATCCGGCCTCCCCCTTCCCCGGCAACCTAGGAGGTCGAGTGTGCTACAAGGATGTGGGTGGCCTTCTCATCCAGCATCAGATCCACGCCATGCACGTCACCTTCCCATTGCTACGCCCGAGGGGTAGGTGTTTGTTTTTTGTTACAACATTTTGATTTCATATATACAACAATTAGTAACAATCAGTGCAATATCGAGATTTATGTGAAATATTTTTGTTGCACATATTGTATGATAATATTACAAGCGTTGTTGTCAAATGTTTCGACCAAACTGTATGTTATTAGCGTCCGGATCGGACGTCCGACCGCTAGAAACACCCGTTTTGTATACGTCTTACGTCATCATCAATCTACTCTATCCAGTAAGCTTGAGGTGTTGAGCACGCGAAAGGCATCTAACTTAATTGACAGTGGCATAGCAAGTATACCAGAGACACGGTAACCATTCAGTCGATGACTTTTCCCCTCCTACAACATCAACCCATGCATGAATACCAAAGCATAATCAGGATACCAAAGCATAATCAGATGCAGACCTTTCTGCCATGACTTCTCCAAAACTCATACCTTGAAGCTTCAACCGTGATCTAGTCCCACAAGCACTACCGACAACAATTAAATCTCATAAAGCTGTACAAACAAGCCAAGATCACAACTTTTTTTTCCGAGGGAAGACAACAACTTTCTTCCATGAACCACTCAAAGCTCGCCCCTTTGACAATGATCACCGAAATATGCACTACAAAGAGCAATTAAAAATCACACCCACCGGGAATTTCTCCAAGATCCCAGGAGCCACGACCCCCTAAAAAAACTCAAAAGCTGCGCAGTGACACCTTTAACCTGTGCCACTAGAGCCCCATTGCGGCGGGGATGAAGCGGACGAAGATGGCCTCGCAAGATGGGGGGCAGCGAGTACGAACCGATGGAGGCGATAGGCGAGGAAGGGCAGCGCAGCGCAATCGCCCAGCAGACGCAGGAGGACAAGTGCGCATAGAGAGAACGGTAATGTGAAGAAATAGCGATCGAGGGGCAGGGAAATCGCTAATTTTGTTGGGTCTGTTGAGCAACCGTCGCTGGCGACCAGTCCAAGCGATTCCTCTGTTTAGAATAAGAACGAATCAATCATAGAATCACAGAAGAATAGATTAAACACATAGAGAGATAGAGAGAACTCCCGGTCTTTCTTTATTGCTTTTCTTTCATGCGTACATAATGAGGGGGGTATGGCTCTCTATTTATAGTCTACGGTGGGGTGCCCAAATATATCAGGACTCTTGGCCATGGGCCCAGTTTCCTAACACTCCCCCTTGGGCACTCACCCAACATGCTCATACCTCGTCAAAACTCCATAAAAACCCAGTGGGAAAAATTTGGAGAAAGAGTACATGATACATGTGATGTTGCGATGTACGAATTGCCTCATTAAAAACTTTGGTCGAGAAACTTCATGGAAAACTCGTCAAGGGAAAAAGAGTACAATTCACCCAATTTCATTTGGTCTTCAGGACTTTATTCCTTTGGGTACTTAATCTTCATGATCAAAATTTAATAACGGGCTTGAGAGAATTCTCCTCCCAGACTCGCACTTTTCTAAGTCTCATCATTTCAATCCTCACACGCACCTTTCAAAGCTAGATGCGAGGAGTGACTTAGTGAACAAGTCTTAGTGTGCAGTACTCTAATCTTGTCCATCTTTGCAATTCATGAGCATAGAGGAACTTGGGGTTGATATGCTTACATAGCCCGTCTGCACTTGTGCAACGCAAGCTGCATTATCTTCATGGATAATCATGGGGGTTTGCACAATGTTCATCCCACATGACTGCTGGATGTGGTGAACCATTCGGCGGAGCCAAGCGCACTCTCGTGCGGCTTTATACAGTGCTATAATTTCTGAGTGGTTCGTCGAAATAGCTACCAGGCTTTGCTTAGACGATTTTTATGAAATTACAGTTCCACCACATAGGAATACATAGCCTGTTTGTGACTTTGCGGTATGTGGGTCCGACAGGTACCCAGCATCTGCATAGCCAATCAAGTTCAGATCTTGATTCTTTCTGTAGAACAATCCGAGGTCCTTGCTACCTTGGAGGTATCGGAAAATGTCCTTTATGTCCTGCCAATGCCTTTTGGTGGGTTCTGCACTGTACCTTGCTAACAGGTTCACGGCAAATGCAATGTCCGGTCTAGTGCAATTTGCTAAGTACATGAGTGCTCCCACTGCACTCAAGTATGGGAATTCCGGTCCCAGGACTTCCTCCCCCTCTTCCCTAGGTCGAAAAGGATCCTTTTCTTTCTGTAAGGACCTCTCGATCATCGGTACTTTCGAGGAAAATGCCTTCTCGAAGCAAAACCTTTCAAGCACCTTCTGGGTGTAGGTTGACTGATGTACCAAGACTCCTTCAGGGACATGCTCAAGCTGCAGGCCTAAGCAAAACTTAGTCTTGCCCAAATCTTTCATTTCAAATTCTCACTCCAAGTAGGAGCTTGCTTCTTTTATGTCTTCGGCTGTCCCGATGATATTCAGATCATCTACATACACAGAGATTATACAGAATCCATTCTGGGATCGCCGTATAAATACACAAGAACAGTCTTCATTGTTCGTGTAGCCTTTCTTGCAGAGAAAGTCGCTAAGCGATTATACCACATTCTTCCGGATTGTTTCATCCATACAAAGTGACTTTCCGAGTTTCACACTGCATGATTTCTATTTGCTCTGTCTTGGTTCGGAGAGGAATTCCTTCATGAACTCTCATGTAAATCTCCGAATCCAAGTTACCGTAAAGGTATGCAGTCACAACATCCATCAATTTCATTTCTAAATTCAAGTTCACTGCCATTGAGATCAAGTATCTAAAGGTAATTCCACTAATGACTGGGGAGTAGGTTTCTTCATAATCAACTCCAGGACGTTGAGTGAAACCTTGGGCTACCAGCCTTGCTTTGTATCTCACTACTTCATTTCTTTCATTTCTCTTTCGAACAAATACCCACTTGTGTCCAACGGGGTGTATGTGGGGAGGTGTGTGGCATACGGGCCCAAATACATCTCTTTTATTCAGAGATAGCAATTCAGTTGCTATTGCCTTCTTCCAATCCTCCCAATCTGATCTTTTCTTACATTCAGCGAGCGATGCAGGCTCAAGATCAAGATCGATGACGGTGGCAATTTTCTTTGCGAAGTAGATATCGATATTAGCTGTTGTCCTATTCAGGGACTCTCCCGTGTGCACATAATTTATAGCTATTTCTTCATGAGTTGCTTCTTCTAGAGCGATTGCTTCTGCTGGAGCTTTACCTTGCACATCGCTTCTTTCAATTGCGGTGGCAAGTCCCTTTTGTTTTTCGGCTCTGATGTGTGCGCACACATCCATGCCGATGGGGATATTCAGATCCGGTATGCCCTTTTCGGAAGGTGTCATACTCGTGCCAGGTCTCAACTGGCTCCCCTTCTCATTCTGGGGGACTTCAATGATCGGCTGTGATAAATCTCTCTTATCCTTTTTCACCAGGCGTCCCCGGTTACTAAGGATTCGAGGAACCGGAGTTCTCGTCCTCTTTTTTATTTTTCTGAGGCCTCTGGACGAGATTAGGGATACCTTCAATTTTCTTTGGTATTTCAACCCTCTCCGGTGCATTGCGTGCAGGCACATGCGACTTAATCACGCTCTTCAAATCACTAAAGTGATCAGGCAGTTGATTTGCTAATGCTTGCAAATTTATTGTCTTCTGGACTTCTCTTGTCTTCTAGACTTCTATTGTCTTCTGGACTTCTATTTGCTTCATTATTGCGCAGGTCATGAATTCCCGTGGCTTGCAACATAATTTCCCGACATTCTTCATCAAGGGGTTGATTTCCTCCCCCTAATGTTGGGAAATTTTCAGTGCTGACCCTTGCGCTAGTTGCATAGGTGAATGAATGTTGTAGGCCGAAGGTGTAAGGTTGATGAGATTCGCTGCATGCAGGACTGCATGTGCCCAACATGTAGCTGCTAGATTTCAATTATGCAAAAGGGGTCGGACAATAAATTTAATTCTTTTAATTGAAGCCTCTGCCAAACCATTCTGGGTATGGACATGCGGTACTGAATGCTCAACTGCAATTCCCATCGCCATGCAATAATCATCAAATGCCTTTGAAGTAAATTCTCCGGCGTTATCCATTCGAATGGACTTGATATGATGATCTGGAAACACATTTCTGATGCAAATGATCTGCGAGATCAATTTTGCAAAGGCGTGGTTTCTTGTGGACAACAAACCCACATATGACCACTTCGAAGAAGCGTCAATGAGCACCATGAAATACTTAAACGGCCCTGAGACAGGTTGAATGGGACCGCAAATGTCTCCTTGGATGCGTTCCAGGAATGCAGGGACTTCATCCTTCACTTTCAGAGTGGAGGGTCTAGTAATTAGTTTCCCGGTGGCACATGCAGGGCACACAAAATCTTCATGATTCGGGAAATTCTTCACATTAATATTATGCCCATGTGAGTTATTTATTATGTTTCTCATCATTCTAAGACTTGGGTGGCCTAATCTGTCATGCCAGAGACAGAACAATTCAGAGCTTCTAAATACTGTTTTCAGAACAGTGTACACTGCAAGCGCCTTAATTTTGGTATAATATAGCCCAGGAAGATTTTGTAATACCCTTTTCTATTCACTTCGCGCTTTGTAATGAGCAGGTATTCCTTACCATACTCTTCTTCAGTCTCAACGTGGAAACCATGTGCGCGGATATTCTTAAGACTTAGAAGAGTTCTAGTCGATTTTGGGTACAATAAGGCTTCTTCAATGACCAAAGTTGTGCCCATGTGGCTCTTCCGGAACCAATTATACATGCATCGCTTCCGGCGATTGTCGTAAGGTTGCCAGTGCTTTTACGAATCGACTGAAAATACTTAGTCTCTCTTAAGATGATATTCATTGTGCCGCTTCTAGCTAAGCACACTTCCTTCATAGGGCGCTACACGTGTTCTAATATAGGGTATTTATTAACATGTATAAGAAGGCAATCAACACATAAATGAAATACTCCAATATCAGAACATATCATGCCATCATAGATTGAATAAATGAATGAATTCTTCAAATATCATCCAACCATCACGAGAAAATAATAATTCTTAAGTACCATCATGCAAATTCTAACATATTCTTCCACACAAAATAAATGACAATTAAAGTCAAAATGCATTCAGTGCACTAGACTTCTTCTGCTATTTCTTAGGGGTGACGTTCTCTTCAAGAGAAATCATAGCGGTGGCTGCTTCTAGGTCGAGAGAGGTGCTGCTGTTGTAATGGTCTCAAACACCATTAGCACGGGTAGCTGCTCAGAACGCTCCCTCTCAACCGATGCAGAGTGGGCTTCATGTGCCCTTTGCCATCCCGTTTTGGCTTGATAGCCTTATTCTCACGTGGAGCATCTGATTTGCCTTTCTGGGCTGCGGCCTTACCCTTCCTTCCCCTTTTCTTTATCAAGGGCTTTCGGCCTTGTTGCTCCCGGTGTTGGCTTCACGGCCAACGGAGCTCCCAGGTGGCTGAGTGACGTAGTTCTTACGGAGAACTTTGTCCTGAGCCTTCGCAACTTGCATCATATCAATCAATTCGGCGTATTCCTCGTAGCCATTTTGACGATAATTGTGTGCGGATTATACTGTGTTGGGGTGGAAGGTGGATAGGGTTTCTCAATCTTCTGTATTTAGGTACAAATCCTGTGCAAGGCAGAATTGTATTCCCCGACCGTCTTAAAGTTGGCAAACCTCAGTCTGATCCACTTCTACACTGCTTGAGGAAGAATGGTGTACTTTAGCCTCTCAAACCTGCTTCTTGGGTGCGGTCCAGAGTGCTAGCGCGCTATTCTCTACCATGTACTCATTCTTGAGAGTGAGGCAGAAGTGGTGCCTGAGAAAATAAAGTGCCTGATCATTCTCTTTAGGCGTAGGTTGGGCGTCATTCAGTCCGTCAATCCCAATAGTCGCGCAGAGCTTCCTGGCTCCAAGCACAATCTCGACATTGGATGCCTACGTCAGATAGTTTTGGCCATGCTGGGCCAGCTCCTCGAACTCGATTCGTGATGCGATCATCTAAATGTGTATAAGTCTACTGCTGGTAGACATGCACGGAATAATTCACTGCGGGTAAATGGTACAAAAGGTTCTCGTAATGTTCCAGAATTTTCTATGCATTTTCTATAATTTTACTGCTAATTTCGGTGATTAAACGCAATTTTCAGCAATTACAATTAACCAAAACTGTAAATAAATACCGAAAATACATAAAACAGTAATGGCATAAATAAATAAGCTTCAAATGCTAAAAAATAATGCAAAATTCGGATTCCCGTGGCCCTTTTATGCTAAAATATAAAATTTCAGCAAATTCTGCAATTCCAGAGGGTTTTTACGCAAATTATTCAATTCAGAGAAAATTCGCGCAATTTTCTGATTTACAGAGGGGTTTTCTGCAAAATTCTGGACCCACTCGTAAATTTGAGGACCCATCGGCAATTTTCGGAATCACCGAGGCCTTTCTGCAAAAATCCGGGACCCATATGAAAATTTCAAGGACACTTCAGAAATTAACGGAAAATGGGAGGGCCTATTCGCAAAAATCCGCCGTCCCCTCCCCCGGCTGGGCCTCCCCTTGCCCATTTTTTTTCTTCTCTTGGCCTGGTTTCGGCCCATTTGCGACCCGCCCGTTTGGTTCAAAGGAGACGCAGGGGTAGGGTTTCCCCTACCCACGCTCACGCGGTGGCGCGCGCGCGCGCGCGCGGGTTCGGCGGCGTCGGGCCGTGCATCTTAAGCGGCGGCGGCCGAGGAGCCGGCTCGGCGGCAGCGGAGGCGCCGGCTCGGCGAGCGGCGCTGCGGCTTGGGCGGCCTGGCCTCGGGTGGCGCCGAGTGGGGTTAGCGGCCGGCGACATCATGCGGGACCACCACCGGCGGCGATAGCGGCCGAGCTGCTGGCTCGGCCGGCGCCTGCTGGTCGGCGGCCGGCGCGGAGGCGGCGGCGAGCGGAGGGCCGGGCGAGACCGAGGCCGAGGCAATGCGCGCATGCGGCGCGAGGGGCACTAGTGATCTTGCCGACGCGACCCGCCGCCGGCATGGAGACCGAGCGGCGCCGGTGAGTGGGCGGCGGCGCATGCGGCGGCGCGCGCGGTCGGCACACACGGAGCCGGGAACCCGAGGCGGCGTGCCGAACACGGCGGCCGAGGTGAAGCTGGCGCGATCTACGGTTTGACGGCGGCCGGCCTTCGGGCGCAACACACGGAGCATCGGGCGGCGCATGCAGGTGCTGCCCACGGCAGCGGCCGGTCGGTCGTGCATGCGGGCGCGGGGAGATGATGCGCGTGCAAGCGGCGGTCGAGGCGGTGGCTAGCCAGCCGGGTGGTGGCGGCCCATGCGGGGGCGGCGACGGCGGCAACCAGCATCCCATGCGGGGACGTCTGCCGTGCGATGGCCAAGAAGGCCGTGTGCGCCGGCCGCCGGCGGCGGCGGCGGCGCATGCGGCGCGGCGGCGGCGGCGGCGGCCGACGGCCGTGTTGCATGGATTTTTTTTCTTCTTCGTACCATGATATGCCAATTCAAACAAAAAGATGCAACTTTTCATTCAGTCTTTTCTCATGCAATGATCGTGCAGAATCTCTACCACTCTATAATACACCAAAATTTTCTTTACTAAATCCACCCCCTCAACCACCCCCACAGTCATGCCTAATCTAAGTCCACCCAGATTTGTGTACCAAAGTAATCCAACTTCATATAAATGAACGATCTGGATCTCTCCTCAATCATTCTTCTCTTACTCATTGAAGATCCTAAGGCCAAGATCATTTGGATCATGCACATCATTGGACCCCACCTTTAGTAACTAATCGGCGATTGAGCACGGGCGCCTGCGCCGCCGCCTCCTCCTCCTCCGATCTCTCTCCCCCCCGGCGTCTCCAAACCCTAACAATCCAATCGCACGATGCGCCTCCTCCTCTCTCTCGATTTCAATTCCGATTTACCCTCCTCATCTCATGCTCGCCTCCTCGCGGCGGCTCATCTCGGCGCCTCGGGCCATGAAGCGCGAGCTTCGCCGCTCTCGATCGCTCTCAAGATTACCGCCTCCCGGGCGCACCGCCCGGCCGCCCCATCTCCTCCTCAGGTGCAGGCGGCGCCAAGAGGCTGAGGACTAGATCGGAGGAGGAGCCTCTCAAGGATGATGACCAGGACAAGCACCACAAGGACCCCACTGATCTGGTCTCAGTGCCGGCCCTGGAGGGGGGCGAGCGGGGCGGCCGCCCCGGGCCCCCAAAATCTAGGGGCCCATATACTATGTAGAGACAGAGTATATACACAGCAGTTGCCCGAGTAGTCCATATACGAAAAAATATTACGCAGCAGTCGGCACTGAGCATTGCATCCGCTGATCTCGATCCGCAGAGACTTCTCGTCTAGGGCGGCGCCGCTTGAGCGGCTTCTGCCAGCCCTTGCCCCGGAAAAATTTCTACGGTCGGCCCGTCGCCGGTACGACTGCGTCTGCGTCGCCAACTCGCCATCGCATTCGCATCGGCTGCCTGGCGCTTGCCCACGCTCCTGGAGCCTGGAGGCTGGACGGGAGTTGCTGCTGTGCTGCATGCCATAGAAACCAGAAACGACGTACGCGGTACGTATAGATAGTGATAATTCTATATTCTACGATTACGATGTTTGGCTATAACCCTTATACGTACTAATGCTCCGATCCATTCAAAGTTCAAACATTCAAAATCCTCCGTTCTCGGTGCTAAGTGCTAACATACTATTGTGCTTTGCTTTGTAGTTACTAATTGTTCTTTAACTTTAATCAATAATTAGTGCTTTGTAGTTACTAATTATACTATTGTTCTTTAAATTTTCAGTACTATGTCATTTAGAAAATATACATCCGGCAGTGAAAAAGAAAAAGGTGGAAACGAATAGATGAGTTGATAGAATCACAGAGGGGATCCATTGACAAATTTTTTAAAAGTAATACGAGCAGTTCAAGAAATCCTGATGAATTGGCGATAGTTGCTGTGGAGGAAGATGCTAATGTGAATCTAGAAGATGAGGGCCCTACGGAAGACCATGTCAACATCAACACAGATGATAACAATGTGAGTGATCATGAGCACATATTTAATTCATCTTCTATAGAATATGCTAGTTTTGATGAACCAGTATTTACTACAAATATTTATGATCCGATAAATTAGGGTAATTTTGATAACAAAACAAGAGACATATTAGTGGAGAAAGGGCCTATAAGAGAAGAAAATATTGAATTTCCTTTGGATGACAACTTAAGACATTTTTCGTACAGTCATTTTTGAAAAGTAGATTTCAAGAACTCCAAACATTCGGAAGTATATTTGGATTTTTAATGAGTTCAACAACATTGAAGTTATTGGATCGAACTGAATTAAAAGAATGTTGTACAAAATTTGTGGAAACTTTCTGCTATGGAGATCTTTGAGTTTGTCAGAGAATCGGATTGTTATCCTAATATTTTTATTGCTTATCGGATTTTGTGTACTATGCCTGTCACTGTGGCATCAGCTGAAAGAAGCTTTTCAAAGTTGAAAATTGTTGAAGAATTATTTAAGGTCAACAATGTCTCAAGAGAGGTTAAACGGTTTGACAACTTTATATATTGACAAGAAATTATTGGATGAGATTGATATCAATACCATCATCAATGACTTCGCATCTAGAAATGTTAGAAGAAAATTTTAAGGTAATATCTATAAACTCCTTGATATGAATTTTTCTTTAATACATATCGCATTTTAAGTGTTTGTTATATATATATATATATATATATATATATATATATATATATATATATATATATTATATATATATATATATATATATATATATATATATATATATATATTTGGATATTTATACTAGGGCCCATATTTCTAGTTTCACCCCGGGCCTCTAAAATCCCAGGACCGGCCCTGTCTGGTCTCCCCGCCCACGCCGCCCTTGGATGCCGAGGCGCCCAAGACCAACCACCACGCCGGCCTCATGGACTCCGCCACCCCGCCCGGCAAAGGAGGGGATGGATCCAATCCTTCACGGCTGTGCGTTGGATCCAATGTTGCACTTGCAAAGCGCGACGGCGACGGTCAATCGATGGCGGCTGCAAAACAGATGATGCGAGAATGGGGCTCGATCTTTGATGCGCTCACAAAACCAGATGTGCTCACCACGGGAGGGTGTGCTGCTGGGTTGGATGGACGGCCAACTTTTTTGCAGGAACCAACTGCTGTAATTGGAAGCAGTTCAAGCATCATAGGAAGCCTTTGAGATATGTTGTTGCCTTTGCTGGAAATGGTGCTAAAGATTTGACCAGAAGGTTTGCCTCTTTCACAATTCTTAAGTTTGTGTCATGTTCCTATCACAAAGATATACTAACATTATGCCATCTTACTTTGTTTATTAAACCTTCTATTTGTCAGCCAAATCAATCACAGCACAATTACTTAAGAGTAAAACACTGTGGGCATGATTACTGAACTATTCTTCCCTATTGCACATAACTTCTAATTCAATTCCAGTCTGAATTGAATGACTTGGAAAACTGTATGATAATAAGACTTGAACGTGCCAAATTTCAGTAATTCTATGCTTTACCCAACCCGGCTTTTACTTAAGTGGCTTTATAAGAACATGAGGATGCATTCTTCTCTATGGAAATTCTTCAAAAACTGGTTTGAGAATTGTGTTCTACATTATCCCAGGTATTTTTTGCAATGGCACAGAATTGTCCAGGGGAGAGTGAATCCAGAGTGGTGGAAGAATGTTTTGGCACCACTAGAGCAGCTTGAATTGGCAGCAACAAACGATTCTGAAGAAATGGAACTTCAGACCAGGGCCTTAACAGAGCCTCTTCCTACCGGTCAACAGGTACAACCCTTACAGGATTTAATATATTAGTATAACTTGTTATCCCTTTTGCTTATTTCAAAATTGATATTTTGGCTTTGTTTTAACTATATATGTAACCATTTAGGCCTACAAAGACCACCACCTATATGCTCTTCAGAAGTGGCTTCACAAGAATCAAGTTCTTCACCCCAAGGGTCCAGTGCTTGGCTTCTGTAAAGGGCATGCTGTTTATCCTAGATCTTGTGTTCAAACACTGCAATCAAGACATGGATGGTTGCGGAAGGGTCTACAAGTCAGAGAAAACAAGTTGCCTGCAAAGGTTCATAACAGAAGCACAGACTTATCTTCTTTTTTTTTGTCTTTATGGCGAAGCAATCATTTGTTTTTTGCAGGAACCAACTGCTGTAATTGGTGTTAGACAGCCATATATGGCTTGCGTGTATGGGTCCAGCGCCCAGGTATTAACCGCCGGCCAACCCTGTGTATTTTTGGTTAGAGAGATATGAGGAGATCTGGTTGGTGTTGTTTCTATAAACCACAAGATCTCCTCACCCCTATATATTTTGTACCCCTGGTCTCTCAATCAATCAATCTATATTTTCCACGCAATCTCATTTGCTTTCAATTGGAAACCAAAACGGCAAGCTGACGGATGTCTGTAATGTCTCTGCTGATCCTCCTTTGGTTGCTGAGGACTCTGCTACACCCGCTTCCACCGCCAACCTCAAGCCTACTAGGCGCTTCACACAATCACTGCTCAAGAACAAACCAGAGGAAGAGGCCACAACCAGTGAAAGTCAAGGACTGTTTCTTTGTCTCGACATCGAGGACAAGAAGGATGCCGCGGTTGGTTCCGCTCTGTCGACAGAGAAGCCGAGAGGAGGTTTACAAGGTCACCGCTCAAGGCGAAGGTTGAGGCGTGCCTGGCGGCGGATCGAGGAGCCAATCGACAAACATCACAATCCCCTCCGTCGGTCAAGAAGATGGAGATGAAGATGTCTAAGAAGGTTGCTCGCCTCACAAAACACCCGTGCAACATTAGAGAGTTGCTCAACACCGCCTGCTCGAGGAATGCCGATTATGTACATCATCCCACATAGCAAGGTATGAGAGAATTAGCCATTAACGCTTTCTCGTCATCGTACAAAAAAGCACCCTCTTTCATTTTAGGATTAGACGAGGTGATTGAAACTACGCTAATGGTTTATTATGCTTTATGATTTCGTTAGCCAAGTAACATTAAGATTAATCATGTCCTTTTATCTTTTCTCCACCTTGGGATTTAGGAAGTTTGTCTGTGTTGACACAATACATGTCTTAGCTTCTACCATGTTTCAGTCATTTGCAAGAGCTTTACAATGAAGCCAACTTGTGACAGAATGAAAGTAGCTTTCATGACTTGCTGTGCTATTCGTGATCTTCCAGGGGTTGCTTTCAATCAATTGCGTGATATCTTCTTAGGAAAAATTGCGTGGACGCCACTCATGCCCTTTTGCCTCACTTTCCGTGCCACACTTCTTGTGGCCATGGCATGCTATATTTTGAGTGGCAATGAACCAATTAGCCCCTAAATGCCACTTTGTAAAAGAGCTACCACACATTTGATACATATGGATATTAAAACTGTATTTTTAAATATATATCTATGGGAGTTATTTTGAGTAATTTACTGTACATTATGTTATAGCATGTTCTTGTAACTCAAGACAATTAACATGAATTCATATGCAAGTTGCGAGAGGTCAGGCTTGAAAGGAGTGATTCTTGGTTGCAATATCGTTGCTTTTGTCGCACTGTAATGGCTTCCGTACTACATCTGAATCTATAAAACATTGTAGAACACAAACTGCTTACGTTATGATGTTCTCCTTTTGAATTTCACAGTTGTTTGTGCTTATTTCTTTGAACAACATGCCGAAGCAACAAAAGACACCTGTGACTACATTTACTTAGGAACGGTAATAGTTTGCGGGATGTGCTACGTGCTTCGATAGTTCTCCTTGGAATACAAGTGGTGGCGGCGGCAGACTACTGGCGGTGTCGGCTCGGTGTTGATGTGATATCTGATCGATGTGTTTCTCAATATCATTATCAGATAACCATAGCTTTTCCAGATGATGGTGCATGGAAGCGCTTCTATAAGCAACTTCAACATTTTCCTATGGTTTTTTTGTCTGAGTAACGCCTTTACAACACGTTCGTCGTCGTCAAATATTATATATTGCAGATCAACAATTTTTATCTTGTTTTGTATTTTACCGTAGCGTTAGCACGGGCACACTACTAGTTAAACAAATTCATTCAAAATTCCGTTTCCAATCTACGATGCAATCAACATCTACCCCGTTTCGTAATTTACCGATCAACATTGTGCCGGCGACATTGTGTCATGATTTATTTATGGAATAAATTGAACCTACATGTGCTTATATTTTCAACAATCCAAAAACCTTATTGTAGGCACTGTGGTTTTACTATGGCTGGATTTGCCGATGCACTGAGGCCGGATAAGTTCTCCGGTGTGCACTTTAAGAGATGGCAGATCAAGGTCACTCTGTGGCTTACTGCTATGAATGTATTCTGGGTTAGTAATGGCAAGCCTGAAGGTGTTCTTGATGCTGAAAAGCAAAAGAATTCGAGATCGCCACTACTCTCTTTGTTGGATGCATTCTTAGTGTTCTTCTTGATCGTCTGCGAGAGTGTATATGCACATGACAGACGCGAAGGAGTTGTGGGATGCACTGAATTCCAAATACGGTGCTACTGATGCCAGCAATGACATGTATGTCATGGAGCAATTTCATGACTACAAGATGGTTGATAACCGTTCTGTAGTAGATCAGGCTCATGAGATACAGGCCATTGCCAAGGAACTCGAACTCCTGAAGTGTGCCTTACCCGACAAGTTTGTGGCTGGATGCATTATTGCGAAATTACCTTCTTCATGGAGGAATTTCGGAACAGCACTCAAACACAAGAGACAAGAGTACTCTGTTGAGAATCTGATTGGGTCTCTTGAAATTGAGGAGAAAGCTCGGGAAAAGGACGCTGTGTCTAAGGGTGATGGAGGGCAGTCTAGTGCCAATGTGGTACAGAAACCCTCAAGCAAGAACAAAGGGAAATTTGTCAAAGCCCAACAGACAACCAACTTCAAGAAGAAGAAGAACAACAATAATCAGGATGATAGAACTTGCTTTGTGTGCGGTGAGGTTGGTCACATGGCCAAGAAGTGCCCACAACGCAAAGGAAAGAAGGCACCTGTAGGACAGACTTCTAAGTCTGTTAACGTGACCATTGGCAAGACGGAGATGGGGTGGGTATGGTAATTTACCTCATGTTCTTTCGATTAGCCAATCTACCAATTGGTGGATTGATACAGAGCTAATGTACATGTGTGTGCTGATATTTCGTTGTTTTCTTCTTATCGTCGCCGGGATTCCTCCGTCCGAATGGGGAATGGGTCACATGCTCTGCTCATGGTGTTGGCACGGTAGATCTGAAGTTTACTTCGGAAAGATCGTGCGGTGAAGAACGTGCAGCATGTCCCTTCTATAGACAAGAATCTCGTTAGTGGCTCCCGTTTATGTAGAGACGGGCTTAAGTTGGTATTTGAGTCTAATAAAGTAGTCGTGTCTAAACATGGATATTTTATTGGTAAAGGCTATGAGTGCGGAGGCTTGTTCCGCTTTTCCTTTCAGATTTCTGCAATAAGACCCGTGAACCATATTTGTGGCAGTGTGGATGATGAGGCTAATGTTTGGCACTCATGTCTATGTCATATTAATTTTGGTTTGATGTCTCGGCTTTCAAAGATGAATTTAATTCCAAACGTTTCCATTACCAAAGGTTCTAAATGCCATAGTGTGTGCAATCAAAGCAACATCGTAAGCCTCACAAGGTCGCGAGGAGAGAAACTTGGCACCACTAGAACTCCTACATTCAGATCTTTACGAGATGAATGGCGTGTTGACGAAGGGTGAAAACGATATTTCATGACATTGATTGATGATGCAACTAGGTTCATTATGTGTATTTATTGAAAACGAAAGATGAGGCTTTAGACTATTTTAAAATCTATAAGGCGAAGTTGAAAACCAGATTAAATAGAAAGATAAAAGACTTAGGTCGGATCGTGGTGGAGAGTATTTCTCAAACGAATTTGACTTATTTTGTGAGGAACATGGCATTATACATGAGAGGGCGCCTCCTTATTCTCCCGAGTCAAATGGGATTGCCGAAAGGAAAAATCGCACGTTGGTCGACTTGGTGAATGCCATGTTAGACAACGCGGGCTTACCTAAGGCATGGTGGGGAGGCTTTGCTAACGTCTAATCATGTATTAAATAGAGTTCCTAATAGAAATAAGGACAAAACACCATACGAGGTATGGATTGGGAGAAAACCATCACTTTCTTACTTGCGTACATGGGGGTGCTTGGCGAAAGTTAATGTGCCAATAACTAAGAAAAGCAAGCTTGAACCTAAAGCGTGGATTGTGTCTTTCTGGGATATGCTAATCATAGCATTGCCTATAGATTTTTGATAGTTAAAACTGAGGTACCTGACATGTATGTTGGTACAATTATGGAGTCTCGAGATGCAACATTCTTTGAGAATATTTTTCTAATGAAGGATACACATAACACTACTAGTCAACCTTCTGAAATAATTTCCAGTTCAATCACACCACCTGAACCTTTTGAACATACACATGAACTTGTCAATGAGGAGGATGACAGTGGAGCTTCTAGAAGGAGCAAGAGACAAAGGATATCCAAATCCTTTGGTGATGATTTCACTGTGTACCTTGTGGACGACACTCCCAAGTCTATTTCGAGCGTATGCATCCCCGATGCGGACTCTTTGGAAGGAGGTCGTCAGTAGTGAAATGGATTCCATTATCGCTAATGGAACACGGGAGCCGACAGATAGACCTTATGGGTGCAAACCCGTAGGGTGCAAGTGGGTGTTCAAAAGAAGCTTAGGCCTGATGGTACTATTGAAAAGTACAAGGCTCGGTTTGTTGCCAAGGGCTATACTCGAAAGAAGGCGAAGATTTCTTTGACACTTACTCACTGTTGCTAGATCGACCACAATTCGAGTACTACTTGCTTTGGCTGCCTCACATGGTCTTCTCGTTCATCAAATGGACGTTAAGACAGCTTTTCTTAACGGAGAGCTGGATGAGGAAATTTACATGGAACAACTTTGATGGATTTGTAGTAGAAGGTCAAAAAGGCAAGGTGTTAAAACTGTTGAAATCTTTGTATGGTGCAAACAAGCCCCTAAGCGATGGCATGAGAAGTTCGATAGAACACGACATCTGCAGCTTTGCGATCAATGAGGCGATAAATGTGTATACTATCGCTATGGTGGGGGTGAGGAGTTATTCTATGCTTGTATGTGGATGACATCCTGATTTTTGGGACAAACATCAATGTGATAAATGAGGTCAAATCATTTTTGTCTCAAAATTTTGATATGAAAGATCTGGGAGTGGCTGATGTTATTCTAAACATTAAATTGATTAGAGGTGAGGATGGGATTACACTTTTGCAATCTCATTATGTGGAAAAGGTCTTGAGCCGTTTTGGCTTTTCTCGACGACAAGCCTTCTCCAACACCTTATGATCCTAGCGTGTTACTTCGTAAGAATAAGAAAATTGCTAGGAATCACCTGGAATATTCTCGATAATTGGCTCACTTATGTACCTAGCTAGTGCAACAAGGCCAGACATCTCCTTTGCTGTGAGCAAGTTGAGCCGGTTTACATCTAACCCAGGAGATGATCACTGGAAGGCGTGTCGGGACCCGGAGCAACAACTCCAGAACCCTCTGTGTTATTCGCACTATCCCAGGAAAAGCTAGTGCACACAGATTGAACAGTGATACATATCATGCATGATAACCAAACTTTATTATAAAGCAAAAGTACGGGCCTTATGGCCAAGATTACAATAAGGTGGCTTCATGGCCAAACATGAAATAAACAATGGAAGGTAAATAAGAGGAGCAGCCCATCCCGCCTTCCCACAAGGCGAATTGACTGTAAGGCGTGGCCTATTCGTCGCGATCCTCAACATAGTTGACATCGTCGCCCTCTGGCAACATTGTTTATAGCAAGGTGAGCACATAAAGTACTCCACAAGTTACACCAGGAGATATAACGATTTGATGCATGCATAAGGGTTACAAAGAAAGGCATAATGTGGTTTATTTGCATAAACAACATTATTGAATTAAATACAATAACGTAAGTGCAAAAGCTGAAGTTGATACAATATATAAAAACAAGATTTAACAAAATAATAACGTTAGTGCAGGCAACAACCTAACACTAACCTAACCACGGGTATCCCACCGGACCATCTTTCCAAAAGTTTCACAAATTTCCATAAACCAAATTTTATTAAAACCAAAATCTAATCCGTGAAAAACCATACTAAGCATGTCCTTGACCGTGGACACGGCTATCCGAGATAGTTTGTTACTCTGCAGAGTGTACAACTTTACCCACAAGACATGTTCTCTGTTTGCCACCGGATTACACACTTCCTTAGGTGTGCGGCCGAGGAGATCATGATAAGGCTGTTCCAATGTTCCATTACCAAATTAGCTACGCCGCCACTAAGGTTTCACCACAACATGAATCCACATGTTGGAGCCCCTCTTGTGCCATGTGAGACTTCTCATGGCCTACGCCACGCTCACATTCAGCCTATAGCGAAACTAAAATGGAACTTCACAAATTACTTAGCGGATCTGTCCCATACCGGACTTGTGGTAGTGCGGTGTGACTTTGTAATAGTAGTTCACATCCGGTCCTTAATTTGACTTAGGCCTACCCGCATACCCTTGTGCTGGCAACAACATCGAGTCAACAAACTACGACGCATGCCGCAAGCACCCACCACCATACCAATGCCTAAGTCTAAAACAGGTTTTATCCATTTTATTTTATCAAAATTTTATAGACCTTCTTGACTCACCAAAGTCAAGAATAGATTTTATAAACCAACATTTCGTGTGAAACCAATCTTCCCACCTAAATTAATCTAAGCATGGCTAAGCAATTCTATAAAATGTTCTAGTTAATACTAATGTACCAACTAGGCTTTCATCTATGGTGACAAGGTATGTTCGTTCAAATTCGAGATTGGCCATACAAAGGGAATTGGGTGTAACTAAAGTTTTAAGCACATTTGAACTAATTTGAATAAAAGTATGCATGCATATTAATTTAAAAACAACATAAATAATTTAAATTACTGGGATCAACATGGTCAAAGGTGTAACTTGCCTTGCTCGAAGTCTTGCTGCGATTCGTCGAAGAAATACTCTCGGATTAATTAAGTAATCTATACATAAAGAACCAAAAGAAATTCAAACAAAATTCAAATAAAATCCAAAAATTCAAAAAGAGTCCAGAAATGGATAGTTTAGGATTTTAGAAAAATTTAGAAATTTGAACGAGTTAAATCGGAGTTAAAATGAAGGAGTTATGGCCTTCGGAAGTTCTCACGACCATGGCAAACGTGATCGGGCGGAGCTACGACCACGGCAAATGCGATCGGGTGGAGCTACGACCACGTAGTCGACTTACGACCACATGGGAGGTTTACGACCACGCGATGCGACATACGACCACACGGAAGGTTTCACGACTACTCGGGAAAATTACGACTCGGCGCCACGCACCGGTCTCGACTACGACTACACCGAGAACCTCGACTTGACTACGAGAGAACTTACGACTCGACTACACGAGAGAACTTACGACTTCGACTACACGAAAACTTACGACTTGACTACACGAAAACCTCGACTTGACTACGAGAGAACTTACGACTCGACTACGAGAGAACTTACGACTTCGACTACACAGAGAACTTACGACTCGACTACACGAAAACCTCGACTTGACTACGAAAAACCTACGACTTCGACTACACGAAAAACCTACGACTTCGACAACGAGAGAACTTACGACCCGACTACGAGAGAACTTACGACTTTGACTACACGAGAACTTACGACTACGACTACACGAAAACTTACGACTACGGATCTCGACCACGGAAGGTGTTACCTTGAAGCCGGTTGGCGCGGGGTGGTCGGAGGGAATCGGCGAGTGGCGGAGATGACGGATGGTCGTAGAGGTTGATTCTGAGTGGAGACGGTCGGTCGACGAAAGAAGCGGCGGCGCTCGAGTCTTCGGCAACAACGGGCTCCGGTGGCGGCGTCGCTCGGCGAGAGGAATGGTGGTCGCCGGCGCTTGGGATCACGGCGTCGTCGGCGAGCGCGAAGAGACCAGGCGGCGCCAATTCCTCGCCGGAGCTCGCCGGCGGCGGGCGAGGAAGCACGGTCGGGCCGATTCGGTTCAGGCGGAGGGGAGAGAGTGGCGGCGCACGGGAAGGTGAAGGAGGATAACGGGCTCGGGAAGGAGCTTTATAGGGCGGGACGGAGGTAAAGGGCTCGCGGAGTTAAGGACTTTAGAAACGATGCGCATAACGGCGAGAGGCTTTAAGCCGACGAAAAACGGACGGAGGTGGGCGGTTACTAGCGCGCGAGCTTAAGGGCCAATAATGGCTTCGGTTGCCGGCCGAGGGAAGGAGTAACCGAAGCTTTTAAAGCTCGGATGGGGTGTTAATGGAGGCCGGCCGGTTGGAGAAGAAGGGAAGAAGGAAACTTCTAAATTTCTTTTTTTTTGCTTTAATAAAATATTTTAAATACATTTTCTTGCTTTAGATTTTTAAATAAAATCTAGATAAATCCAAATAAACTCCAGAAAATCAATAGAAGGCAAAAAAAAATTTGGGATGTTACAAGGCGCTTGAGCGAGTGTTGCGCTATCTGAAAGGTACCTCGAATTTTGGACTTAACTATCTTGGGTACCGTCGATCTTGGAGGTTATAGTGATTCCAAGCGGATCTCGATCTTTGATGAGATCAAAGCCACTAGTGGATATATTTTCACTATTGGTGGTGGTGCTGTTTCATGGAGGTCTTGCAAACAAACAATTTTGACGAGGTCAACCATGGAAGCAGAGCTTGCGGCACTAGACACTGCTCTCGTTGAGGCGAGAATGGCTACGGGATCTATTGATGGATCTACCTACGGTGGAAAAGCCGATGCGCCTATCCTTATGAACTGTGATAATCAAACCGTTATCGCTAAAGTGAATAGTTCTAAGGATAATATGAAATCGTCTAGGCATGTCAAGAGAGGATTGAAGTGCATCGGAAAATGAGAAACTCGGAGTTATAACCTTGGATTACATCCAAACAAATAGAAACTCGCGAGATCCTTTACAAAGGGACTATCACGGAATGTGATAGATAGTGCATCGAAGGAGATGGGTATGAGACCCATGTGAGTTATCTATGGTAGTAACCCAACCTATGTGATCGGAGATCCGTGAATTAGGATGCAGGAAAAACAAGCTATTAGTTAACGGAGGAGAGTAATTTCAACCCTCTCTATGTGAAGATGCAATACTCTCAGAAATTGCAAGGCAGGTTGGTTAAGGCCTTAATGTGTTCCTTTGGCTTTCAAAAGCGAAGACGTTATCCTGCAGAACGTTCTTGAAAGAACACACCTATATGAGCCCGACTGTTAGTCGTAGTCTATGGAGATCTTGGGAAAATCTCCTACTAAGCTCATGAAGAGACCAAGGTGTATGACTTATACGCTCCAACCGAGGGGTAGCCTACTGGCGGCCTAGTATCAGTTAAGTCTTTAAGTGAAGCTTGCTTGCACCAAACTTGCAATTCAAGGCGTAGTCCATTGTTCAAGTTGTGAGTAAGTGTAGCTTGGAGTTCTAGGTGGATGTTCAACCTTAATCAGTCTCCATCGAAACACTGATATATAAACAAGACATTGGAATTGAGGCAAATCTCGTGGGACTTTGAGATCCGTGGGGATTGTTGGATTATGTGGGCCAAGCCCATATAAAAGAATAATTCCTAAAATCTCAAAGGCCCACTCATGCAAAGGAAGCATGCATGTGAACTTTAGTACCACATTGCTAGTTCTAGGAGAGGAAGACCACCTTAAAAGGGATGGCGCACTCCTAGCCACTTGAGGCATGTGTGGGAGAGAACTAGAGGATCACGCGCGCTCGCTCGCCTCGCCTCGCCGGGCCGGGCCAGGCGGGGCGAAGCGCGGCGCCACGACACTGCGTGAATGGTCCGCCAAAATCGGCTCAGTGCTTGCTTGACGCGGCTTTCTTTTGCAGTTTTATTTTGCTATTTTGAGTGGCGGTGAATCCGGATCGGATACGCGTGACTAATCCGTTTCGGTTACGAGTTATGGAGAACGTGCAGGCGTCCTGATCACGCGTCCTGATTCTTCTATAAATACTGAGTCGCCGTCTCCATACAGCATAAGCGAAAATCAATCTAGGGTTTTGCCTCCTCCATTGTGCTGCGCCGTCGCACGTAGTCTGCTCCGTCCCGTTCGCCGGCGTGCACTGTTGTTCGGGAGAGCAGGTCTCCGGAACCGTCGCCTTCGAAGTCCTGCACCGGGAGAGGGCGAATAAGGTTTTTGGGAAGCGCTCTGCGCGAGCGCGACTGCTTGCTGTAGCTCTGGCTCGTCTTCCTCGTCGTTCGGCTTCGGTGAGTCGTCATCGACTTCGTGTCATCTACACCGTTCCTGCAGCGTCAACATTGATAAACCAAACAGAACAGAATCGTCGGTACGTAACAGTCATGTTCTCCGTATTAGATCTATTCATGTATAGTTTCCTGGTTTACATGTCTAGATCTTTTATGCCTGTGATGATTCTGTTATTTTGCGTGCGTGATGTCATGATTTATTTATGGAATAAATTGAACCTACATGTGCTTATATTTTCAACAGGAGGAGTTTAGTGAGTGAAGCATTCAAACAGTAGTGATTCCCTTCTTTTTAATTAGTAAAGATTAAATGATTTATAAATGTTATAAAATTAAACTCGGGAATGAAATTGTCCATGGGTTTATTTATTTGAAAAGGAATCACAATCTTGTTAATGTTCTTCCAAATGTTGCAACGCTAGTTGTTGAAATCACATGTACGATTTGTTTTAGAATGCCATGCTATAGAATGTTTATAAGCACTTTGTAATTTTATGCTAAACTTAGTTTCTAATCAAGTTTTTATATGTATGTTTTTGCACGAAGGAGGATGAAGACGGACTCTGAGATTCTTTCGATTGAGGTAAAGACGGGGTGGAAGAAGGGCACCAAGATCACGTTCCCAGGCAATGGAAACCAGCAGTGGAACCAGCTCCTCACCGACCTGGTCTTTGTCGTCGATGAGAAGCCCCACGATGTATACCACCACCACCACGGCAATGACCTGGTGGCCGAGGCCCAGGTCATTCTCACCGAGGAGCTGGGCAACACGGTAATCGTCCTCACCACGCTTGACAACCGCGAGCAGGTGGTCGATGTCGACGGCGCCAAAGCCAGCGAGGACGAGGAGGAGGATGTAGGGGTAAAAAGTTGATATAAATTATTTGTATTATTTAGTTACTGTATTTGATAGTATGTGAATATGGAATAGATTTTTCCATCCGATTAATAATTTCTATCCTATTCGTATTCGTATTCGAATTCATATAAAAATTATGGATGCAAATATAGTATGAACTTTTACCATCCAAAATGTTATTTTATTTGGACTATCTGTATTCGTATTCGACGAAGCAATATGCATATTTTATTACAATACGACTAATTAGTTGGACATATTTTTTAATTAAACGTGAATTCGTGTTTGTGAAGTAAATAAATTAGAATAATTATGTGATTGTATGAGGATAAAATGTCATGAATGCCTTCATACTACATAAGTTATAAGGATATCTAGATACCACCGACTTGAGTAGATATGATTTGGATTTGTATTCGTTACAATATTCAATTCATATTCATATTTGGGAATATTCAGATTCAGATTCATATTTATTTACAAATACGAATACGAATATGATTTGGGCACTATGCTATCCGTATCCGATCCATTTTCACCCCTAGGAGGATGTCCCTCAAGGTGTGCCATGGGTACGAGTTCGTGGTGCCGATGGAAGGCATGCCCATCACCTGCGAGCCTAGCTACCGCGATAACCTCAGGATCCGGCTTGACGTCGTGTTCCTGGAGCGGCTCACACGGGAGCAACGTGCGCAGATCAAGCACATCCTCAAGGCCGGTGGCGGCGGTGGCTAGCTATAGCTCGGCGGCGATCTAGCTAGTGTGTGCATGTGTGTACGTATGTCATGCGTGAAAAATGTGTGATAGGCTTATGACTTGTGCCTTCTCTCAAACAAATAAATGAAACAACTTCTCTATTGTTGTTTCGAAACAGCTTATCGGGACAACCTTTTTAAGTCACTTATCGATATTCATTTTTATAAATAAAAAAGGGTATATAGCAAAAATAAAGGATTTCGATGAAATTTTTTCAATTAAATTGCATTGGAGTAACTTAGAATTAGCATTTAAGTATATCAAAAGTGATAAATAAGTATAACATATTCATTTAAGTGGTATATTGAAAGTACGAGTATGTACTCCTAGAAGTACAGAAAAAACATATATATGTATATATACACATATATGTGTATATATACTTATATATATATACACATATATGCGTATATATACTTATATATATATGTATATATACGTATATACATTGTTATGGGGTGCCCAACCCCTTAGACCGTCAGGATGGCTTAGTAGGCCCAAGAGTAAGACCATAGGGGCACCATTGTATGCATAACAAAATGTACCTATATACTCTCGTCTATTGTAACTATTGAGGGACATGATAAGTATTTTCCATACTGTAGGATTAAGGATAATTAACTAGAGGGGGGTGAATAGGAGATTCTAAAATTTCTTACTTTCTAAAATATGCACATATGCAAACACTAAACATGATATCAGACCTAGATGTATTAAGATAAAGTAAACTACCAATCATGAACATATAAAGTTTTAAATCTACCAGTTTACCTCCCTCATTGAGATCAAGTGTCCATTTGTTGCCATAGGGGTCTTGATGGATTTTGCATCTTCCATACCAAACTTCTTGAATAAATCTTTCATGTACTTCGTTTGGCTTATGAATATTTCATTTGTGAATTGCTTGATTTGAAGTCTAAGAAAATAGCTTAGCTCTCCTATCATAGACATCTCAAATTCACTAGACATCATATCACTAAATTCCTTTAAAAAATCTTGGTTAGTAAAACCAACTATAATATCATCAATTAAATTTGGCATAAAAAAATCATCATCAATGATATGGGTAAATAATGTTGTACCAATCCTTCCAATTTTGAATCCTTTGGAGAGTAGAAAATATTGAAGACACTCGTACCATGCTCTAGGAGCTTGGTTTAAGCCATATAACACCTTGGAGAGTTTACATACATGATTAGGATTTTAGGATATTCAAAACCGGGGGGTTGCTCAACATATACAAGTTTGGTTATTTTTTCATTTAAGAAATCAATTTTAACATCCATTTAAAATAGTTTAATACCAAAACTTGATCCAAAAGTAAGTAATATATGAATGGACTCAAGTCTAGCTATGAGTGTAGATATTTTATCATAATCTAAACCCTCAACTTGAGTATAACCTTGAGTGACTAATTTTGCCTTGTTTTTTTACCACAACTCTATTTTTATCTTGCTTATTGTGAAATACTCATTTTGTGCTAATCACGTTGTGCTCCTTGGGTCTTTCCACCATTTCCAAACGTCATTTCAAGCGAAGTCGTTTAGCTCTTCATGCATTGCATTCACCCAATCCAGATCGTCTAGAGCATCATCTATATGTTTTGGCTCAAGAAAAGAAACAAAAGAGTAATGTTCGCAAAATGAAGCTAAACGAGATTGAGTTTGAACACACTTACTCACATCATCCAATATTTGGTTTATTAGATGTTCCTTTGCAATCACGTTGTGGATCTTTGTTGGTAGTGTTGAAAGTTGTTCTTATTTCTCTTCTAAATCTATTGCGTGAATGTTACTTATTGCGGAAGAAGTAGGAGTTTCATCTTGTTTTGATGAAGGTGATTTATTTGAATCCTATTTTGCCTTAATGTCGCCAATTTGCATATTCTCTATTGCTCGCATTAGTCCTTTACCACCTACATTATTCAAATTCTCTTACTATTCTTGAGAGCCATTAGTCTCACCAAATTCAATATCACATGTCTCTTCAACTAAACCGGAGTTTTTGTTGAAGGCACGATAAGCTTTACTATTTGAAGAATAACCAAGCAAAAAACCTTCATCACATCAATTTTGAAATTTAGAGAGTCAAACATCCTTTCTAAGATATAGTATTTGTAATCAAATACACGAAAGTAGAAAATTTCGGTCCTTTTCCAATGAGAAGCTCATAGGAAGTCTTTTTCAAAAGACAATCCAAATAAATGTGATTTATGCCATGATAAGTGGTGTTAATAGCTTCCGTCCAAAATTTATCAGAAGTATTATATTCATCAAGCATTGTCTTAGCCATTTCAATTAATGTTCGATTTTTTCTTTCTACAACTTCGTTTTACTCTGGAGTGTAGGTGGTAGAAAGCTCGTGCTTTATTCCAAGTTCATCACGAAATCTTCAATTTTGGTGTTCTTGAACTTAGAACCATTTGTCAATATGGATTTTTTTATTTTAAAATCAAATTTATTTTGGACCCTTTTTGCAAAACTTTTGAAAATGCCGAAGGCTTCGGCCATGTCATGTAAGAAGAATACCCATGCATATCTAGAATAATTATCTACAATGACAAAATAATAACTGTTGCCTCTGATGCTCTTATAGATTGTTGCTCAAACAAATCTTTATGTAAGAGCTCTAATGGATTAGATGTTGACACGATACTTTTGGAAGGATGAGAATTTGCAACTTGCTTCCTGAGTTGGCAAGCGTTACGTAATCTATTTTTCACAAACTTCACATCCTTCAAGCCAACCACTAAGTCATGTTTGAAAAGTTTTTTTTGAGTTGAATCATAACTACATGTCTTAGCTTTCTATGCCATAACCAATCCAAAGAGATTTTTGCTATTAAACAAGTTTTTAAACAAGAATCACTAGAAGAGAAATCAACCAAATAAAAATTTTCAAATCTAAAACTTTTAAAAATTAGTTCATTTTCTTTTTCCTTTGGAAGGGTTACTCTATCTTTAGAAGATGAGCATGTTAATCCAAGATCACATAATTGAGCAACGGATATAAAATTAAAATTTAATGTTTCTACAAGAGATACATTTGAAATTGAAAGGTCATTTGAGACAGCAATTTTACCTAAACCTTGAACCTTTCCTTTGCTATTGTCTCCAAAGGTGATCTTTTTATTGCTCCTATTCTCAAAGGTAGTGAACATCTTCAGGTCTGCGGTCATGTATTGAGTGCAACCGCTATTAAGTACCCAATGCCTTTCACTGGTCTTGTAGTTCATCTACAAAAGAAAATCATGTTGTTTTATGTACTTAAATTTGTTTGGATCCTTAGAAGTTAGTGACCAAGGCTTTAGACACCCCATTAGCATTCTTTTTAGTGCCTAAAATTGAAGTGTCAATAAATCTTGCAATAACATTACTATCCTTAGTTTTCTTAAGCATATAACATAAACCATATAAACCTACATATAGAGTCTTACCAATAGGACAAGTTTGTTGCAAATGTCCTATTTTCTGGCACTTATGACAATATTTGCCATTTTGTTTAACAAACCTTGTGTGTTTGTAAACTGATTTTTTACCCTTTTTGGGCACATACTCAAGTCATTCTTTATTGAATGAGCACATTTGCTCACTCAAAAGCTTCTTAAGAGTCGCCTTACCCTTGAAGCACCGGTCCAAGCTTTTGCTTAGCTTGATAACTTGCTCCTTTAGCTCATTGTTTTCAACAACAAACTTTGGGTCACAAGACTTAACATTATCATGATTAGAGTCAAGAGTCGAGCAACATGGCATGGCAAGCAAATCATCATATGAAGTAGGTATACTTGTTCTACCAATATTGACACTGGGCATTTCATTAAAGATATCACATGTAATTCCAATACTAGTGGAAGACATGCTTGAATTTTCTTGGATAAGCAAGTCATGAGCTTTCTTTAGCTCCTCATAAGAGTCTTTAAGAGAGAGATTCTCTTTCTTTAATACCTTAAATTTAACTTTTCTTTTCCAAGATATTCATTCAATTCTTTCAACATATCCATAAGCTTATCATATAAAGGTTCATCGTCATCAAAAAGATTTTACCTTACCTCCTTTTACCATGAGGCATGTAGGAGACAAAAAGAGTGATGGAGCTTCCTTGATAGCGATGTCAAGTCGGCGTTAGTATACTCCTCATCAGAGTTCTACTCTCCAATGTGAGTTTCATTCTTGCCATCCTTGTGAAGCTTCTTGAAAAGCTTATTCTTACCATTGAATTCCTTTTTGGATGACTTGCCCTTGTCATCCTTATTTGTGGGGCAATGAGAGGTAATATGCCTATTCTCATCGCACTCATAGCAACGGATGTTGCTATATCGCTTGTTGTCGTTGTAGGAGCGTCCCTTCTTGCATTTTCATGATTAGCCCTTCGGTATTAGCGTCTTTTCATGAATTTCTTCATTCTTCTCATAAAGAGAGCCAATTCCTCATCGGAATCGTCCTCATCATCTCTGGACTCATCACGTGACACCGCTTTGGCTTTGAAAGCGGTGACCTTCTTGCTCTTAGGAGGATTACTCCAAAAGCTCCTCTTTGTTCTTTTTGTACAACTCATTGGTTATGAGATTGGCCAAGAATTGTGTTGATGTCATCCTTGTCAACTTGTGGGAGTTGAGAAAAACTGTCACCAAGGTCTCATACTTCTCTAGCAAGGCCCTAAGTATTTTTTTACAATATCAACATCGGTTAGTGTCGTGCCTAGACGTTTGAGTTCATTTACAATGTTGTTGGGGTGGGAGTATATTTCATTTATATCCTTATGTGGTAATATTATAAATGTCTCATATTTAATTCAGAGCCTATGCAATTTGGCCTCTTTGACCGTAGATGTTCCCTCATGGATTTTTGAGAGGGTAGTCCAAATATCATGAGCATTTTCAAATTGCTCACTCTATTGAACTCATCCGCGTTCAAAACACCAAAGAGAGCATTTAATGCTTGAGCATCAAAATGAGCATTACGCCCCTCAAGTTGCATGGGATGTAGTGGATCAGGAGGCATAACATAACCGTCATTTATGATTTTTCATATGTTCGAACTCATGACCTTTAAATAAATAGACATCCTAATTTTTCAATATGCTTAATATGAGCCATCACATAAAGGTGCATTTTATATAGCAATTCCCTCACTAGCCATTATTTTCTCTCTTAGATGGTTAAGTCTAAATCAATGAGAGACCAAGATTTGATACCACTTGTAGGATCAAGAATTACTGACTAGAGAGAGGTGAAGAGGACGTTCTAAAATTTCTTACTTCCTAAAACTAATTTCCACAAATTGCAACTTAAGTAATAATTCTATTTCTATTCAAGACCAACACAATTCTAGAATAACTAAAGCACTACAAGAAGCAATGTCTCTACAAATATGATCCTAGCTCAATCAAGATATGACAATTTCAAATGCTAGAAATATAAATACAGAATAATAGAGACAAGTAGTAACAAAATGAAGACACATAATATTTTTGACGTGGTATCGAAGACTTGCCAGTCTTCACTAGTTCACGATGAGGAAAACCCAAGCAACTTGGACTGGCTCTATGAATTAAACCTTACTTCTCAATTCCACTAGTGGTTGTTCTTTTTGCGCTCTGGAGATGGCAAACACCAAACCATTCATAATTTGACGTTGGGCCTCTTCACAATCTCCTTGAAGAGATCATCGCATAAACTCCTGTCAAGCCGTTTAGGTGCTGACAAGCACCAAGAGTAATGGATCACAAGCTTCACTTGATGGCAATTAAGTGCCAAGGATCAATCTATGATGAATACACTTGAATTTGGCTCAACTACCTCAAATGAATGCAACAAGAGTAAATGAAGTGTGGAGAAAGTGCTCTTAGCTCAAGAATGTTCAATGGAGTTTCTAACATATGTCCTTAAGCTGGTGGAGGGGTATTTGTACCTCCACCAACCAAATTCGACCATTAGAGGCAAGGTCTTGAAATTTTCAGCACGAGCGGTAGTACCGCCATTCATCGGCCACAGTAACGCCTATATTAGTCGTACTCATTGCCTTTGAACTAGTCGTTGAAATTGTGATGTGATACTACCTCCTTTGTAAATGTGGTAGTTCTGCTATTCAGTAGTTCCGATTTCTGGTGCGGTACTACCAATTGTCTTGAGGACCAAAACTTGGTCCTCTTTGGAAAAAAAATGTACCACCCTTTCATTCAGTCCTTCTGAGGTGCGGCAATACCGCTCAAGAGTTGCGATCATACCGCAATGCGGTAGTACCGTCATTTTAACTCCGGTACTACCATTTTTCAGAGGAGCAAATGTGCTCTAAAAGGTGCCTCTCTGGAAAATACGTACCACCAACTAAAGCTCGATACTTCTGGGTTGCGATAGTACTGCACTACCTTCCTGGTCATACCGCATAGCGGTAGTACCACCGAGGAAACTCCAGTACTAATGTTTTTTTTGAGAATACACACTTGGCTTTCAATTTAAATTCTAAGGCATGCATGATCCTAAATTGATCCAAATGGTATAAGAATATGCTATCAAGCTACTAGTTATGATCCCTCTTAATAGTACGACATCTAACATAAAATCCGGTCTTCCATCCTTTTCCCCTAAGACTGGTAAAATCAAAAGGGATACTAGACTACTTATACCTTTGTCTTGAACTATATTGATCTTCATGTTGACCTTTAGCATGTATTTCCAAGTTGTCACATTCATCATCAGGGCTAAACCTTTCAAACACTCAATAAGCACGTTAGTCCCATATTCACATATTATCATTAATTACCAAAATAATTTTTAGGGGTCTAGATACTTTCGCATGCACCCACCTATGTATATAAAGAGCCCCAAGTGGGCAAGGAGGGGGACACTCTCATTTTCCCTAACTAGCTCTCTCTCTCACGTAAGTGGTGGTCTCTAGCTCTCCCTATTCCTATGTGTCCTATGAAGCAAGGGTAGCAGATACCCACTGTTTGATCTCATTGCCACAATAGTCAGCATTGTCCGTGGGGACCATGGTGAAAGGTCTTGCAAGGAAATAGAACTAGGAGCCATCAATGCCTGAGGAGGTTGCCAAGTTCAACACTCCTACTTGTTAGGCTTCGTTGCACCAAGATTCATGTGAGTAAACCAAGGTGAGCCTGATGTACAGACCACATACCTTTTTAGGACTAGCGGCAACGGCAAAGCAGGCTACACCAAGGCACTGCAAGAGGCACAGGTGTCGGCGCACAAGGGCATCGAGAAGCAAGCTACCTCAACCTCACGAGGGCATGCAAAGGCGACGCAACCCTCTACAACCACCTACGAAGGCCAGCCCCTAACCCCCGATATGATCGCTCCTCCCACTTAAACTCGATCTCATCGCCTCTGCACCCGCCCCACCCCAGCTGCCCACTGCTCGTCACCCTGCCCATACCCCCACATTGGCCCATCGCTCCTCGCTCGCCCAATGTCGGGACCATATTCCTTAATTCGATCCCTTTGTGTGTTACCGCACTAGCCCCAAATCAAAACTAGTGCACACAGTCAATCAATGATGATTTCATAACCAACGATAATTCTATTACAATAACAAAGAGTACTGACTTTATGACCACTTATTACAATAAGGTTACAAGACCTCATAGACTCACAAACTCAAAGCAGAAGCAAAAGAAATAAACTCTGAAGATAGTCAATTAATTCACCACAGGCAATTGATTGGGAAAATGTGACCTAGAACTTTCGGGATCCTTCATTGAAGCCACACACGAAATAGTCATAATCTCCTCCTGTGTCTTCATATTCCTCTGAGATATTTTTTGTAGATTGCAAGGTGAGTATACATAGTACTCCACAAGTCTTGAAAAAAATGCAATTATATGTAAGGCTTAACAAAGGAAGGATAATATAGTTCTTTTGCACAAGGCATCATTTTATTTTAATTACCATTATATATTTTTCAAAGCATCAAGTTAACAAAGTAATTACAATAAATGAAACTAGATAATTTCTAGTGAAGGTTCTAGCCACCAACACTTGTATTAAGGCTCTATCCATCAAGGTTCAAGAATATGAATTCTATACACCCAAGAGTTCTATTCACTCTAGAGTTCCCAAAAGATTTTACTTTGAAGTCAAAACTAAATATCTACCATGTGAATGAACACATTGCTCGCCTTTGACTGTGGGCATAGCTATTAAAATAGTTTTACACTATCTAGAGGTTGTACAATTTTACCCACAAGAGATAATCAACTCATATTGTTTGTCTAACACACTTCCAAGGGTGTGCGACTAAGTGATTATCCCAAGGTTTTTACAATGTATATCCTCAACGAGGCTACACCCGCTAAGGTTTCCACTATTGTGAGGTTCTATCCACCCTCTTTGGAAGCCCCCCTTTCATCATCACGTCAAAGGCTTCTATCCAGATCAACTGACCATGAGCCACCGAATGGCGCAACCCACGCTGGGTTGATGTAAATTAGTTGACCAAGCTGTATCCATTTAGACTTGTGGTTGTATGGTAGTGCTCAGTTTAGACAACCACAAGCGTCAGTCCTTAATTGACTAGGGTGGTACATTCACAATGCAAGATCTCATACTCAATCTGCACCAACCCAATCTTACCATCCGCTCAAGTCTGAAATCAGTTTTCACCATTTTATTTTTTCTAAACCACTAACAATACCTATTGCCACAAAGTTATTAGAATAAAATGATTAAGGCATATGATAACAATTTTACACCCCTAGGGTTATAATGACTGAATAGCTTGTATAAGCAATTCTACCATTCTAAAATTATGAAATTGTATTATAATCTCAATACTGAGATAGGGATATCCTAAGGTGACAATGGTACAGAGATATCCTAAGGTGACAATGGTACAAGGATATATCCTAAGGTGAGAATGGAAAATGCTGAAATTGGAAAAGGAGAGAATATTCCTAGGAATCTTCTTTTTGCTAGATTTTTGGAATTATTGGAGAGTATGACTGGTGGGGCCCCGCTATCATTGGAAGAAAGAAGAACCAAGTGAAGGAAATAGGGGAGACTCTCTGGAAGAATAGAGCTCACATGGGGTGGCCATGGCGGTGGCCAGCACCGGCGTTGGGCGGTTCGGGAGGCATGGCTAAGGGCCAAAATGGAGTGGTGGCACCCCTAGGGAGGCATGACTAGTGGCACAGGGTGAAAGCCAATCGGCAACGCATGAGGCACCGACGTTGGGCGGCTTCATCGAGGAACACGGGGAGAACACGTGAGTATGGGCATGGCCTCAGCCCAAGGAACATGTAGGTGCGGTTGGCTTGGCTGGAGGATGGTTAGAACGGGTAGGCAACGGTGATGACCATCATAAACATAGGGTGCTCCAGTGCTGGACTTCCTCGGTGACGCCCTTGGTGAACTGTGGCATGAAACACATAGAGTAGGTAATAGTGATCGTGAAGTAGCAAATAATTGAGTTTTAACTCACCAGAGGTGATGAATTGACTATGGAAGATGATGTAGACCAGTTTTAGGAAAAACTTGATCCTGTTAATGGCTGCATGAAAATCAAATTAACTTCACATGAGGATGCAAGATATTCGGGAACATGATGTAATGCAGAAGAAATTCACAGGAGTGCTCTAAATGCTAGTTGGAGCGATGAATAATTTTGGCAACGATGGGCTCTCGTGACAGATATTGGAAGGGGTTGAGAAAGGTCACGGTGGTCCTATATAAGGGTTCAAAAGAGATAGAAATAGACTTGATTCTGTGGGCTTCGATTTTGAGTTAGTTTGGGAACATATGAGATAAAAGGAAAACAGATGAATGAATCACAAAGAAACCAAAAGGAATGGATTCCTCATGTGATTTGGGGCATCTTTCATTTTGGTAAAAGGTGGAGACGAGGTCTTGTTTGGGACTTGTATTGGGGGAGGAAGATGTGCCATGGTCTCTGTTCGGCCAAACCGAACAAAGAAGATGAACAGTGATCGAGGGAAGAGAGAGAAAGGAGACGAAGGAAAAAGGAAAAAAGAAAAGGAAAGACAAAGGAAAAAAGAAAAGGAAGGAAAAGAAAAGATGGGCTAAGAAAAATGGGTTCAACCTAGAAAAATAGAAAGGATATTTTTCTGGAGATTTGAATTTCTAAGATTTGAATTTTAGAAATATAATTTGAATTTGGAAATTAGATTGGAATTGGGATCACCTTCCAGGATTACCAATAAAATCCAAATATGATCCAAATAATTGAAATAATTAATTTTAAATTAAATTTTAAAGATAAAGAATTTTGAGATGTTACACCTAGGCCAACCCCTACACCTAGGCCAACCCCTAATCCTGCCGATCCTCTATGCCTACTCCTCCTTGCCCCTACCACTGTCATCGCCACCCATTTTCAACTGCCTCCCAACCTTTCCTCTCTCTCCACCATCTCTCTCTCCTCTTCACTTGTGGATGGTGGAATGGCTACCTTGCGATGGTGGCGCGGCGGCCGGAAGGAGGCTGTGTGGGCCAGAGGGTGTTGGTGTGGTGATGATGTGGCGGTGTAGCAAGCGTGCAATGACAAACAGCGAGAGGACCATATCCGATGGTGGCTTGGCTAGGGAGGTCAAAATTGATGGCGGCGTGGTGAGGAACAGCTAGATCCGGCCATCTTCCCTACCTCTAGCAACTGCACAACATGTGAGCGACATAGGTCATACCAGCAGCAGCACTGCCTGGGATTTAGTGGTGGCTCAGCCTTGGGAGGCTGGATCTAGCGGCGGTGCGGTGGCATCGGCTGGATCCATCATGTCCCTTCCCAACAATGGCCAGTTCTATTGGGGATGTGCAGAAATTGCCTCCCTGTTCTCGCAACAGCCTCCCTACCTCCCCCATTTTACTCACCTCTTATCTCTCACACGCGATTCACAACTACCTGTAATGCCATCTAGAAGGAGTTGGTGAGTGGTCACTCTTCACAAAAACTCAGCCTGCTGCCCGATCTACAACCACCCGTGGAGGCCAGCCCCTAACCCCGATATCGTTGCTCCTCTCACCTAAACCTGATCTCATCACCCTACACCCGCCCTGCCTCGTCGCCCGCTACTCGTCAACCCGCCCTAGCACTCACTGGCCCACCATTCCTTGCCCATCTAGCCGGTCATCTATGCCTGCCCCTCCTCACCCCTACTGCTGTCGTTGCCACCCATTTCAACTGCCTCCCTATCTCTCCTCTCTCATCACTATCTCTCTCTCCTCTTCCCTCGTGGATGGCAACATGACTGCCTCGTGATGGTGGCATGGTGGCTAGAGGGAGGCTACGCGAGCCGAAGGGTGTTGGTGTGGCAAGGATGTGGTGGCGTAGTAGGCTTGCAATGGCGAACAACGGGAGGACCGGATCCAGAAGCGGCATGGTCAGGGAGGTCAAAATTGACAGTGGCATAGTGAGGAATAGCTGGATCTGGCCATCTTCCCTTCCTCCAACACCTACACAACATGCGAGCGATGTAGGTTGTACCAGCAGCAGCGCTGCCCAGGGAAGCCATATCCAGTGGCAGCTCAACCTGGGAGGCTTGATTTAGCAATGGTGCGGTGGCATCAACTGGATCCATCATGTCCCTCCCCAACGATGGCCGATTCTAATGGAGATGCACAGAAACTACCTCCCTGTTCTTGCAACAAGCTCCCTACCTCCCCCATTTTCCCACCTCTCATCTCTCACACGTGATTCACCACCCCGCCTATCCCCAATAGAACCACCAACTCCCCAACCCACCCGCCTCCCATGCCACCTCCCACCCTCGTCGGTCGCCACCACCTCCTCCTATGAAAAGTACCAGTGGTGCACTAGTAGTGTTCGCATGGAAGGGTGAGACACTTGAGGAGTACTAGTGGTGCACTGAGCACAGCCTCAACTTGGACACCGTGGGTGGGCCCAACCTCATCGTTGATGACAGTATGATGCCACGCTGCTCATCCACAAGGGCATCAAGGTCAAGGAGGAGTTCGGTACAATGGGGAAGGAAATTACGACGATGCCAAATTGGAAGGTGGATCCGAGGTGCCCAAACATGTCCAACCCATTCCATATATGTTTCCAGTACTCCTTTGATCATTTGAATGAAACGATAAAGAAAGATGCAAGCAAGCCAGGTATGGTCATTTGGTTACCCTCAAAATGCTAATGGTTTATACATAGGTATGAGGCATTGATGTAAGGTCCAATTGGCAGTCATATTGATGTTTCGTTATCTTTCTATTTGTTTTCAAACTCAAGGAAAGGCAAGGCTATTTTGAAAGTGGAGCAAACATGAGAAAAAAATCCTGAATGCATCAACGCATCCAACCCATACCACAAGTGTGGGGAAATATTTTGTTAGAGAAAGGGTGACAGGTAGATAAGGTAATGTACATGCAGTAGTTTCTTGTATTGTGAAAGAGTCATTCATCATTTGTGTCAATTGAAGTTATGTTAACAAAGCATATGCTTTAGTTGGATGCGCATATCTATTAACCAAACATATTTTACTTAACATGGGTAGCATTTGATCAAGCTAAAATTTGATAGTTGTAAATTTCAACTTGCAATGTCCTTTTGACTAAGTTCACCCTTCATTCAAGACCTTGGTTGGTTAAAATTTAGTAGTTGTAAAATTTCAACTAGACACATTTCTTTTGATCGAGTCCATATTTCATTTAGGAATAACTTGTCATCTTTTAATTAGCTGCTAAATTAATGTTGCAAACCTATTAACTCAAGTAATGCACCTATGACTTAGCCATGGGCAAATCATCTTTCACTCTCTCTGAAAGACCATGAAGTATCTAACAATCCTTATTTGCAATTTTCTTTTAGCGGTCGAATATAAATGCATATTCCATAATGTGTTCTATGTTCTATTTTCCATGTGCATTCATATGGGGGCTTGACTTCTTTTTTTACATGATTTACTATTCTTGGTTTGATCTTGTTATTTATTAATTAGTGCCTTGAGGAAATCAATTGCTTTGAATGTTCCTGTCCAGCTGCTCACAACAAGGCTCTTCCAACTTACCATTTGCCAAGACCAATGTCCATCCATCTGAAGAAACTAGAGGGAAGCAAGCAAAAAACATATGCTGGCACCTAATGCTAATAAGGTATTCTATAAAAACCTTTGCAGTCATAGGATGAATAAATGCCTTCGACCAAGTCGGGACCACGACAGGTTGATCATGAATTGAAGGGATGATGCTGGGACTGAATCAGTGCTCGTGTGCTAACTTGTTCTCTTTGCGTGTGCCATGGAGGCATCGGTTGGTTAGTTCTTGCCTAAAGTTCTCTTAGCTCATCGCCGTGTCGTATTCTACCTGAAATTTTGTGGGTTTCTGATTAGCTATTGGCTCAGTATTTTTTTGGCTGGTAACAGATGGGTTCTTTTGGGCTATGACTTATAGCTTATGGCTTAGAATTTTGAATTTTGACTGTTCGTGAGAAATAGTACGCAGAGGAAAATAAGCATATGCGATTTTGGCCAGTACAGTTGAATTCAGTACACTTTTTACTACAATCTTTCTGTTGACCCCGCCTTTAAAAAATGCACTGTTTGAAAGCTAGTACTGTAGCATAAACCATAAGTGGAAAAGAACTAAGCTGTTATTCTGATGTCAATCTTTGGCTGATGTGGTTTTAGGTCAGTCTATAATGGTTGGCAGATATTCTTCTGGAGGAACCAGTACAACAAGAAGCTCCTGTTCACTAGCAGCAATGTGATGCCTTTGTTTACTTATCTTGGTTAAGTTTTGTAGCAACGTGTCTATTCCGTAATTGGTGATATGATCTATCTTGTGCAACGGCGAATGATTTAGTTTCATGAAACAGTTGGGAATACTTGCTCAGTCACTATGTTGGTGAATATTATTTGTTCTTCCGATGAGAATTAGATTTTCTCTCTTTTTTTAACTTACATTGCAAGTACGACATGCTTACTAAAATTTCTCGATGATATGCAAAAATAACATGTCAGTACAAATGGTGCATCACTTTTTCTAACTTCATATGTCCTCCCTTGCATTTGGTATGTTAGAATTGGCATTCCAGATAATGGAACATAGATATTTGAGATGGCTTAGTTTACTCCTTTGTATTGCAATACTACAAACAATAGTTCCATTATCTAAACTGAAGGTCCTAAGTAGTGTTTGTACATGAGAAGTACTTATATGCATCTAAATTTTACAAAATACCTTGTAATGTTCGGGCATGCACATTGCAAATTTAGAGTTTTTTATTCAAGTTAGTAACAAAGTGTGGGCAATTTGTATGCTTTGATGATTGCACATACGTACGGATAGTATGTTAGACACAGCTAGTGTATGCTTTGATGATTGCACATACGAATAAATAGTATGTTAGAAACGACTAGAGTGCATTGCATAGAAATTATTGGTGCAAAATTTGAGTTTCTGTTGCAACACATCAGCATCTCACTAGTGTGTGTGTATTACCATAAACCTGAAGAGGAGGTACTTGAACTAATTGCATAGCAAAAGGGAGGTGATTGCATTTTGAGGAGGCCATAATAGCCAAGTTGGTAGGGTTAAAGCCTCGTTCAAAAGTGTTTTTGGATTTCGGCTAAAATAACATAGGGCCTGTTTTTTTTGGCTGAATCTTATGACTTTTTGTGACTTTTGGGCTGTTCGTGTAAGAGATTATAGAGTAACAGAAACTCACGTACGGTTTTTGCTGATATAAATAAAATCGGCACAATATGTACTACAATTAACTAGTAGACCCTATCTTAAAAAGATACTCAGTTTAAAATCTAATTACTGTAGAAAAACCGAAAAACAACTTTTAGAAGCTGAAAAGAACAAGCCCTATAGTGGTTGTTAGCTTCTTTGAAGCATTCAATTAAAAAAAATAAATATAAAATAGGAATACAAACACTGTTATATCTCTATGGATAATACAAAAGAAAAATAAAAAGGAAAAACTATATTAAAAAATTAATATATTTTAAATGGCTACTGAAGTCATAAATCAGAAGCTATTTAGAACGGAGGCATGGATGGCAATCAAGCTCCAAAACAGAACAGCCCGGCCCACGGAGACGAAGAGTCCACTCCGTATGCCACCAATCGACGACAGCAGGAGCCCCGCACGAATCTCGACGCGCCAGCACCGACGCCCCACCCTCGCCTCGCCTCGCCTCGGCAAGACAAAAAAAAAAAAAAATCTGCCCCTGCTGCATCGCGTATCCATCAGCTCTCATCAGGGGCAGACCAAAAAAAAAGTGCAGGCAGCGGCGGAGAGAATCCATCCCTACGGAAACCGCCACCTACCCGGTCGCCCCCGCGAGCTCCCACGCCGAGCCGCGAGTGCCTCCTCCTCCTGCCCTCCTTCCTCCGCCGCTCGGATCCGGTAGCCTCTCTCTCGCCTCCCTCCCTCCCCCCTTCGAATTGGCGAGGCCTCGGCTGCGTTTGCCCGGGGAAACTGCGTGGGCATTGCGGCGGTGGATTGGTGGGGGGTTGGCGTGGTTGCCATCGATAATTCCGTGCCAGTATTTCTTTATCGCTTAGGTCGCAGACGGTTGGTGATTGTGTTGGACGGGTTGTATTGAGGAATTGAAGTGTCCCGCACGGATGGCTTTGGTGATTTCTTGAGCTTGCTACAGAAATCTGTGTGCCTAGGTATTGATAATGGCAATTGGGAAGGCCATGGTTGGCCTTGATATTTCGTTGCGCCCGGAGGTTCTGTCATGTTTTAGCTACAAAGTGTGCTATGCTAACTGTAGGATTTGGCTAGGATGTTTAGTACGTACCATCAGTTCCTGGGCACCAGGGTCAGGATGTTTGATGGTCGAAATTTGCACGATTAGGTTCCTTTCTTGGGATTTTGTAATGATTGGAGGTTGTGTCACAGGTTTAGCTGTCGAGTATGCTAATCCTAGGATTTGCTAGGATGTGGAGGCACCATCAGTTCCAGGGCACCAGGGTCCCTGTCTCGGATTGGTTGCTAACTTGCTATGCTTGCTTGTGGATTAGCATGCTTGCTGATAATTTTGCTCTCCCCTAACTGAGCTTAGTTGCAGAGATTTGGATTGAATATCTTTGATTCTTTGTGTTATTCTTCTACCTCAGTTAATCTTGACAATAAATATTTCGGCTTGCAAATTTTTTTTTGATATCACCGTTCCTTGGTACAAAAGAGAGGCAATTTAGGCTAAAGTTGTACCATATGCATTAATTATCATCTAGAAGCTAGCAGTTGGTGTGTTTGATATTAGTCATTTTGTCTGGTTGGTTATGCACTTATGCTCGCCAAAAATTTCCTTCTCCGAGCTTTCATCTTAGTTGCAGAGTTTGGATTTAATGGATTTTTGGTGTTCTTCTCTCAGTAAATTTCATATCTCACAAGCATATTTGGTCGCACAAGCTTTATATGTTACCGTTATCAAGTATGAAAGTGGGGCCATTCAGGTTATAGTTGTATCATACGCTATGTGTGATAGATAGCAATTGGTAAGGAAGGTATTTAATACTAGTCTAGTTGGTTTTGCTCAGAAATCTGTTGTTGCAGCTGTTCAATTGGATAATGCTTGTATATTTTTGTTTCCTTGGGTTCGTAATGCTTTGCATGTGCACTTCTTTCCAGTTTAACTTTGCCGATGTTGAACGCCACCTCTTTAGCTACGTGACATTGCACCACATCATTATAATTTCTGCCTGTAATCATGATCGGTTCTTACCCTAATTTTGTTATTGGCTCTTAACAGAGATGGAATCAGTGCCACTCACTGCTGAAGCTATCGCTTTTACTGAGAAAAAGATGGACATGGCCTTGGGTATGCTGTTTATTTATTGTTTAATGATGTTGATTCATTTTCCAAAGTTAATTTAGCTCATGGGTTTTTCTTCTATGTTTACGCAGAAGATATTATTAAGATGTCAAAGAAAAAGAATCCTAGAGGCAAGAAAGCCCCTCGACAGCTGGTAAGCCTTTTAATTTGTTGAAGTACCCATGTTGCCTTACATTTGCTAACCCACTGCGCAAGTTTGTTAATCACCTTACCTTTTGATTATCACAAATAAAGAAGCGCCCATTCCAGAATGGTAACAGTAACCAAGGGAATGCCAAGGTTCAGCGGTTTATGGAGTCTAGATCATCTATAAGACATGTATGTTGCATCACTACAAGTTAGGATAGCTTGCCTTATGTTGCATTTTCTAATGCTGTTTTGGTGGGTCTTTAGGGGGTTGTTGCACAAAGGAGGTCAAATCTTGGTGGGAATCAGTTCCCAATTACAAAGCAGACTGCAAAGAAGGCTGCTACGATGCCTGTGCGCAGTTGGCCTATCAGATGGAACAAGCAAAGGTATCAACCAGTCACAACGTTGTTTTCCTCTTCGTTGTGTAGTCTAATGATTTTATCTCAATGCAAAACTATGAACAGGTAAACAATGGTTCTTTTATTGCTTATGAGAAGGTTTACTGCATTCAAGGACTCGTTAACTACTTTGACTCATGCACCTTTGGGTAGATGGGCTGAGAATGATTACGGCACTGGTGTTTGCATGGAACTCCTATATTAGTTTTTCTGCTAGCGGCATTCCATTGGTATAAGCACATGCAAGTATAAAGATCAATCAACTTCATATTCTTGTGGAACAAGGCCTACTTTTTGGTTGAACTGCTAGAAATGGTGAATAAGAGTTGGCAGTAAACTGAGCAGATTGTATTGTGTTGCACAGTTATGTGTGAGCCTTGAACCTGCACCTTGCATGGTTATGTGCGAGCCTTAAACCTTCACAAAAGCTATGAGAGTTGCTTTTATTCTGGTTGTGCTTATCAAATTTGTGAACCTGCTGGAGCACCTTGGATATGCATCTGTTATTGCCTGACATTCAGTAAGGCAATTTATGATGTATTTAAGCAGTTAGATGGGTGCTATTTTGGGAGGTCTGCATTAACTGTTTGTGAGAGTACCTTAATCTCGTTTGTTGACTTCTTGGTAGGAAGGGGATTTGATAACTCTCTAGCATCTCAATACAGCTGGACACCCCAGATGCTGGGTATGGATAGTGTATGCCAGTCAGAGTGGTTTTGACCACTAGCTCCATGGTGCAGGTGCTTGGTTTTTATTTGTTTTCAAGAAAGCAATGTGAATCTAGGGTAGCGTATTCACACAGGCAATGTTGTGGTATGCTGCACCTTGGGAGTAAATTCTGCTGTCATTGTGATATGCCTAGTTGGTTGTATCCATTAGTGGCGTGCATTATTTCGATTGTCATAGTGGATTTCAACCATCAAGTGATGTATGCTTTCCATTTTTCACCAGTTCCTAGCAACGATGTTAGCAATGTGTGTGTGCAGTTCAACTGGGTAATAGTATATCTTGGTATCTCATGATTTATCTTGTTAGTCATCCCAGTATGCTGTGCTGTATGGAGGTTATCTTTTCAGGCTCAACTGATGGAACCTCTTTTCGTGATTCCTAGCACGCCTTTGAGCTGATTCTGGATCAATGACCGTACTTGTTAACTACGAGCTTATCGGTTCAGCCAAGCAATAAATTGTATCAATTGGGACCTTGTTGGACCATCTGCATTCAAATTTGGGTGGATGTAACAGTATAGGGTGTTGAGAGCCTTATGGACCAAGAGGATTTACTATATATGCAGTCACTGATGTAATGATCACTTTATTGTTTCTGTTTGGTTTTGTTCCAAAGCATGGTATGTATACCCTGACTTAAAAACTTAAAATGAGAACTCGAATTCTTATTTTGAAGGGTATGGTAAGTTTACTTTGCCGTACCATGAAGCATATAGACTATGAAAACAATCTGGCTTTTGGTCCTCTGTTGCATATGATTCTCGGTACATGAGGTAACTCTTGCCCATGTAAGCCCCTAATGTTTTGTTCTGGATGCAGTGCCCCATCTACATCAGTACAGAGGAGGCCTGTAGTTGAAGCTTTTCAGAATGTCAAGGTACGGACTAATTTAAATTTTGAAGTCAAGTTAACAGGATAAACTGTGATCAATGGTCTTTATAGTATTTGAGCATAAGCCTTTTAGTTTTGTTGCTATCTAGGATGTCAACCTTGTTGATATATTGGTCTACCATCTGCCTTAATTTCTAGCCTTACAGTGAATATTGCATCTTGTGTAGGAGCAACATTTGTAGCACAGCTAGTAGCTAATTTTATCTTATTAACAAGTGTCTAGGTATCCGGTGTGCAAACCTTTTATTGTCTTTTGGTGCTTCATGATATTCTATGCTAAGTGTTTGCTTCTTAAAAAGGGATAGTTTTGGTACCAGGGTTCTATTTCCTGTTGAAATTTGCCGTGCTGCTCTTGACCAGTTTTATTGGTACCGGCTGTTATTAGAGGTATTTAGTACTATTTTGTAATATAGTTGAAACTACTTGCTATACAATGGTATTAAACCCAAAAAGATGTTCTTGCCCTCTGTGTGGTGGTTACATGACTGCTAAACATAATCACAGATGTGGATGCGGTGGCAGGAGGATGAGTGTACCAGTGTGTCAGTGTAGGCCGTAGGGAGTCCTGTGGAGTTGGGAGATTGAAGAGATGGTTTTATGCATTTGTTAGCAGATCATGGGAGCTGGTTTTGGGTAGATTATGGGTGGTTACTTGGAAGATGCACTGCTAGGAGCTGAGTTGCCCTGACATATTAGTGAGACATCCAAAAAAATTGGTGGGAGTAGTTAAACAATATAGGTATATGATGAAATTTTGAATATATGATGGTTATGGTGTTCTTTTGGTAGGTCCCACATCACATAAATGAAAACTATTCCTGGATTTTTTTAATTAAAAAATACATGTTGTCCATCTTGTAACATTTCCTGATTGTATGTTTGTTTTGCACATATTGTATTTCACTCTACCCAAAAAATAGCAGCTCCTTTGAAGAGTGACATTCTAGCATTTTAATGGGTGGTTATTATATCTAATATCCAGTATACTGGCTTGTAAAAGCAAGTTTTGCTGTGTGCTGTATCTGGTGCACAAATGGCTTCAGATGTAGACGACCTCCCAGTGACACTTCATAAGAAGCCAGAAACATGGGAATTTGCATGATGAGCATTATTTTCATGAATACAGTTTTTACAAGCTGCATGATACATGAAAACATATGTGATTATTTTATGTGTATTGCATTGTTTTTGTCCTCCTATCGGTTCTTTTATTAGCATAGTTTATAAATCATAATATTGCTTCCTTAATCCTTGTCTCGGGCAAGGAGGTGCAGAATCAGACGCCGAGGACAATGGATGCACTCTTTGCGCAGATGAAGCAGCAACGGATGAGGACGATGCCACTGCAGCAGGCAAATGCTAACCCTGGCCGTCAGTTTGCCCAGCAGCCACGTGTTCAGCAGCAGTGGCGAGGCAGAGGATATGGTGGCCGCAATGGCGGTAACCAATGAGTTCAACTACATCCATTTGCCACATCAAAAGCTCTTTCTCTTCACTGGTTTCTTGGAACGGTGAAGAACCCCTGGAATGCTAACTTGGCTTCGTTTTTCTCTCTTATTTCTGTTATTAGAGAGTTGTGGGCAGAATCGTAACTGAAGCTTATATGCAGTTTTCTAGTTGCTTGATTCCGTTTCAGCATATATAATGGCCTATGGATGTATGGAAATTGTTTTGCTGCTAGTCCTTCCGTTGATGACTTGAGGCTAGTTCATGCTTCGTATATTTGTAGTGCCGGTTTCAGCTTTCTAGATTCAGCTGCTGGTTTCAGTTGGTAACTATAGCATTCTGCCAAGTGGGAAAAAATGGCATAAAAATGTTGGTGTTGATCTTGTTTCGAAAAGAAATATTGGTGTTGATTATTTATTTTAGCCTAGATTGCTGAGAAATTTGAACTGCTTTTATGCAAATCTCGTTCAATCAGCATTTGTGAAAACTGCTAGTAATCTAGACCCACTACCGTTGACAGATTAATAAATTATTAGCTCTGTTCTTTTGGTTTCTTTAAAAGTCGAAATAAATAAAATGTTGTTTTAAAGTAGATTCTTCAAACGATTTTTTGATTCTGAAGTCGTGTGCGCTATTTGTGTTAATGTTTTTGTTGTCCATTATTGTCTTAAAAAGCATAGACAGAAGATATCCGTTGTAGCTAAAACACCTAGGTCGTAGTTCAAAGAATAGGACCATTATGATTGCATTATCAATGTGGCGTTTCCCAACTAGCTAGCATCTTCCTTAGATGGAAGGGATGAGTAGCAGTGCTAGCTATTTTTTTTATATATAAGAAGGGATTTGCTAAAAGGCGGCCAAATGGCTTGTCCCAAAAAAAAAAAATCAGTGAACTCTTCGGCAATTAGATCATTCAGTGAGACCTTTGCTCTGTTTATGTTTTCTATAGCTCACCAAGCCTCAAATCATGGATTTCAGACGGCAGTGTCATGAGGTGGTGGGAGCGTTAGGGTTTTAATGCCAAGCAGAAAAGTTAGGGTTTTCCATAGATAGTGAAAGGCAATCGATAAGGTGGATCTAATAGCGGTGGTATCTAGAAGCACGAGAGGAGGTATGATCTTAGGAGGCAACATAGGCCACACCTAATTTTAGGTGTGGGAGAGCTACATGGCAAGCATTTGGTGTGGTGAGTGTATGAAAGATCTTTTAACACTTTATTTCGTCTAATTTTTAACGCTCATCTACGAAACCGATTTAAACCTATTCCTGAACTTTAAAAGCTAGAGCAACCAAGTCCCTCCTAGTTGTTCTCGGTGGTTTTAACCAACTTTTAACCACGTGTGTTGCATAGACAGACCCGACGTGACAGAAGTACCTGATTGGGATCCCTAAATGACCGTCCCAACTCAGTGCAAACAAAAGAATGAGCTAAATAAAGGTAATCTAATATTTGAAGAATTGATAGCTTATTTTGCACTAAATACTAAGAGGAACGCTAGCCAATTGCAATATTAAGGATATAAGGGCACAAGATTTCTTAAAAAGGATTTGATCACACAATTTGAATTTGTTTAATGTAGACTTCGGTCACAAAGTTCTTCCTATCTCCCTTTTTTACTTCTTTTCTGTATATATATTTTTTTGTTTAAACCGTGGCTCTTTCTGTATGTTGACTACCTTCTTGGTGCAAAAACTCAGATTTTAATAAGTGTGATTACTACCAAGAGTAGCTGTTGTTGCAGTGCCAACAGTTAGTCTCAAAGATGAAAGGAAATACTATGAGCGAAACACATTGTAATTACTGCAGTCGGATGAAACAACAGAAATGATACAACGATTAAGTGACGCGAAGGAAACACAATGATCAGCACCTAAACAAAAATTCTAATGGACGAAAACTTAACAAAACTCACGAGAGTAACAGATGCAAAAACTCGAGTTTGGAATTTTTTGTGGCAATTTTTGGTTATGTTGACTCTAAGTAATAAACAGTAAGAAAATGATCTAAAAGCTAGGGTAAATAATCCTACCGTGTCAACCGTGCTCTGATACCAAGATGATGCGGGATGCCTAATCTTCACGACGTAGGATTAAAGATAAATTTGAATTTATGCAACCTAATGAACCTATGGCATCAACCACTGTTAGAATAGCAACATGCGATAAGAGAATCCACCCAACCACATGCTCGTGATTCCATCTACCTGACCACAAGCAGACGTATTGCTGTTCCTGTGAACCACAAGGAAACACAAGAATAATGGAGGTGCTCTCAAGAAAATCGCCCAATTCCCCAAAGGGCATAAACCCGAGAATAAGCAATATTAGCTATCTTGAAAATAATGTGCTCTGCCCCAAAAGCTATGTATTACAAGGCTTATATAGCCCTGGGCACATTCTGTAGGACCCCTTAATCATGTACAACTTAATCTTTTATCGTATTAGACTCGAACTCCTACAAAAGGAAACTAAAATCCTTTATCCTGGATGAATATGAAGATAAGTCCTTGTCCGTTATATAGTCCTTGAAATAAACTTTCCAATAAGTCCAAAATAACCTCAATCGAACTCTATATGCGAAAGTTGTTGTTCTTTAATTACAAGGAATCCCTTTCGGTCTGCGCTGTAAGTCGTTACGACCACGTTGTGGTTTGGTTTCGACTATGACTTGCCCTCTTTACGACCACACATCTTCTATCAATATTGGCTTCGACCATGAATAGCAGTCGTTACCTTCATCTGAGCGGCAAGAGGATCAGACAGTCGTAGTTGTAACGACGCAGTGGTCGTAAGTCGTAGTCATAACGACACAGTGGTCATAAGTCGTAGTCGTAGTAGCGCAGTGGTCGTAAGTCGTAGGCGGTGTCATGGTCGAAGATATGATCAAACTGTTCCGAACATCTCCAAGTCAATCGAACGACTGCAAGCGTCTCCAGCCAATCCAACAGCGGGATTGTTCGGCCTGGTCCGAACGCTACCATCAATATCGACTGTCCAAGTTGATCAAACGATACAAATGGGCGAACGTTCGGAGCGGTCCGAATGTCACCATCGCTATTGATCGTCAAAACCCGATTGAACGTCACAGAATAAATGAACGTTCAGAGCGGTCCGAACGTCTACAAGGCGATTAGACGGTCCATTGAAGATCGGACGGTATGACTCATTGGATTGGGCCAAACGTTTCTAAGGCGATCGGGCGGTCCGTGGAAGTTCGGACGGCGAGATCGTTCATAGTGGTCTGAACGTCTCCGAAGCATCTAAGCGTCAAACACTGATCGGACTGCTCGGACAGTTGAAACCATTCGGATTGGTCCGAACGTTCTGAAGGTCTTGCGAGTGCCCGATGTGGATCGAACGGTTCTGAACATATCTGAGGTCGACCCGGCGTGACAATGAAGACTTGAACATGTCTGCCCTTGCTTGACTATAATTATTTTTTCTCCATTAGTTTCTTCTCTATGGCTCCAATTCCAAAAACTTCACATTGTTTAAACTTGAGAACGCATAACACATTGGAATAAGGTAGTATCTAATTCTCACGTAAATTGTAACCAAATTTAATTAGGAGCGAATTCACCTGTTGATTAATTTGTTTAGCTTGTGCTTGTGTAATCGGTCCAATTGATGTCTTTGGGATATCCTCGTCAGTCGATCATGATCGGCGCGTACGCCATCAGGGGCATGTACAGTGAGGTCCTTGCGCTTGCAGTGAGCATGGTCAGTGAAGGAGTGCTCCAGGACAGGTTCTTGATCACCCGGATTTTGCAGGCGTGCGTGTACGCCGAGGACCTGGAGCTCGGGAGGGCGCTGCACTCCATGGCTATCAGGAGAGGGTTTATGGGGAGAGAAGGACATGCTGTATGTCAAATGTGAAGAATTGGGGCGCCGGGACTTGGGCACGTGGATCTCGATGATTTTTGGGTTGTTGCCGGTCAGGTGAGTGGGAGGAGGCGCGGGGGCTGCTCGACGCGATGAGGCGGGAAGGGACAGAGCCGGGGGTTGTCACGTGAGGTTTCTAGAGGAGATGGAGGAGTCTGGAGTAGAGCCAGATGCTGTCATGTGGGCTAGCCTTGTGCCAGGTTTTGTTCATAGTGATAGAGAGGATGAGGCACTCCAATGTTTCATCCGGATGCGCCTCGCTGGAGTGGAACCAAATGGCATGGCGATCGCAAGTGCCATCTCAGCTTGTGCGAGTTTCAAGTTACTAAGCCAGGGAACAGAGCTCCATGGCCACGCCATTAGGGTTGGGACTGTAAACAACGTGCTCTGGGGGAACTCCTTGGTTGACATGTATGCAAAATGTGGATAGATAGTTGCAGCTAGGACAATATTTAACCGGAGAAGGATATCTTCTCCTGGAATTCAATGGTTGCAGGGTATGCACAAGCGGGCTATTGTGGCAAAGCGTATGAACTCTTCTGCAATGCTGGTTCTAACCGGCGTTCTTGACGTCCGGTGAACTCGTGAACTCAATCACGAACACAAACACTTACAAACTCAATGCAATCACTTGGAACACAATGGAGTTTGATGCTGCGCACAATTTCAGCAGCTTTTCTGTTATCCCTCTTCTCTATTTATTCAGTGCACACATACAACTGGACCACGCAGTGATCAGGCGCACACCGCTCAGCGAGCACGTCCATCCCCGTGCCCACGATGCCGCTGATTCTCCGGTCATCCTTGGAACGTGCGAGCTATTCTCGCCACTACTCCTAACACGCGATGGCAGCCACAGGTTGGTGCTCATGCGCATGCACAACTGAAACAGGAAACATGCAGATCATGCAGCCTAACTAACTGAACCGGCTAATGCGCTAGGATTACTAACATTTCTCCTCCTAATTCTTGCGCATAGCCTGAGTATTGATGACGCCGATCTTGGGCGCAGCTCACGTAATCGAACTCGCCCCAAAGCCTTCGCCGTAATGTCGCTAGTTCTTCAACCGTCCTAATGGACTCAAGTGTTACTCGATTCTCCTCGACACACTCTCTTATATAGTGATACCTCACATCAATATGTTTGCTGCGGTCGTGGAACACCGGTTCTTACTCACCTGAAGTGCGGACTCACCACAATTTTCAAAGTGAAGACCTTGCTCTTTTCGCCTCTGAATTCAGCAAGCGGGCGGCCAACCAAACACCTTGGCGGCTGCGGTGGTGGCAGCTATATACTCGGCCGCGCAGGAAGATAAGGCCACCACCTTCCTTTCGAGACGCCATGTGATGATGCTGGAACCGAGGAAGAAGATGACTCGATGGTGCTCTTCCTTGTATCAATATCACCGCCAAGTCATTGTCACTATAACCAATGAGTTGAGCTCCCTTCTTCCTCTGGTAGTAGCAGTAGAAGTGCAAAGTTCCAGCAACATATCTCAGCACTCTCTTGACGGCCACCATGTGCTCTGTAGTCGGATTCTCCATGAACCGACTAATGTACCCCACAGAATATGCCAAGTCTGGCCTTGAATTCACCAAGTACCTGAGAGAGCCCACAATGCTCCTGTATTTGGTGGCATCAACTGAAGGAGCAGAGCTGGACTTACTGAGCTTCAGTCGAGGTTCCATGGGGGTATGGCTTGGATTGCACCCTTCCAGCCCAGCAGTCTGGAGTATCTTTGCCGCATAGGCACTCTGACAGACTGAAATGCCATCTTGTAGCTGCATCACCTCCAGCCCGAGGTAATATCGGAGAAGGCCGAGGTCGCTCATTTTGAATGTCGCCTTCATCTCCTCCTTGAAGATGCTGATGTCGTGTGGATTTCCTCCAGTGATCACTAGATCATCCACGTATACTCCCACAATGAGACGCCGTGCGCACACACCGCGGAGGTAGACAGCGTGCTCCGACGTGCTCCGCGTGAACCCGAGCTTGATCAGGGACTCGTCGAGCTTGGAGTACCAGGCGCGCGGGGCTTGACGGAGTCCGTAGAGGGCCTTGATCAGGTGTAGTACCTTCTTCTCTTGGCCCTTCATCACGAACCCCGGTGGCTGCTCGACGTAGACGTCCTCAAGAAGCTCACCGTTTAGGAAAGCGGACTTGACGTCCATGTGATGGACTGCCCACCCTTCACTTGCGGCGAGTGCGAGCAGTAGCCTCACTGACTCGGGCGTGCCGCAAAGCGAATACCGTCGAAATCGATGCCTTGACGCCGCGTACACTTTGCGACGAGCCGGGCCTTGAACTTGGTGACGTGCCCAGCTTCATCCCGCTTCGTCTTGAAGACCCACTTGAGGCCGATCGGGCGCAAGCCGGTCACCGGATCAACGAGCTCCCAGGTGGAATTTGCCTCAATGGAGGTGAACTCGTCGAGCATGGCATTGCGCCAGTTCTCATGCTTCAGTGCCTCCTCGAAGGATGTCGGCTCGGCTTCGCTCGCCAGCAGCAGCTGCTCCTCCAGCTCTCGTGCGGCGAGACCCGGCGGCGTGGCCGGGCCGAGCACATTGTCGACGTTGCGGTACCGGAGTGGTGCGTCATCGTCATGGTCCGCGTCCAGCAGCTCCGACGCGCCAGCGTCTGGTGGTGACACGAACTCCACTGGATCCGCCCAAGGTTGTGGAGGTGTGCTCGGCATCGCGCTCCCGGTGTCGAATACCGGCGAGGCGTGAACTGGCGAGGCTCCAGGTGTTGAACTCCCGGCACCGTGCGCTGGTGAACTCCGGGCTGATGGCGCAGGTGATGTCGGAGGTGTGGCAGCGGCTCCGCTCGAGGTAGTCGTACTCGTCGTTGTCGTCGTGGTGGCTGACCCGGGCAGCGGCAGGTGTTCAACGGTGAAGTCATCCACCTCGCTGCACTGCCCCTGGGTCCAGGACCACTGCGCCGCCTCGTCGAACACGTGTCCGGCGGCGTGCACGCTGCGGTCACGGATCATAGACCCGATACGCCTTGGAGCCGGGTTCGTAGCCGACGAAGATTGTGCGCCGGCTTCTGTCATCGAGCTTCTTCAGGTTAGGCTTCGTTACCTTCATGTGCGCGATGCAAATTAACGTCGCAGTGGTGGACATCGGGGGCCGCCGGTCCAAAGTTCGTAGGGGGTCTTGCCACCTACGCTTCTGGACGACGAACGGTTGAGCAGGTAGACTGCCGTCGTGACCGCCTCGCCCCAGAATTCACCGGGGAGGCCTTTCGCCTTGAGCATGCTGCGTGCGGTTCCCGACGATCATCGGTTCTGCGCTCCACGACCCGTTCATTGCGGCGAGCACGGTGCGATGGTCGACGATGGACACCGAGCTCGGCGCGATGAGTTGATGAAGTCGGCCGCGCGAATTCTCGCCACGATCGGTGCGCGAGGGCGCAGCTTCTTCCCACTCTTGCGTTCGGCCGCTGCTTGAATGCGCTTGATTGCTGTCGCGGCGGCGTCTTTGGTGGGCAATAGAGCAAGCCACATGTAGCGGGAATGGTCATCAACAAGCAGAAGGAAATACCGGTTGCCACTTGGGGTTGCCGGTGTGATTGGACCACAGAGATCGCCGTGGAGGAGCTGCAGCACCTCCGTGGAGCGACCGAGAGCCTGCTGCGGGAACGGGGATCGCCGATGCTTGCCGGCCAGACAGGCTTCGCACAGCTGCTCCACTTGGGACAGTGGAGGCAAGCCCCGGACAAGGCCGTCCCTTCCCATCTTCCGCAGCGCGGCGAAATGGAGGTGGCCAAAGCGGGCGTGCCACCCGAGCTTCCTCGTCGCCTCGCTGCGCCAGCGATCGGCGGCGATTTCGACGTCGAGGATGTAGAGGCGTCCTGGGCTGCGGTGGATCTTGGCAAGCAACCGGCGCTCCTCGTCACGGACCCGCATCACGCCGTGCTCCACCAGGACTTGGTACCCGATCTCGTCGAGCTGTCCAACGGAGATGATGTTGGCGGTGAGGCGAGGCAGGTAGTAGACGTTGGCGATGGCCCGGTGCTCTCCGTTCTTGCAGGACAGCAGGACGGTGCCTATCCCCTCGATGCGGGCGACGGAGCCGTCGCCGAATCGGACGGAGCCGGTGACGCCGGAGTCGAGGCTGGAGAACGCTGCCCGCGCCCCGGACATGTGGTTGGATGCGCCCGTGTCCAGGACCCAGCGCTTCGGATCCTGGTCACCGGACTCGTTGAAGACGGCGAACACCTTGCTTTCGACGAAGCGGAGCTGGCCGTCATGGTGGATCGGTGGCTTGGTCGCCGCTCGCCTCGCGGCGGCGCGTGATTTGGGGATAAATCCCCTCCTCCTGCACGCAGCCCTCCACGAGGAGTAAAGTGGGCTCGTCATCCTGGGCTACAAGGGCCTGCTCCTGTTTCTTCTTGCCGCGGCAGTCTTTGGCCCAATGGCCCTTTTTGCCGCAGGCCCTGCAGACGTCGTCGGAGTTGGGATTTGGCTGGCCGGCGTTGCTTGCAGCTCGTGAGTCGTTACCGCCACCAGCGCCACGGCGCGTCCTCTTCCTCGCGCTCGCGGTTGCGGAATCCTTGTCCCGCTTCTTGTAGCGCTCCACCATCGCTCTTGATGGCGGCAACTTGCCGGCGTCGCGGGACAGCGGCGATTCCTCGTCTGCCGCCGCTTTAAGCCTCCGGTGACCTCCTCGACGGAGAGCGTGTCGATGTCGAGAAGCGTCTCAATGGAAACCACAAGTTGCTTGTACCTTGGACGAACGACGCGCAGGTACTTGGCCACCACTTTGGACTCCGGCTCCGGATCGCCGAGAATTGCAAGTCGCTGCACGATGTTGGTGAGACGCAGCGCGAAATCCTCCACGGATTCCCCATCGCGGAAGGCGATCTTCTCGTACTCCGCACGAAGGCTCTGCGCCGTCGACTTGCGCACGCGCTCGTCGCCGATCCGCATCGTTCGGATTGCCTCCCACGCCTCCCTGGCTGACGGCTTGGTCGCCAGTGTGGGCACCATCTCCTGAGGCACGCCGGAGCAGATTGCTTCGAGCGCAGTGCGATCGTCATGGAAGTCGACGTCGTCGAACTCGACTGCCTCCCACAGATGACGCGCCTGCATCTTCAATTTCATCAGCAGAGACCACGAATCGTAATTCGTTTTGGTGAGCTGCGGCCAATTCCCCGATGCGCCGGTCTCCCGGATCACGCGCTCAACGACGACCTCGCGTGGGCGTCGTGAGCGTGGCGCGGCGGCGACGCATCATCGCGCGCGTGATCCTCGTGGACGGTGAGATGCTCGAGGGGCGGGCGCGCGGTGGAGTCTTGGCGCCGAGCCACCACCCGATTCGCCGTCTTGCCGTCGTCGTCGACCTTGCTCTTCCGCTTGTCGGACGGCGGAGAACGGCGCGCGTGGTGAAGTCATCGCGCGCAAGTCCTCTCTTCTGCTCGATACCAATTGCTGGTTCTAACCGGCGTTCTTGACGTCCGGTGAACTCGTGAACTCAATCACGAACACAAACACTTACAAACTCAATGCAATCACTTGGAACACAATGGAGTTTGATGCTGCGCACAATTTCAGCAGCTTTTCTGTTATCCCTCTTCTCTATTTATTCAGTGCACACATACAACTGGACCACGCAGTGATCAGGCGCACACCGCTCAGCGAGCACGTCCATCCCCGTGCCCACGATGCCGCTGATTCTCCGGTCATCCTTGGAACGTGCGAGCTATTCTCGCCACTACTCCTAACACGCGATGGCAGCCACAGGTTGGTGCTCATGCGCATGCACAACTGAAACAGGAAACATGCAGATCATGCAGCCTAACTAACTGAACCGGCTAATGCGCTAGGATTACTAACATGCAAGATGGGGGACTATGGTGTTTGGCGCAATGTGATAACCTGGAATAGGATGATCTCAGGATACATGCGAAATGGGGATGATGAGAGAGCTTTTAGGCTATTCCAGATGATGGAAAGCTATGGAGTCAAAAGGGATACAGCTTCTTGGAACATACTCATTGCTGGATCAGTGCATAATGGTTACTTTGATAGAGCCCTAAGAATATTCCGGCAGATGCAATCACTTCTTATGAGGCCTGACTACACTACAATCCTTTGTATCATTCCAGCATTTGCAAACCTAGTTGCAGCATGGAAAGTACGGGAGATCCATGCCTGTATTTTTCACGACAATTTAGAAATGGATGGCAAAATTGCAAATGCACTTATCAATGCCTATTCAAAATCTGGTTATCTTGCTGATGCTTGTGCTGTTTTTGACAGGCACTCGTCAAGGAGTGTTATTTCGTGGAATTGTATCATTCTTGCACATTTGCTGCATGGTTCTCCAAATGAAGCATTCTATCGCTTCTGTCAAATGAAGCAAGAAGGCGTGCTGCCAGATCATATAACTTTGACTGCTGTTATCGAGGCTTACGGTCTCGAGGGCAAGGTATCTGAAGGGAGAGAAACATTTCACAATATGGTCAACGATTACAATATGACTCCAGATTTATATCATTATGCAGCAATGGTAGATCTTCTTGGCCGGTCAGGAAGACTACAAGACGCATATGAGCTTATTGATGAGATGCCACTCACACCCAATTCATCAGTCTGGGAGTGAAACAACCCTCACTCTTAACTAAATTAAATAGTGCAATTAATTCAATTAAGAAATGATTAAAAGACAAATATCGTAACTACAATACATCCAATTACATCGCTGTGCAAGCAAAGAAAAAAGTATTGCAACATTCGAATACACACAGAGTACAAAGTAAAACATCAAAAACTTAATTAATTACATCAGTTGCATAATTGTAGAAATTAAATTTCAGGATTGCCTCTTTCATCATCATACATTCTCAGTTACATGCAAACACATGTAGTTGCATTTCCAGTTGTCTAAGTAAGCCATAGTTGTAGCGTGTGAGTTGCCACCGAAGAACCTACACTGTTTAGATAGTCCAAAACCTAGGGTTGCAACAATCCTAAAGAGAATAAAAGAGGAAGAAGAAAGTTACCGTTAGAACCCATTCGATCTTAAAATACCAAAACTTAGCGCTCATCGAGATATTATAACTATCCTGGGCTGGCTGGCACCTCTCACTTTAGTTGTTCCTTGTTGGATCGAAATTGACGACAGAGGGGTGAATTCGTCTTTTAAAACTTGCCCCCAAAAGTACCCCAAATGAAACTCATTTTCAATAGCTATGAAACTGAGTTCAAATGTTCTTTGGAACCCTATACTAACAGAGAGGAAGGCAAGAGAAAACAACTGAAACAAAACATCCAATCAAACAAAATCAACACGCAGAGTAGACAGGGCCGGTCAGACCGCCTTAGAGGGGCCGGTCTGACCGCCCTTTACATGCCGGTTGGACCGCCAATTGGCTGCCGGTCAGACCGCCTACAGCCGGCCGGTCTGACTGCAGGCAAGTGGCTGGTCTGATCAGTTATGCTGAAGATAGTGCAGGCAGAGCACGACTGGCTGAAATTGATTGCACAGAAAATACCAAACATGCAGATTTTGCCCAAGAGAAGGAAATGCAGCTGTTTCCCACTGGCCAAAGGAGCACTAGCCTATTTTAAATAGATAAAAGGCCTCTGAAAAGAGATTGCAGATCAGAGAGACAAAGAATCAAAGGTTGAGCTAAAATTTGGAAATAAGTACAGGATGAGACTGATTTTCAAATTACTCAACATCCTCTACACCTTTGTCCAAGAAACTTTGCAATCACTTTAGCAATCAACTCAGGACTTCAAAATCCAAATCTCATGACATCTCATGAAAGGAAATGAGAGATTCAAACATGCCCTGTCTAGGAAACCCTAGAAAATCAAGAACAGAGCAAATGGAAGAAAAGGAATCTTTGTATTTTCAGCTGTGCTCTTGGGAGTTTGTTTGATCAAATGATCTTGAGGCATCATCCCACCATAGAGCAATCCATTTTACACTTTCTGGGCAAGAAACAACTTCAAATCACAAAAGCAAAGAAATCAACAGAGTAAAGACACGAAGAAGAAAACAGGAGGACAGAAGCAACTCAAATCAAATTGATTCATTCCTAGAAGCATGAGGATCACAAAGGAGTCCCCATACGCGATTACAATTAAAGGAATGATTACATAGTCCGGATACAATCAACTCAATCCATCTCTAACCATCTCAAGATACTCCAGAACACTCAAGCCTAAAAACTCACACGAGAGAGCATGAGCAATCAGCAGACAACCCTCCGCTGCTCTCTCCAACCCCTCACCAACTAAAGATAAAAGCAAAACCAACTCACAAAAGTCATTTGACAAAAAGCAAAACCCTAAAACCATCTCACAAGCACCTTGTACAACCAGAAAACTCTGTCCTACTTATAGCCCTTGGCTAAAGGGTCTCCAACCCGTTTTACCCGCGAAATCCAAACTGAAACCGCTTCCACTTGTGCAGCTTTGCGCTTTTACTAAAACGCCCCTTCTGCACCTTCCGGGAAGCTTCTGCATTTCTTGTCGTCCAAGCTTCGCAACCACCTCGAGTCCTCGCCGTCTTCAGCACACCTCGACCGTTCTGACCTCAGCACCGCCTGCGCTTAGTCCGGTCATCCGTGCTTCGCCACGACTCCACCTCGACGTCCTGCAGCCATCACAGACATGAAATACATTACATAACACCGCTCGAAACATATAATCCACATTAGCATCAACGAATTATATTTGTTGTGGCTACAGACCAAACAGAGAGAGAGATGATAGTGGAGAGTGATGAAGATAAGTGTCCTGGCCTCTCCCCATGGCTTACTCTCATATATATATATACACATGAGGAGTGCTTTTACAGTTATACCCTTACATCGGGTTATCCCCTCTGGAGGCAATTATGTCATTACACATGGCCTATTCTGGGCCTTATAATCTCCTACCAGGCCTGCCGGGTTTAGGTGGGGGCCATCCCTACGACAGGAGCCTCTCATGGTAAAGGGCTTCACAAGGCCGAAGCCATGTTGCCGAGTCCTTTGGCCCCCTCCGTCCCCGCGGCTGTGAACTTTTCAAACTTCCGAGCTCTGGCCAGTGGCGAAAGCGACGTCTTGCGCTGCTGCGCGCCGGACTTCCGGGCGTCCACGTGGTGCAGCGTGCTTGGCGCGTGCGGCGTTGAGCGTCGTGACCATTAATATGGCGGCGGACTTCGGCGGTTGGACTTCGCGATTGGCCTTCCGCCGGTTGGCTCCCCTGTGGCCAGGGTATATATATGGCGGTGGTGAGGTGTTGCTCTGCGTATATTGTGATAGAAGCTGTTCCCTAAAATGGGCCCTGCGGTGCATCAACATTCACGGGTGTCGCTGGCGGCAGGGAATGTTGATGCACGCGAATGAGGTCTATTTTTCTGGAAGCTTGATCGGCGCGGTTATCGGCGACCCGGCCGCGCTTCACGATCCTCGCACCGCGCTCAGTGGCGGCGGCGAGGTCTACCTGTTTTCTTAACAGGCCTACCTACGATCGGTGTTCACGAGGAGCCGTCGGCATTACCTTGTCTGTTGATGCACTTTGTAGGTGGCCCGTTAAGGAAAACGAGTAGATTTCGTGAGGCAAGACCCCGCCTTTGCTGCGCCCCGCCGAAGTGGACTCGCGCGCTCCGTCCCCCACCCCTCGAACGGGTGGCGCGGCCGGCGCCTGGTCGAAGTGGACGCGCGCGCTCCGTCCCCTACCCCTCGAATGGGTGGCGCTGCCGCGCTGGTCGGTCGGCGCGCGCTCCGTCCCCTACCCCTCGGCGGGTGGCTGCGAAGTTGGTGCTGGTCGAGTGAGCGCGCGCTCCGTCCCCTACCCCTCGGCGGGTGGCAGCGGCGCGCTGGTCGGAGCAGACGCGCGCGCTCCGTCCCCTACCCTCGGCGGGTGGCGCGGCGGCGCTGGTCGAAAGAGACGCGCGCTCAGTCCCTACCCTCGAGCGGGTGGCGTGGTGCGCGCTGGTCGGCGAGCAGCGCGCGCTCCGTCCCCTACCCCTCGAGCGGGTGGCGGCGGCCGCGCGCTCGTCGAAAATGCAGACGCGCGCTCCGTCCCCTACCCTCGAAGGGTGGCAGCGGCGGCGCCTGGTCGAGTGACGCGGCGCTCAGTCCCTTACCCCTCGAGCGGGTGGCGGCGGCGGCGCCTGGTCGAAATGTGACGCGCGCGCTCGTCCCCTACCCCTCGAGCGGGTGGCGCTGGGCGGCGCCTCGTCGGTAGACGCGTGCGCTCCGTCCCCTACCCCTCGAGCGGGTGGCGCGGCGGTGCCTGGTCGAAGTAGACGCGCGCGCGCTCCGTCCCTACCCTCGAGCGGGTGGCGCCGAAGGCCGCACCTGGTCGAGTGGACGCGCGCTCCGTCCCCTACCCCTCGAGCAGTGGCGGCGGCCGGCGCCTGGTCGAAAGACGCGCGCGCGCTCGTTCCCTACCCCTCGAGCGGGTGGCGCGGCCGCGGCGCTGGTCGAAATGCGAGACGCGCGCTCCGCCCCTACCCTCGAGCGGGTGGCGCGGCCGGCGCTGGTCGGCGAACACGCGCACGCTCCGTCCCTACCCCTCGAGCGGGTGGCGGCGGCCGGGCGCCAGCCGGCGAGACGCGCGGGCTCCGTCCCTACCCCTCGAGCGGGTGGCGGCAAAGCGGGCGCCTGGTCGAAATGAGCGAGCGCGCTCCGTCCCCTTACCCCTCGAGCGGGTGGCGTGCGGCCGGCGCCTGGTCGGTAGACGCGCCGCGAACACCGCCGTGGGCGGTGACTTGGGGTCTTGTGATGTGGTCTTGCGCCGTAAGGTTCACGGAATCACGCCGCCTGGTGCGCGAGGTTAGGTTCTGTCTTGTGCGACCCGACGCGCCCGGCACGGCGGCCTATGGCGGTGGCGGCGGGATGTGGATGGTTGCGTGTTTGCAGCGCTCGGCTCTTCCTAAGCAAAGGGGACACGGGCGGCGATGAATGGCGCGGCGCGGGCTGTTGTGATCCTCGCCCACCGAGTGCGCCTATAATAGCGGCTAGGTAACGCCGTGTTGTGACGGTCCTGGCGCCCGTGGTGATGACCTTCCAACGTTGGGTGGGCGTTGTCTTTGGGCGGCGCTTATGCGGCTGCGGTCGCGCCTCGTACACGGACGCCGCGACCCTTCCGCCTTCAATTACGAGAATCGTGCGGGCGGGCCTTTACACCGCTGCGGTTGCATCCGCACGCCCGACCGTTGCGGCGCCGGTAATGGCGGTATGGCGAGGTGGCTTGATATAGCCCCGTGCGCGTCCCGCACCTTTAGACCCTCTTTCTTTATGCGCTCCGCCTTCTACACCTTCGCGCTATCTTCACCATGCGGTCTTTTCGTGGAGGCGATGGCCTCGATGCGAGCTTCGGACGAGCGGTTGGTAGCCCCGACGTTCGCCGGCGGTCCTCGCCATTGACGCGGTGAAGTACGCGCTCCACGAGCGCGACCCGGCGGCGGCGGACCAGGAGCGGCTGGTGGCGGAGGAGGAAGGCACGTTTTCCGGTGAGCTAGGCCTCGCTCGTGACCGAAAGACGCTCCAAGGGCTCTCGCGCGGGAAGTTGTCCGGCGCCGGGGCGTCGATGCCGCGCCGCCGACGAGGCGGAACCGCATCCCGAGAGGTCAGAGGCGGTCGTCTTCATTGCCTTTTTCGACGCGGGGCTCCGGATCCCGACGGCGGCGGTGGTGGGCGGCGTCTGCGGACCTTGGTGGGCCGGCGCAGCCCGACCGAACGCCGTGGCCCGGCTTGCGGTGTACAGCTGGGCCTTGCGCTCGGGGGCCTATTGGCCCAGCGCGTCGCTGTTCGCCTATCTCCACGAGGCACGATGCGGTAGAAGGGCGAAAGGGCGGGACGGCGTCGAGCTTGATGGCGTCACTTTTATTCTTCGCTCGTCGTGCAAGAAGCTCTTCCTGCGAACTCAACTCGCGGAAGTGGGAGTCTTCTGGATGAAGCGGTGGTTCTACCACCGTGTGGAAGCGGAGCGGCCTTGAGTGCACAGCCGACCAATCGCGTTCAAGCCCTCGCCCGGCGAGCGCTCGATGATGAGGACAAGCGGAGGTCAAGCGTCTGTGGGCGTGGCCACCGCCTCAACATGCGCGACCTCGCCGAGGAGTGCGTGATGTGCGGCGTGGTGCCGCTTGCCTCGATCGGCGTCTTGCCGCCGAGAGCGTCGAGGCGACAATGTTTCGCCATGGGTTTGCTCATTGCCGCCGCCGCCGGTCCTCGTAAGCCTCGATCGCGTCCCTCCTTTGTTGGCGCGAAATCGTTGTATCTCGATGCTATTCTCCCTTGCTTCAGGGATTTCCTTGGAGGAGGCGGAGCAAGCCGCGCGCGTATTCCTGGGGCCGTACACCGCTAGGGAGCATGAGCAGCGCGCGTCTGCTATCGCCAAGCGGGCCGGGACGAATAAACGCGTGTGCGAGGTCTGAGGCCTTGCCGTGCGGACCGTGTCGCTCGGCGATGGTGGAGCGAAGAAGAAGAAGAAGGCCCGTCGGAAGAGGGCGCGGCGGGCGCTGCCGTGCTGCTGCTAGTGTTTCGGCGCGGCGGATGCGAGTCGGACTCGGCTAGGTATCTTGACTTCGGACTTGGGTGGCGCGGCGCGGGCGGAGTGTCTTCGCGAGCGTCGGACGGCGGGTGTGCGCGGCACTGGGAAGCTTCACGCGCCCGCCGAAATCGCCGGCGGACCCGTCGCGGACGGTGATGCGGGTGGAGCCCTCGACCGCGGCCATTGTGGTGCGGGGCGCCCTCGCGAGCGCCGCGTAGCCGTCTTGCCTTTACTAGCGATGGCGAAACCGAGGTGCCCCTGCGACAAGCGCCACCGTGGAACCTTCGCCCCGGCGCGGCGCCGCAGGTCTTCCTCAACCGCGGTGCGGGGCGGTGTCGCTTCGCTGGCTGCCCGGCCAAGCGGCCGTGTGTGCGGCGAGCTCCACGGGACACCGCGGGGTTCGTCGTGGCCACGAGCATTAGAAGCTGTGGGACTCCAGCGCAAGCACCGGGGCCTGCGTGAAGGAAGCGCGTGAGGCTACGATAGCAAAAATAAAAATTTCTACCGCGCACACCGGGACATCATGCTAAGGAGGATCATAGATCGTTACCACTAGACGCGCGCAGCGCGTGAAGAAGAGTTGGAGAAGCCGATCCAACCACGCGCGTCGAGGTAGTAGTGGAAGTAGCCGATCGTCCCGACGGATCGTCTCCTCCACGCGATCAACCACACCACGAGCGGATCAATCGTAGTTTGTTGATGCCGATCAACGCCGCGAACGAGCAGCGCCTCCACCGGTATCCACACGTCCCGGAGCCGAACGCCGATCGCGAGTGTACCGGCACTCGCGAGCGGCTAGGGTTTGGCTCGGGAGGTGGCGGCTAGGGTTTTGCTCGGGAGGAGCAGGCGTACATCCTCAGGCCCCGCCTCCAAATATATAGACCTCCTCACTTGGGCCTCGTGGACCGAGGCCCAATAGGAGTCTATCCGGATCTCTATCCGAATTGAGCCCACATCCGAATCACATTCGAATTAGTGTTCCAACCCGTTAAGTGTGCGACCACAGAGGTTCACGTATGCTTGGTCGCGACCGGAAACACCTTTCCGGTCACCACATTAATAGCGACCTCTAGCAAGACATATTAACCCCAAAGTATACGTAAAGATCATATCAGTTGAACACTGTAATGTTCTCATGTACGAATCCCTTTGCCTCACGATATAGATTAAGCTCAAGGCGAGACTGTGTCATCCTCTTAATAGCTCAATCACTCTCTCGATTCCGTGATAGATTATAAACTTGTGATTGACTCCTCAATCACATTGGCATGGCCATGCACTTTCATAATCCATTACATCGAGGGCCCGGAGATATCTCTCCCATAAGGAGGGCAAATTCTATCTTGATCATTCACATCCCACTACATGTTTCATAGCAAACCCGAAGACTACTTTTATGACTACCCGATTCACGGAGTAGTGGTTAGTAGTTCCAAAATAGGCTACTACGCATATTGGGAACCATGATGATCTCAAGTCTAAGGATTCTACATAAACACTACTTGAGACCAACTAATGACACATGGAATCTCTGCGGTGTCTCATGGCGGGTCTATCCAACATATGTTCACTAACACATGTCCATATTATTGATTTGGTATCTCCATACCATGATCCATGAGACATGATCATCAATCAATACATATCTTGATCTTTGAATCATATTTGTTCCTCATATGATATATGATCGGGATCATTTAGAAATAGCAACATTTTGGCATTAAGAGTCTCATGAATAAGTCACATACTCATTGATCAATAATGATAATGTCTATTTCAAGGAACAAAGCAATGTATCATAAACATAGTATGTGATATATTCAACATCTCCATGTTGCCTCTAGGGCATATCACCAACATCTCCCACTTGCACTAGAGTCAACCATGTAGGTATCTAATACCCATTGCCCTAGTGTGAGCCTCATGCTTTGGTGAGAAGCGGCTTTGTCAACGGATCTGCAATGTTCAAATCCGTTTGTACTTTGCATATCTTCACATCGCCTCTCTCCACAATCTCGCGGATGAGATGAAATCGCCGTAGAATGTGCTTGGACTTTTAGTGCGATCTAGGCTCCTTGGCTTGCGCAATGGCCCCACTATTGTCACAATGAGGTCCATTGGGCTGGAGGCACTAGCCACCACACCAAGCTCGAAACAAATTTCTTGATCCAAGCGGCCTCTTTAGCGGCCTTCCGAAGTCTGCTATGTACTCGGCTTCATTGTAGAATCAGCAACCGTCTCTGCTTGGAACTCTTCCACTCACCGCACCGCCATTCAGCAGAACACAAATCCAGTTGCGATCTAAAATCATCTTTGTCGGTTTGGAAGCTAGCATCGGTGTAACCATTTACAACGAGCTCTTCCTCACCCCATAGACGAGGAACACATCTTTAGTTCTTCTCAAGTACTTCAAGATGTTCTTTCGGCAATCCAATGACTTTCACCTGATCATTGTATATACTTGTAGCACTTAAAGCATACGAGACATGCGGGCGTGTACAAAGCATGGCATACATAATGGATCCCATAGCGAAGCATATGGAATCGCATTCATTTTATCCCGCTCATCGGTGTACTAGGACACCGACTCTTGCTAAGATTTATACCATGTGACATAGGTAGGAAGCCTTTCTTGGAATCCTGCATGTTGAACCTTTTCAATACCTTGTCAATGTACGTATCTTGGCTTAATCCAATTAGCCTTCTTGATCTATCCCTATAGATCTTGATGCCCAGAATATATGCGCCTCTCCTAAGTCTTTCATAGAGAAACTATTTTTCAATGAAGACTTAACAGATTCGAGCATAGGAATGTCATTTCCGATCGAGTAATATGTCATCCACATATAAGACCGAAACACGAGTGTGCTCCACTAGCCTTTTGTAAACACAAGGCTCTTCTTCGTTCTTGATGAAACCAAACCCTTTGATTACTTCATCAAAGCGAATGTTCCAACTTCGAGATGCTGCTTTAATCCATAAATGGATCTTTGCAGCTTGCATATCTTTCGGTGATTGCGGATCGACAAAACCCGTGGGCTGTGTCATGTACACATCCTCACTCAGATTTCCATTAAGGAAAGCTGTTTTGACATCCATTTGCCATATTTCATAGTCGAAATATGCAGCAATCGCTAGAATGATCGAATAGACTTTAGCATTGCGACGGGCGAAAAGTTTCATCATAATCAACACCTTGAATTTGTTTGAAACCTTTGGCCTGTCGCGCTTTATAGATGTGAACATTTCCATCTATGTCTATCTTTTTCTTGAAAATCCATTTGCACTCAATGGTTTTAACACCATCGGTGGATCAACCAAGTTCCAAACTTGATTCTGTGCATGGATTCAATTTGGATCTCATGGCTTCAAGCCATTTCTCGAGTCCGGTCCCACCATCGCTTCTTCATAGGTCTTAGGCTCATCGTTGTCTAACAATAATATGTCCCGTTGTTGAGTAGTCAAGAACATGTACCTCTCAGTGCACGACGTGACCTCTCGACCTCGTGGTGCGGTGTGTCCACAACGAGGTTCTTCAACGCTTTGTTCATCTGTTGTGGTTACTCAGTAGGAGCTGAAACGTTTTGGTGTTTCTCGAATTTCTTCAAGTTGCACCGTGCTCCCACTATCCCTTCTTGAGAGAAACTCTTTCTCTAAGAAGACACCATGCCGGCGACAAACACTTTGCCTTCTCCTTGATTATAGAAGTAATATCCTTTTGTTTCCTTAGGATACCCGATAAAGAAGCATTTATCAGATTTAGGACCGAGCTTATCAGATTGTAAACGTTTTACATAAGCCTCACATCCCCAAATCTTAAGAAAAGACAAGCTAGGGCGTTGTCTGTCCACATCTCATATGGTGTCTTTTCTCTGATTTTGATGGAACCACTTTTAGTGTGAAAGCAAATTTGTTTCAGAGCGTACCCCAAAAAGACAACGGAAGATCACTTTGGCTCATCATGGAGCGCACCATATCTAATAAGGTGCGATTTCTTCGTTCGAATACCCCATTCCATTGAGGTGTTCTGGCGAGTCAATTGTGGAACAATTCCACAATCCTTGATGATTGCCAAACTCATGGCTCAAATACTCGCCTCCACGATCGGATCGTAGAAACTTGATTGTCTTGCCTAAATGATTTTGCACTTCATTTTGGAATTCTTTGAACTTTTCAAAGGATTCAGACTTATGCTTCATCGGTAGATATACCCATATCTACTAAAGTTATCGATAAAAGTTATGAAGTCTGAAAACCCCTCGGCTATTGAGCTCATTGGTCCACATACATCGAATGTACGAGTGCCAATAAGTCACTTGCCCGTTCACCTTGACCGGTGAAAGGTGCCTTTGTCATCTTGCCAAGTAAACAAGATTCGCATGTCTCAAATGATTCAAAATCAAATGAGTGCAGAATACCATCTCTATGGAGCTTCTCCATGCGTTTCTCATTTATGTGACCTAGCGGCAGTGCCAAATAAGCGTGGGATTTAAATCATTCGAACGTTGCCTCTTTGCATTAATGTTATAGACCGGTGACTCTTCAAGAGTAAGAACATATAACCCATTCACCAATGGAGTATGACAATAGAACATATCTTTGAAATAAAGAGAACAACCATTGTTCACAGATCTAAAGTCATAACCTTCGCTTGCAAACATGAAGCGAAATAATGTTCTTGGAAAGAGATGGAACACAATAACAATTATTCAATTCCAAAACTAATCACGAAGGTAAAGACAATGGCATGGTGCCAACAGCGACCGCAGACAACTTTTGCTCCATTGCCAACGCGAAGATCCACTTCGCTCCTCCTCAAACTTCTACTTCTTCTTAGCCCACGCAGCGATTTGCAAAGGTGAGCAACCGATCCGTATCAAATACCCAAGAATCGATGGATGAAGTAGCAAGATTGATCTCTATAACATTTATACGGAGAGGAAGTCGTACTTCCTTCTTATTCTCAAGATCCTCCAAGTACTTTGGGCGCCCTTTTCCAATGACACGATTGCTTACAATGTAACAATCGCATTAGGAGCAGCGCCCTTCTTGACTTGCTTGGCCTTAGAACCGCTCGCGATCTCATCGGAGCTAACTTTTTTGACCGCGCCTTTCTTGACATTGGGCTTGCCCTTGCCTTTCTGCATCATCATCACATGATTGCTGCTTTTCTTAAGGCTTTCCTCGGCGACTTTAGCATCCCATGCAACTCGCCAAGGTCTTATCCATGTTGTTCATGTGATAGTTCAATATGAATGGCTCAAAGCTCGGGGAGCGATCGGAGAATCACATCGATAGCCAACTCTTGGCTAAGGGAAAACCAAGCTTTTCCGGACTCTCAATGTAGCCAATCATCTTAATCACATGAGGGTGGACGGATTCCTTCGCAAGCTCTTGCACGCAAACAAGGACTTTGAAGTGTTGAACCTCTCACCCTTGCTTGGTTCTCAAACATACCACGCAACCCCACAATGATATTGTAGGCATCTGTGTTCTCATTTTGCTTGTGAAGCTCAGAGGACATTGTGGCAAGCATGAGACAGCTCACATCAAGGTAATCATTCGTTTGCTTCTCATAAGCTCTTCAGTGCGCCCATGATAGCATTATCGGGCAAGTCATCGGGATAATGAGACTCAAGGACATACTCCTTGCGCTCTTGCTTGAGAACAATTCTCAAGTTGCGATACCAATCCATAAAGTTCGTTCCATTGAGTTTTTCTTTCTCAAGAATAGATCGCAAATTAAAAGAACTGGATGCGGCATTAGTTGACGATGGTGGCGCTGGGCCCTCCGAAGGCGCCGGGAACCCGCAGGTCTGACGCCGTGGTGCCTAGGTGTAGGCGTGTGCTGTACTGTTCCTTGTCTTTGCGAATAAAGTGTACACTTGCTGCCTGCATTCTGACTTTCACCTATGTCCCGGGCAGCTTCCTTGCTGGGACCGGCTTCGTGCGGCCGACCTTTCAACCCGGCGACGCCTTCGACGCTGGCGAAGGGCCGAAGAGTCGCTTGACTTTTGGGCGAGCCGGCCTTCTTCGGCGAGGCCCCAACTTTAGCGCGTGTTAGGGCGAACCCGCGGGTAGCGGCTTAGAGCGGCGGATGTCGCCGGACCTTTGTACATGTGATTTTTCGGTATGCGACTTCACGGCATTTGAGGATATGCGCTGTGTGTTGATGCCACCGCGCGGTTAAGCTGCGCCGGGTTCCTTAGAGCGGACGATCCGCAGATCGACGTATGCTAAGCGCGCACCTCCGCGTTTACCGTGCTTTTATAGTCCGAGACTTCGCGCGTGCGGCGTACCTCGGCGCTTCGTCTTATTTAAAGTCCGTGGGCGGTGCGTGCGAAGCGGACTTCGGCGCTTCGTCTTCTTTATAGTCCGGAGACTTGTGCGTGCGGGGCGGACCTCGATGCTCGTCTTATTTAAAGTCCGTGGGTGGTGCGTCGCGAAGCGGACTTCGGCGCTCGTCTTCTTTATAGTCCGAGACTTCGCGCGTGCGAGGTGGACCTCGGCGCTTCGTCTTATTTAAAGTCCGTGGGCCGTGCGCGTGCGAGGCGGACCTCGGCGCTACGTCTTATTTAAAGTCCGTGGGTAGTGCGTGCGAGCGGACTTCGCGCTCGTCTTCTTTATAGTCCGGAGACTTGTGTGTGCGGAGGCGGACCTCGGCGCTCACGTCTTATTTAAAGTCCGTGGGTGATGCGTGCGAAGCGGACTTCGGCGCTCACGTCTTCTTTATAGTCCGGAGACTTATGCGTGCGGAGGCGGACCTCGGCGCTACGTCTTATTTAAAGTCCGTGGATCGTGCGTGCGAAGCGGACTTCGGCGCTTCGTCTTCTTTATAGTCCGGAGACTTGTGCGTGCGGAGGCGGACCTCGGCGCTCGTCTTATTTAAAGTCCGTGGATGGTGCGTGCGAAGCGGACTTGGCGCTACGTCTTCTTTATAGTCCGGAGACTTGTGCGTGCGGAGGCGGACCTCGGCGCTACGTCTTATTTAAAGTCCGTGGGTAGTGCGTGCGAAGCGGACTTCGGCGCTCGTCTTCTTTATAGTCCGGAGACTTGTGCGTGCGAGGCGGACCTCGGCGCTACGTCTTATTTAAAGTCCATGGACTGTGCGCGCGAGGGCGTCCCGGTGCGTCTTTTGTTTATACTCGGGCCCGTCACCTTTGGCTACGGCGAGTGCACCGCGCGAACATGCGACTTGATTTATACTCGATCCGTACCCACAGCTCACGGCGAGTGCACTGCGAACGTCGTCTTTGTTTATACTCGGCCCGTCACCTTTTGGCTACGGCGAGTGCACACGCGAACATGCGACTTGATTTATACTCAGCCCGTACCCACAGCTCGGCGAGTGCACACGCGAACGCGTCGCTTTGTTTATACTCGATCCGTCACCTTTTGGCTCTGGCGAGTGCACACGCGAACGTGCGTCTTTGTTTATACTCGGGCCGTTACCTTTTGGCTACGGCGAGTGCACACGCGAACATGCGACTTGATTTATACTCACCCCGTACCCACAGCTACGGCGAGTGCACACGCGAACGTCGTCTTTGTTTATACTCGATCCGTACCCTTGGCTACGGCGAGTGCACACGCGAACGTGCGTCTTTGTTTATACTCGGACCCGTCACCTTTTGGCTCGGCGAGTGCACACGCGAACATGCGACCGATTTATCTTGGAACGCGCGTTGGCTAAGCTGCTGTGGCGCCTTCACCGCGTGCTGCGCGTGATAAAGAAAGATTAGCGGCAAGCGGCGATCTTCATTACATCCCGTTTGCGGGTGAGCAACTACAAAGGATAGATATACTAACCGTTTGCCCTTGGTGCGGCGAAGCCTCTAGTCGCTAGGCGTCTGCGAGACCCGCCAGCTCTAGGAGCGCCATTGGCCGTGGCGCGGGCACCTAGTACTGGCTCGATCGCGCGGGCCATGTCTTGGTCGCCTCGGACGGTGATGATGGTCCGGGACCGGATCTTCATGCATAGGTAGCCGTGATGTGGTACCGCGCCCGAAGGAGTTGAGGATTGGGCGGCCTAGTATGGCGTTGTAGGGATACGGAAGATCGACCACGTCGAAGGTGGCATCTTCGGTCCGCACATTGTCATCTCGGCGAAGAGACTTGAGGCCGATTTGGCCCCGCCGCGTGCTGTCCCAAAGCCTGCGGTGGGATTCCCGAGAGCCCTAGGCGGCCGAGGATCCCCATCTGTCGAGCGCCGCCGCAACAATACGTTCGCGGAGCTACCACCGTCCACCAAGGCGCGCCCACGTCGCATCCCGCGATGGTGACCGGATGACCAGGGGTCTGATGAGGAAGTCCACACCACGGGCGTCGTCGGTGTGAATGTAACCGTCTTTGCGCCCAATCGGCGGTGCTTGCGGCTGGTATGCCGCCACGTGATGCGATCTTCGCGCGTAGGCCTTCGCTGCCGTGCGGGCGAATTCAGCGCGAGCCTCGGATATGGCGTTAATGACCTGCGGTAGGTCGCGTCCCGGCTCAGCAACGGCAGAGGCCCTCCCGAGGCTGCTGTCGTGAGCTTGGATCCGTAAGGTGCCTTCTGAGGTTGCATCCCTTGCGCTGTACCGCATCCCTTGCGCTGTACATCGCATCCCTTGCGCTGTGTACGCCGGGGGCCTCGTATGGGAGTGGGCGTGGGCCACCGCGGCGGGCGCGCCTCGGGTTCTGTCCTAGCGGCGCTGCACGAGCGCGCGATGGAGGTGCATGTGCGGGTATCATGATTGCCGCGCCGTGGACTATGCACCACGGTCCACGATCTGGTCGTCGTAATCTCCACGACCCTATCGTCGCGGCCCCGCCATGGCGCGCCCCCACGGCGCCCCGACGGCCTCGGCTGCTTTGAGCACCCTCGTCGGACCGCGCCGATGTCGAGGACGTCATCGATTTCGCCTCGACCTCTGCGGCGCGCTTGGGTTGATCGACGACTCCTTATGCGGCGTCCTGCGGCGGCGCGTCCTGGGCGACTCACGCTACGTTTTCCCTTGAAGAACCGCCCGCCGACGGATCTTGGCTTTGCCGAGGCTCGGCACGTTGGTGTCGAGTCGTCACCTTGCCTTCGCCGTGCATCTTCCTCCGCCACGCATATTCTTCCATCTTGTCGAAGAGCTTCGCCACCGTCTTGATTGGCTTCGCGCATTGTACTCGCCATCGGGCGGACGAAGGCCTGTATGGCTGCGTGCGATGGTGGTTTCGTTGGCGTCTTTCACTTGGCATCGAATCTTGGCGGCGTTTGAAGTAGTCGGAGCTTCTCAGGGTTTTTGCTTCACGGCAAAGAGCTGGTCGCGTCGACTCGGTCGGCGTAGTTTCCTGGAAGTTGTTGTGAAGGCGGACGCGAAGCTGCTCCCACGCGTAGATGGAGCCGGCTCTATGGTAAAGAACCAAGAGCGCCACTCCTTGCGCGCGAGGGGAGTCCTTCGCCGTGATGTCGTCTCGCGCCGCGCCGATCGCGGTTTCGATATCGCGCACGAACTCACGGGGTCCGTGTCGCCTTTGTACGAGTCGATGGCGCTAGGAAACTTGATGTCTTGGGCCATGCCGCTGCTGCACCTGCCAAAGCGGGGACTCGGGTCCACGCGCGCGATGGCACGCGACTAGGCGTGGGGGCTTCGCGATCGTCCGCCCTCTCGGCGTGGGCTCGGGCGCGATCGGCGCGCGGCTCGCGACTCGAGCCTCTTGCATATCTCGGCGACTCGCGAAGATCCCTAGCTCCCGCCGAACGCGTTGAGTGCCGCCGGTGGGCACCTTCCATCGCCGGTGCGGCGGGGTTGCGGAGTGCTCCGACAGGCGGATCGGCGCGAGGCGACCGCGTCGCGAGTCCCGAGCTGCCGGTCGCTCCGTCGTGGCTACCTCGAACCGCCGGTCCGCGCGCCGCGCCGAGGTTGCGATGGGGCGGCGAGGTCATCTGTCGTTGCGTCGGCGGGATCGGTTGTCGCCGCGCCGCGTCGATGTCTTCGACCGCGGGTCCGTCCTCGCAACGCCGGTGGCGGGGTGGGTCGTCGCGGTGCGGTGGCGGGGTTGGTCGTCGCGGTGCGGTGGCGAGGTTGGTCGTCGCCGCGCGGGCGTCGGCGTCTTCGCCATCGTGCCGCGCCGCTACCGCGCGCCGCCGCCAAGCCCCGTACTCATCGATGCTCGCCGGCAGCCTTCTTCCCCCTTCGCCGCCAAGAAGCTTTTTCGGTGCCATCCTTCTTCTTGGTCTTGAGCTTGTCTGTCCTCCCACGGACGGCGCCAATCTGTTGTGGCTCTGCACCAAGCAGAGAGAGATGGTAGTGAGAGTGATGAAGATAAGTGTCTGGCCTCTCCCCATGGCTTACTCTCATATATATATACACATGAGGAGTGCTTTTACAGTTATACCCTTACATCGGGTTATCCCCTCTGGGGGCAGTTATGTCATTACACATTGCCTATTCTGCGCCTTATAATCTCCTACCAGGCCTGCCGGGTTTAGGTGGGGGCCATCCCTACGACAATATTTAAACATGAAATTGTCCAAACGACCAATCGGGAAGACAAATATGCCTCAAATCCGTCTAACCAAACTCGACTGCGCCAAATGCCATCAAGGCACGAAATACACAAACCAAATTCAAACTTTCCAGAATACTTGTCAATTACTCATCACAAGCATGTGGTCACCTCCACATGGTCTCTCATTCCTGTAGTTGCTAAAATATATAATGTTCTTGAGTGATTAATTTCTGTACACTGATTATGATCCCCGACATTAACAGGCACGGATGAAGCTTCGTACCTTTTGGTCCATTGCCTGTGTTGGTTAAATTTATGTGATTTTGAATATATTCACAAAGGAACAATTACCGGAGGGGAAGGTAATAGATTTGTGTATGGGGAAGGAGAAGTTGTGCCGACGGATAGCAGCAGGCCACCGGGCCACGGGGAAGCTACCTCAACCTCAAAGTTTGAGGCCAGGGCGGGGGCCGACAAGGGCCAGGGAACCCAAGGCAGCAGCCTACAGCCAGGAGGCTAATCTGACGTGGGCCACGCGGCCACGCAGGGAGCCGATGAGGAGCGAAGGAGGCATGGGCGGCAGGTCGTGGGGAAGCCGAGGTCGCCAGCGCGGTAGTGCTAGGACCAAGAGCCTGGAGGTGAGGCAGGCAAGGCTGAGCTGGCTGGCAGCTCAGCAGGCAGCGGTGCGGGAGGAGCCATGGAGGGACTGAGGACGGTGTAGGGGCAGCGCTGGGTCTAGGGAGTAGGGGGCAAGGTGGAGGGAGCCAAGGCGCCGGCCGAGCAAGGCAGTGAGGAACAGAGAAAGTGAGGTACTAGTTAGAAATTCCGAATTGATGTACTTATGATTTTTAATTACTGTTTATGATTTATGAATTATGATGACTCATTGTACTTACGAAGTATGAATTTATGTATTCCATAGACAATTCACAAAACCAAAAAAGATATAACTTTCCATTGGCATATTGCCTCATCTAGTTAACATTGATCATTCGAGTGGCAACGATATCTATTGAGAGAATATTTTCAGTAATAAGTATTATTGAAACATATTTACACAATAAGATAGCCGATTAGTGGCTCAATGACTTGATAGTGTAATACACCGACCGAGAGATATTCATAAGTATTGATAATGATAGAATCATAAGATACTTCCAAGGTATACAATCTCGAATTTGCCTCGTGTTTTAAGCTAGTTATTTAGTGATATGTTTCATTTATTTTGAATGTTTATGATCAATTATAATTTATTATTGTATCACTAATTTTGCTATTTTTGGTATGCAGATAACATACCTCTGCTCACTAAAAGCATATTTATATATTTTTGGGATGGGTTTTCCATTACTGAGGTATAATACATTCGCTATATTTTTCTTTTTCTTTTTTGCTTTGCTTCTCTTTTATTCATGTATGAATTTAGATTACACAAGAGCAAAAGACTATGTTTGTGCCAATTTAGTTTAGTCCTTAAGCTCACCCTCTATTTTCATTCTAGTTTCACCATTGGCAGCACTAGATTGGTAAGCTAGAGTGAAACTGTATTCACTGAAATCTTCATATTGAGTTCACTTACAATAAATTTTCCACACTTGTTAATGGAAGAATGTGAAGCATTGGGGGAGGGCGATTAATTGCTGATTCCAGAAACTCTAACAAGATTCAAACAACAATTCATGCATCAAGTAATTATTCAAGATGTAGAACACAAAATATAAATATCGTGGATATTACTACTACTGAAAAACAACATACTCCATTTAGTTCAAAAAAACATATCGGTTTGAGATACACGCAGTCACATATTTGACACTTTGGCTATTGATATCTTCTGAATATTAGATACATAAAAATCATATATATAGATTCGTCTCAAAAGGTACTTTCATGCAATAAAATAATTTTATTGGGTTATATAGATATATTACAATGGCAATTAGTGCTCAAAATTGTATTTTGGGGATTGTATTAATGCCCAAAACAACATATTTTCGAGCTGGAGGGAGTATCTTTTTTAGTGACAACTTGGATGATGAGGAAGTAGAAATTCAGAACATTCCACTACATAAATGTAACGGGGCAAGGAGTAACTTCTGAAAAAGTTGTCCAACAAGAAAATGACCTTGCGCTTAAGCTAGAAATTGTTAAAATGGTTAGACATACAATTGGCATATCATAAGAACTATCTGAAAACTCTCAAAACTTCAGAACCGGACTTTTGAAGGAGCAGCAGCAGCTGCAGATGGGGTGGCTCCAGAAGTCCTTCCGTACTCTTGTACGTCCATCTTGTTGGTCATGCTACTGCGCTGCATGTCGCATTTCATCTGAATGCGACACATCTAGCAAAACACTAGTTACACTTGAAATATTGGTAATTCTTTACCTAGAAAGAATTGAAGCCTGCAATATTCATCCACCGGGGAACAAAAGAAGAAGAAAGAAAAGGCTTGACTCAGGATGAAGACAACGATAATTTCAGCTGCCATGGCCCTGCTTGAATTCTCCTCCCAAAAAGGAAGAAAACAAACGATGACAAGATATCATGTGAGTCGATGGAAGAAACAAGTAAATAATACTGTGAACCTGGCGTTAATTGTTTGGTAGGAAGAATTGGTACCTTAAGAAGATAGGATTGCTTCAAGTTCCTCCTCTTCCTCCTGATGTCCGTCTGTTACATGTTCCTCCTCGTCTATACTCTATACCTTGCTGGCTCCTTCTCATCATTTCTGATTTCGTGGGATGTGAGCAGCTTGTAAAGATAGGGTGGTTGGGATGGGAGCCGATTGCTCTCTCCATGGCAGACTCCACGGCCTCAAAAGTCCCTTTGGTTGCACCCACATAAACAACACGACAGTTGATGCTTGTGACTCTGGATAGATGATTGATGCCAAATTCAAAATCACCGTTAGTCAGGGAATTGGTTAAATCCGCGTTGAATTCGAGCTCAAGTCTTTGTAGCTTTGGCATGGATCCGGCTTCGAAAATCAACCCGAACGCACATATGCATCCGCCGATATGGAAATGCCTCAAGTATGGGAATCCATGGCTGCCGCTGATTCTGAGCCGTCCTCCATCCGGTCCTGCCATCACTCTTCCTTGTTCTAGGGAGAAAGAGATAGAGAAGAGCAGGTAGGCCTCCCAGGATGCCTACATCCTCCTGCCCGACTGACTTCATAGGGAAGACTAATTTTTGTAGGTTGACAAGTGAACCAATCCATCTCGGAACCCTCGAGATGTAAGCACTCTCTTTTCTGAGGTCTTTGCCATTAGCCCTCTTGATGACAAGTTTTCGGAGGCTACGTGGGGCAGGGCACCATGAATCCTGGACGAAGTGATCTTCTAAGTCATGGGAGATATGAATACAAAGAGAATAAAGGTTGGCTCTGCCCAGCTTACAGATTGAAGAGATCATCTCTTTCATATACCCCTTGCTGCTTTCTGCGTTGTCAGCAGAACCGGAATAGGCAGCTATGCTCAGCTTCCTCAGATTTGTCACCCGACCAAGTTCTTGCACAATGTTAATTGACTGCACAAAGGGATTCATGCTTTGTAGCACTTTGCAATGCTTGCATGTCTCCAATTTCATCCGGCAATTTAGTTCTCCGAGGAAGAATTAGCTGTACCAATCGTCCAAGTCGAGAAATAGTTCTCGGAATTTTCATGACCCATCTCACCTTTACGTTCAGTGTCTCTAAATACTGAAGTTCTGCTATTTGTTCTGGAAGCTCCTGGATATCTGTATTTTTTAGGCTCAGGTACTTCAAGTGGGGTATTCTCCCAATATCTGCAAGATGATCACTGTTCTCTATGCAACAACCTTCTAGGTCCAAAACACGCAAAAGTCTGAACTTCAAGAAAGAAGGGGGTTTAACAACATCCCTGCAGAACACAGTAAGCGATCGGACATGCGAGGAAATGAGGTTTTCTGGTATTTTAACAGCTTCTCTGTTGGCCCGGAGAGCTAATCGACGGAGTGATCGCAGTGGAATAAAAAAACGGCGTGCTGGTATTATATCTTTTTCACTGGTATCTTCTTCTTCGAGAGTATCTTCACTGGTACCCTCTTGTTTGAGGGTATCATCATTGTAATCCTCTTCTTTGAGAGTATGATCATCACTCCTATCCTGGAGAGACAATCGGCGAACCTTGTTTTCTGGGTCAAGAGCTACGTTAGGAACACCTAATATAGTAACAAAGTTCTCTTCAATAGACTTAGACACAATGAAATCAAGTATTGTGTCATGAACTCGACAAGTTTTCACCTCACCAAACTTACCTGTCTCCCCTGGTTGCAATAAGCTCCTGTTTATGAGCTCATTAAAACACCTCTCTCCTAGTTCATATAGGGTTTGTCCGTGTTCTTCATGAATGAATCCCTCGGCAATCCATCTTCTTACCAAACGCTTCTTTTCAATAGGGAAATTGCACATATACCCCATAGTTAGTAGGCACTTGTAAATTTGCCCCACACTTGAGTGGCTTTGTAATTTTGCCCCATACTTGACATGTCCCCTTATTATTTTGCCCCATTGCCCATTTAGTTGCTATTTTAAAATCGTTTTTCATTTTTTAGGGCAGGAAATGACATTAAAAAAATATTTTTACTGTATTTTCTAAACCTTTTTGTGCATCTGTACATACAGCTAAGAGAGGAGGTTCACCAATTAAAGGGTTTTACTGTCATTTCCTGCCCCAAAAAATGAAAAACGAAATTAAAATAGCATCTAAATGGGCAATGGGGCAAAATAATAAGGAGGCATGTCAAGTATGGGGCAAAATTACAAGGCCATTTAAGTGTGGGGCAAATTTACAAGTACCTACTAACTATGGGGTATATGTGCAATTTTCCCCTTTTCAATAGCGTAATCTTCTGGAAATATACTCAGATATAATAGACATGTTTTAAGAATACAAGGAAGGTCAAAGTAGCTAAGTGATAATACCCCCATCATTCCTTGGACATCTATGTTTCTTTCAAGTGAATTACCGATAGAATTTTGCACTTGATCCCATTGATCCATTGTCTGTGCTTTGTTGGCCAATAAACCGGATAGAGCAACAATCGCCAATGGTAAGCCACCACATTTTGTCAATATTTTATCAGAAATTTTGCTGAGGTGTGAGGGGCACTGCCCTTCGGAACCAAATATTCTATTGAGGACCAACCTTTTGGAGTCCATAACACTAAGAGGACTTAGTTTGTAAACATAGTCTCCTTGTGAAGGACAACATGCTTCAGCTACTTCATTTATACGTGTTGTTGTGATTATTCTGCTACCACAACCACCGTTGGTAAACACACACTTAATAATATTCCATGTTTGTACGCTCCAAATATCATCGACCACAATGAAGCACCTGTCATATGATTCCATGAGTTAAATTAGCAAAGCAGTCCTAAAACAGTATGAGGAACAAAATTTTACTATTGATCTAAAGAGAATAAATTTTTTGACAAAGTATGTCAAAATTCAGATAAAATAAAAAAGTATTGTTTTTCGATGATTTTTTTTGCATATGTCCTTATTTCTTAATCAGTTTACTGCACGATATTTGGGCAAGTTTGTGATAATCGTTGTAGGGGGTGATTGGCAGGGTTCATCTTTTCGTCCAAAATTTTGCAAAATTTTGGAAATTTTGCCCTTTCAGGGTCCTCCAAAACAAGTTTTATTCAGCCAAAAATTGGCTGAATTTGGCCCTATTTGAAATTTGTTCAAATTTCATCCAGAATTTGGCTAAATTTCATCAAAATTCAAATGATATTTGAAATTTTTGTCCGAATTTTTGAAAAAAAATGAACAAAATTTTGTTCTTTCATCCCCAACACCCAGCCCCCAACCGCCCAAATCAGATCTGAGCCCTAGTCCTCTCCTGCGCGCGCCCCCACCACCGGCTGCCGTCTTGCCTGCGCGTGCCTCCACCGCCGGCCGCCGCCCTCGCCCCTCACTCCCAACGCGGACACAGATACGCAGCGACGCCACGGTCCACGCAACCCCACCTCCGGCCGCCGCCTTGGCTGCGCGCGCCTCTACCAACGGTCGCCGCCCTCGCCTGCACTGCTGCTCGTGGACCTACGCAGCCGCGCCTCCGCCGCTCTGCGCTCCGCCCCTTGCCTCGTGGACCCGCAGGCCGCAGTCGAGCCCGAGCAGAGAGCCGAGAACGGTGAGCACCGAGCAGGGAGCAGAGAGTGCCAAGCGAGCCCCGAGCAAAGAGCACGGCGAGTCGGCAAGCACCAGGTGAGCGGCGAGCACAACAGAGAGCAGAGAGTGAGACGAGACAGGGAGATGGGCAGAAATGTCGAATGGGCGGAATGGCCAAGGTGACACATGAGTCATGACCGACCGATGGATTTATAAGGGTGTGTTTGATTGCTTGAATATGGACGGCTGGATCCCAGTTCCACCGTATTGTACGCAAAATACACATGTTTGGTTGGATGGATGCACTGTGCAAGCCTGGATCCGCCCATCCCGCATACGGTCCGGATCCGGGACCGGGAGTGAAGCTCGTTTCCACCGAAGCGCTCAGTCCAGGACGGAGGGAGTCGGGCAAGGCAGGCTAGGGTTACCTCTCAGCTCTCCCCTTGCGAGATCTGCTCTTCTGCGCGTCCTCCACGTCGAAGGATCCGGCGGCGGTGATCTCCTCTCCCTCCGGATCCGCGCGGGCGAGTCGCCGAGGCGGCGGCGCAAGCGCGGGCGCGGCGAGCGCCGGAGGCGGCGCCGTTCACCGTCGGAGCAGCAAGCAAGGCGGCGGCGGCACTGGCGCGCGAAGATGGCTCAGGCGGCGCGGCGCATCGCCGCTGGAACCGGTGGCGCATCGCTGCTGGAACCGAGGGGAGGCGCTGGGAGTCGGCGCTGGAACCGAGGGGAGGCGCTGGAGAGCCGGACCGGTGGGAGGCGCTGAGAAAAGGGAGATGGGGGAAGGAGATGAAGCGGCTTGGGAGCCGAAGGCAGCAAGAAAAAAGAGAGCAGGGCGGAGGGATCCAGCCGAGGGGGATTTTTCCCTCGCGGGCCACGCCGACGCCCTCTCTCTGGGATTCCCTCGCGGGCAGCAAGAAAAAAGAGAGCAGAGATTTGGCCGGATGTTGCATTTTTTGTCAATTGCATTTCAATTGCATTTTTTCCTTATGTGCAATGTGATGTAGCTTACATATTTCTTCCATTGTAGAGATTGGATCTACTGCCTACAAGAACCACACAAGCCCTCGATATTTGCTTCGGAAACGGTAAATCCTACCCATCCTCCATTACTTTGCCAAATATAATATTGTGATTAACCAAAACCTACGTTCTAGTAAAATAATTAGTAATGCAATTTACTGTTTGTGTGCATTTTTAGATGGATGATTTTTCTGTCAAGCGCCGTAAAATCATTAGTAATGCAGCTGGAGTAGTTGCTACCATGTGTGCGTACACCTTATTTGTGTATAGGCGTGCTGGTCGTACACCACCCATCACATATGGTCCCTTAGCCGAAAGAGACAAAATCAGGATGGCAAACCTTAGGTTCATTTTTCACAATGATGATAGGCACTTTGTGTAGAACAACCGAATGAGAAGAGCCCCCTTTTTCCACTTGTGCACATTGCTTAGAACAAGAAGGTTGCTTAAAGACACAATTAATTGCTCAATTGAGGAACAAGTTGCCATGTTCCTACAAGTGGTTGGGCACAATTGTAGGTTTAGGTTGATAGAGCTTAATTTTAGAAGGGGTTTGGAAACTATTAGTCGATATTTTCAAGAAGTGTTGTATGCTATTGGAGAGCTGCGTGGGGAGATGATTCGGCCACCGTCCCATGACATCCACTCAAAAATTGCAACCAACCGCAGATTCAACCCATACTTCAAGGTACTAGTTTGACGTTGGAATGAAAAAAAAATTTGGCCATTGCAGCCCTTAACTAATTGGTTTTTCATATTTATTAGGATTGCATTGGCGCTATAGATGGCACTCATGTGCTAGCTAGAGTCCCCACATCTATGGCAGTCGCCTTTCGAGGTAGGAAGGGTGTAACCACACAAAATGTCATGGCTGCTGTGGACTTCGATCTGAAGTTCACATTTGTCTTAGCTGGGTGGGAGGGGTCTGCTCATGATGCCACTATTCTAGCAGATGCATTGGAGAGGGATGATGGTTTAAGGGTGCCACTGGGTAAGTGCAATTAGTTGTGCATTTAGTAAGTGCAATTAGTTCGAAAAAAACTTACTTGACCAATATTTGTCGCTTATAGGTAAATTCTACCTCGTAGACGTGGGCTATGCTGTTCGGCCAGGGTTTCTCCCACCATATCGTGGTTGTCGGTACCACTTGAATGAGTATAGTGGAAGGAATCATCCTCGTGACCAAAGAGAGTTGTTCAATCTAAGGCACTCCTCTCTTAGGGTCACAGTGGAACGAGCATTCGGTGCATTGAAGAATCGATTCAGAATTTTGTATAATAAACCATTCCACCCATACAAGACTCAAGTCAAGTTAGTGCTTGCCTGCTGCATTTTGCACAATTGGATACTAACGCATGGGGAAGATGAGTGTGTCCCTAGGGAACAACAATGGACTCCAAACCCTGTAGATCCTGAACAGCACCATGACATTGAGTATGACAACAACACTTGGGCAGCGAAGAGGAATGAGTGGGCACTAGCTATGTGGAACAATAGGGGAAACATGCGTGTGTGAATGACTTTGTTCAAGTCTTTGTAATAATTAGTACTGATACTTGTTGTAATGATTTGACTTGAGGCATGTAATAATAACCGGTCGTGCTTATTTATTTTTTTCCATTGGCCTATGCTTAATACCTTATGTGTTGCTTACTACTTTGTGCGTTTATTCATGCCCCTTTGTACTTTTATGGTAGGTTATGGCTGAGCATAGGGCCAACATGAAGTGGACATCTCACATGTCCAACATAATGCTACGCCGTTTAACTGAGCTGGTGGAAAGTGGGGTGCGGCCAGAGAAAGGCTTCAAGGAGGTGCATTTGAACACCGTTGGTAGATAATTGACTGAGCAAATCGGTGTTGAGGTCACTGGGAGTCAGGTGAGTAACCACCTCCGGAAGTGGAAGAAAGTATGGGCAAAGATATGCAAGTTGCGGGACCTTAGTGGCGCTCTATGGGATGACACTACCAACACCATATTACTTGAGGATGAGCACTAGAAAGGCCACATCAAGGTACTAAATTTGTGTGAAGTTTATATTTGCTCTATAACATCATGACCTTGTTGTTCACATGTAGGACCACCCTGAGGATGCTCCATACTTGCAAGTTCCTATTGAGAACTATGACCAGATGGCTGCCATATTCTCTGCTGGACAAGCCACTGGGAGGTATGCCATGGGCTCAAATGAGCCTTTGGGAGAACCTTCGATGTTGTGGAAAGTGACCCTATTGCCACCCCATTTCTCACTTGCGAATGAGGGTTTAGGCTTTGATGAGGTCCTTGGGAGAATGCACTGCTAGAGGCACCGACACCAATGGTCCTCCACCAACTTGGACTCCACCAAATGAGGATGGTTCAAGAGGGCAGCTCAAGACAAGGGTAATGACTCATGCGGTGGAGTGCAGTTTAAAGAGGAAGAGAGGCATGATCGGTGATGAGGAAGTAGTTGTCTTCAATGGCATGATTGCTGTAGTGAAGGACTTGGGAGCTGCTATCGTGAGTCTCGCACATGCCGAGGCACACCAGGGGTCTACAATGCTGTGATGACACTCTCTGGGTTCGCTCGGATGCCCTCTTATGCTGCTCTTGGTTGGCTCTATGAACACAAGGCACAAAGCATTGGTTTTGTGCGGATGAGTGACGAACATCGTCGTATGTGGATGAATCATTGGATTGAGAAGCACTACTTCAATGAGTAGGCTATTTCTCACGACCACTAACCTTTTGCCTAATTAGTTGGTGGTTGATGGATAATCCTCCCCTACAGCCCTAACTATTTATGTAAGATGAAACTATGGACATCTCATTTGTGTGATGTGTGCATGGTGCATACCTTTTGTAATTATGTAGGGCTTAATTATTGCATGTGGTGATGTCTTGATGGTGTCTTCAAGGCACACCTTTTGTAATTATGTAGGGGCTACTTGCTTGAAGTGTAAGCTAAGATATATGACTATGCTTATGCTTCTTTATTATGAGAAATATAGATCTTTATGTACTCTGTCTTTGGAGTGTTCATTTTATTAATGTCTTTTGATTTAGAGTAAAGTTGCAAATATTTAGTCAAAACATGTGTTCATACCAAATAATTGCATGTCGCATTTTCCCGATATACATCATCATATTGTCAAATACGTTCTTTTGAAGTTAAAAAATTAATATGTCATCTTGTAAATAAATTACTATTAGGAATAACTTAGTTTGTGCAAAAACTAAAAACATGTGAAGGGGTAACCATACCACCTCTCACATTCGAGGGTCACTATACCCCACTATACAGCCAACCAAACACCTTCTCAGCCTACTGTATCCGCTCATACAGCCTCATATACAGCCTACCAATCACAGACTCATTCAGCCTGTATCCACAGATACATCGAACCAAACACTCTTCTTTTTCAAAATACGACTCTCCTCATCCAGCTTCCCCTCATCCAGGATATACGATCCCACTACCCAAAAGCAACCAAACACACCCTAAGTAACTGGATGGGAGTTGAACCAATTCAACCGAGGAACTGAGCACGAGCAGGCTGTACAGCGGAGCAGGTAAAACCATAAAAATTATTTTTATGTTTTGAAATTAGTATGAATGATCAGGTGAAATGCTATATATTTAATGTTTTACATTTGCTATTTAGGAACTAACTATTAAGGTTTAAGGATATAAATTATAAAATGAAGAGGAGCAAGACATTGTCATCGTATTTTTCAACACAAGATATACAATCAAACAGACAATCCAACTCAAACCAATCTCCAGAAACATTAGGAACTAGGGCCAGTAACATTGGGCAAAACATTCAGCTTAATCCAGATGATATTGTTGCTGATCCTGGGCTTCAAAAATCGATAGAGGAGTTGGATGTAAATATTAGAGATGCCGCTAGAAGAGAGTATTTGCAATTGGGACCATGCCAACCAATTGGATATAATTTTCATGGTGGGAATAGGGAAGTCAAAAGAGGAGATTTCAAGAATCATGGTTCAAGATGCATGATTGGTTGGAATATAGCATTGCTAAAGATGCAACTTTTTATTTTTATTCTTTTCTCTTTAAGCAACAAAGAGATGAAAACTATGGTGTTGATGCTTTCACAAAAATAGGATTTAGTTATTGGAAGAATGGAACTCAATCTTTTAATGAGCATGTTGGTAAAGTCAATAATGCTCATAACAAGAAAACATTGCGAGGCTTTCAAAAAATCAAAAGCAAGATGTGGGTTATGTGATGGCTGTTGCCACCAAGAAGGATGAGGAAGAATATAGAGTCTGTCATACTATTATGTTAGCCATTTCAAAATTTCTTCTATTACAAGCCCTTACTTTTCGGGAACAGGGTTATGATGGAGCTTCAAACATGAGAGAATAACTCCATGGATTGCAAAGACACATATTGGATGAAAATCTATATGCTTTTTATATATATTGCTTTGCACATCAGTTGCAATTAGTGGTTATTTCTGTGGCTAAGTGTTGTTCTTCTGTCTTGGATTTCTCTAACTACATCACCTTGATTGTCAACACTTTTAATACTTCTTGTAATAGAAGAGATCAATTGGCACAAGATCATCATGATAAAATTGTTAAAGGGGTCGTTCAAGTGGTCGTGGTGGTCGAATGGTAACCTACTATGAGCATTTCTATCATGAAATATTTATTGTGGTATATGATAAAATTATTGTTGAGTTGAATAATCGCTTTGTAGAAAGATCTACTAAGTTATTAAGGTGCATTGCTTGTCTTGATCCAGAAAATTCTTTCACCAATTTTGATGAGGACAAATTAATTAAACTTGCTAGAATGTATGCTGGTGACTTGTCTCAATATGATTGTGTAGTCCTTAAGGACCAACTTCACACATTTATTGTAGATGCAAGAGGTAATCTATCTTTTGCAAATGGTACTGACCTTGCAAATCTTGCTGTGAAGATGGTTGAGACTGACATACAATTTTCCCATTGGTATATCATCTCATTGAATTGGTTTTTATTTTACCAGTGGCAACAGCAACTATAAAAAGAGCCTTCTCGGCTATGAATATCATTAAGACTAATTTACGAAATAAGATGAATGATGAGTGTATGAATCATAGTATAGTATGTTATATTGAGTGAGATGTATTTGCAAATATTAAAAATGAGAAGATTTTAGAGCGTTTTCAAGAGATAAGGTCACGTAAGAAATAACTTTCTCGTGCAAGTGGTAAGTTAGTTTATTTCAAATGTAATATTCATGCTCTTTGAATTTATTTATATTATATTTTATTTTTTATGCTGTCTTTGTAGATTCTGGTTCTTGTTCTACTATCGATGAGGAAAAAGTGGGCTAGCAGCATAGAATAGTGAGCAAATATCTATTTAGGATTTGAGGTACTTGATGTACCTTTATTACGCTACATTCTGTATGGTTTTATATACTTTCTTTATTGCGATTTGTATGGAAAACTTGAACTCTTCAAGTATTGAGCATTAAGCAAAATTTTCATATCAATGATGCATTTGTGACGTATTTTTTGTTATATCATAATATAGTCCTAGACTTATGGTATACTAGATTGCTATTTAGTTCAAATTTAGTCCGGGGTATTACTCAAATCCTGGATCTGCCACTGAACCGTGGTGATTGGCTCCTTACATCAGGCCTAGGCTTAGCCCGATGCATGCAACCTGCTCATGTTTGCTTTCCCTTATATGATTGGGAGCCTGGCCGACCTATGCAAAAGGGATCTCATAATAGGATTTGGACCAAAACTGGAGTACCAAGATGGCAAGATAGAACTTTCACTTGGCTAAATATGATCATATTATCCAACTAACAATCCAGCCGTTGGCAAGTCACTCGAGATTTCTTTTTAACTAAATTAATATGAGAAAGTTAGCTTAGTAGCATTTTAAACATAAAAGTTTTAGCGGATAATATGGCAACCTTCAGGGACTGCAGTATAACATCCTATCACGTGAAATTATGCCAAAACGACGTTGCCGTCACCTTTTCCGTCAATTTCACTCACCTAATACCATTTGTCATTAGCTTTGGATCGAAAAAGGTGATGCCAATGTTACATGGCACAATTTTGCCTGTTTAAAATGCTGTAATGCCATCTAAGACAATCGCAATGTTATCAGCATTCCAGGAAACTTAGGATTAGGGTTAATTTTCCAAATAAATATAGGTAAATTGGTATGCACATACGTACCTGTTGGCCTTGAGTAATTCTGAGAGGAAGTTGATGAGATGTTCTCCATCTGATTGGTGGTCCATTTTTCTTTTCTTTTGAGCTTGACTTGGTCCACCTTCTTTCAGATTCAGCTGAACACGAATACTATTTAGGATCCTCGTTACATCAGGATTTCGAGAGACTGACACAAAAGCCCGATGCTCAAATTGTTGCCCAAGTGTGTCATACACTTGTTTTGCAACAGTTGTCTTGCCCAATCCTCCAATTCCAACAATAGACACCACCCTGAGTTGTTGCGCTGATACACCCTCCCCTTCCGTCAACAGTTTGATGAGTTCATTTCTTGGTCCATCAATGCCAACTAACTCAGCAACATTTTTGTAGAGAGCGCAAACTCGAGGTCGATGGTCATATTGCTAGGCCTAGAGATCTTGTCATCAATTTTGTACCTTTCACGCCGGTCGCTCGCCTCTCTGATCCGGGTCTGGAGGGCCTGAATCTCTTTGGCTATCCAAAGACGAGTCTTGGTCCCTGTCAACAAGTTGAACATGATCCTCTCAAGGAAGGCGTGCATGTGCTCGAGCTCTGCCTTCATGAACATGATCTCGCCGTGCACCCCCCTGAGCAGCTTGTACTCTTTCCCTAGCAGACTGTCCAGCTTCCTCAGGACGGGGTTCAGGACCCCGGTGGCTGCGCACACTAGAACCCGCGCCATTTCTCACTCTGGTCGGCTGGGTGGCCTCTCACTTTGCTCAAATTAATCATTGGCATATCTCTAAGCTACCTCGGCCGGCAGCGCCTTGCCGGCTTCTTGTCCCGGAGATGAACGTATTCCTTGGTTGTTTGCATTGCTTAGTCGAAGCAGATGTTGCTTCATATATCTTTGTTGGATCGGAAACGGCGACAGAGGGGGGTGAATGTCGTAAAAAAAAACGCCCCCAAGTATTCGCACACAATCTTCTTCTCCAATAGCTAAACAGCTATGAAGAAGGAAGATGTTCGCTCACTGGCAAAGAAACTGCAAAAGATCAGCTCAACAAATTTCCATGGCAAGAAACTGTAAATAGCAGCAATATGTTGCCACGGTAGAGAAAAGACAAGAAATTCTAGTCCGCCGAAAACTTGATTTCTGCAGCAAATAGCAGGCCAAAATAGCAGCAAAAGACAAACAAAAACAGCAGTATAAAGTACTTAAAAGAAAGCTCCCTATTGTTGTTTTTGCAGGTTCTTTGCAGGTTTGTTGTTAGACTAAAAACAGCTGTAGTGAACATTGCTTTTGCTGCTGTTGTAGGGGTGGCCCCCCACCTAAGCCCAGCAGGCCTGTTAAGAGAGTGTAAGGCCCAGAATAGGACATGTATAGTGACATAGGTACCCCTGAGGGAGGTACTCATGTATAAGGGTATAATTGTAAAGGCACTCCCCATGTGGATGTATATATGTAGGACATAGGCCATGGGGAAAGACCCTAAGCCACTTTCTACTCACCTAACTCCCCACTACCATACTCTCTCTCTGTTTGGTCTGTAGCCAATACTCTCTCTCTGTTTGATCTGTAGCCACAACAGTTGGCGCCGTCCGTGGGGAGGACAAGAGCAAGCCTCCAGGTCTGAAGGAGGATGGCATGAAAGAAAGCTTCACCATCGGCGGCGAAGAAGAAGAAGGCGGAAGCGGCGAAGTCTCGCGTCAGCACTAGGGCTTCGGCTTTAGCAGCAGCATGTACGAGCGGTGGTGCAGGTGCGACCGTGAACCCCGCCATCGACGCGATGACCAACCCCGCCATCGACGCGACGTCCAACCCCGCCACCGACGCGACAACCAACCCCACCAACGACACAACGCCAGACCCCACCAGCACCGCCCCGACGACCAACCTCGGCGATGGCAACGCAGGAGCATCCGTTTTTCCACCCGGCGCAGAAGCGGTGAATGGCCCCAGCGGCGACGCGAACCTCGTCACCAGCTCCAGGGTCCTCCAGGACAACGCGGCGGGCAGCCCGGGCGCGCAGGCCGTGGTCACCGCCGTGCCGGTAGCACCGCCAAGCGCACCGACGGCCCCAGCCACGCCCGCGGTGGAGGCTGCCCTGCTGGCGGCCCTCAGCGCGTTTCAGCGGGAGCTAACAGACCTCCGCGGAGCTGTGCGGCACATGCAAGAGGCTCGGAGCCAACACGCCCCCCCGGCGGTGACATCCGAACCCGCTCCAGAGAGGGCGGATAGCCGCGACGCCCCTACGTCTAGTCGCGTCCCATTGCGGCGCGTGGGCCGAGTCCCGCTCTCCGCGGGCCTCGACAGCGGCATGGCCTGAAGATTTCAAGTTCCCGAGCGTCATCCAGGCCTATAAAGGCGACTCCGACCCGTGAGAGTTCGTGCGCGTGTATGAGACCGCTGGCGGAGACGACACCACGAAGGCAAAAGGACTCCCTCTCGCGTTACAAGGGGTGGCGCTATCCTGGTTCTTCACCATTGAACCACAGTCCATCTACGCGTGGGAACAGATCCGCGACCGACTCTACAACAACTTTCAGGGAAACTACGTCGAGCGCGTCGATGCGGACTAGCTCTTCGCAGTCAAGCAAAAACCCGAGGAAAGGCTCCGGGATTACTTCAAGCACTTCGCAAAAGTGCGCTGCCAGGTTAAAGACGTCAACGAAACAACCGTCATCAACGCAGCAATACAAGGCCTCCGGCCGGGACCGATGGCCGAATACAATGCGCGCAAGCCCATTAAGACGGTCGCGGCTCTTGACAAGATGGAAGAATGCGCCGAGAGCGGAGGAGGACGCGCGGAGGCGACACGGTGATGACTCCGACACCAACAAGGCGGAAGGCTCGGCAAAGAGCGAAGGCTTACCGAAGCAGGGCTCTTCGACAGGTAAGCGCAAGCAAGAGCAGCCGAAGGGTGCCTCCGAATGCAAGGACTCCCAACCCAATGACCCGCCAGGCGATAGGCCCAAGCGTGACCAATGTAAGTCCAGGAAATCTCGTTACGTCTTTGACATCGAGGGCGGCTCCGAAGACAATGCCTCCGCAGGTCGCGGAGGCAGAGGGCGCCGAGGCCGAGGCCGGGGACGTGGCCGGGGTCGCAATGACAGAACCCGCGAAGAGTACGGCGACCAGCACCACGGGCAGTGGTGCGAAATCCACGGCCGAGGCAACCACGACACGCGTGCTTGCGCCACTATCGCAGCGCTACGGTAGAGCGTCGCCAGGGACAAAAACCCGGATACACGCGCGCCTATGGTGGCCCACGTTCAACACCCCTAGGACCAAGGAATACAGCCCCAGGAAGGCCTCCTGCGAATTCAGGCACATGTGCAACAACCTCGGGAGGGCCTCCTACAGTTACAAGTCCCGGAAGGAGCCCAGCGCAGGATCATCAACGTCATTTCCGGAGGCTCCTCGCTGGAGTTCGCCTCGGCGCGGCAACGGAAGGCTTACGCGAGGAGGCTGCACCACGTCACGGCATACCCGGCGCAGGCGCCACCGGAATGGGCACAACACGAAGTCACATTCACGCCCGCTGACGCCGAGGGCGTGGAGTTTCCCCACCAAGACCCTTTGGTCGTCCGAGTCCTTGTAGCCGGATGCGAAGTCAGGCACGTCCTAGTCAATGGAGGAAGCTCCGCGAATATCCTGTTCGCCGCGGCCTTCGACCAAATGGGGATCCCTCGGAGTCGATCGGGCCCTTCAGGCATCCCGCTGCAAGGGTTCGGAGGGCAGCCTTTGCGCGCTTTGGGCCAGATATGCCTCCAAGTCTCCTTCGGCCAAAACGACAACGTGAGGAGCGAAGACGCCCTCTTCGACGTGGTTGACATTGCATACCCCTACAACGCCATATTAGGGCGGCCACTCCTGAATACCCTCGGGGCAGTCCCGCATCACAGCTTCCTGTGCATGAAGCTTCCCGGACTGCGAGCCATCATCATCGTCCATGGCGACCAGGACATGGCTCGGCGCATAGAACTTGGCGCCAGAGGTCCATGCCACGCGGCTCGCCAAGGCACCTAAGCCAGGTGTGCAGATGCGGAGCCTTCGGGCGCCCCTCGAGAGCGTCTCACGTTCCTCGGGCACAAGGTTGCCTCGGCAGCAGCGGCTCGTCAGCGGTCGCCCCGTCCTCATAGCGGTTAGTGGTCGGTATCCCCCCTTTTTTGTAATTGCTCACCCGCGTAAACGGGAATTTAATAAAGTGCATCGTTCATGCAAATTCTCTCGTTTTCATACCAAAAGCGCGCGAAGGATCACCTTCGTGTGCACTGTGCATGAGCATGAATAAAGACACATGGGGGACGCCCCCGCGCGCACTCTACGGAGTATAAATAAGATGTAGCGATGAGGTTCACCTCTGCACGCAATTTCACCGCCCGCAGCGCGCGGAGGCTCGCCTCCGCGCACAGTCTACGGACTCTAAATAAGGCGTAGCGTCGAGGTCCGCCTCCGCACGCACTCTACGGAGTATAAATAAGACGTAGCGATGAGGTTCGCCTCCGCACGCAATTTCACTTTGCCGCAAGCGTGCGGAGGCTCGCCTCGCGCGCGATCTGGACTCTAAATAAGACGTAGCGTTGAGGTCCACCTCCGCACGCACTCTACGGAGTATAAATAAGACGTAGCGACGAGGTTCGCCTCCGCATGCAATTTCACCGCCCACAACGTGCGGAGGCTCGCCTCCGCGCGCAGTCTACGGACTCTAAATAAGACGAAGCATCGAGGTCCGCCTCCGCACGCACTCTCCGGAGTATAAAAAAGACGCGGATGCTATCCCTGCGCACTCTACGGAGTATAAACAAGACGCGAACCCCGCGCACGCATGGGCGTTGCCCCAGGGCGTACTCCGAATATAAGTAAGACGTGGATGTCGATCCCACACACTCTCCAGAGTATAAAAAAGATGCGGATGCTATCCCTGTGCACTCTACGGAGTATAAACAAGACGCGAACCCCGCGCACGCATGGGCGTTGCCCCAGTGCGTACTCTTCGGAGTATAAATAAGACGTGGATGTCGATCCCACGCACTCCCCGGAGTATAAAAAAGACGTGGATATCGACCCCACGCACCCTCCGGAGCATAAAAAGGACGCAGATGCTATCCCCGTGCACTCTACGGAGTATAAACAAGACATGGATGTTGGCCCGACGTACTTAGAGGACAGCTTACCCTGGTTAATTCTACGGAGTGCAAAGTGCACCACGGGGGCCCACTCCCACGCGCCGCCCGCGAAGTACCAAGGCGACGTGCCAGAGGCTAGCTCCCGCGAGCGAGAAACACCAGAGGCTGTTCTTGCATAATCTTGCGAAAGAGCGCTCGCGCGTCTACTTCGACTAGGCGCCAGCTCCGCTGCCACCACTTCGAAGGGTAGGGGACGGAGCACTCGCGCGTCTACTTCGACTAGACGCCAGCTCCGCTGCCACCACTTCGAAGGGTAGGGGACGGAGCACTTGCGTGTCTACCGGATAGCGCCCGGCTCGCGCCACCACTTGCGTGAGGATGGGCGCTCGCGTGTCTACTGACTAGGCGCCAGCCGCGCTGCCACCACTCCAAAGGATGGGGGCGGGCGCTGCGCGTCGGTCGACTAGGCGCGGCCTGCGCCGCCGCCGAAGGGATATCGGGTGGCGTATGTGCGGTTATTACAACTCTGCGTCTACCTCGATCACACCGCCTCGCAAGGAGCAAATCGTCGCGTCGCGCGGCGTAGTAACCTCCGAAGTTTACCATGGGACAGCGTGGCCGGAGGCGGAGGTGCACCGCAGATCTAATCAAGATCGTTCTTTTAATTCGCTGGGGCGATTACAAAGCGCACAAACACCTCGGCGCACGGGCGCTACTCGGCGAGCTCATCCTAACATGCGTCCGTCGCGAGGCTCCACTCGAAGACATCAGACTGTCCAAAATCCGCGCTTCCTCGGCCCTTTGCGAGCGCCGAAGACGCCGTCGGGTTGCAAGGTCGGAGATTAGCAGCCGGCCCCGGCTGTGTAGCTGCTCAGGACAAGGGGGCAGGAATCAGAACAGCGGGGAAACAACTCCGTACTTTACTAAGAAAAAAAGACTACCCGGGCTTCGGTTACAACGCACACCAACACGCGACAACCTCCCGTCACACCTGTAGGTTCGCGGTGTCCTTCGAGGCCGCAGCGCCATCCTCGTCACGCCGGGGGACCTCGTCCAGAAACCGGCCAAGGTTTCCCTCGCCGTGCAAGTTGTTCCGCAGCTCGACCATGGCTGCCGCCTCGCCGCAGTATTCCCATATCCGCTCATGGAAGAACTTCCGCGATTACAGCGTCGGCGCGCGCGGTGCGGACATTACCCGCCCCGCCGTCATCTCCGATCGAGGATCGACTAGCCTCGCAACATGTTCACAACCACGGTGTCGCAAGAGCGCGCATGTCAGACACGACGCCACGTAGGCGCAGTGGTTGCCGAAGATCGCTGCGGCGTTGCGTGCAACACCGGCCGCATCTCCAATCCACTGGAGTGACCGCGACAGGTCCTCGGGCCCGAAGGAGCGTACCAGCACTTCGACGACAAGCCCCTCAAGGGTATCTTCTAGGGCCAGCATGGCGTCCCAAGCGCCTATCAAAGCATCGCCCAAGGCTCGATCTCGCTCCGCGAGAGAGGCAGCAAGCTCGCTGTTTTTCCCCTCTAGAGCAGCGATTTGTTGCAGAAGGCCATCCCGCTCTGCAGCAGCTTCTTGCCGCACCGCTTCCGCGGTCGACGCTCGTGCTGCAGCAACGAGCCCCTCGGTGCGCGTCTTCATCTCCGTGCACTCCAACTCCAGGCGGTGTATACGAGCATCCTGGGTGGACCGCCCTCCTGTAGCCCCCTGCAGCTCCTCTTCGGCGGCCTGCAGCCTACTCCGAAGCGCTGCTCCCTCGCGAACGTAAGCACCTCGCAGGGCCTGGGCCAACACGAGTGTCTGCGTGGCGCAGGAGTTAGCAAGCGCTAAGCAGCGGCAAGTGGTCCAAAAGACAGACGCTTACCCTCACTCCTGTCACACCCCAAAATTTGCTTCTTGGAAAAATTTAAGCTCAAAGTAATTGATTTAAAGTAATTGGATTTTGTTTGGCTTTTCTGAATTTCCTGGAGTTTAAAAAAACCTATTTTTAAATCTAAAAAGTAATTTAAAATATAAAAATAGAATACCAACAGTAGTTGGAAATAATTTTATGTAGTCCAAAATGTGTCCAGGAGCTTCGTGAATTTTTCTGGAATTTTGGAGGTATTTTCATATTTTTCGAGGCCTAATTAATTTTCTAGCCTTTTCGAAAATCTAAATCAAATTCTAAAAATAAAAATCCCAACCTCCCCTCCGCCGCCACGTGGGCGGGTGGATACCGCCACGTCGCCTCGGCCCATCTAGGCCGCACCTCCCTCTCCTCGCCGCCCGCGGGCCGGCCCGTCGGCCCGCCTTCCTCCTCCTCGCTCGGCGCGTGGGCGGCTCGGATGAGCCGTGTCTTCGCGCTGGCCTCAATCCACCGCTCCTCCCACTTAAGCGCGCCGCGCGACGATCTGCATCGGGGTTACGTGGCGCCATCCGCACCACGAACCTTGCTCTCGGCGATCGCGGGCCCGCTGGTCGATTCCGTCGTCTCGCGCGGACGCCGGACTCCTCCTTCTTTCTCTCTCCGAAGAAATCCGCGACCAATCCCACTCGAACTCGGCCTCTTTCTTGAGTTGAGCAGATTCGAACTACCGGGGATAAGCGTCTTATCCCCTAAAGCCCGAGCTCGCGTTGCCTCAGCGGCTTATCCCCAAATTTGAATCGACCTCGGCCGTCGACTTGGTGAGAATTCCCGCCTCACCCCTCCCGAGCCCTATAAATAGCCCCTCGGCCTTCGCCTCTCCTGCACCACCTCCCAACCCTCCACCTCTTCTCGGAGCCCACGAGGCGCCCGCGGCCAGAGCTTCTCTCTCGAGAGCCCGCCCAACTCCGACGAGCTCTCCCGTCGCCTCGGACCTCCCGGGCCGTAGCGCCACTGCAGATTCTCAGAGCATCGGCGGATCTCCCAGGCACCTCGGCCACCTCTTCTCGTCGCCGGGCGCCGCCGCACCGGGCACCCGAGCTGCCTCGCTGCTCCCTCGCCCGGCCGTCTCGTTCATCCCGGACCTCACCAACTCCTCCAGCCGAACCCCTTCGCACGCAGATTACAATCTCGCACCGCTGAACCTCTCCGCCCATCCTCGCCGCCGGCGCCGTCGCCTCCGACCATCGCTGCCGGGCCACCCGGGTATCCTCAAAGGATTTGCTGCCCTTTATGGGTAGGCAAAGCCTCCCCCCCCTCCGGTTAGCGTGCGCGATTTCAACTCCCGGTGCGGCGTTCGAGCCTTCGGCTCGCGGCTGGTTGAGTTTTTCGTTTATTTTCCGCGCGACAAGTGGGTCCCACCGTCGTGGCGGCCGTCTGTGCGGCCACCGCCGCCGCTGGTCCCATCTGCTGCGCCCGACCTCGACAAGTGGGTCCAGATCGATGGGTCCCACCGCCGATGACCGAGGCGAGATGAGGTCAGCGCGAGGGGTCCCACAGGTCAGTGACCGCAGAGGGTCTGCTGGTCAGTGGGTCCCATCTGTCAGTTTCTTGGAATAAAATAAAAGATTAAAAATTAAATATTCCAGTGGGCCCCACCTGTCAGAAATTTTCGAATTTCTGGATTTATTCAAGCTGAGAATTTCAAATGATCATAACTTTCTCATTTTAACTCCAATTTCAGCCATTCAAATTTCTAAATTCATCTAAAATCATGATCTATTCAAATATGGCCTCTGTTGAATTTTTGGATTTTATTTGAATTTTATTTGTATTTATTTGCTTTGTTGCTTCGTCTTTTCTCGCGTAGATTCCAACGTTGTCGACGATCCTCTTCACAGCAACAAGAAGACCCGAAACCCTGCAAGAAGGCAAGTCTCCTTTGATCATCTTGAACCTATGATTTTAAAAGATTTTTATTATTTTAAATTATGTGCATTGCTATTTACATAAAATGATAGTTCAAGTCTTAGGATATAGTTAATCCAACTTTGTTATACCCTCCATTGCAATTGAATGCCATGTACCATTGTATCCCTAGAGATTTCCTTTGTCTCATTAATGAGAATATTATATTTACTTGTTGATGTTAGTATGGTAGTATAATGCTTAGTCTCGCTATTCAACACTTTAGAAAATATTGAAAAAGGGAAATTATGATTTATGGTAATAATCTTGTGTTTGCAAACTTAGTGGTAATTGGAGTTGCCACTGTTCTTTTAAAATAAAATAAAATGTGAAAGTTGATTTAGATTAGGGTGGATGGTGGATTGGCTTGGTGCGATTAGCACGAGATCTTGTTAAGTGTATGTTCCACCTAGTCAGTGGGGACCGACGCTTGTGTTTGTCCAAACGAGCATTAACCGTACAACCACAAGTCTATATGGAGTGCGACCTGGTGACTAACTTATGATAGTCTAGTTTAGGTGCCACCGATGGAAAGTGGGTGCCGAGGATGGGCCGGTTATCCACAGTGAGGGACAGGGATTTACTGTACTCATACGGCGCAAGAGGGGGCTTCGGTTCGGGCAGTTAGCCTACCTGCGGTGAAACCTCAGCGGGTGGTATCTAGCTGGATTAGAGTAAGGTAAAGGCTCTGTGATATTTTATCTGGGTCTCATGCCAAAGGAAGCGTGTTGACTTTTAAGGATAATTTATCTCTTGTGGGTAAAGTTGTACAACCTCTGCAGAGTGTAAAACTATTCGAATAGCCGTGCCCACGGTCAAGGGCGGGCAAGGAATGCATTCACATGGTAGTTTTTCTGGTTTGGTTTTAAAATCAAAGTTTTGGAATTCCGAGAGTGGAGGGAACTCTCGGAAGGGTATCCTGGCAGTTGGAGCCAGAGAGGGTGGATTTAACCCGCAATATTAAACTTGTTCAAGTTGTTTAAGCTAGTGTTGGTAGTTGGAACCTTCACTAGAGAATTATTGATAGTTTACGCTAAAGCGATTACTTTATTAAATTGATGCCTTGAAAATAATTAGTAGTAATTGAATTTTAAAATGTTGCTTTGTGCAAAAGAACCATATAGCCTTCCTTTGTTAAGCCTTGCATCTATGCATTTTCCCAAGACTTGCGGAGTACTTTATGTACTCACATGCTACACTCAAAAATAAATCTCGGAGGAAGTTGAAGCTCAAGAAGGGGACTACGACTCTTGCATCGCTTGTGGTGTGATGGTTTCTTCCGGAGGAATAGGTCGCGTTTCCCACCAATTGCCTGTGGCGTATTGATGGGTCGTCGTCAAGTTTATTTTGCTTCCGCTTATTTCTCATGTGCGAGGTTGAAACCTCGGATGTAATAAAGAGACCTTTCGTCCGTACTCTTATTTATTGTAATAAATCGTTGAAGGTGATGTTTCCCATTCTGCTTAGCGTGTGCACTAGCTTTGATGCGGGACTAGTGCAAGAATACACGAGGGTCTGGTTTGGAAATCCGGGGCGAGCAACTCCCGACACTTCAATGCATCTCCAAGGTGCCACGACCGTAGGTGCCAACGCCTATTGGCCGTCTTGGCGGCGCGTCCTCCGCAATCCCGCGCCATGCCCTCAGAGCATCCGACGGAGGGACGAAGTCCGCGCGGGCTCGGGTGTGCGGCATCTGTGTCGCCAGCACTAGGACCCCCGCGCTCAAGGAACGGCTCCTCCTCCGGGATAAGTGCCGCTGCAAAGAAGAAGTACACATTTGTCAGGGGGCGTGCAAAAATTATCGAAGGAGTGCCGTCATAACCTACCTTCGGTGGCAGACGGGGGACTTCGCGGAGACGTCTCCCTAGCCGCGGGCGGGACCGCTTCTACTTCGGCACCAACGGACGGCGTTGTCTCGCAAGGCCTGGGGACCTCCGAGTCGGGACCTAGCGCCAACCGATCTTGCGCCACGATCACTGTGGCCCGAGGGGCCGGGAGGGCGCGGGGTGGAGGAACCTCGGTGCTCGAAGCGGAGTCCCACAAGCTCCCAACACCGGTTGCCCTCCAAGTCTGAGTCGGCATACTTCGCCGAACCCGACTCCGGGCTCGCCGCGCCGGCAGGAACAACGGCAGCCGTCGTACTGGGCGTGGTCGCAGTGCTCCGGGCCCTCTTGCGGGATGACGCCTTCGTCTTCACGGCACCTTCATCCTCATGTTGCTGGTCCGAGGGGTGCGATCCGGCACAGCAAGCCCTAAGGCCTCACACACGCGGTTTATCCGCCCCAATCCGGCCTTCGCAGTCGCATCTGTGCGCTGCCCATGCTCTCTGCCGGTATACGGCCCGAGGAACACGCGCGCGGCACGCTCCGTGTCCTCAAGGCGAGTCCCTGCGCCGGACAGAGCACATTTACACAATGCAATACGTACGAACGAAGAGGAAGACATGGTCGAGGTTTACGAAGACCGGTCGGCACGGGCAGCGAGCAAACGGATGGGCAAACGTTATCATCCCGATGTTCACCGGCCGTGAAGCGCCAATCGTGGGAGAGCGGCGTCGCACCGAGCATCATGTACTCCTCGGCGAGGTCGCGCATATTGAAGCGGGCGGTGACCCCCACAAGTCTTCGCGCCCTCAGCCTATCTTCCTGGTCAAGCGTTAAGCCGGGGGAGGTCTTGAATGTAATCGGCCCGCCTGCGCACTCAAGGCCACTGCCACTCGTCACATGATGGTAGAACCACCGCCTCGCCTAGTTGACCTCCCACTCCCTTGGGTCGTGTTCGCGGGGAAGAGCTTCCCACATGACGTCCGCAGGACGAAGTTGACGCTGCCAAATTTCGACAGCATACCGTCCTTCCGCTCCTTCGGTTGTACCGGGCTTCATGCGGATCTGCGAGCGGAGGCGCTGGGCCAACATCCCTCCGGCGCGAGGCCCGGTGCCTACACGCGGGCGAGCCACCGCGTTGGTCGGTTGTGGCAACTCCAGCAGAAGGTCGCGGCACATCCCCCACAATTGCTGCGGACGGGATGCGAAGCCCGGCCTCGAAGTAGGCAACAAAGATGACCGCCTCCGACTTCTTAGGGCGCGGCTCCGTCTCATCTTCAGCGGGCAACCGCACCGCATGGCTGTCCGATAGCCTCCTCTCGCGGCGATGGCCGGATCGTGTCCTCCGTCACGGCGTGCAGCCCAACTTCGGCCGAGTACGGACCACGACTCTTCTTCGCGCCCACCACTTATCTGCGCGCCGGGTCGCGCTCCTCCGGTAGCGTATTTCACCTCGGCGGTGAGGACCGCTGCGGATGGCGTAGCCGCCACACAGCACGCTCGTCGCAAGTCGCCATCGGCACCCACGGGAACTTCGGCGGCGGGAGCGCGAGAGCAGGCGGCGAATGCGAGGCAGCGTGAACAACCAGAGCATGAGGAGGCGCAGGCACAACGCCACGGGGGGTACTTAAAGGCCCCCCGCCTCCCACCGTGGGTAGCGCAAGCGGCGGCGACAACCGCTCACCTCCCCACGTCTGGCCGGCGCCGCGCGGCGGTACACGTAGCGACATGCGGCCGTGGTCGTCTGATCTGTCACCACACGACGCGTCACTAGCGTCCCACCGCGTGTCGGTTAGCGCAAGGAATAAGCAGTCGCGCGACCGACATAGCCTTCGGCGCGTCGGCGTGGCTCTTCGGACCCTAAACGCGATAGCCCAAGCGGGTCACCGACCCGACCTGGCCACACGTCCAAAGGACAACCGCAAATCTGCGTGACATGGGCAGCGAAGATCGGCAAGAAGTGCAGCGCTAGCGGCCGATGACGCGTTGGAAGGCGGCGACTAAGCGTGCGGCGCGCGCCTCTGACGTCGTGCCACGTGCCCCACCACTCTGGGGAAGGGGCTTGACCAATGACGGCCCGTCGACACGCCAATCATGGCCCGCCGCGTGTGCATCTCGAATGGACAAGTGCGTCGGATCAAGAGCCGCTCATGCCGGCCAGGTCGGCGTGATTCCCGGAGCCATTAAGGCGCACTACCGCGGGGTCGCGCTCACCCCAGGGAGTGCATCTCCATCACTTTGAAGGGTAGGGGACGGAGCACTCGCGCGTTTACTTCAACTGGCGCGGCTCGCGCCACCACTCGGTAGGGGACGGGCGCTCACGCGTCTGCTTTGACTGGCGCCACTCGTTGCGCCATGCCGGCCGCTTCGCCGACTAAGGCGCCGCTCCCCTTCCACCACCGAAGGTAGGGGCGGGCGCCGGCGCGTCTGCCGACTGGCGCCCGCTCGTTGCGCCATGTCGGCCGCTACTTCAACTAAGGCGCTAGCTCGCGCCACCACTTCGGTAGGGGCGGGCGCTCGCGCGTCTGCCGACTGGCGCCAGCTCGCGCCACCACTCGGCGGTAGGGGACGGGCGCTCGCGCGTCTCGCCGACTAGGCGCCACTCGCGCCACCACTTCGAAGGTAGGGGCGGGCGCTCGCGCGTCTGCGCCGACTGGCGCTAGCTCCGTTGCGCCATGTCGGCGCTACCGACTAAGCGCCCGGCTCGCTGCGACCGCCGAAGGGTAGGGGCGGGCGCTCGCGCGTCTGCGCCGACTAGCGCGCCGGCTCGCGCCACCACTCGAAGGTAGGGGCGGGCGCTTGCGCGTCTACTTCTACTAAGGCGCCCGGCTCGCGCCACCACTTTGAAGCGTAGGGGCGGGCGCTCACGCGTCTCGCCGACTAGACGCGCCCGGCTCGGCTGTCAAGGCGTGAGGCACGGCGCTCGCGCGTCTACTTTGGCTGAGCACCAGCTCGTTCTTGCCATGTCGGCCGCTGCGCCGACTAAGGCGCCAGCTCCGCCGCCACCACGCCGAAGATTAGGGGACGAAGCGCCCGCGCGCTTACCCCCACGCACGTAGCACCCCCGGACCACCCCGCTGCCCGCCTTGTAGGCACCGCCTTGGCGGGACGGCACGTCTGACGGCATTCCCCACACATCGCACCGGCGCAGGTTATGTCACTCCAAGTTTTGTCTTGTTCTCATAAACACCTTCAGTGCATCAATATTCTTTCGCAAGACGAGCTTGATCAGAAGCCCCGACTGAAGGTGAGCCTGTCTAAGAGAACAGGGCAAACCTTGCCGTTATATGCAGAAATACGGTGCGAGCACAGCAGGTGCGAGCAGTTGTCGTTAACAGACGCTAGCCAAGCTCCCAAGAAAAATAGGCCTCTATCAGTACATCAACATTCCCCGAGCCGCATAGTGCCACCATGGAATGTGGATGCACTGAAGAGGCCCATTTTAGGGGAGCAGCACCTATCCGAGCACGTAATGCAGGTACAATGTTACACCAGCACGCTATATATACCCTATCAGCGGGGAAAACAACCGGCATAAGTCCAGCCGGCGGAAGCCCAACCGGCGAAAGTCAAGCCGGCAGAAGTCCAACCGGCGAAAGTTCAGCCGGCAGGAGTCCAACCGGTGGGGGAGCGTCGCAGCATCGTACCACCGCGATGCTCCAAGACCCACGCCGGGAGAAGGAACGTCGCAACATGGTATCACCGCGCCCCCTCAAGTCTCGCACCGCATCAACCAAGCCCATTGGTGGCCGGCGATCGCTTATCGTCAAGGCGCTCCCACACCGAGACGCAGCGTGCGTGCGGCGACTTACGACCGCTCGCCCCTATGTCGGCGCATTTGACTCGCTTAGCACCCCGATCCGGCGGGCAATCACCGACCCCGCCAAATCGGAGGCAACTTCGGCCTCCAATCCGCCCCCTCGGTGGCGAGGCCAACCTCGACTTCGATCTTCGCTCCAGACGACAAATCCGACCCCGCCGCAGCAAGACTCTATGGGTGACAAAGCCTTCGCCAAGCCGCCCAGTGCCATACCTTCGCAATAAGGCGAACACTACACTTCGAACGTTGGAAAAGCTCACGGCGCGAGGGACGGAGGGCCAAAGGGCTCGGCAACATGGCCCGGCCGTGAAGCCCTTCACCATGAGAGGCTCCTATTGTAGGGGTGGCCTGCACCTAAGCCAGCGAGCTGTTAAGAGAGTGTAAGGCCCAATGGGACATGTATAGTGACATAGGTACCCACGAGGGAGGTACTCATGTGTAAGGGTATAATTGTAAAGGCACTCCCCATGTGGATGTATATATGTAGGACATAGGCCACGGGGAAAGACCCTAAGCCATTTTCTACTCACCTAACTCCCCACTACAATACTCTCTCTCTGTTTGGTCTGTAGCCACAACAGCTGCCGTGAACATTGCTTTCGCTGCCAAAGAAAACAATGCAGTTGGCTGAAAGTAGTACTGCAGAAAGAAGCAGCAAATTGGAAAGGAGAAGGAGTAGAGAACTGCTCCTAATGATCGGCAGAGAAGGACTGGTAGCAGCCGAACCAAAGACACCAAGAAGGCTAATGCTGCAGCCAAGTATTGCTGCTGCAACATACACCCGAAAGCAGCAATAAACTGAAGAGAAGAGCCAGCCGAAAAACCAAAGAGCATGCAATCAATGATCCGGACTGCAGACAGAGACTTGCGGCAAAGACTTGCTGAAATGATTCACATGCAGTTCGGCCAAGAGCTAGAAAGCTGATTTTTGGTTACAAGCAGTTCGGCCAAGACAAGAAAAATGATTAAAAGCTTCTTCTCTCCGAACACAAAGAACACTAGAGACAAAAGAGGGAACAAGAAATAAGAACAGAGATGCACAAAACTCAAACACAGAATTTCATAGATTGAGACAAAGACATACGCAATTACATGATAGTTGTTCTCAGCTCATCTCTCTCTCAATCTCACACTAAGTCCCCATACATGCTTGAAAAACAAGAACTCAAAGCACACATGCATAGGAGACAAACTCACACATACACACTCTCTCAAGCCATCTCTTTCTAAAAATCTCCTCTCATTTCATGTGCTGAAATTCTTGAAGGCTACTAGAGAACACCCTCTCTATTTATAGCCTCCACTAATGGTTTTACAACCCACTTTACCCATTAGCGCTCAACAACTCATGGCGCTTTATCCACAATCCACTTCCTATAGTGCAGCTTTGCGTATTTACCAAAACGCCCCTCGCGCACCTTCCAGGAAGCTTCCTTATTCCTTGCCTTCCAAGCCACGTAGCCACCTCGAGTCCTCGCCGTCTTCGGCACACCCCGACCGCTCCGACCTCAGCACCACCTGCGCCTAGTCCGGTCATCTCGTGCCTCGCCACGACTCCACCTCGATGTCCTGCAGCCATCACAGACAAGAAACAAATCACATAGCACCTCTCGACATATTGTAACCATACAATAGCATCAGATGAAATATTCAAAGCCCAAACTGATCGAAACAAAAAATAAACTACTTAAGCACGTTCGACCTAGTTCGACAAGGTCCGACCGAAACCAACTGCACCGCGCAACGACATGGTCCGAACCACACAAACCAAACTCGACTTTCCTAAATCGACGTCAATTACTCATCACACACTCGGGGACACCTCCACATGGTCCATCAATCTTCGATCTGTGTCTTTGCTCTTTTGTCACACTCTGCGGAAGCCCCGAGGTGTAGTAGGAGACATTTGTTGTTGGGTGTTGATAAACATCATCCGGATGTTTTCTTCTTAACTATCATCCAAATTTGTGACCATTAGATTAGAGATCCAATGGCCATGAATTCTCCCCACCCCCCAAAAAAATCTCCCCCTCCTCCAAAAAAATCTCCCCCCTCCAAAAAAGAGGTCGTTGGATCTCTAATCCAACAGTCTCAAATTTGGATGATTGTTAGTAAGAAAACATCCGGGTGATACCTAGACACACCCTTGTTTAGTCCAGGTGGAAACCACTTTTCCGTGTAAACTCCGTGGAACCACGTGTGAAAGTTTTCAAAATTCTCAAATAGTGTTGCATCGGTATGACAATAGATAGGGTGAATGATACCATCCAAAAATTTTCCCAAGTATTATTGATCCTTAACTCAAGTAACTGGAGATTTATCAACAATACGATCAATAGCCAAAATCTCAAATCAAATAGCGCAAGGAATCAAAATATGGAAGGAAGCAAACCCTGGAGGTCTGACATCTGAATTAGGCTGGTCTGATCGGACCTTACCGCAATAAATAGTGATTTCAGGCGTGAATAGTAAATTCAACACTGTTGTGAATCTTAAAATCTACGTAACTTTTGATCCGACGATTTAAAAGCCGTGAGACTTTGCACACACCTTACTTAAGGTCTCAAAAACCTATTCCATCCATGAATCACATAAATCCATATCAAATTTTAGACTTTTTTGAGATTGAATTGCACCAAAATAGGCAAAATATAAAATGGTGAATATGACTTGCTCTCAGGCAGAGGATGGCTAAGATGGCTCAAGATGTATTCCCACATATTACAGCAAGTAAGAACATAGAAGAAATCAAGCCAAAAATCCTCAGACCACAAAATCACTTGGTGAAGTCAAAATCAAGGAAAACTGGCTTTCTTCGTGAATTTGCTATCAAAGTGACTAGATGAGTGGAGATTGATTTCGAGATATTATCTCTATCTCTTATTTGTCCTTGGTAAAACAAGATCTGAAGAGGGAAGAGAAGAGGAAAAACAACCAAATTAAGAGCAAATCAATCAACACAAGAGAGATTCATAGAGATGAACAAAGATTGATATATTACTATTTACAAATAAAGGTTTTACATCCACTCTAACTAGAAGACAAGAGAGCACACAACAACACTCAATTTCTCTCAAACTCTAACCCTAACACTTGGTCTCTAGAGATGATGATTGGATCGTCAACTACAAGCCTCAATTACAACTCATTAAATAGATGGGCTAATCAGCCACATCTAACCCTTAGTGCATATTATCTACTTAGCACAATAGGAGAAACCCAATAACTCTACACACACAGATTTTAATTCACATACTACGCTTATACACTTTTTTAAAGTGCATAAGTCTGAATTCGTTAAGTCCTTAGCCTTGATCTATCTTAATCTTGTTAGCTTTTCCTTGACCTAAACTGCTCTTTCAAGTGCCACTCAAGCACCATGGTTTTTATCCAAGATAGTTTATGATATTTTGATCAAACTACCAAAATACATTTTCTTGACCCGATCATCTCTTTCTATTGCAAGCAATCATCATGCTTTCCACATATAGCTGCACTACTTTCTTGTTATACGTTAGTAAGTCTCTCTTATTTCGATTCCACCGAACCACACCTCACTTGGACAGACCAAGCCACATGGTACAACCTGCTGTTTGAGCTTCCCTTCAACATTTCTCGCCTTTCTTGTGCCATGCTTGAGGTTACCATCTCAATCAACATCCTCGATCGTTCTGGGCCTCGGCTGCTCTAGAGCATAGCCCCGATCCTCACTACTGACTCCAAGCAACCCCACATACCTAAAGACAAAGAAATTATTTTCGAGTATAAGTTCTTCACAACTTGACTCACGTTAGCAATAACATGTCTCATGCAGCATATAAACCCATACCTTGCTCACCAAAACTCATTAGGTGACTCAAAACCACAAAAACCAAAAATTGGCTAAAGCCTCAAGTCAAGCCAGTGTAACCAGACTGTTCCTGTGCCTTGGTTGAACTAGAAAACAATACTGGTCTAGTCGGCCAGTCTAAAAACCATTTGACAAATTCCAAAAATAAGCAATTGAAATATCTGATCTTCCCAAATTCCAACGGTTTGTTACAACATAATCCAGGCCCCGCTCACATGGTCCTTCAAATATTTACCATATATGGGAGCCATATATATGGGAGGTGATACTATATAACACTGTAAAACTTCGAGATCAAATTCAATCTGAAGGACCAAGTGAGAAGGTTCAGAATTATGTTGTAATAAACCATTGAAATTTGGGAAGGTTGAAAAATTCAAATTGCAAATTTTGTTTGATTTTGGAACTAGCCTACAAACCGGCTGGTTAGATTGGCACAAATGATGAACTGGCACGTAGAGCTTTCGAAGGATAGCAATGTGTCACATACTACTGCTGGTGATAATCAGGATATTGATTCAATGTGTATATGCATCAATATAGTGATGTGTCGCATCAATTTAATGGGTGACACTCATCATTTATTGATAGAGAACACTGCATATCTCAGTGCAAGGACTGTGTTTCAAGGTAGGCGTTTTCGCACAGTGGTTCAACTAGTGCGAATTGGTGGTTCAAAGCGATCAGCGTCAGTGTAAGACCGGCTGGTTTGGGAGCTCTCGAGCAAATTTTGATTTTTATGGTTTTAAGTTTCAGAATGAATTTGGGTGATCTAGGTTTGGGTTTATGGGTTGCATGAGTCATGTTACAGCTAACGTGGGTCAAGTTATGAAGAACTTGTGCCCGAAAATGATTTCTTTGTTTTTGGACGTGCAGGGTCACTTGGAGTCAACCATGGTCAACGGCGAGGGTCGAGGCTACGCTTATAGAGGAGCCAAGACCTAGAATGATCGAGAATGTTGGATGAGATGGTGTGCTCAAGTATGGCATGAGAAAGGCAAGAAATGTCAAAGGGAAGTTCGAATGGTAGGATTGCACCATGTGGTTTGGTCGGTCTAAGTAAGACGTGGTCTAGTGAAACTGAAATGAGAGAGACTTGCCGATACATGGCGAGCCATTGATGCACTTACACGTGGCAAGCATGGTGATTTCTTGCGATGGATGGAGAAGATCAAGTCAATGGAAGGGTATTTTGTTAGTTTGACCAAAATATCGAAATTGGCTTTGGAATAAAACCACGGCACGCGAGTGGCACTTAGAAAGGCAATTTAGATCATAGAGAAGCTAGTATGGTTAAGTTGGATCACAGCTTAGGACTTAACGGATTCAAGCTTATGCATTTTGAAAAGCGTGCATAAGTGTATTGTTTGAGTTAAAACCCGTGTGTGTGGGGTTATCAGATTTTTTCCATTTGTGCTAAGTAAATAGTATCTACTAGGGTTAGATGTGGCTGGCTAGCCCATCTATTTAATGGGTTACAACAGAGACTTGTAGTTAACCATCCAACTTTCGTCTCTTGAGACTAGGTCTTCACAAGTCTTAGGGTTAGGGTTAGAGAGAAGAGTGATGTGGTGTGCTCTTTATCGTCAAAGGTATAGTGGCTATAAAACTTACCTTCTCAAGTAGCAATACATCAATATTTGTTCATCTCCATAAATATCTCTTGTGTTGATTGATTTGCAATTGTCTTTGTTGCAGGGGTGGCCCCCACCTAAGCCCAGCCGGCCTGTTAGAAGGTTGTAAAGCCCAAAATAGGACATGTATAATGACATAAATGCCCTTGAGAGGGATACTTGGGTGTAAGGACATAATTGTAAAACACTCCCCATGTGAATATGTATATGCCACCCAGGCCATGGGGGGAGGCAGAAGCATTGCTCACCTAACTCTCCACTACCATACCTCTCTCTCTCTCTCTGTTTGGTCTGTAACCACAACAGTTGGCGCTGTCTATGGGGACGACGAGAGCAAACTCCAAGATCTGAGGAAGGATGGCACCAAAGAAAGCTTCATCATCGGTGGCGGAGAAGAAGAAGAGGGGCGCGACGGAGGCACGCGTCAGCACCAGGACCTCGGCATCGGCGGCTGCGGGCGTGGACATCGACGCCAGCGCTGCAGCTACTCACGTCGACGCTCATGGTGCGACGATCGACCCCTCCGCTGGCGCGACGCTTGGCACCGGCAGCGTGGATCGGGATGTCGGGAGCGGTGACACCAATGCACGTACGGGCACGGCCACCGCCCCTACATCCGGCATATGAGTGCTAGGTGGTTCCGACGGCAACGTCAACCTCGTCACCGACTTCGGAGTGTTAGTGATGTGCCCAAGAGGCAATCATAAACAATTCGGTTTTATAGGCTAAAAGGGATATTGATCCATATGGGATTAGGGTTCTAATGAGCCTACATCGGGAAGCCCATTAGCATGCTCTATAAATATGTGGAGGCGGGGCTGCAGGTATAGTGAATACTATTCCCAAATGTTAGTGATATGCCCTAGAGGCAACATGGAGATGTTATATATATATATATATATATATATATATATATATATATATATATATATATATATATATATATATATATATATATATATATATATATATATATATATATATATATATATATATATATATATATATATATATATATATATATATATATATATATCACATACTATGTTTATGATGCATTGCTTTGTTCCTTGAAATAGACATTATCATTATTGATCAATGAGTATGTGACTTATTCATGAGACTCTTAATGCCAAAATGTTGCTATTTCTAAATGATCCCTGATCATATATCATGTGAGGAACAAATATGATTCAAAGATCAGCATATGTATTGATTGATGATCATGTCTCATGGATCATGGTATGGTGAACCAAATCAATAATATGGACATGTGTTAGTGAACATATGTTGGATAGACCCGCCATGAGACACTGCAGAGATTCCATGTGTCATCAGTTGGTCTCAAGTAGTGTTTATGTAGAATCCTTAGACTTGAGATCATCATGGTTCCCAACATGCATAGTAGCCTATTTTGGGACTACTAACCACTACTCCGTAACTCAGGTAGTCATAACAAGAGTCTTCGGGTTTGCTATGAAACATGTAGTGGGATGTGAATGATCAAGATAGAATTTGCCCCTCCTTATGGGAGAGATATCTCTGGGCCCCTCGATGTAATGGATTATGAAAGTGCATGGCCATGCCAAGGTGATTGAGGAGTCAATCACGAGTTTATAATCCATCACGGAATCGAGAGAGTGATTGAGCTATTAAGAGGATGACACAGGTCTCGCCTTGAGCTCAATCTATATCGTGAGACAAAGGGATTAGTACATGAGAACATTACGAGTTCAAAGATATGATCTTTACGTATACTTTGGGGTTAATATGTCTTGCTAGAGGCCGCTATTAACGGGTGACCGAAAAGGCGTTTCAGTCGCGACCAAGTATACGTGAACCTACGTGTCGCACACTTAGCGGGTTGGAACACTAATTCGAATGTGATTCGGATGTGGGCTCAATTCGGATAGAGATCCGGATAGACTCCTATTGGGCCTCGGTCCACGAGGCCCAAGTGAAGAGTCTATATATATGGAGGTGGGGTGAGGGATGTACACACGCTTGCTCCTCCCGAGCAAAACCTAGCCGCCACCTCCCGAGCCAAACCCTAGCGCTCGCGAGTCTTTGGTACACTCGCGATCGGCGTTCCAGCCGGGCGTGTGGATACGGTGGAGGCGCTGCTCGTTGCGGCGTTGATCAGCATCAACAATCTCTGATTGGATCCGCTCGTGGTGTGGTTGATCGCGTGGAGGAGACGATCCGCTTGGGACGATCGGCTACTTCCACTACTACCTCGACGCGGCGTGGTTGGATCCGCTTCTCCAACTCTTCTTCACTGCGGCTGCGCGTCTAGTGGTAACGATCTATGATCCCTCCTTAGCATGATGTCACGGTGTGCGCGGTAGAAATTTTTATTTTCGCTATCGTAGCCTCACGCGCTTTCCTTTACCAAAACCACGCCGCCACCTCCCTTGGCGTATCCCAAAACCCTAGTCGGGCGCGCGGTGCTAGCACACCAGCGCACGGCGTTCCATCCACGGATGTGGACTTGAGAGGCGCTGCGGATCGTGGCGCTAAGCGGGGCGATCTCGAGGAGAGACGGTTGGGCGAGAACGTTCGACTACTACTATCGCTGCATCGGCGCCGCTTCGTTGAATCGGTGCATCAACGATACTTCGCCGCATCGCGCGTCTAGTGGTAACAATCTATGATCTCTTACTTGCATGGCTTCCTGGTTTACGCGGTAGAAAATTTTATTCTGCGCTAGTGTAGCGTACGCGTGTTCCTACACGGAGTCCATCGCACCGACGCGCCGAACAGGTTCAGCGTGCACGCCGTGGTCGCGGCCAACCCGACGGCACAACCGGCTGCGCCGGCTGCTACAACCGCGGTAGCGGTGGAGAACGCTCTACTAATGGCCATCGGCACGCTCCAACGGGAGCTGGTAGACCTTCGCGGAGCCGTAGGGATATACAAGAGGCTGGGAGCCAACAAGTCCCACCAGTGGCCATGCTGGAGCCCACGGCAGAGCGGGCGGATTGACGCGACGCCCCTACCTCCAGTGACATCCCGCTGCACAGTAGATCCAGAATCACCCCTCTCTGCGGGCCTGCAGCAGCCGGCATGGCTGGAGGGCTTCAAGTTCCCCAACGCCATTGAGCTGTACAAGGGCGACACGGACCCTCGGGAATTCGTGCGCGTGTACGAGACTGCCATCGAAGCTGCAGGCAGAGAAGACACGACCAAGGCGAAGGGGCTCCCCCTCGCGCTGTAGGGAGTGGCGCTCTCTTGGTTTTTCACCATAGAGACAAACTCCATCTACGCGTGGGAGCAGATCCACGACCGCCTCTACAACAACTTCCAGGGGAACTACGTCGAGCGCGTCGACGAGGATTAGCTCTTCGCCGTCAAGCAAAAACCCTCAGAGAAACTGCGGGAGTACTTCAAGCGCTTTGCTAAGGTACGTTGCCAAGTTAAGGATGTTAATGAGACAACCATTATCAATGCAGCAATACAAGGCCTCCGCCCGGGGCCGTTGGCCGATTACAACGCGCGCAAGCCAATCAAGACGGTCGCGAAGCTCTTCGACAATATGGAAGAGTATGCGCGGGCGAAGGAGGACGCACGACGGCGCAAGGGCGACGACTCCGACACCATTCAGGCGGAGCACTCGTCGCAGAAAGGAGACCCACTGGCAGGGGACAACTCCCCAAAAGGCAAGTGCAAGCAAGAGTCTTCGAGGGATGCCCCCCGAGCGCAAGGATGCCAAGCACAACCAGGGCTCGTTGAGTGGCAAGCCCAAGCCCAAGCGCAACCAGCGTAGACCCCAAAAGGCCTGATATGTCTTCGACATAGAGGGCGCCTCCGAGGACGCCGCCCCCGCCTTTCGCGGGTGGGGCCGCGGAGGCCGGGGGTGGGGACGTGGCCGGGGCCACGACGAAAGACCCTGCGCAAAACAGGAAAAATCCGGACTACGACATGTGGTGCGAGGTGCACGGCCATGGCGACCATTTCACGCGGACATGCACCGCAATCGTGGAACTGTGGCAGACAACCGCCAGGGATAAAGCCCTGGAAGCGGCATCCCCCGTCGTGGCCCACGTGCAGCAGCCACAAGAGAACCCCCTACAAACTCAGGCCAAGAGGGGGCCAACACCAGATCATCAACGTCATCTCCGGAGGCTTCTCACTGGAGGCCTCCTCGGCGCAAGCACCTCTAGGGGTGGTGCATTGCGAAATCTCCTTCCCGCCTGCCGACGCCCAGGGCGTGGAATTCCCTCACCAAGATCCCCTGGTCATCCAAGCCGCCATTGCAGGCTGCGATGTCAAGCGTGTTCTGGTCGATGGGGTAGCTCCGCGAACATTCTATTTGTGGCGGCCTTCGACCAAATGGGGATCCCCATAGTCGCTTGGGTCCCTCGAGAATCCCGTTCCAAGGCTTCGGGGGTCAACCACTAAAGGTGCTGGGGCAGGTACGCCTCCAAGTCTCCTTTCGCCAAGGCGACAACGCCAAGAGCGGAGACGTCACCTTCAACGTCGTCGACATCTTGCATCCATATAATGTCATATTGGGGCGTCCAACCCTCAACTCCTTCAGGGCGGTCCCGCACCACGGCTTCTTATGTATGAAGCTCCCGAGCCCACAAGGTGTCATCACCATCTTCGGTGATCAGGACCTCGCTCGGCGTGTGGAGTCTGGTGCTAGGGGCCTGCACTGCAAGGTGCATGTCCTCACTGACAAGTCAAAGGCGGACACGCCGTCCGCTCCGGGATGGACGCCTAAGCCCCGGCCGGAGGGTGGGGTCAAGAGGGTGCCTCTCCAAGCTGAAAGTTAGTTCGTGTCCATCGGCGAGGGCCTTCCCCCGGAGGTGGAGCAAGGCTTGCTCCGGGTTCTTTGGGACAACGCGGATGTCTTCGCGTGGTCCCCAGAAGACATTAAGGGCATGGACCATGCCCTCATCGAGCACAACCTGGCGGTCCGCCTCGACGCCAAACCGGTCAAGCAGAGGCTTCGGTGCATGTCCATCGATCAGCAGTAAGCAGCTAAGGTGGAGGTAGCGAAGCTTCTCCAGGCTGGGGTCATCCGCGAGGTCCAACATCCGGATTGGCTTGCCAACCCAGTGCTGGTGAAAAAGGCCAGCGGCGCCTGGCGTATGTGCATCGACTTCACTGCCCTTAACAAGGCGTGCCCGAAGGACAACTACCCCTTGCCACGCATAGATCAGCTGGTAGATGCCACCCCGGGGTGCGAGCTCATGAGCTTCCTGGATGCATACTCCGGCTGCCACTAGATCTACATGGCCAAGGACGATGAAGACAAGACCAGCTTCATCACGCCGATTGGGACATACTGCTTCGTTAGGATACCCTTCGGCTTGAAGAATGCGGTGGCAACATTCACCCGCCTCAACGTGCTAGCGCTGGCCTCCCAGCTCGGGAGGAACGTGGGGGCTTACGTCGATGATGTGGTCATCAAAACCAGGTAGCTCATCTCCCATGGTCAGGATCTCCAAGAGACCTTTGACAACCTCAGGAGAGTAGGCATCAAGCTCAATCCGGACAAGTGTGTCTTCGGCGTGCAAGCAGGCAAGCTCCTGCGTGGCATCCAGGCGAACCCCGACAATGTCGACGTGATCCTCGCTATGGAGCCGCCTAAGATGACAAGGGAGGTCCACAGGCTCGCTGGCCGTATGGCCGCGCTGAGGCACTTCCTGACTAGGGCAGCGGAGCGAGGCCTGCAATTCTTCAAGATCCTTCGCGGATGCGATGGGTTTCACAGGGATGACAACTGCGCAAAGGCCATTGACGACCTCAAGAGGCACCTCGCAAGCCAGAGGCTCCCCTCCTACTTTACCTCGCCGCTACAACAACAGCGGTCAGCGCCGTCCTTGTCCTCGAGGAGGGCGCCCTTCAGCGCCCCATATACATCGTCTCCAAAGCCCTCCAGGGCGCCAAGACACGGTATACGGAGCTGGAGAAGTTGGCATACGCATTGGTCATAGCCTCGAGAAAGCTCCAGCATTATTTCCTGGCCCATCCAATCACGGTGCCATCCTCATTCCCTCTAGTGGAGATGCTACATAATAAGGAGTCCACGTGGCGCATTGGCAAGAGGGCGGCCGAGCTTGCGCCGTTCTCCTTGACTTACGCCTCGCGAACGGCAGTTAAATCCCAAGTCCTTACAGGCTTCCTCGCGGAATGGACTCCCCCGGCCCAGCACGTCCAACTGCCAGAGGACCCGATGTGGATGCTCAATACCGACGGAGCTTACGGCGCTTCGGGCACTGGCATGGGTGCAGTGGTCACTACACCGAAGTGGCACCGCCTGCTGTACTCGGCGCACCTTGGATTTCTGGCCACCAACAATCCGGTCGAGTACGAGGCGCTGCCCTTCGGTCTCGCAAAACTCAAAGCTCTTAGCGTGCGACAGGTCCTTGCCCGCACTGACTCACGTCTGGTGGTGGGCCATGTGGACAAATCTTACCAAGCTAAGGACCCTGAACTGGCCAAGTACCTGGCAGCTGTTAGAGCGAAGGAGCGACACTTCCTCGGTGTCACGATCAAGGCCATCCCTCGCTTAGATAATGAACAAGCTGACGTCCTCGCAAAGGCCGCCAACCAGCAGCTTCCCCTCCCCGTGGGAGCATTCTACGAGGTTTTGCCCGCGGCAGCCATCGCTCAGGACAACCGCGACGCGGCTCTCGTCCACCAAATTACCCAGCAGGGTGACTGGCAGGAGCCCATCTATGGTTTTTTGCAGGGCATTGCGGAGCCAGACGACCCCCTAGAGTTTCGGCGCCTGCAGCATTGCGCCAGATCCTTCCAGGTGCTCGACGGTGTACTCTACAAAAAGGGAGTATGCGCCCCACTCCTACGATGCCTTTCCCGCGAAGAAGGAAAGCAACTTCTCGCGGAGATCCATGTGGGGCTCTGTGGCTCGCACATCGCGCTGAGGTCGCTAGTCGGCAAGGCATTCAGGCACGGTTTCTACTGGCCAACCACCGTTGCTGATGCGCAAGACCTCGTGCGCCGATGCCAAGGTTGCCAATGGATGGGGCGGGTCATCCGCAAACCCCCGACGAGCTTGCAGCCTATTCCCCCAGTATGGCCGCTGGCATGGTGGGGCATCGACGTCGTTGGGCCACTTCCCCGGGCCTCAGGCGACCTCTGGTTCGTTGTAGTTGCCTTGGAGTATTTCTCTAGGTGGCCAGAGGCTGTCGCTTTGCTCGGATAACCTCCGCGGCCATGCAGTGCTTTCTTTGGCAGAACATCATATGCCGCTTTGGAGTACCTAGAGAGCTCACTGTAGATAATGGTCTGCAATTCGACTCTGCCCCATTCAAGGAATTCTGCGACAGTATATGCATCACACTCAGATTCGCTTCGGTCGGGCACCCACAGTCCAATGGAGCGGTCGAGCAGGTGAATGGCGCCATCTCCGCCGGAGTCAAGAAGCGTCTCGTCGGGCTACCAAAGGGCAAGTGGCCAGATGAGCTCCACAGCGTACTATGGTCCCTCCGCACAACGGTGACACGTCCAACGGGATTCACGCCGTTCAAACTCCTCTTCGGCGATGAGGCCGTGACGCTCGAAGAAATTAAGGCTGGCTCGAGGAGCGTCCTTGTCCAGGCGCCAGCGGAGGAGCGCCAATTGTCCCTGGATCTTCTCGATGGAGATCGAGTATGCGTCACCCAGCACATCTAAAAGTACGCGCGTCAAATGGCGCGTGCGCGCGACCGCACCGTATACTCATGGGAGATCTCGTCCTCAAAATGGCGCTCCATGTGGAGACCGTCGGCAAGTTGGAGTCCAAGTGGGAGGGGCCATACATCGTCGCTGCAGCTTTGTAGCGGGAGCTTATCACCTCGCAACGTTGGAAGGGCAGACACTTTGCCACACATGGAATGCAGATAGGCTGCGGCGATACTATGTCTAGGGCTGAAGGGAAGCCTGTAGCAAGGTCAGCACCCTATCGGTTGTAAGATGCTCACCCGTGCAAACGGGAGATTAATAAAGGCAACCGTCCACAAAACTAGCTCATTTTGCATAAAGACGCGCGGAGGCACGCCTCCACGCGCACTCTCCGGAGTATAAAAAAGACGCGTGGATGTTGTCCTTACGCGCACTCTCCGGAGTATAAAAAAGATGTGGATGTTGTCCTTACGCGCACTCTCTGGAGTATAAAAAAGATGCGCGGATGTTGTCTCTGCGCGCACTCTCCGGAGTATAAAAAGACGCATAGATGTTGTCCCTGCGCGCACTCTCTGGAGTATAAAAAGATGCGTGGATGTTGTCCATACGCGCACTCTCTGGAGTATAAAAAGACGCATGGATGTTGTTGTTGGTGATATGCCCTAGAGGCAACATGGAGATGTTGAATATATCACATACTATGTTTATGATACATTGCTTTGTTCCTTGAAATAGACATTATCATTATTGATCAATGAGTATGTGACTTATTCATGAGACTCTTAATGCCAAAATGTTGCTATTTCTAAATGATCCCTGATCATATATCATATGAGGAACAAATATGATTCAAAGATCAGCATATGTATTGATTGATGATCATGTCTCATGGATCATGGTATGGAGATACCAAATCAATAATATGGACATGTGTTAGTGAACATATGTTGGATAGACCCGCCATGAGACACCTGCAGAGATTCCATGTGTCATTAGTTGGTCTCAAGTAGTGTTTATGTAGAATCCTTAGACTTGAGATCATCATGGTTCCCAATATGCGTAGTAGCCTATTTTGGGACTACTAACCACTACTCCGTGGCGGGGGTAGTCATAAAAGTAGTCTTCGGGTTTGCTATGAAACATGTAGTGGGATGTGAATGATCAAGATAGAATTTGCCCCTCCTTATGGGAGAGATATCTACAGGCCCTCGATGTAATGGATTATGAAAGTGCATGGCCATGCCAATGTGATTGAGGAGTCAATCACAAGTTTATAATCTATCACGGAATCGAGAGAGTGATTGAGCTATTAAGAGGATGACACAGTCTCGCCTTGAGCTTAATCTATATCGTGAGGCAAAGGGATTCGTACATGAGAACATTACGAGTTCAGTGATATGATCTTTACGTATACTTTGGGGTTAATATGTCTTGCTAGAGGCCGCTATTAACAGGGGTGACCGGAAAGGCGTTTCGGTCGCAACCAAGTATCGTGAACCTCTGGTCGCACACTTAACAGGTTGGAACACTAATTCGAATGTGATTCGGATGTGGGCTCAATTCGGATAGAGATCGGATAGACACACTATTGGGCCTCGGTCCACGAGGCCCAAGTGAGGAGGTCTATATATATGGAGGTGGGGCCGAGGATGTACACACGCTTACTTCCTCCCGAGCAAAACCCTAGCCGCCACCTCCCGAGCCAAACCCTAGCCGCTCGCGAGTCTTTGGTACACTCGCGATCGGCGTTCGGCCCGGGCGTGTGGATACGGTGGAGGCGCTGCTCGTTGCGGCGTTGATCGGCATCGACAATCTGATTGGATCCGCTCGTGGTGTGGTTGATCGCGTGGAGGAGCGATCTGTTGGGACGATCGGCTACTTCCACTACTACCTCGACGCGGCGTGGTTGGATCGGCTTCTCCAACTCTTCTTCGCATGCGCTGCGCGTCTAGTGGTAACGATCTATGATCCCTCCTTAGCATGATGTCCGGTGTGCGCGGTAGAATTTTTATTTTCTGCTATCGTAGCCTCGCGCGTTCCTTCATGGTATCGAGCCATCTTGCTTAGTTTGCGATCTGGATCAGCGCATATGTTGATATGCGGTTGTAGTAGATGGATCTATTATAGTCTAGATCAATCGGTTCATGTGATGAATCAATGGTAGCACGGGTTGATGAGATCAATCGGTGAATCGGGGTTAGATGAGGCGCAGATTGTATCACTACTAGTGCCTTAGAGATTGTCTCGGATCGGCATAAGGTGGTTATGTCGAATACTAGTAGGATATGAATCTATAAGCCTCGGGCCAATGAAAAAAAAAACTAGTGTCCTAGAGAATGTCTCGGATCGGCATAAGGTGGTTATGTCGAATACTAGTAGGTTACGGATCTGATGGCCTCGGCCCAGTGGAAAAACTAGCTTCCTAAAGAATGTCTCGGATCGGCACATAGGTGGTTGTGCCGTGCGTACCCGCCTTGTATAGCGTCATGGGTTCACATCGTTAGGTAGAATACGATTCTACGTCTAACTTGTTTTTGCAGAGAATGATGTGAATAGTATGGCCCTATATCTTATTGGAATGTATGAGATGTATGTGATGCATGTAACATTCGTTCGTGGCCTGCGTGTCATGATTATTTCAGCTATTGTTAGCTGTCTATATTGTATTTAACGACCTGCGTGTCGACCTTAATGCTTGAATCTATCTTTGTAATCTTCAATTTCTAGCTATTATAGGTAGTAGCCTAGTTTTGAGGTTACAAGCTTTCAAGCATGGTGGCCTAAAGGAGTGTTGTGGAGGATGGAGATCGTCTACACCTACATGGAGATGGAGATCACCATTTTTGGGCCATACTACTTCACAGTTAAATGTGTTTATCGTGATATTATCTATCTTATTCTTATGCAATGTTTTTGTGATATGTTGCTTTGGTAGGATAGAATCCCTCATAAAATTAGGTGTTCATGCCCTTCCATATGTTGCACCAAAGATAATGATCACCGTATGGTAGGTCTACCAAAGTAGAGTGCCGTCGGTTATCATCATTATTTGGGGTAGATGTTGGACATCTACATGCGGAAGCATTTGGTTTACTTAACAAGGTTATCAAAGCAGTTTTGGACCTTGGGGCATAGGTTGGGGCAGGGCATATTGATGTCACCCAACAAGCAAGAGTCACATAGGGATGTGATTAGCAAGGTGTTGCTTACCCATGTCACTAGTTTTCTAGCCGTGATGCCAAAGCTCACTAGGAATTGGTGAAATGAGGATCTTGACCCACTATGTAACTTAGAGGAGTTTTGTTGCAAAACACATAGTGGGAGTCTTTTGTTAAATAGTTTAATAAAAGATGAACATAAACATAGTGCTAAACTTTGCATATTCTTTGTTGTAGATCATGTCAACTAATGCCGCATCCAGTTCTTTTAATTTGCGATCTATTCTTGAGAAAGAAAAACTCAATGGAACAAACTTTATGGATTGGTATCGCAACTTGAGAATTGTTCTCAAGCAAGAGCGCAAGGAGTATGTCCTTGAGTCTCCTTACCCGATGACTTGCCTGATAATGCTCTCGCGGCTGCACGGAGAACTTATGAGAAGCAAGCGAATGATTACCTTGATGTGAGTGTCTCATGCTTGCCACAATGTCCTCTGAGCTTGAAGCAATATGAGAACACAGATTCCTACAATATCATTGTGGGGTTGCGTGGTATGTTTGAGAACCAAGCAAGGGTGAGAGGTTCAACACTTCAAAGTCCTTGTTTGCGTGCGAGCTTGCGAAGGAATCCGTCGACCCTCATGTGATTAAGATGATTGGCTACATTGAGAGTCCGAAAAGCTTGGTTTCCCTTAGCCAAGAGTTGGCTCGATGTGATTCTCCGATCGCTCCCGAGCTTTGAGCCATTCATATTGAACTATCACATGAACAACATGGATAAGACCTTGGCGAGTTGCATGGGATGCTAAAAGCTGCCGAGGAAAGCATTAAGAAAAGCAGCAATCATGTGATGATGATGCAGAAAGGCAAGGGCAAGCCCAATGTCAAGAAAGGCGCGGTCAAAAGAAAGTTAGCTCCCGATGAGATCGTGAGCAGTTCTAAGGCCAAGCAAGTCAAGAAGGGCGCTGCTCCTAATGCGATTGTTACTCTTGTAAGCAATCGGGGCATTGGAAAAGGAACGCCCAAAGTACTTGGAGGATCTTGAGAAGAAGAAGGAAGTCGACTTCCTCCGTATAAATGTTATAGAAATCAATCTTGCTACTTCATCCACTGATTCTTGGGTATTTGATACGGATCGGTTGCTCACTTATGCAAATCGTTGCGGGGCTAAGAAGAAGTAGAAGTTTGAGGAGGAGCGAAGTGGATCTTCGCGTTGGCAATGGAGCAAAAGTTGCTGCGGTCATTGTTGGCACCATGCCATTGTCTTTACCTTCGAGATTAGTTTTGGAATTGAATAATTGTTATTGTGTTCCATCTCTTTCCAAGAACATTATTTACGCTTCATGTTTGCAAGCGAAAGGTTATGACTTTAGATCTGTGAACAATGGTTGTTCTCTTTATTTCAAAGATATGTTCTATTGTCATACTCCATTGGTGAATGGGTTATATGTTCTTACTCTTGAAGAGTCACCGGTCTATAACATTAATGCAAAGAGGCAACGTTCGAATGATTTAAATCCCACGTTTATTTGGCACCGTCGCTAGGTCACATAAATGAGAAACGCATGGAGAAGCTCCATAGAGATGGTATTCGCACTCATTTGATTTTGAATCATTTGAGACATGCGAATCTTGTTTACTTGGCAAGATGACAAAGGCACCTTTCACCGGTCAAGGTGAGCGGGCAAGTGACTTATTGGCACTCGTACATTCGATGTATGTGGACCAATGAGCTCAATAGCCGAGGGGGTTTTCAACTTTCATAACTTTTATCGATGACTTTAGTAGATATGGGTATATCTACCGATGAAGCATAAGTCTGAATCCTTTGAAAAGTTCAAAGAATTCCAAAATGAAGTGCAAAATCATTTAGGCAAGACAATCAAGTTTCTACGATCGATCGTGGAGGCGAGTATTTGAGCCATGAGTTTGGCAATCATCGAAGGATTGTGGAATTGTTCCACAATTGACTCCGCCAGAACACCTCAATGGAATGGGGTATCTGAGCGGAGAAATCGTACCTTATTAGATATGGTGCGCTCCATGATGAGCCAAAGTGATCTTCCGTTGTCTTTTTGGGGTACGCTCTTGAAACAGTGCTTTCACACTAAACGGGGTTCCATCAAAATCGGAGAAAAGACACCATATGAGATGTGGGCAGACAACGTCCTAACTTGTCTTTTCTTAAGATTTGGGGATGTGAGGCTTATGTAAAACGCGTTTACAACTGATAAGCTCACCCTAAATCGATAAATGCTTCTTTATCGGGTATCCTAAGGAAACAAAAGGATATTACTTCTATAATCAAGGAGAAGGCAAAGTGTTTGTCGCTTGGCATGGTGTCTTCTTAGAGAAAGAGTTTCTCTCAAGAAGGGATAGTGGGAGCACGGTGCAACTTGAAGAAATTCGAGAAACACCAAAACGTTTCAGCTCTCTGAACCACAACAGATGAACAAACTGTTGAAGAACCCGCTGTGGACACACCGCACCACGTGGTCGGAGAGGTCACGTCGTGCACCGAGAGGTACATGTTCTTGACTACTCAACAACGGGACATATTGTTGTTAGACAACGATGAGCCTAAGACCTATGAAGAAGCGATGGTGGGACCAGACTGAGAAATGGCTTGAAGCCATGAGATCCGAAATTGAATCCATGCACAGAATCAAGTTTGGAACTTGGTTGATCCTCCCGATGGTGTTAAAACCATTGAGTGCAAATGGATTTTCAAGAAAAGATAGACATAGATGGAAATGTTCACATCTATAAAGTGCGATTGGTGGCCAAAGGTTTCAAACAAATTCAAGGTGTTGATTATGATGAAACTTTTTCGCCTCGTCGCAATGCTAAAGTCTATTCGGATCATTCTAGCGATTGCTGCATATTTCGACTATGAAATATGGCAAATGGATGTCAAAACAGCTTTCCTTAATGGAAATCTGAGTGAGGATGTGTACATGACACACCCCACGGGTTTTGTCGATCCGCAATCACCGGAAAGATATGCAAGCGCAAAGATCCATTTATGGATTAAAGCGAGCATCTCGGAGTTGGAACATTCGTTTTGATGAAGTAATCAAAGGGTTTGGTTTCATCAAGAACGAAGAAGAGCCTTGTGTTTACAAAAGGCTAGTGGGAGCACACTCGTGTTTACGGTCTTATATGTGGATGACATATTACGATCGGAAATGACATTCCTATGCTCGAATCTGTTAAGTCTTCATTGAAAAATAGTTTCTCTATGAAAGACTTAGGAGAGGCGCATATATTCTGGGCATCAAGATCTATAGGATAGATCAAGAAGGCTAATTGGATTAAGCCAAGATACGTACATTGACAAGGTATTGAAAAGGTTCAACATGCAGGATTCCTAGAAAGGCTTCCTACCTATGACACATGGTATAAATCTTAGCAAGAGTCGGTGTCCTAGTACACCGATGAGCGGGATAAAATGAATGCGATTCCATATGCTTGGCTATGGGATCCATTATGTATGCCATGCTTTGTACACGTCCGATGTCTCGTATGCTTTAAGTGCTACAAGTAGATACGATCGGATCGGTGAAAGTCACCGGATTGCCGTAAAGAACATCTTGAAGTACTTGAGAAGAACTAAAGATGTGTTCCTCGTCTATGGGGGTGAGGAAGAGCTCGTTGTAAATGGTTACACCGATGCTAGCTTCCAAACCGACAAAGATGATTTTAGATCGCAACTGGATTTGTGTTCTGCTGAATGGCGGTGCGGTGAGTGGAAGAGTTCCAAGCAGAGACGATTGCTGATTCTACAACGAAGCCGAGTACATAGCAGCTTCGAAGGCGCTAAAGAGGCCGCTTTGGATCAAGAAATTTGTTTCGAGCTTGGTGTGGTGGCTAGTGCCTCCAGCCCAATGGACCTCTCTCGTGACAATAGTGGGGCCATTGCGCAAGCCAAGGAGCCTAGATCGCACCAAAGTCCAAGCACATTCTACGGCGATTTCATCTCATCCGCGAGATTGTGGAGAGAGGCGATGTGAAGATATGCAAAGTACAAGCGGTTTGAACATTGCAGATCCGTTGACAAAGCCGCTTCCCACCAAAGCATGAGGCTCACACTAGGGCAATGGGTATTAGATACCTACATGGTTGACTCTAGTGCAAGTGGGAGATCATTGGTGATATGCCCTAGAGGCAACATGGAGATGTTGAATATATCACATACTATGTTTATGATACATTGCTTTGTTCCTTGAAATAGACATTATCATTATTGATCAATGAGTATGTGACTTATTCATGAGACTCTTAATGCCAAAATGTTGCTATTTCTAAATGATCCCGATCATATATCATATGAGGAACAAATATGATTCAAAGATCAAGATATGTATTGATTGATGATCATGTCTCATGGATCATGGTATGGAGATACCAAATCAATAATATGGACATGTGTTAGTGAACATATGTTGGATAGACCCGCCATGAGACACCGCAGAGATTCCATGTGTCATTAGTTGGTCTCAAGTAGTGTTTATGTAGAATCCTTAGACTTGAGATCATCATGGTTCCCAATATGCGTAGTAGCCTATTTTGGGACTACTAACCACTACTCCGTGAATCGGTAGTCATAAAAGTAGTCTTCGGGTTTGCTATGAAACATGTAGTGGGATGTGAATGATCAAGATAGAATTTGCCCCTCCTTATGGGAGAGATATCTCGGGCCTCGATGTAATGGATTATGAAAGTGCATGGCCATGCCAATGTGATTGAGGAGTCAATCACAAGTTTATAATCTATCACGGAATCGAGAGAGTGATTGAGCTATTAAGAGGATGACACGTGTCTCGCCTTGAGCTTAATCTATATCGTGAGGCAAAGGGATTCGTACATGAGAACATTACAGTTCAGTAGATATGATCTTTACGTATACTTTGGGGTTAATATGTCTTGCTAGAGGCCGCTATTAACAGTGGTGACCGGAAAGGCGTTTCCGGTCGCAACCAAGTATACGTGAACCTCAGTGGTCGCACACTTAACGGGTTGGAACACTAATTCGAATGTGATTCGGATGTGGGCTCAATTCGGATAGAGATCCGGATAGACACACTATTGGGCCTCGGTCCACGAGGCCCAAGTGAGGAGGTCTATATATATGGAGGTGGGGGTGAGGATGTACACACGCCTGCTCCTCCCGAGCAAAACCCTAGCCGCCACCTCCCGAGCCAAACCCTAGCCGCTCGCGAGCTTTGGTACACTCGCGATCGGCGTTCCACCCGGGCGTGTGGATACCGGTGGAGGCGCCGCTCGTTGCGGCGTTGATCGGCATCGACAATCTACGATTGATCCGCTCGTGGTGTGGTTGATCGCGTGGAGGAGACGATCTGTGGGACGATCGGCTACTTCCACTACTACCTCGACGCGCGTGGTTGGATCGGCTTCTCCAACTCTTCTTCATTGCGCGCGCGTCTAGTGGTAACGATCTATGATCCCTCCTTAGCATGATGTCCTGGTGTGCGCGGTAGAATTTTTTATTTTCTGCTATCGTAGCCTACGCGCGTTCCTTCAGTTGTCCCTACGTGCACTCTCCAGAATATAAAAAAGACGCGTGTATGCTGTCCTGCGCGCACTCTCCAGAGTATAAAAACGACGCGTGGATGCTCTCCCTACGCGCACTCTCCGGAGTATAAAAAAGACGTGTGGATGTTGTCCCTACATGCACTCTCCGGAGTATAAAAAGACGCGTCGATGTTTCTTCGGAGTATAAAAAAGACGCGTGGATGTTGTCCCTACGCGCACTCTCCGGAGTATAAAAAGACACGCGGATGTTGTCCCTGCGCGCACTCTCCAGAGTATAAAAAAGACGCGCGGATGGATGCCTCCACGCGCACTCTACGTATTATAAATAAGACGTGCGGATGTTGCCCCTGCACGCACTCTACGGAGTATAAGTAAGACGTGCGGATGTTGTCCCTGCACGCACTCTACGGAGTATAAATAAAGACGTGCGGATGTTGTCCCTATGCGCACTCTACAGAGTATAAATAAGACGTGTGGATGTTGTCCCTGCGCGTACTTTACAGAGTATAAATAAGACGTGAGGATGTTGTCCCTGCGCGCACTCTATGGAGTATAAATAAGACGTGCGAATGTTGTCCCTGCACGCACTCTACGGTGTATAAATAGGACGTGTGGATATTGTCCCCACGCGCACTCTACGGGGCACAAATAAAGCGAGCGTCTACTTCGACTAGGCGCCAACTCCGCTGCCACCACTTCGAAGACTAGGGGACGGAGCACCCGAGCGTGTACTTCGACTAGACGCTAGCTCCGCTGCCACCACTTCGAAGGGTAGGGGGCGGAGCGCTCGAGCGTTTACTTCAACTAGGCACCAGCTCCGCTACCACCACTTCGAAGGGTAGAGGACGGAGCGCTTGAGCGTCTACTTTGACTAGGCGCCAGCTCCGCTGCCATCACTTCGAAGGGTAGGGGATGGAGCGCTCGAGTGTCTACTTCGACTAGGTGCCAGCTCCGCTGCCACCACTTCGAAGGGTAGGAGACAGAGCACGCGAGCGTCTACCTAGCGTTTGGGCATTTGCGGAGCACCAAGTCCTACAAGTTGATCGGAGGCAGGCGTAATCATGAAAACCGATAGGGACGTCAACCAGTCTTTATTGCATTCACAAGAGAGTGACTAGAGACTCGGTGGTTACATTCGCGAAGAGCTAAGGTTCACAAGTGCCTTCGAGTGCCTAAGGTCGCTACTCGTCCGGCTCCACCTTAATGTGCCTCTGCGTCAAGGTACCACCCGTTGAAGTCCGGGTCACCCAGAAGCTCCGGGCCTCTTCCGCCCATGCCCAATGCCGAAGATGCTGTCGAATCATGCGGTCCAAAAGTAGTAATTGACCCCTATCAAACATCTGCCCGGAGCAAAAATAGCACGCATCATCAGAACGCTTCGGGGCAATCCCACTTTATTTATGCCAAGGGGCGGGGGCCATAAGGCGCCAACATGCAAAAATGGATACATAGCAACACACGCCGACACACCAGACCTGGCATCACACCTGTGGGTCCGCGCCATGCCCAGGGACGGTGGCACCATCTTCGTTGCGTCGTGGAACCTCGTCGAGCCACTGGCCAAAGTTCCCTTCCCTGTGCAGCGTCCGCTACAGCGCCACCTTTGCCGCGTCCTCCCCGATGTAGCCCTAGATCCGGTCATAGTAGGCCCGGACGGCGGGCCGGGCATCGCGAACGGTGCCCGACATCATCCCGGCTCTAGCGGGTCGACTAGCCCGGTGACGTGCTGGCACCCTCGGCTACGGAGCATGGTGAGGGCGACACAAGCACTGGCGAAGCCGCAGTGGTCGCCGAAGGCTTTGGCGGCGTGGAGGGCAAGGCCTGAACCCTCCCCAATTCGCCTCGGGGCCGAACGTTAGGGTTAGCACGTCGACGCAAAGATCCTTGAGGGCACCCTCCAGAGACTCCATCGTCCCCCACGCCGCGACCGAGCCATCACCCAGAGTCCGGTTCCTCTCTCCAAGGGACGCGGCAAGCTGGGCCTTCTCCTCCTCCAGCGTTGCAATCTACTGGAGCAAGCCATCACGCTCTTCCGCCGTGGCACGCTGGGCCTCCGCCGTGGCACGTTGTGCCTCTGCCGCTGCATACTGCACCTCAGAGCGAGTATCTGCGCATCGGAGATCGCCTTCGCGCTCTCTGCCTCCAGCAAACGGATACGCTTGTCCTTCGCGGCGTGAGCCTCTTCAGCAGCTCGAAGCTGGCCCTCTAGCACCCTCCGCTCGCGGATACGTGCCTCCTCCAGGGCTCGGCTGAGAGTGAGGGTCTGCAAAGTGCAGTTCTTAGCAAAGTCTCGGACAGCAGCATAGGTTGTGAACCCAAGCACTTACCCTCATCTCTGAGGCCTCCAGCGCACTCGCAAGAAGCTCCATCCCGCACAACGACAGCGCTCGTCGATTTATGTTGGAGTCGGCGCACTCCGCAACCACATGGAGAACCTGAAGCATCTCTGGCCGAGGAATGAAGTCAGAGACAACCGGCTGCTGGGCCCTCACGCCAATAACATCAATAGCACGTGGCATTGACATCACGTCCTGGGTAGGAAGGCCGGAGACTTCGCTGCCGTCTCCGTTGCTCGATCCTTGACCGTGTCCGGGAGATCTTGTCTCGCCTGATGTCGACGACAGAATGAGCGAGCAAATCAAAGAGAGCTTCGTGAAGTCACGGGGGGGAAAGAATTGCGCCTACCTTCGATACCCTCAGGCGATGCACGGCGGGGTGTTATCTCCGCCTCGGTTGGCACCGTGGCACGGGGAAGTGTTTGCCCCGCCTCGATCTGGGCCACGGGGGATTCATCCGTGCTAGGGGGCGAGTTCCCCCTCGTCCCGGACGTCTTCCCCATCAGACTCCAAATCCCCGGTGACACCGCCCGCCACGTTGAACCTCTCTGAGGGGGAGGGCGGTTGTATCCGGGGGCGCTTCGCCCACGGAGACTTCGGTGATGCTTCCTCAACCGCGACGGTCGGTGCAGGCAATAAGCCCTCGGCGGTCGATGCAGGCGACGAGGCCTTGCCCTCCTGGGCGTCGGTTCCTTGGCCTGTGCTCAGCACCGCCCAAAGCCCCCTCCTAGGGGGCAGTGTGCTCCTCCTCCCTCAAGCCACCGTGTTCGAACCCAGCGACAACCATGCCCCCAGCCTCGGCGGCAGTCACCAGAGATGCGGCGGCGGGCTGGAGGCGGCGGTAGGAGAATGGGCCCTGCGCCGAGAGGGAGACGCCCCTACCTTGCTATCTCCATCACGGTGACGAGTCCGGACCGGTGCCGGCGCTGCATGCTCCAGCACGGGGGTGTCCAGAGCTTCGCATACTCGGTTTATCTACCCTAGCTTCGCTGGGGCGGTCGCGGCTTCGTGCAACTTGTGCTCCTTGGCCGTGTATGGCCCAAGGAACACAATTACCGCGCCCTCCGCATCCTCTAGCTGGAACCCTACAGGCAGAGTGAGACATCGTTCCTAAAAAGTTACATGCATATAGATGTGTGTGTGTGTGTGTGTACACAGCCTATGGCCGAAGAACTTACGGGGAGCGGAGGGTTTCGGAAGAGAAGACACTATCGGTTTTAGGCCATCCCGCCGGGTGGGACCTCGCTGATGCTTCCACCGACTGGAAAGTGGCGCCACTCCGTACATAGTGAACTCCTTGGCGAGGTCGCGCATGTTGAACCGGAGGGTGGTACCGACAAGCCTCCGCGCCTGCTGATCGTCGTCACCTTTGGGCCCACATTCGGTGAACTATTGAAAGATATCGGCCATCCCCGGCACTAGAGACCGCTAGTGCTCGTCACGCGGTGGTAGAACCACCGTCGCATCCAGCCGGACTCCAACTTCCCCCGCGTCGCCAACGTGGGGAAGATCTTTGTACAGTGCGACCACAGTACGAAGTTGACACTGGCAAAGTTTGACAGTGCCCCCCTTCGACTCTCTTCGGCTGACAGCGCGCGTCATGAAGAAGGGCGAATAGGTTCGCGCTGGGAAGGACACCCTCTGTTCGCGCCGCCAGACATAAACAGCCATGCAAACTATCGCATTCGGAGTCAGTTGTGCCAACTCTAGTTCATAAGTCCGCTGGACCTCGTCAATGAAGAGCGTTGCTGGTATCTGGAGCCCAGCCTCGAAATGCACAACGAAGACGATCGCCTCCGATTCCTCCGGATGCAGCTCCATCTCGTCACTGGCCAGCAGGCGAACCGCAGCACGGTCCTCTAGCCTCTTCTCTCGAAGGAGAGTTTGGATCATCTCCTCCGTCACGAGACTTGGCCCTAGCACACGGGAGCAGCGGCCTCCCGCCTTCTCCCTGGCCTCCCATCGCTTGTCGGCCTGCAATGGCTCGTGAAACACCAGAGAGTATTCCACCGACGGCGGTGACGAACCGCGCTGGCTAGACGAGGCGCTACTGCTAGGCCGGCGAGCGGGATCTTCGTGGCAAGCCATTCTCTCCTCGAAAGTGCAAGACCAAACAAGTAGGGGCAGAGACAAGATCACGCCAGCAAGCGGGGAGAAAAGAGAACAAAACGACGGCAAGCGAGCAAATGAGGAAATGGGAAGAAGGCTTGCATGCCGGTGGCAAGCATATATAAAGCCCTGTCACCTCCCCCACGATCGGGAAGGCAACCGGCGGGAGCCCAGTGGTTCGGCTCCCCGTGATCGGGAAGTGCCTAAGGCGCGCAGTCGCAGGCCGCCTGACAGCGCATTCGCAGGCCGCCTGACAGCGCACGACGCCATTAAGCCATTAAGACATCGACTCCGGATTGTGAGATGTCGGGCCGTATGCCGACTACGCGTCTATAGAGCGACCTCGGAAAACACCTCCTTGACGTGTTCACTTCAGACCCATCTCCGCAGGGAGAGCCCGCATCGCGCACGTGAGACAGACCTGCCCGCGCCTCGGCGTGTCCACAGAATGAACCTGTCTCCACCTCGACTTCGCCTCCACAACCGAAGGGCTCCGCGGTTAGGGACGGCGTCGGCAACCAGCTCGACTGTGTATCCTCAGTGCGAGGTTGGGCTACACCAGCAAATGAGACTCCATCCAACAGTACAGAAGGTCATAGGCCGCAGGGACGGAGGGGGCCAAATGACTCGGCAACATGGCTTCGCCCCGTGAAGCCCTTCGCCATGAGAGGCTCCTGTTGTAGGGGTGGCCCCCACCTAAGCCCAGCCGGCCTGTTAGAAGGTTGTAAAGCCAAAAATGGGACATGTATAATGATATAAATGCCCTTGAGAGAGACACTTGGGTGTAAGGACATAATTGTAAAACACCCCTGCTTGATCGTGCAAAAATAGCACACCCGCAAGTGCACGGGTTGCCACTGAAATAGCGGCGAGTGTCGTGTTCTCCACAGGGACTAGACTGAGGCTACCGGTGCTTGGCTAAAGCTAGGTCAAACGAAACGGGGGAGAAAACTAAACTAAAATGACCAAACGAACTAACTATCGAACGAACTACAGACGACGGGACGAACGACCGTACGAATTGACGTCGTACGACCGAACGAACAAAACGATTTAAAGACTAGACGAACGGCGCATCTAATGACACAACGACTAAACGATGAACACGACTATCAAACGAACGAACAAAACGCCCACCGATCGATTTACCTAAATAACTATCGACCGCAAGAAAGCAAGAGGTAGTCGAGAAGCACCGAGGGAGGGTTTAGAAGCACTAGGTGGGTTGAGAGGGAATGAGAGGGAAAACGATCGACAGCTAGCTAGACGACGACGGCACACGACAAACACAGAACTACGAACACATGCACGACTTAACTATCAATCGACCGCTGAGAAAAGCAAAGAGGGAGGATTCAGAAGCAAAGGGAGGTTGAGACAGCACGGGGAAGGGAGACGATCGCCGACTCGCTAAATCGTGCTAGACAACATACAAACACAGAGAGCTACTACTGACAATGACATTTAACAATGACTTAACAGATGACCACACTCATTAGGAACATAACATAAGTGCTAATAAATCTGAAAAAACACAAACCAACATATTAAAAGATAACAGATTCTCATCTACAATTCAACATCCACATATATCACAGTAATAGAACAGGCATAATATCATCTCAGTGAGCACATGCATACATCACAATTCTCAGAAAATATTCCACAGTGCAATAAACATGAGCATAAAGCAAATCTGAAACAAACTAACAGAGCCTAATCACAATCCACTGAACACATGCATCACAGATCACAGATGATAATCCACAATTCATCAACACATTGCAAATGGTAATTGTCAATTAACAGTGCGACCAGTAATTAAAAGAAAATGAAGAAATAAGGGGGAGGAAATTAGACAACCGAGGGGTTGAAGAAGACGATGCTGTCGGTGGAGTGGAGCCGAGGGAAGAGGAAATCGAAGCTCGGTGAAGTTGAAGCAGAGGAGGAAGTCTTCGGTGTCGGTGAAGAGGTGGCGGCCGGCGGCGGCGCTGAAGGGGACGCAGTGGAGAGGTTGCCGTGGATCTGGAGGGGTCGGTGAAGAGATTGCCGTCGGTGTCGGCGCACGGAGGGAGCAGTGTAGGCGGTGTGGTAGTTGACCGTCGGCGCTGGAGCAGAGGATGGGAGAGGATAGCAAGCGGTGGACGGCGTGGTGGTGAAGGGAGGCTGCGAAGGAGTGGTTGGCCGGAGAGGAAAAGGGAGGCACAGGGGCGGCCGAGGATTGGGAAAGAGTTGGCGCGGTGGAGGAGAGGAGAGGGCGGCGCGGTGTAGAAGGAATGGCACGGGGAAGCAATGGAGGAAGGGAAGGGAGGCGGCTGGTGGATCTGGAGAAGGGGGATGTGGCGGCTGGAGTAGAGAGAGGTGGTGCACTGTGCAGAAGGAGGAGGTGTGGTGGAGTGGCGAATCGGATAAGAGGGAGGCGGAGCAGACGGAGAGGGGAGACACGGCGGAGAGAGATGAGCGGGTGTAGAAGAGGTGGCCGCAGACGAGGTCTGGCCCGGCCCTCACCGGCGCCGGAGCTGAAGATGGGGAGGAAAAGCACGGGGAGGCCAAGGGAGAAGAAGTGCCAGGCTCAAACCCTCTCCCTGGCGGCGGCGGCATCTTGAGGGGTTGGGGATTTTTTTTGCATTTTTGCGATTTAGCCCTTAAAAGATCTAGGGTTTACAGTTTGGTCCTTCCTTCAATTTGGTTTCTTCTGTTTTGGCCCCTCCGGAGCTCCATTTTCAGCGCGGTAAGATCCCACGCGTACGTGACGACGCGTACAATTGTACGGAGCAGTCCAGATTTGTTGTTTATGCGCCTAGATCGCCCGACCTACAGAAAATATAGAAAAATGTAAAATGGTCCATTTCGAGCAATTAAATATAGAAAATAGTGCAAATGATGATAAATGGTTCCAAAATGCGAAAAATGTGAGGGTAAAATGACGGCAAATATATATGCAAAAATGACGTATGTCAACCCCCCACGTGAATATATATATATATGCCACCCAGGCCATGGGGGGAGGCAGAAGCATTGCTCACCTAACTCTCCACTACCATACCTCTCTCTCTCAGTTTGGTCTGTAACCACAACAGTCTTGGTTGGTTTTTCCCTCTTCTCTTCTTTGTCCTTGATGTTGCTGTGCCAAGGATGTATAAGAGATGAAGATAGCCTCTAAAAATTAATCTTCACCTATCTAAGTACTTTGATAGCAAGTTCATAAGGAAACCTAGTTTTGCTTGATTTTCACCTCACCAAGTGATTTCATGATCTAAGGGCTTTTAGCTTGATTTCTTTAGTATTGTTGCCTGCTGTAACATGTGAAAATGCATCTTGGCCATCTCCTACCCACGAGTAAGTTGTATCCACCGTTATTCGTATTTTGCCCATTTTTAGTGCAATCTTGCTTCAATCTCAAAAAGGTCTAAACTTTGACATAGATTTTTGTGATCTATGGATGGAACAGGTTGCTAAGACCATGAGTAAGGTGTTTACAAAGTTTTACAGCCTTTGGATCATCGAATCAAAGGATACATGGCGTTTTGGATTCGCAATAGTGCTGATTTTCCTGTTCATTTGAATGAAATCGCTGCAGCAGCGGTTTGACCACTACTATTCACTAGTTTGACCAGAAATCACTATAGCAGTCAGACAACCAGGCAAAATGAATGGTGTTTCAATCAGTTTTTCATTTGGATTTTTTGTGTCGTAACTGGTCTACGATCTTCATAGCTTTTCATAACTATTGGAGTGAAGATCAACAAATATTTGGGGGGAATTCAAAGGTACTATTCACCCCCTCTGTTATCATACTGGTCATGCACAATCGTGTTTGTAAGATGTGAAAAAGACAAACTTAGCATGAATAGTAATTTCACTCTTCATCTCTATTCATTTCACTCCTTGTCCATTTCATATCTTCCAAATTCAAATGAGTTTAATCTTGATATTTTACAAGGTTATGGAATATCACCTCCCTTACATATGGCAATGTTTAGAGAATTTTTGAAAACTTTCACATGTTTTTTTCGAGTTTAAATAGAGAGGGTGGTTTCTGCCTGATACTTGCCAAGGCACCTCTTTCGCTCTAAGAGCTAGAAATTCTCACATCTATCTATTTTCTTATTAAAACAAGGTTATAGTTCTATAGACAATACAACACTTTTTTTTGAACATGAATGTATGTGTTTTAGTATCCAACCGGACAATTGCATGGGCAAATTAGCTAGTTAATATAAGAAATTCTACGACCTCATTAATTGCCAAAAAGAGAACAATCTATATTACTTATTTTGGTGGGATTAGATTTTAACAGTATAGATTGACCTGATATGTACAGACATTATAGTTGTTACACTTGTATCCTAAAGTTGGTTGGGACAATATGCTTAGGTTTTTCTTTGATTCTCGGTGCAATACGCATGTACCATTCTGTAGAACTATGTTGAAAATATATATGGTTCATTTGTGTTGAACAATTGGAAATTGTGTCGAGTTGAAGTTTGTTTCGTGAGAGTTTGCAAGTTTTTAGAGTGTTGCCTCTCAAGGGTGGTCTGACCGTCGGTCCGATGTGACTACCCCTAGTGGGCGGTTAGACCGTTGGTGCGGTGTGACCACTTTCTAGTTGGCAACCACTTTTTTAGAGATGTCGGGACCCGGAGCAACAACTCCAGAACCCTCTGTGTTATTCGCACTATCCCAGGAAAAGCTAGTGCACACAGATTGGACAGTGATACATATCATGCATGATAACCAAACTTTATTATAAAGCAAAAGTACGGCCCTTATGGCCAAGATTACAATAAGGTGGCTTCATGGCCAAACATGAAATAAACAAATGGAAGGTAATAAGAGGAGCAGCCCATCCCGCCTTCCCACAAGGCGAATTGACTGTAAGACGTGGCCTATTCGTCGCGATCCTCAACATAGTTGACATCGCCGCCCTCCGCAACATTGTTTATAGCAAGGTGAGCACATAAAGTACTCCACAAGTTACACCAGAGATATAACAGATTTGATGCATGCATAAGGGGTTACAAAGAAAGGCATAATGTGGTTCATTTGCATAAACAAAGATTATTGAATTAAATACAATAACGTAAGTGCAAAAGCTGAAGTTGATACAATATATAAAAACAAGATTTAACAAAATAATAACGTTAGTGCAGCAACAACCTAACACTAACCTAACCACGGGTATCCCACCCGACCATCTTTCCAAAAGTTTCACAAATTTCCATAAACCAAATTTTATTAAAACCAAAATCTAATCCGTGAAAAACCATACTAAGCATGTCCTTGACCGTGGACACGGCTATCCGTGATAGTTTGTTACTCTGCAGAGGTGTACAACTTTACCCACAAGACATGTTCTCCTGCTTTGCCACCGGATTACACACTTCCTTAGGTGTGCGGCCGAGGAGATCATGATAAGGTCGTTCCAATGTTCCATTACCAAATTAGCTACGCCGCCACTAAGGTTTCACCACAACATGAATCCACATGTTGGAGCCCCTCTTGTGCCATGTGAGACTTCTCATGGCCTACGCCACGCCACATTCAGCCTATAGCGAAACTAAAATGGAACTTCACAAATTACTTAGCCGATCTGTCCCATACTGACTTGTGGTAGTACGGAGTGACTTTGTAATAGTAGTTCACAATCCGGTCCTTAATTTGACTTAGGCCTACCGCATACCCCTTTGTGCCCGGCAACAACATCGAGTCAACAAACTACGACGCATGCCAAAGCACCCACCACCATACCAATGCCTAAGTCTAAAACAGGTTTTATCCATTTTATTTTATCAAAATTTTATAGACCTTCTTGACTCACCAAAGTCAAGAATAGATTTTATAAACCAACATTTCAAGTGAAACCAATCTTCCCACCTAAATTAATCTAAGCATGGCTAAGCAATTTATAAAATGTTCTAGTTAATACTAATGTACCAACTAGGCTTTCATCTATGGTGACAAGGTATGTCTGCTCAAATTCGAGATTGGCCATACAAAGGGAATTGGGTGTAACTAAAGTTTTAAGCACATTTGAACTAATTTGAATAAAAGTATGCATGCATATTAATTTAAAAACAACATAAATAATTTAAATTACTGGGATCAACATGGTCAAAGGTGTAACTTGCCTTGCTCAAGTCTTGCTGCGATTCGTCAAGAAATACTCTCCGATTCGCCGTAATCTATACGCAAAGAACCAAAAGAAATTCAAACAAAATTCAAATAAAATCCAAAAATTCAAAAATAGTCCAGAAATGGATAGTTTAGGATTTTAGAAAAATTTAGAAATTTGAACGAGTTAAATCGGAGTTAAAATGAAGAAGTTATGGCCTTCGAAGTTCTCACGACCACGGCAAACGTGATCGGGCGAGCTACGACCACGTAGTCGACTTACGACCACATGGAAGGTTTACGACCACGCAATGACATATGACCACACGGAAGGTTTACGACTACTCAGTGAAAAATTACGACTACGCCACGCACCGCCTCGACTACGACTACACCGAGAACCTCGACTTCGACTACCAGAGAACCTACGACTCGACTACCAGAGAACTTACGACTCGACTACACGAAAACTTACGACTTCGACTACCGAGAACTTACGACTCGACTACACAGAGAACTTACGACTTGACTACACAGAAAACCTCGACTTCGACTACACAGAAAACCTACGACTTCGACTACACAGAAAACTTACGACTTCGAGGCCGAATACGACCACTCAAACAAGTTAACGGCTACCTAGTCATTTACGACCACATAGTCGCTACGACTACTCAGGCAGCTACGGCTACAGCTAAGACTTACGACTACACGGATCTACGACCACACGGAAGGGTGTTACCTTCGGAAACTGGTTGGCCGCGGGGTGGTCGGAGGGAAACAGCAGAGGGGCGGAGACGACGGATGGTCGAGAGGTTCTTCTGAGTGGAGACGGTCGGTCGGACGAAGAAGCGGCGCGCGAGTCTTCGGCAACAACGGGCCCGGTGGCGCGTCGCTTGGCGGAGAGGGAATGGTAGTCGCCGCGCTGGGGATCACGGCGCGTCGGCGAGGCGCGAAGAGACCAGGCGGCGCCAATTCCTCGCCGGAGCCGCACGCGCGGACGAGGAAGCACGGGTCGGGGCGATTTGGTTCAGGCGGAGGGGAAAGAGGTGGCGCGCACGGAAGGCGAAGGAGGGGATAACGGGCTCGGGAAGGAGCTTTATAGGGCAAAGACGGAGGTAATGGGCTCGCCGGAGTTAAGGACTTTAGAAACAATGATAACGGCGAGAGGCTTTAAGCCGACAGAAAACGGACGGAGGTGGGGCGGTTACTAGCGCGAGCTTAAGGGCCAATAATGGCTTCGGTTGTCGGCCGAGGGAAGGAGTAACCGAAGCTTTTAAAGCTCGGATGGGGTGTTAATGGAGGCCACTGTTGGGGAAGAAGGGAAGAAGGTAACTTCTAAATTTCTTTTTTTAATTTCGTATAAGTTCTCAAGAGTTAATCAAAACTTAGGGAGGGTTAAGAAAAGAAAAGAAAAAGAAACAAATAAAATAAACTCTTTTTTTTTGCTTTAATAAAATATTTTAAATACATTTTCTTGCTTTAGATTTTTAAATAAAATCCAGATAAATCCAAATAAACTCTAGAAAATCAATAGAAGGCAAAAAAATTTGGGATGTTACAAACCTACCCCCCTTAAAGAAATCTCGCCCTCGAGATTTGAACTAGCTAGCAAAGAGATGGGGATGGTTGGCTTTCAGATCTTCTTCTCGCTCCCAAGTTGCTTCGTCTTCTGTGTGATTGCTCCATTGAACTCTACAGAATTTGATGGTCTTTCTTCCAGTCCGCGCTCACTGTCTCGAGAATCTTGATCGGTTGCTCTTGATAGGTGAGATCCTCTTGAAGATCAAGGGTTTCAAGTCCGCTTGATCCGCGGTACTCGAGACATTTCTTCAATCGAGAGACGTGGAAGACGCAGTACACTGACATGCTTGGCGGCAAATCCAACCGATATGCAACTTCTCCTTTGCGCTTGAGATCTTGAATGGCCCAACGAATCTTGGTGCAAGCTTTCCCGACTTGGAATCTTCGACTCTCCGAGCGGAGATACTCGAGATACACATAGTCCCCAACTTCAAAGTCGTCTCGACGACGATTATCGCATAACTTTTCTCACTGGATTGAGCTATCTTTAACTCCGCTTTGATCTTCCTCACTTGATCTTCAAAGATCTTGAAGTAAAGTTGGTCCCGCATCTTGGAATTCTCCGCATCGCTCCCAATGCAAGGGTGTTCTCGCACTTCGCCATACAAAGCTTCAAAAGGTACCATTTGCAGATCGCTCGATAATCGTTGTTGTAAGAAAACTCAGCATAGGGCAATGAGCGATCCCAACTATTTCCAAAATCCAGAGCACATGCTCTCAACATATCCTCTAGCACTTGATTTACTCGCCCGTCCGCCATCCGTCTGAGGATGATAAGCCGTCTCAAATTAAGCTTACTCCCTAACTCTTCATGAAGTTTCGCCAAAACTTGGAGGTGAACTGACTACTGTCCGATACTATCTTTTCTAACTCCATGCAAGCACACAATTCTAGCCATGTAAATCTCAGCTAACTTACTTCGAATAAGTAGTCTTGACTGGTATAAAATGAGCTACTTTGGTCAATCACAATTACCACCCGTTGAGTCATAGCCGGATTGAGTTCTAGGTAGTCCGGTTATGAAGTCCATACCGATCTCTTCCCACTTCCAACTGGTATTGGCAAGGGTTGCAAAGTCCTCGCAGTTTCGATGCTCGCCTTGACTTTCGGCGGGTATCACAAGCTTCAACAAACTCCGCACTTTCCTTTTCACACCGACCCACCAAAGATCTTTCCTAAGGTCTTGGTACATCTTGGTACGACTGGATGAATTGAGTATGGAGTTTCATGGGCTTCTTGCAAAATCGTTTTCTTGATCTCTTGATTATTGGGCACACAAATACGGTTTTCAAACCAAACAGCCCATTCTCATCTTCACCAATCTCGGCGCTTTGCCTCTTCTCATATTTTTCTTGATTTCTTGAATATCTTCATCCACCTTTTGGGCTTCCATGATTTGATCAGTAAAGTAGGTTGAATCTCTAGAGTTGAGAGAAAACTTTGATTCACCGGTTTTATACTTAGACGGAGATTCCTTCTCAAGTCGAATCGATCTTCTTTTGACAACACACTGCTTGCATAAGTCCTTCGCTTAGCGATCTCGCCACAACATTTGCTTTGCCGGGATGATAATGAATTCCAATATTATAATCCTTGATCAACTCTAACCATCTGCTGCCTTTAGGTTGAGTTCTCGCTTGAGTGAAAATGTATTTCAAACTCTTGTGATCCGTGTATACTTCACAACGACACCGATGAGGTAATGACGCCAGATCTTCAAAGCATGCACTACGGTGCTAATTCCAAATCATGAGTAGGATAATTGCACTCATGTGGTCTTAGTGCAGCGCGATGCATAGGCTACCACTCTACCTTCTTGCATAAGAACACATCCCAAACCTTGACGGAGGCGCCACGTAAAACTTCAAAATCCTTATGCACATCCGAAGGATAAGCACCGGGCTGAAACTAACTTATTCTTGAGAGTCCGAAACTCGCTCACAAAGCTTTCGTCCATTCAAACTTCTTTTCTTTCTTCGTGTTTGAGTCATGGGTTTGGCTAACTCAAAATCCTCGCTATGAAGCGCGATAGTAACCAAAGAAGTCCAAGGAAACTTCTAACTTCACATCGTCTTGGGTGGTCGCCATTCCATTACGGCTTGCACTTTAGAGGGATCCACTGCAATTCCTTCAGCTGTCACAATATGACCAAGAAAAGCAACCTCCTTTAGCCAAAATTCGCATTTATTGAGTTTGGCATAAAGCTGATGCTCTCTAAGCTTTCCCAGGATTATCTGAAGATGATTCTCATGCTCTTCTTCATTCTCGGAATAGATAAGAATGTCATCTATGAAGATTACAACAAACTTATCTAAATACTCCATGAATACACTATTCATCATGCTCATGAAGTAAGCAGGCGCATTTGTTAGTCCAAAAGACATGACAGTGAACTCATAATGTCCATCACGGGTAGAGAATGCGCTTGGGATATCTTCTCGCACGGATCTTCAACCGTGATATCCTCGATCTCAAATCTATCTTGGAGAAGACTCGCTCTCTTCACCTGGTCGAATGATCATCGATCCCGGCAACGGTACTTGTTCTTAATAGTAACCTCATTAAGCGCTCTGTAATCTACACACATTCTCATGCTTCCATCCTTTTTCTTGACGAACAAAACAGGTGCACCCCAAGGTGAAGAACTTGGTCGAATATACCCTTTATCCTCCAATTCTTGAATCTGCTTTCTTCAACTCGGCTAACTCATTAGCCGGCATACTGTGCGGTCTCTTGAAATCGGGCCGTGCCGGGACTAGGTCAATCACAAACTCGACTTCCCTATCCGGTGGCATCCTGGTAAATCCTCCGGAAATACATCCGGTATTCCCGCACTCATCGTACTTCTTCTTGCACTTGAAGATGAGTGAGAACACATTCTCCTCTCCGCAGGGTTTCAGGGAAAAGTTTACTTCTACTCCTTGATCATTGGTGAGGGTTATGGATCGGTAGCACAATTAATCGACCATTGTTCCCTGCTAACTAGCCATGCCAAGAATTACATCCAATCCTCGAGATTCCAACACTATTAAGTCCGCTAAGAACAGAACCCCATTTATGATTAACTCTATTCTCTGACACAAGGTCCTTGTTCTCATTTCCGCTCCAGGAGAGAACTATCATGGGTGTACTAAGAGAAACCATACCCAACCCATTCTTAACCACAAAATCCAAGGAAATAAAAGAATGGGAAGCTCCGAATCAAAAGAATCAAGCCGCAATCGAGTTTACAAGGAACATACCCAAGACGACATCCGTGCAGCTGAGCTTCTTCGGCGGTGATGTGGTTCACACGCCCCTTAACATAGTTTTCTCGCTTCTGAATCACGACCTTGATTCGACCTCCCAAAGCATTTGCATTAGCTGCACTTGAAGCTTCTTGGGGCAAGACTTGGCATAATGCCTGTTTCCTTGCAATAGAAACAGTCACTCCATCGATGTAGTATTACTCTTCCGAGCTTGACCACCGTAGGAGGAAATGTGGTCGCTCGATGCTTGGGGCGGTTGACTTGGAAAGTTGGCCGGTTAGCCGCCGCCCAAGTCGCTTGATTGAGGCTTGAAGTTGCCGGAGTGCGGCTTGAACCGCCCAACCCGAGGTGGGTTACTACGGGGCTTGGGAAAACCTCCAGGGTTAGCCTTTTGCGTGGCCATCCTTCTCTTCCGATTTTCCATCTCTACAAACTTGCCCTCCTAGCGAATGGCTTTGCTAACCAACTGATGAAAGTCTACATAGTCACTTGATATCAACTGGACAGAAATATTGTCATTTAGACCCTCCAGAAATCTTTCTTGCTTGGCTTCATCGGTAGCCACATCCTCTGGTGCATAGCGCGCCAATTGATTGAACTTTTGCAGGTACTCATTCACTGTGCGGCTTCCTTGACGCAGAGCTCTGAATTCCTTCTTCTTCAGGGTAATGGTGCCAGATGGAATATGAGCCTTGCGGAAACTCTGAACAAACTCATCCCATGCGATGGCCTGAGGGTTGGCATGAGAAGCAATCAAGGTATCCCACCACTCGGATGCAGGTCCATTAAGCTGGTGAGAAGCAAACAAGACCCTTTCTCGATCAAGGCATTGCGAATATCTAACTTCTTGCCTATCGCGCGGAGCCAATCATCAGCATCCATTGGCTCGGCACTGCTTGAGAAGGTTGGAGGCCTTATCCTCAAAAATTCTGACATCCGGTTTTGAGGAGCTTGAGCTGGTGGCTGAGGAGCTTGCTGAAAGGTGGTTGTTGATAGCTTGAGCTAACAGTTGAATCAATCGATTTTGATTTGCCATCATTTGAGCCTGGCGGGTCCAAATTGGCGGAGGAGGAGGGATGGGGACAGATCGACTTCCTTGCGCTCCGTGTTGTTGGCGTTGTCATTGACATTCCTCCTTGTGTTCACCATCCGCGATTCTTCTAGATTTAGAGGAAAGAAAGAGAGAGAACTAGGAGAAGGTCTATGTAACATTCCCACCACGAAACAAGAAACACAACAAAACTCAAGGAACAACCAACCGTATTATTTTATTGAATATAACCTTGAGGTCACGACAAAGGAATAACACCACAAGTATCGTTCTATAACTTTAAACTTAAACTATGGTTTCTATGGGTCGGTGCTACTACTAGTAGGTCGGATTTTAAGTTTCTTTGGGGTGGTCCTGAATGTAAGAACCCTCATCTTCCAAGCGGTACTTAGCTAATTCTTCTTCGCTGCGCGAGTCGTCATTTAGCATGAGGCTCAACTCCTTCAAGGTGTTTTGGTACACATAGTCCAAGGACTTGGTGTACTGCACCGCCGAACGAGCCGAGGATTACTCTCAAATTCATCGAGGAGAAGACGCCGAGCCGGCCGGCAGGTACTTGTTGGGGAAGTATCGAATGTGGTGCGTTGAAGCTCTTGGGCGTAGATGTCCTCATCCGCCGAATTGCTTCACGAGCCGCATCTTGGATTCCATTGAAGAAGGTGTCCCGGTAGAGGAGCATCAAAGGTGTGACATGCTTCTTCATCTCCCACGTTGGCGTGATCAGACTTCCACTCTCCAACGTTCTTGATCTCCATAGGTTCCCGAATATCCTTGGTACACGGGCGTGCGTAACACCCAACTCTTGAAGGAGATCCCAAAGGCGATCGGCTAGGTGTCCAATTAGGATTCCATGGTCGGCTGTGGTAGGACGCTCACCATCTACAATTTTGAAAAAGAAAAGGAGTTAGTCACCAATTATGCATATTATTTATATATATATACATATTTTTTTTAAAGAATAGACGAGTGAAGGAATGAAGGAGGTAAGAGGTAGAAGGATTTTCAAAATGTTCTTATTATGTATATACATATATATATTTTTGAAAATAAATCCTTAAGGTCATCCATTCTATTCTACCTACGGTCACGTCTTAGGGTCAACATGCTCGATACCATCTCTGTCGGGACCCGAGCAACAACTCCGAAACCCTCGGTTATTCGCACTATCCCGTGAAAAGCTAGTGCACACAGATTGGACAAAGATACATATCATGCATGATAACCAAACTTTATTATAAAGCAAAAGTACGCCCTTATGGCCAAGATTACAATAAGGTGGCTTCATGGCCAAACATGAAATAAACAATGGAAGGTAATAAGAGGAGCAGCCCATCCCGCCTTCCCACAAGGCGAATTGACTGTAAGACGTGGCCTATTCGTCGCGATCCTCAACATAGTTGACATCGTCGCCCTCCGCAACATTGTTTATAGCAAGGTGAGCACATAAAGTACTCCACAAGTTACACCAGAGATATAACAGATTTGATGCATGCATAAGGGGTTACAAAGAAAGGCATAATGTGGTTCATTTGCATAAACAGCATTATTGAATTAAATACAATAACGTAAGTGCAAAAGCTGAAGTTGATACAATATATAAAAACAAGATTTAACAAAATAATAACGTTAGTGCAGCAACAACCTAACACTAACCTAACCACGGTATCCCACCCGGACCATCTTTCCAAAAGTTTCACAAATTTCCATAAACCAAATTTTATTAAAACCAAAATCTAATCCGTGAAAAACCATACTAAGCATGTCCTTGACCGTGGACACGGCTATCCAGGATAGTTTGTTACTCTGCAGAGGTGTACAACTTTACCCACAAGACATGTTCTCCTGCTTTTGCCACCGGATTACACACTTCCTTAGGTGTGCGGCGAGGAGATCATGATAAGGCTGTTCCAATGTTCCATTACCAAATTAGCTACGCCGCCACTAAGGTTTCACCACAACATGAATCCACATGTTGGAGCCCCCTCTTGTGCCATGTGAGACTTCTCATGGCCTACGCCACGCTCACATTCAGCCTATAGCGAAACTAAAATGGAACTTCACAAATTACTTAGCCAGATCTGTCCCATACTGACTTGTGGTAGTACGGAGTGACTTTGTAATAGTAGTTCACAATCCGGTCCTTAATTTGACTTAGGCCTACCAAGATACCCCTTGTGCCCGCAAACAACATCGAGTCAACAAACTACGACGCATGCCAAGAAGCACCCACCACCATACCAATGCCTAAGTCTAAAACAGGTTTTATCCATTTTATTTTATCAAAATTTTATAGACCTTCTTGACTCACCAAAGTCAAGAATAGATTTTATAAACCAACATTTCGCGTGAAACCAATCTTCCCACCTAAATTAATCTAAGCATGGCTAAGCAATTTATAAAATGTTCTAGTTAATACTAATGTACCAACTAGGCTTTCATCTATGGTGACAAGGTATGTCTGCTCAAATTCGAGATTGGCCATACAAAGGGAATTGGGTGTAACTAAAGTTTTAAGCACATTTGAACTAATTTGAATAAAAGTATGCATGCATATTAATTTAAAAACAACATAAATAATTTAAATTACTGGGATCAACATGGTCAAAGGTGTAACTTGCCTTGCTCGAAGTCTTGCTGCGATTCGTCGAAGAAATACTCTCCGGATTCGTCGTAATCTATACGCAAAGAACCAAAAGAAATTCAAACAAAATTCAAATAAAATCCAAAAATTCAAAAATAGTCCAGAAATGGATAGTTTAGGATTTTAGAAAAATTTAGAAATTTGAACGAGTTAAATCGGAGTTAAAATGAAGAAGTTATGGCCTTCGGAAGTTCTCACGACCACGGCAAACGTGATCGGGCGGAGCTACGACCACGTAGTCGACTTACGACCACATGGAAGGTTTACGACCACGCAGTCGACATATGACCACACGGAAGGTTTACGACTACTCAGGGAAAAATTACGACTACGGCCACAGACCAGTCTACGACTACGACTACACTGAGAACCTACGACTTCGACTACCAGAGAACCTACGACTTCGACTACCAGAGAACTTACGACTTCGACTACACAGAAAACTTACGACTTCGACTACCAGAGAACTTACGACTTCGACTACACAGAGAACTTACGACTTCGACTACACAGAAAACCTACGACTTCGACTACACAGAAAACCTACGACTTCGACTACACAGAAAACTTACGACTTCGAGGCCGAATACGACCACTCAAACAGGTTAACGGCTACCTAGTCATTTACGACCACATAGTCGCTACGACTACTCAGGCAGCTACGGCTATAAGACTTACGACTACGGATCTACGACCACACGGAAGGGTGTTACCTTCGAACCGGTTGGCCGCGGGTGGTCGGAGGGAAACAGCAGTGGCGGAGACGGCGGATGGTCGTAGAGGTTCGATTCGAGTGGAGACGGTCGGTCGACGAAGAAGCGCGGCGCTCGAGTCTTCGGCAACAACGGGCTCCGGTGGCGGCGTCGCATGGCGAGGGGAATGGTAGTCGCCGGCGCTTGGGGATCACGGCGTCGTCGGCGAGGCGCTGAAGAGACCAGATGGCGCCAATTCCTCGCCGGAGCCGCACGGCGGCGGACGAGGAAGCACGGGTCGGGCCGATTTGGTTCGGGCGGAGGGGAAAGAGGTGGCGCGCACGGAAGGCGAAGGAGGGGATAACGGCTCTGGAAGGAGCTTTATAGGGCAAAGACGGAGGTAATGGGCTCGGGAGTTAAGGACTTTAGAAACAATGATAACGGCGAGAGGCTTTGTCGGCGTAAAACGGACGGAGGTGGGCGGTTACTAGCGCGCGAGCTTAAGGGCCAATAATGGCTTCTGCTGCGAGGAGGAGTAACCGGCTTTTAAAGCTTAGATGGGGTGTTAATGGAGGTCACTGTTGGGAAGAAGGAAGAAGGTAACTTCTAAATTTCTTTTTTTAATTTCAGTAAGTTCTCAAGAGTTAATCAAAACTTAGGAGGGTTAAGAAAAGAAAAGAAAAGAAACAAATAAAATAAACTCTTTTTTTTTGCTTTAATAAAATATTTTAAATACATTTTCTTGCTTTAGATTTTTAAATAAAATCCAGATAAATCCAAATAAACTCTAGAAAATCAATAGAAGGCAAAAAAAATTTGGGATGTTACAAACCTACCCCCCTTAAAGAAATCTCGCCCTCGAGATTTGAACTAGCTAGCAAAGAGATGGGGATGGTTGGCTTTCAGATCTTCTTCTCGCTCCCAAGTTGCTTCGTCTTCTGTGTGATTGCTCCATTGAACTCTACAGAATTTGATGGTCTTTCTTCTGGTCTGGCGCTCGGCTGTCTCGAGAATCTTGATCGGTTGCTCTTGATAGGTGAGATCCAAGCATCATTATCATTTTAATCATGAGAAACTGGTTTGGGAAGTCATGGTGGTAATGACTGTTATATTTGGATATGATTATTTTATGCTCCCAAAAACCCCAACTTGGTTAAATATCTGGGCGGATGGTATGGGGGCTGGTGTGTGGTGCAGTGGAAGCACAAAATGGTTAGCGGTAGAACCGCCCAGATAACTTTAAGGACTGAATCTTGTCATGACCCCCTATGTAAAAAATGCAACCACAAATCTGTAAAGTACAACTTGGCTAAGTAAATTTATCGAAACTCCCAGACTCATCTCACCAGTAGTGGATAGAAGCGGATATGCAAGGACAAGGGGAGGCCTAAAGGGACACCGAGTGGAGGGTAAAGTAACTAGCCGTACTAGCATTGCAGGGAGTGGAGCCCGGCTGCGCTAGGAGACGTGGTTACACCTCGTGCAACGTATGAGACCCACCGCAAGTGGGAGCAGCCCATAGGGTGAGATGACAACAGGGGCTAGATACTTTGAAACGTCACTGTGATGGTCTACTCAACCACATGACTAAGGAATCGTGTGGGGCAACGAGTTGATTGTCTCTTGTGGTGAAAGTGTACAAACTCTGTAGAGTCAAAACTATTCGAATAGCTGTGCCCACGGTCAAGGGCGGACATGGGAACTTAACTAGATATAATTCTATTTCAAAAACTTTGTGGGTGAAATGGGAAAAGTGGAGGGCAGCGGAAAGCTCTGATTTGTGTTGCCCTAGGTGTCGTCCCAGTGATAATGTAAGCGGCTATAACGCTGAAGGCCTAGCTATGGTGCAGAGACTATGTAACGGTGGATGGAATCTGGATCGCTATTATTATTGCACTCTTTTACGCATTATGATTTAAGTTCAAACTGCTAGGTCTTAGAAAATTTCTATGTATCATATTTTAAAATGATGATAGTACATCTTTTCTTACAAAATAAAATGTAGGGGAGAATAAATAGAGTTGTACACAAAGAAGATGGATGTTTGTGGTAAACATACAAAGATTTTGGTGGATTTCGTATCGATTATCACAAGGAAATGATAGTATGAATTCTGGGAAAATAAATTGGTGGAGCCAAATTAGATGTATTGGATTACCATTGAATTGTACAGTGGATGGATTGGCTAGATGGATGAATTAAATGATTTCTGAAGAATTAGGGAGTGCAAAGGTAGTTGTTGGATTACGACACTGATAAATAATATAAATTCTTGGGAGATGTTGGCAATGTTGGGATTAATAGAATTTGATTGATTACTAGATTACTAGATTTTGAATCAATTGAATTTCTGGGAATTTGGAGGTATGATAACAACTATTAGAGTATAATCTTGGTCAATGATATTTTTGGTGGAAGTATACTAGTGAATTAGTTATAGATAGATAATGGAAAATAAGGTTGATTATTGGAAGAGCAAACCATGGTTTTGGAACAATAACAGAAAGGATTGAATTGTTGGAAAGTCCTGATACGAATGATTTCGGTGGATTTAAAAATAGTTATGATGGATAATTGTTAGAGATTAGAAGTGAAGAGTTGATGAATAGCAACCACAAGATTGGATGGTTAGAAATTTAGAACACAGAAGATATTGGTGGATCTAAAATAAAGGATATTGAATTTCCATTAGACTGAGGAACTGATCAACTTGGTAAAATAATGAACTAAGATCGGATCTATGAATTGGTGGTAAAAATTTGAATTCATATGAGAGTTGCTGACCCCGATTTGATTAATATAATCTTTAGACAATGTAAGGGGAAATGTTTGATCGGTGAATTCAGTAAATGATGACACTCGCTGTATGGAGTCTTAGGCAGCAATGAGTGTATGATTGGTGCATTACATAAATGATGACCCTCGCTGTTCGGAGTTTTAGGTAGCAATAATAACATCATGATTAAATAATAAAAATAATGCTAAAAGCAATTTCTAGCAAATAAAATAACCCGAGCCTCTCCTTTGATAAGCCATGCATGCTATTTATTTGCACCCTGTGTATTGGCTCGCGGAGCACGGTGCTTTGTGCTCACACTCGCTCTCACAACAAATCCAGAATCAGGAATCAGATCACTACGCTTCAGCAATACTATTGGTCATGATAGCAAAGAAGATGAAGATGTCAAGGGCTAGGTCGTGAACCTCCAGTTGGCTACCTGTGGGCATGTCCTGAAGGTCCCACCTATGTGCTTCGTTCTTCCGTTGCCGCAATTCAATGATTTCGGCCTAATCGGCCCATGAGTAAGTTTATTATTATATTTATGCTTTCGTATGATATGTATTCTGAAGTTCATTTCTGGATCTGTGAGCACTATCTACTGATCCAGGGAATAGTGTGGTGGAATCACAGAGGATTCCAGATTGTAAAATCTGGGTCTGACACTATGGGAGAAATTGATGAAGAATTGGGAGAAGACCCGCAAGATCGCAAAATGGGAGGAGACCCGCAAGATAGCAAGGGCTGCTGCGGCTCGTGAGAAACAAGCAAGGGCTGCTGCGGCTCGCGAGGAACAAGCAAGGGCTGCTATGGCCACGAGCAAACAAGCAGAGCGTGTCACGAGGTCATAGCCACCTAACGACGCCCCACGTAGGAGCATGTCCATACTAAACGTTCCAACTGAATGTTCGCCACAACACTCCCCTGAGGGGGAGACGCCGCCTCTCTGCTGGTGCAGAGACCCATGTAAATTCTTCAAGTCAAAGCAGCGCCTTAGCCTCGGCATGCGTTATTGGGGTTGTGGGAACTACTCATCTGACTATCCTGACCGTCGTTTCGACACCATCAGCTATCGGCAGCCGGTAAGTACTACTTACAATGTGTTCCCCCACTATTTCTAACTAATAGTACATAATAACAAACTCTCTCGTCTGCCTGCAGTCCCCGGAGCTGCTATGTGGCTACCGCAAGTGGATCGACCTAGAGATCCACCCACACGACCAGTGGACTTTGGACTATGACGAGTGGAACGACAAAAGGGCAAGCGAGATCCGCGAGGAGGAGCGTCACCAAGACGAGCAAACCGAACGTATACGTTGGGAGACACAAGCTCATCTCAAGGCATGGATGCGCAGGGAGTGCGAGGCTCGCGAGAGGGAGCGCGAGAAAAAAAAGAGAAATGGCGACCAAGGCCAAATAGGAATCTGAGGATTACAACGCCGATCTTGCAAGGAAGGGAAAATGGCCCCGGTCTACGCAGTAGGTTGGGCCATTCTGCACTACTCGCCTAAATGTCTAATTTATTTCAATTCCAAGAAGGCGCATATGTACCATATGGCTACTTCAGTTTGTTGTAACCAAATCCTGTGCATCGTATTATTTCCAAGTTTATTATGAAATCTATTTTAACTACCAACATAAAATGTCGTAGTCCTTTTGCATTCAATTCTTCGCGTGCTCCATATCACTTTCCTTCGTACAGACCAAGCGTTCCTATCCTAGTCATGCACAGAAAAGTTTTCATAAAATTTCGTGCACTACACAACGTACCATGATCACAAAAAGGTTTGGCGAATCGAACATATTTTTACCATTCACAATGTGTAAAAAACATGAACGCATCAACCATTACACCGCATTACAAATTGCCTCTGTACGTACGAGTTATTTCGGGCTCAATCGTCACTACAAAATTCTTCCAAAAATTAACCGCACTATAACAAGGCACGGCGATCTTACCGTTAAGAACGTACGAATTTTAAAAATATACTTCACAATTTTTTGCATCTCCTTTTCTATATTATAAAATTGCTACAAACTCTAAACAACATAAATTACATGTAAATATGCGTAATATTTATAATTAGAAAAAATTTGTGCAACAGTATAAACAAAACAAAAAAACTCCGACCAAACACTAACCTAACCACGGGCATCCCATCCGGACCATCTTTTCCAAAAACATCTCGTATGGATTCCATCCATCCACACGCTTCTAACCACTCATGAATTCCATCCATCCATAAGCTTCTCGAAAACCATTTTTGAAAAACAAATTCTAATCCATGAAAAACTTTTATTCAGTATGCCCATGACCGTGGGCACGACTATCATGCGGTCGGGCACTGCACCTCTCGGTGATCATGCGGTCCTCGACCACACAATCAGAGCTGCTACAGTACTCACAGTAGTCGTGCGGTCGGGGACCACACGATTCCGGTGTCGTGCTCTCCCCGGCCACACGATTGCCACTCGTCACGCCCAAAAAATTCGTGCGGTCGGGAGGGGGCTACAAACGGAATTGCAGATGGTTGGGGGCTATTTCTCGAATTTCGATGCTCTACAGTGCCAATTGTGACCAAAATTCTCGTCCGCATTACTGTCTCCATCATTAGCTATCATCTTAAAAAATATTAATAAAAATTATCAACCGTAGCATAGAAGAGCAGCACCAGAGCCAACCGAACGAGAGCCCTACACAAGCGGGTTGTGCGTGACCCTACACAAGCGGGTTGTGCGATGTGATCCTTGAGCTAGAGCATTGGGCTGTCTCGGGAGCAGGACCTGATGGATGATTCGGTCCGATCGAATTGAGGTGGAGCAATTTTACTAGAGAACTACTACTGTACATATATGTACGGAGCAAGAGATAAAATCGGAACATGCCATTCATGCAGATAATCTCCTCGATCGCAAGTTTCATCAACATTGCCTCCACAGCGAACTCCCTCTAGATGCAACTTTGTAGCTCATGAATATTTATGGCGCCGAGCCCCTCGGGCCGGAGCATCTTGTATTAACATATCGATAAGTCCAACCCATCGGGTCCAGCCCGTACAAGACCATCGCCGTAGAACATTGTCAAGTGTTCCATGTCTGCGACTACCTGAAGTCACAATAACCAAATCCACAGTAAGTGTTACAATAAAAAAAATCATGACAAGAAGAATGCAAGTAGTGATTATATGCGTGTAACTACATACGAATAATTCATTAATTATCAACAATTTGATTACCGTCTGAAAAAAAATATGAGTGAAATATTATCATCGTCCATAGCACTTAATTACTTTGCACTAACTCATTACTTAACCATAACTAATTACTACTATAGTAATTATGACTGCTTAATTACATACTACCATACAATAACAAATTATGGGTAGCTTACGTACACAAAAATAGTAAAAACTATGTCTAAATTACTATGACCTACTTATTTTATAATACAAACTATATTAATTACGACTAACTAAATAACACTAATTAACTAGGACTACGTGAATAACGTCGGAAGCATGCGACAAAAATTTACTTGTCTTTCAAGAGAAGCAATCAGCATTGCTGCATCCTCCTGCCGTGTCCTTAATGAGCTACACACTGGCTTCTTAAATTAATTAGCTATGCACTCTTAATTTTGAGCAACAACTTTGAGAATAAGCTTCTGCGACGAGGAACTGAGATGATCGGTGACCAACTATGAGAGCTTCGTATTTATGGCCGAGCGAAAAGGGAATCCGGTACGCTCACCCTATAAATTAAGGGTTCATTGTCGACACGTAGCACTTCGGACGAGGGTGTCAGACCCTGGGTTTACCTCAACCCAGAATCCTCTGTGAAAACATTGCACTATTCCCTGGATCAGTAGATAGTGCTTCACAGGTACATCACTGGTTCATTTCATACACGGTACATACCAAATTATTACAATACCAGAGTGCACATGACCCATATAGGGACAAGTATTACAGAAGGGGCCGTCAGGCCAAATAAGTTTAGTGTACCATTGCATTATTGATGGAAGCAAAAGGGAGGGGCTCATCTCCCCGCAGGCAGGCGACGGGATAACCTAGGGGCGCTTAATAATACCCAGAGGACCTGGTTAACGTTAACGGCACCCACTATTTAGCTTGGTCGGCCAGACTGTAAGGAGAGGCTAGATCCTAGCCTAGCTACCACCTTCTTCATTTCCTTCGCCAGTTGGGCCCTGGTAGTACTCGTACTGATCTTGATTGGCAAACTCTGGGAAAGGGATTGAGAGCGAGAGTGAGCACACACAACCGTGCTCTGCGAGCCAACATACAGAATGCAAATACTAGTATGCAAGGCTGTATACAAGGATGGCTTAGGTTCTTTTGTTTGCGCAAAGCAACAGTTGCAAATAACTTAATTACAACTCCTAAGTTCTAGCATTTTTAATAAAGAATTCTTTGAGAGTTATAAATTGTGCAGTAAGTATAAGACGGTGCTGGTTCCATCCACCAGTTACATGGTTCCAACCACCTATGCTAGACTTTTAGATTGGATAACCCCTACTAACACTGGAGTACGTCCCTCTAGGAAAAATTCAGAATTTGGAGTACTTCCCTCCAACCAGTTTTCTTCCCACCCACGAAAGTTTTTTTTTGAAATAGAACTAACTCGAGTAAGTTCCCATGTCCGCCCTTGACCATGGGCATGGCTATTCGAACAGTTTACACTCTGCAGAGGTTGTACACTTTCACCACAAGAGATAAATCATCTTAATAGTCAACATGCTTCCTTAGGCATGAGACCCAGATGGTCTATCACAAAATCTTTACCTTACTCCGATCTAGCTAGATACCACCCCACTGAGGTTTCACCGCTGAAGGGTTCTATCCACCACAGTCAGAGGCCCCCTCTTGCGTCGTGTGAGTACAGTAGATCCCTGTGCCTCACGGTGAGTAGACCAGTATACCCTGGCACCCACTTTCCGTGATGATATCTAAACTAAACCTTTGCAAGTTAATCAGCTAGGTCATACCCATATAGACTTGTGGTTGTACTGTTTTACATCAGGAGGTCATCACAAGATTCGGTCCTTAATTTGTCCAGGCGGTTCTTACCACAACCACGGGTTCTCGTGCGACATCGGCACCATCCTACTCACCCACTGCCCAGACAAGTATAGCAGGTTTTTAGGGTTTTGAGAAGTGTAAAATAGTGGTAGAAAAATACTCAGTCATGTACATCCCATGACTGTCCCAAAACAAGTTGATATATTTGCTTAAAAATTGATGATCAGGGTGACTTGCCCTGGACTTGAACAGACGGCGCGGTAGTTTAATTTGACTAATAGCTTTTAAAGTTGACCTTAATTTCTATGGTGACAAGGAGCAGGTAATTCGAGTTATCAAGGAATGGCATGTTAAATGTATTACAATGTCAAGTGTGCATGTGGCTACCTTACCGTTTAACATACTATTACATGAAATAGCGCATGCAATTTTGAGTAATTTAAATGAAGATAATTTTGCAAGAAATTTAGGAGCAAAATGATCAAAATGCTGACGCGCCTGGGTCTAGGGTAGGTGGATCTTGTTGGTCCTGGAGTGGATCTTCTTGCGGCTCAGGGGCGGCTTCAAATTCTACTCGAATGGGAAAAACCGAAGCACATACAACAAGCAAAGAGAACAAAATAAGCATAAAATAATAAGCAAAACAGCTCAAATATTAACCAAACCACAACCAACAGAAAGAGCTTGAATTTAGAAAAATTTAGAAACAAGTTTCACCCAAATCGGAGTTACGACGAGGGAGAACGAGCCCTTCGAAATCTCATTTCTAGGAAAAATCCCAAAAATGAAAAAGGAGAGAGAGCTCACTCTCTGACATGCGGGTCCCGCCGGATTTTAGTTTATTTCCAGAATAATTTTTATTTCAGAAAATCACAGTGTATGACATGTGGGGTCCACGGAATTTTAATTGTTTGCTTTTCTGAAAACCGACCAGAGACCGACATGTGGGACCAAGGTACTGTGCATACAGTCATTGGGGCCCACTCGTCAGTGACTCCTTCTTACCGACCGGTCTTAATGGCTTTTTTTAACCGTAGTGGGGACCACTTGTCAGTCTATTGTTATGATTTTAAACCGCCGCCCATGTGTCACGCCCATCGGCAGTCGACTAATCCTCACGGTAAGCAGTGCTAACCGGATTAGCGCGGAGCGAGCTCCTCCTACGAGCGACGGCGAGGCTCGCCACGACCGCGCAGGGAACTACCCAAAATGGGTTGCTCTACCTCGCGCGTACCTGAGGGCGGGTGGAATCGACCCGAGGCGATCGGAGCCTTGCCGGCGGCAAGGCAAGTGGCAGCGGAGCCAGGGGTTGCTCGGGACGGCGCATCTTGCGACGAAGGCGCAATTAACTGGCAGGGGAGCTTCTAGGGGCATTCGGAAACTCATCGGCGCAGAGAACGGAGCTCGGGGAGGCTCGGTGAGGGCTGGCGGTGACGAGCTCACACGGCGGAGGGGGTTGATCGGAGCCGGGGAAGATGAGACATGGATACTTCAATTGGTCGGCTCGAGTAGCTTCCCGGCGCATCGAGGATGCTATGGCCGAAGGGAATCGACCGGGGACCCCCCGAGTCGACGGCAGCGAGAAGTGGCCGGAGTCGGGGAAGAAACGAGCGCCGGCGGCTGCAGAAGAGAGGAAAACCGATTAGGCTCGACGGAAGCTCCCCGGGGATGCAAATAGGTAGGGGAGAAGAGAGATGCCGCGCGGGTCTTTCGGGGTGGGCTGGCGGCGGTAACGGCTCGAAGAGCTGCCGGCGGCGGCAATTTTCTGTTTGTGTAGAATGAGTGGTGTATGGAGGCGATGAGGCAAATGCAGCGCATTACCTTGCTTTTATAGTGGCGAAAAGGCGAGGGGAGGACAGGAGCACGGTATGGGCGGAACTCCTCTTACTATGGCGTACCCGAAAAAGGAGCGGAGGTGCGACAGGCTAACATCGGATAGGGTGAACGGATGGTATGGCGAGGTACCAGCGCCTTCAAGATTGCACAGGAGAGGGATGGCGCGTAGGTATGGGCGGTGTTGTTCGGCTGCTACGGCGTGATACGGCGGCGTGGCGGCACGCAGACGGGGCGGTGAGGACGCCGAGCAACAACGTCGGGAAGGCGGGGGATGACGCGACTCCACTGCCGCCCATTGAATGAGGCGGGAAAGGCCATGCCAGAGTTGGCGAGCCGTGGCGTGGCTAGGACGGTGAAACCGGGGGTGACGTCGGCGAGTTGCCACGGCGACGAATGAGGGGCCAGCATGCGGAGCGTCTATGGCACGGGGGGAAGGCCTAGGCCGGTGGAGGCGCCGGCAAACGCGACGAAGCTGCCACAGGGAAGGCACAGGGCATGTGCGTGAGGAGAAACCGCGGGCGGAGCTGCGGGTTTGGTCCGGCGAAGTGTGAGCAGAAAGGGCGGGAGAGAGAGAGAGAGCGCACGGGCGTCGCGGGGAAGAAGAAAGGGGAGAGGGCACTGCGCTGGGCCGAGCGAAGCCCAGAAGGAGAAAAAGAAGAAGGGCCGGGGAGAGGGAAAAGAGCAGGCCGACCGGAAGAAAAGAAAGGGGGGCCAGGCTGGTGAGGTGAAAAAGGAGAAGGGGAGAAAAGGCTGGCCCACCCGGGAAGAAAAGGGGTAAAAGAATTTGCCTTGGGCTGAAAAGAGAAGAAAGAATTTGGGCAAGGCCAAGGGGTTTTGGGCTGAAACTTCAAACTTACTAATTGAATTTTTGAATTAACTTTTTAACAACCACAACAAAATAAGGCAAAGAGACGAATTCGAAAATGGGGTGTCACAGAGGGGGACGGCATAGTAACACTAACAAATATGCAAACGAGGGGGATGGCACAGACATAATAACATCAGTGCGGACGAGGGAGCGCGCGAGGGGGGATGGCACGAACAGGAAAGGAGACATAGCAGCAACCGGGCAACATATGTGCAAAGGATAAAGGTCACACACTGCAAAAGATGCATGCATATCGCTAATTACGATTAAATTAACATAAATTAACATGGTAAATTTGAAGCACATGAAATTCTCATAAAATTACACAATATGGTGGATTGTGTTAGGAGGCATCACATAAAAATTTATAATTTTTGAAGCTCGTTTCGTATATGCAATAACTCCTGCAAATAACTCAATAGTACGAATTTTTAAGCAAAATTCAGAATGGATAAAATTATTAAAAAAGTACACAATAAAGTACATTGTGTCAAAACGCTGCATATAAAAGTTTAGAATTTCTCAAGATCATTTGCTATATTTGAAAATTAAAATAAATATAACACATAAAATAGTATTTATGCAGGTAATTAAGCTAACTAATTATCTGTTGTATTGTGGTGGGACGGCAGGCCACCTGTCATCCGGTGGCCAGGTAGCAGGTGCTCGGAAATGCCACGTGTCACCTGTAAGCCACTGCCGCTCGGTGACTTGGCGGTAGAAGTACCATTTTTATTATTTTCATGCATATACGACTATTTTTATAAATACACATGCAAAACATGTTATATATCCAAAAAATTCCGAGCTACTGCTAGCATATTAGTGACGTCTTTGTTTTTGCAAAAAGATGGACCAATCCAATTACAAAGCAATCCGATGACAATGCAATGGTTAAATACCAAAGTGTGAAATATTGTGACGTAGATAAAAAATTTCTTCTCTAGCAATGAAATGCTAAATTTGGCCTACAAAATTACGTGAAAACTCTGCTTCGAGTATATCAGATACTCTCGTTAACAAATTAAGGTGCTAACGTTATCAATTGGATTAACAACAAATCGAAACGTTATCATACTTATTATCGTTTATGATCTCTAATCTAATCACACTGAGCTATTTACCCGTGTTAATCCATATAAATTAACTACTAATCCAGATTAGCGTTCCTGTGAAAATTGGAAGGTCGCTCATTAGAGGGGAAATCTTCCCAGGTGCCTTAGGTTGATCTGGAGTCGAACTTTCCATTCCTGTCTCTCTAGATAGCTGAAATTGAAACGTAGCCCCTACGAACCTCGTCCAACGGTCATATCGTGCAGAGAGGCGGTGCCTTTGCATCCAACGGTTGGACAGAATCATCCAAATGGCAGCCAAGAGGCCCTTCTATCTTCCATTTCCATCGCAACCCCCACTTCTCCCGAATCTTTCTCGTTTTCTCCCTTCCTCGTTGCTTTACTCCGACGAGACGAGCAGGCAGCGGCGGAGTCCTCGGCGACGACGAGGACGGCAAGAGCCTCCTCCTTTGATTTGATCTCAAGCTCGTGCGGGGGGCCTGAGGCCTCCGCATTGGGCGCAAGCCCTCCTCTCGGCATCGACGGAAACGAGGAAGACGAGGGGAGGCGCCGAGGCCGTGGCGCCACATGCGTTTCCATGGTCCCCTCTTCGGCTTCCTCCAGCATCGCCTGCGTCCCAATGTCCATGAGCTGGTGGGTTGAGGAGGCGGCAACGGTGGAGGGGCGCACGTGGCCGGTGGCTGCCCAATGCAGCCGCGGTGGTGTTGGCTTGGGCGGAGCACGCGAGCAGACCGCAGGCCCGCAAGCCCTCCGTCTCCTCGGAAGCGACGACGGAAGCAACATCGCCGACGAGCGCTAGCAGAAGTGGGAGGCGCTGGTGCGTGGTGCCCAGAGGCGGCCTCGGCATACCCTGGGGCCCAGCGGGAGAGTCCAGCAAGACCCCGGCGCCTAATACGGAGCCCTCTTTGTTGTAGAAGATATGCAGATGGCGGTGGCGGCGGCTATGGCGAGCCCTTCATTTCCCCTCCCCAATCTCCTGGTTTCCGGGCGCCATCTTCTTCCGCCTCAGAGACCCTCGGATTCCACGCCCCAGCAAGTTGAGATTCCCTGGTTGTTCGATCAGTTTCTTGTTTTCTTGATTTGTTTTCATTGGTTTTTTCTGCCTGATTCTGGCGGAAAGATTCGGTTTTGCACCTCAGTTGTGCTGCTCCTGGAGCGATCTCTTGGTTCTTTGGGGTTTCTATCCAATCTTGGAGCGATTTCCCGCGGAAACCCTCTGTTAACTCGGCAAAAGTCCAGTTTTTGCATGAGCGGACTGCTATTCTTCACCGATTTCGAGCTGTTTGGTGAGTCCCAAATGGGGCTGCAGCAATCCAAGGAGGAGCTGCTGCACCAGCAGGTGAACTACGGCAACGTCGACGGGATTCGGACCCTCCGGGCGCAGGGCGCAGGCCTTGAGGCAAGGATAAAAATTCCCCTTGTCGCGTTTCTAACATTTAGGTAGCATAATTTGTTATATGTACGGGATTTGCCGAGTTACTTTCTCATGCTGGGGTGAATGCTGCTTGCAGTGGATTGACATTTAACAAGGATGGGAAGACGCCCCTAATGGTCGTGAGCATGCGGCCTGATCTGCTGAATGTGGCCTAAGTGCTGATTGAATTGGGTGCAAATGTGAATGCTTACCGGCCTGGTATGATTTTGTTCTCATGTCTCCGTACACTGTCTTAGTTGACCTCAGATTACCACTATTATTCCTATAATACATAAAGGGGATTTGCCATTTTGCACAACTGAAGCGGTTAAAAAGTCATTATTTTTAGTTTGGTTCTATGAATTAGCTCCAGTCATTTATTGGCTGTTTCATGCAAAAGCGAGTTGATTTGGAAAAGGTAGGAGGTGTAAAAATGTGCATACATTACAACAGGAAGCAGCACCTTGGAAGTTTTAGTAGGACTGAAACGCTCAATCAAATAGACAAACAGAGTAGATTGTGGGCAACTAAGAAAAGAGTAGCTTAGGGTTACATTTAAATAGGCTTGAGTATTAACTGGTGCCTCGTCTCTCTCCGGTTCCCCTCCTCCTATTCTCTTACAAATGCCTGTATTTGGTTCATACCATTCTTCCTGGCTCTCTTTCTTTGCATCAAATTGGCGTTTTATTAGGGGAATCAAATTGGTAATCGTGTCTTTTTTTTTGTAAATCTTATAGCTTGCTTATCTCTCAATTCTGGCAATTTATATATTGACATCTATGAGCACAGACAAGGATGGAGCTTCCTGTATGCTGGATCAGCACACCTCAGAATGAACATGGAGGAGCTTCTTCTTGTTATTGGATGAGGACCTATTTAGTTTATTGTTTCGATTTTGGTAGTTTTATGGTTCAATGCTCTGTAGCTTGCCAAGATTCCGTAGTAGCCAACATATTGTGTTGAACAGTGAATGGTTCGGTAATTGTTGTGGTTAATTAGTTTTGGAAGACTTAAAAGAGTGCTTAGTTTGTTTCTTGACACAATTCCGGCAGTTTTATGGTGCTTCATTGTGGCAAATCAAAATTACATAGGAGCTGGCATTCTGTTTCGAACAGTGAAAGATTGCACATTTCTTGCAGTTATTTGGTTTTAGATTACTTGGGTGAAGGCCTATTGTTTTCTTGCTCAATCCTTGCAGTTTTGTATGTGTTTATTCTCTGTGTCCTGTCAAAAATTATATAGGTTCAATGTATTATTAGACATATTTTGTTTTGGATAACGTATGTGAGGACCTACTTGATTTCCTGTCTTCTATTCTTGCATATTTATGGTTCCATTGTCATCCGGCTGTCATAATTAGGTAGGACAGTCATATTAGATAGGACAGTCATATTAGATAGGCATGTGTTTTTCGCAATAAGTAGTCTACTAATCTAACTTCGAACTTACAATACACCAGTTATCCTTCTTTGCATACTGCTTTCTCATGTGCCAGATTTACAGCTCCAATCGAGCCTAGAAGATTGTTGCTGGTTTTACCTGAATAATATGCTCAGCCTGTAAGTTTTCATTACTCTATGTTCCGTGTTTTACAGTCTATTGCTGCGGATCTCTAATACTAACGGTTTAGCATCAATTTTTCTCGTGTACTTCTTCCTGTGCTCATTTTGTCCTTTATTAGCCTCTGGGCATTGTCACTTTTAATGCTTCATCCATGGTGCTACTAATATGTTAAATGAATAATAAATCTCTCAGTAAAAACCAATTGAATAATAGGTCATATAAGGTTATAAGCCATTGTCAGGATGACCCGCAGTGAAAGTATAGTAAAACATGCAGATAACATTTATATACAGTTTCCAGGTCCATTCATTTGTCATGTGTTCTCATCTTTATTGAATACAAGCTTAGAAATATTGAACTTTCATTGGCACCTGTTTCAGTTGCACTAGGGTGTTTGTGAAGCACTTGCTTTCTGATACATTATTTAGGTTAATTTATATAGTGCTTTTCCTTATTTTTTTTTGTTTCTTGGCTTTGCATGATGCTATACTTACTGCATTTGCCTTATTTCCATATATGTTCTTATCCAAAGGGATGTTCATACAGATACACAGCTTTTGGTAGTGAAAATTGGGAGATTGTAGAGTCAACTTTGCCATTTTGGTAATAACTCTTACCCCTTTTTCTTTACTATTATAAAAGAAGGAGTTGGTGGTTGGTACGGCCTCACCCACTCTTTCCCATAAAAAAATATGTTTACTCACAGATTTTCCACCCCACCGGACCCGTGCGCCTCCTCCCCTCTAATTTCTCCGCCGCCGCCTGCCTCCCCCCAACCGAAGCCGTGCGCCTCCTCCCCTCAGATTTATCCACCGCCTCCTCCTCCGCTCCGCCGCCGCCTCCTCCTCCTCCTCCCCAACCCGCGCCGCCGCCGCCGCCTCCTCCTCCCCACCCCGCGCCGCCCTCCTCCTCCCGCGCGCCGCCGCCTCCTCCCCGCCTCCGCCGCCTCCTCCTCCTCCTCCGCTCTGCTGCCGCGCCTCCTCCCACCTCTCGCCGCCACCGCCTCCTCCCCCCCCTCCGCTCCGCCTCGCCTCCTCCTCCCCCTCGCGCGCCATCGCGCGCCTCCCCCATTCCGTCGTAGCGCAGCACACCCGCACGCGCCTCCCTCCTCACGCAACCGCCGCACCCGCACGTTCGCGCAACCGTTGCCCCCCACCTCTTCCCGCAACCTCTCGCTCCCTCTTTCCTAATCCTCCCTTCCATTTTCCTCCCCTCCCCTCGCTCCTCCCGCTAATCTGCACCACTGCCGCCTCCCTTCTGCCACTGCTCCTCCCCTCCCGCTTCTCTACCATCCCCGTCGTCCATTCTTGGCAGTAGGGGCGAGGCCTGGACCACGCTGCCGCCGCTCCTTTGTGCCTGCCCCACCCCGTTTCACCCCTATCTCCACCAGCGCCGCTCATCACCCGCCCCGCCATCAATGTCAATGACTCCATCACCAAGAGCAAGGTGAAATGGGATCTTCTTTCTTTGATGATTTATAAGAATTCATGCGATTTTATGCTCCTGGTTTGGATAATTACATCTGGTGTGCTAATACCTTGTCTCTGCATTGCGTAAGTAACAAAATTCAATTACTTTAGCTATGTGTTTGCTGTAATATTTTTCATGTGATTAAGGATGACTGGCTATTCGAGCATAAATTGTGTTTGTTTCTTTGTCAGGCTGGTGAACTTGTGGCAATGTGATTTTGATATTATTAATTTATTACTGAACTGCATGAAAGCTAGATCAAAAACAGAACTATAGTTATTGTCGCCTGGCTATCACTATATGCATAAAATATGCTATGGTGCTGTGCCTGTACTGATCTTTTCAGCATGAACACGTACAATGCAGGTGTTTAGAGGGGTGCTTATATAAAAAACCGGGTTATTTTGCCACGTAAAATGGTGCAGGTGCTTATACAGAGGAATTCTATGGGCATTGATGCCTCGTCAGTGTTATACGCACGTAACCACCTTTTTGTTTGGTTGATACTTCAATTAAGGCTTCTTCTGTTCTCTTGCAGAAAAGAATGCCTCAAAAAAGGAGAGACATGGCAAGCAAGTAACTAGCATGCGGGAAGGAGTCCAATACACAATAGGCTATGTACTCATGCATGTAGATTTATTAGTCAAATTAGGCTGCCGCTGCATCGGATTAGAAAAGAGTCCAATATAAGTTCAAGACACAACGTAGCTACGTACTCATCCATATAAATTTCTTAGTCAAATTAGTATGCCGCTGCGTGCAGACGAGAGGAGTCCAAGCTGTACATGTATCTGCAAGCATTGGATGAGAATGAACTGTATGCCTGTAATGTTGACTTTAAGCTCAAGTTTTTAAAATTCCATGTTACAATTTTTTTTTGTAAAAAAGGGTCTTCACGTTGGAGATCACAGGTGCTTGTAGGAGTGCTAACGAGGTAGTTGAATGATTTAAGAACCTATATAAATTTGGTTGATGATGCCAATACACTCTCTTTAGCACTCATGCATTATGATTCCTCCCTAATTATTGGCCATCGTCCCTAACCTGACTACCACCACCATCGCACACACAAGCATGCAAGAAAAACACATCTCTTTTGTGGCCCCACCCCACTCAAAGGTTTTTGAATTGTGATCATCCCTTCCCCAGAACCATTGTGATGATTCTGCTTGCTTTTGGCCCAAAATTGATTGAGAGATGATTAGGATGAGTTTGTTTCATGCAAGTGTTATGTGTAAACAAGATGTTAAATCGGGGTATTGATTTTCTGTTTTTGTGTGTGCGTGACATTCTTGGTGAACCTCTTTTGGTTTTTTTATTTCTGTGTGTGCCATATGATATATCATAGTAGTAACGTATAGCAAAACAAACAGAAGTGCATCATCATATAGCTAGGCAACTGTGAGAGGTCATAACTTGTAACACTAGCATATAGCTAGGCAACTGTGATTAGGATGAACATGTTGTTGACTAATTTTGCAAAATTTTATTTAGTTCTGGTCCAAATAAGGATGATGTCCTGAAAGGAACTTGTAACACTAACCTAAAAAGTTGTATAGGTCAAGAAAATTTCTACTCTACTGATACGCTTTGTTTCATGTGTCGCAACAAAGTTTTTCTCTAAATTTCATAGACTGACATGCACAGATCTTAGAGGTGAATTGATTGGCATAGCCTTCCATTTGGCTGTTTTATGTTGCTCTGGATTAATTTTGAATCATTTCTAAATTTTACATACAATTGTTTAATCAACATTTCCCTTTTATCTAACATAAACGCCTTCAAATATTTCATTGTAGTATTGCTTTCTTAAGTGTTAGTTCACTTAGCTTTGGTGTCAGTTTTTATCAAATTGGATGATTACATTGTTTTTAATATAAGACATTGTGTGTGTCCACTTCAAGGAATCTCGATAAGACGCAGTCCTGCTCAATGCAAATATTACTTACTGTGGCAGCAGCATTTACTATTTGGGATGTGGTCAAGGCTAAGTTGGTGACTGAAATTGAATCTTTTGTGTCAGCGAGGTAGACGCAAGGACATACAAGGTATGTTCTTTGGTGAAACCGAGATCTCCAATGGTGGCTCAACATGTAGATATGTTTCTGCAAAAATATGTCTTAGATTTCTCAAGTCTGTTGTACTCTCTTTTGTTTATCCTCCCGTTGACCATGTTTTTAAGGATATTGGTTGGATAATTTTTGAAGTTGTTAATGAGCTTGCTTTTATGTAATTCCCTTAATACATGTAAAAGAAAATTGGTCCCGTTTATTTGTTCAAGAAAGTTATAAGCTAATCGAGAGGGGCTTTCCCCCTCCTGTCTCTTCCTCTTCCCAAGAAACAACACCGCCGTCGGTCTCCTCCTCCTCCTCTCCTCCCCACGCCCGAGCTCGCGGCGGTGTCCGCGTGGGGCGATGAAGGTGGCGGAGGGCACTACACCCTACTCTCTCTAATTCCCGGTTTGCTCCTCCTCGCCGTTGAGCCGCTGGTCGCCTTGGCCGGCGATGATGCGGTCGTGTGGGTTGGGAGCCGATCCGTGTGAGGATGGGCGCATCCGTGCTCGCCTCTATGGATCTTTACATTTTTCGCCGTTTGCGGTTCTTCTGCATGCTCGGCCGCACGCGCGCGCGTCATCATTGGCGCCTCGCAACATGTGCGTCGCAGCCACGCTTCTCATGATGGCGCCTTGGCCGACACCGCCGGATTGGAGCGGGGATCGGGTCGCAGGCCGGCGGGCGGCGAGCAGCCGCAGCGCGCGTGGATCCAGCGGCAATGGCGCAGCCAGCGCATGTTTGTTGGCTCGCGCGCGCGCGTGAAGTTGCGCTTGCCGCACGTTCCACGCAAGACAGTGGCGCGCGGTGTCCGCGTGTAGTGGTTGGTGCGTACCCGATCGTGAACGCCCGGCGTGATGGCGGTGTTGCGCGGATCTATCGGGTTGCTAGCTGCTGCGGGGGACAGTGCTGTGCAGTGGTTGGAGCCTCTTGTTTGGAGGTGGCTTTCCCGCTGTGGCCGGCAAAGGCTAGGCTAGCAGCGGTCCTCGTTGACCTCCGCGGCAGTGGCTAGTTCTGCGTGGCGATCCGGTCGTGCCGCAGCGACGGCCGGACAGAGGCGGCTCTCATGGCCGTGGCCACGGCCGATGGCGAAGGAAGGAAGGAAGAAGGTACCATGTTCACGGCGAGGAGGAAGATCCAGTAGGTCAAGGGCCTCGTGCCCTCGGAGTTTGAGGACTCCATCGCGCAGGCGTTCTTTGACTTAGAGATTGGCAACCAGGAGCTCAAGAGCATCCTCAAGGACCTCTACATCAACTCCGCCTTCCAGATGGATGTGGCCGGGAGCAAGAAGGCAGTGGTGTTCCGCGTGCGTCGTGTGCTCGATAAAGCGCTCGTGAAGATTCGCGTTAGGCTCTTCCGTTGTATTGCTGTAGGCTTGATCCGTGGCTCATGTCCCTGGATCTACTTAGTGGTGGCGCTTGACCGTCGCATAGTGGTTTCTTCAGTGGCGGACATTGCAGGAAGCGGCTCGTCGTGGAGTTCAAGGGTGGCTATGCCATGGCCTTGAGGCGTGCAGGACCCCGGTGTGTTGGTGGCGGTCTTTTTTGTGTGTGGGTAGTGCGTGGGGTGTTGTGGAGGTGCTGGCGAAAGCCTTGCCGGTGATCATCGGTCTCGACAAAGAATGACACCTTCGGGCGCCATTATCCTTCCTGGAGGTGTTGTCATGGCACTCCATAGCTCTCATGTTACTGATCTCCAGGTGAAAACCTTGCCTCGGTGAGGCGGGCGGCGTCGGCGACTCTAGTCGCCTCCTGAGAGACGTCGCCTGAGGTCCATCTTCACGCAGCGCACCGTAGTTTGGATGGCACAGTCGGATGAGGATAGGGACTTGTTGAAAGCAAGGACGGAGAAAAAATGCTGAAGCTTAGTCTTTCTAGTTTTTTCATAGTCCTTAAGCTATCCTTTCTATTGTTTTATGCCCCTCAGTTTTGAGGCTTTGAGCCTAAAAGCTCGTGTAACTTGTGGTTGTATATATCCCACGTGGATATAGAGGCCGGATTTTATATCCTTTATCTAAAAAATGTAAAAGAAAATTGATGTTCGTTATACGCTTGGTATCATATTTTGATGATATGTACCATTCTCTTTTGGAATCCGTTGCAACGCACGGGCACCTTACTAGTTTATTTAATGCGTGGGAAATTATTTAATTTTTTTCTGTTAAATAACATATCGGTGCCCTGCTTTAGGAAAAAATTGTGCACAACTACTTACCTTCTTCATTTCACTTGTGTGTGCAGTTTTGTGCATCGAAATTTCTTCAGATAGGTAACATAGGTTGGTGGGTTGGGGTGTGTTCACAATCCCAACAGAGCCTAGAAGGCCACAAATTGCTTTTTATTTTTGAACTGAAATCTTACAAGACCACGCAGACTTACACTTCTGTCTTTGTACATCATGATCCATTAGAAACAGAACATGCTCCGGTTCTTTGTAGTGTCTGGCAGCGTAGAGTGAGTTGCTCATCTTTTACTCAATGTCTCTTCATGGAGTCAACACTGTATGATTTTGAATTTAGCTTTAGGTGTATGTTATCCATGTTAATACATATCTCATTGTTAGAGGAATCTGCGCATTTGAATACCATTTACTTGTTTAGATGGATCAGCCTTAGTGCTCACAATAAAATATGCTCTTTTATATGTTCAATGTCAACCAATATATACTGCTCTTTTGATTCTGATCAGTTAGTTATTTTACAATTTGGCGCATTTTATTGCTGGTACAGATGTGCAAATAGCTAAAAAAATACAAAAGAAGTGTTCTTTTCCACTGTATTTTGTTGTGTGATTAGACGCTCTTTGACTTCATGCTTAGGTTCATCAACTTTCCTTTCTTATCAGTATCTTGTAATCATTAACTGAAACTTCTTGACTTACAAATGCCTGTATTTGGTTCATACCATTCTTCTTGTCTCTCTTTCTTTGCATCAAATTGGTGTTTTATTAGGGGAATCAAATTGGTACTCGTGTCTTTTTTTGTAAATCTTATAGCTTGCTTATCTCTCAATTCTGGCAATTTATATATTGACATTTATGAGCACAGACAAGGATGGAGCTTCCTGTATGCTGGATCAGCACACCTCAGAATGAACATGGAGGAGCTTCTTCTTGTTATTAGATGTGGACCTATTTAGTTTATTGTTTCGATTTTGGTAGTTTTATGGTTCAATGCTCTGTAGCTTGCCAAGATTCCGTAGTAGCCAACATATTGTGTTGAACAGTGAATGGTTCGGTAATTGTTGTGGTTAATTAGTTTTGGAAGACATAAAAGAGTGCTTAGTTTGTTTCTTGACACAATTCCGGCAGTTTTATGGTGCTTCATTGTGGCAAATCAAAATTACATAGGAGCTGGCATTCTGTTTTGAACGGTGAAAGATTGCACATTTCTTGCAGTTATTTGGTTTTAGATTACTTGGGTGAAGGCCTATTGTTTTCTTGCTCAATCCTTGCAGTTTTATATGTGTTTATTCTCTGTGTCCTGTCAAAAATTATATAGGTTCAGTGTATTATTAGACATATTTTGTTTTGGATAACGTATGTGAGGACCTACTTGATTTCCTGTCTTCTATTCTTGCAGATTTATGGTTCTATTGTCATCCGGCTGTCATAATTAGGTAGGACAGTTATATTAGATAGGACAGTCATAATAGATAGGCATGTGTTTTTCGCAATAAGTAGTCTACTAATCTAACTTCGAACTTACAATGCACCAGATATCCTTCTTTGCATACTGCTTTCTCATGTGCCAGATTTACAGCTCCAATCGAGCCTAGAAGATTGTTGGTGGTTTTACCTGAATGATTTGCTCAGCCAGTAAGTTTTCATTACTCTATGTTCCATGTTTTGCAGTCTATTGCCGCGGATCTCTGATACTGACGGTTTAGCATCAATTTTTCTCGTGTACTTCTTCCTGTGCTCATTTTGTCCTTTATTAGCCTCTGGGCATTGTCACTTTTAATGCTTCATCCATGGTGCTACTAATATGTTAAATGAATAATAAATTTCTCCGTAAAAACAAATTAAATAATAGGTCATAGAAGGTTATAAGCCATTGTCAGGATGACGCGTAGTGAAAGTATAGTAAAACATGTAGATAACATTTATATATGGTTTCCAGGTCCATTCATTTGTCATGTGTTCTCATCTTTATTGGATACAAGCTTAGAAATATTGAACTTTCATTGGCACCTGCTTCAGTTGCACTAGGGTGTTTGTGAAGCACTTGCTTTCTGATCCATTTTTTAGGTCAATTTTGTGGTGCTTCTCCTTAGTTTTTTATGTTTCAAGGCTTTACATGATGCTGTACTTACTGCATTTGCCTATGGGATGTTCATATAGATACACAACTTTCGGTAGTAAAATTTGGGAGATTGTAGATTCAACTTTGCTATTTTGGTAATAACTCTACCTCTTTTGTATTTAATGCATCAGAAATTATTTAATTTTTGCTGTTAAATAACATATCGGCACCCGGCATTAGGAAATTTTTTTGCACAACTACATCTTCATTTCACTTGTGTGTGCTGTTTTGTGCATAGAAATTTGAGATAGGTAACATGGGTTGGTGGGTTGGGGTGCTTTCACAAAATAACAATCCCAACAGAGCCTAGAAGGTCATGAAGTGCTTTTTATTTTTGAGCTGAAACCTTACAAGACCACACAGACTTACTCTTCTATATTTGTACATCATGACCCATTAGAAACAAAACATGATATGGTTCTTTGTAGTTTCTGGCAGCATAGTGTGAATTGCTCATCTTTTACTCAAATGTATCATGGAGTCAACTCTGTATGATTTTCAATTTAGATTTAGGTGTATGTTATCCATGTTAATGCATATCTCATTGTTAGTTGAATCTGCGCATTTGAATACTATTTCCTTGTTTAGATAGATCAGCCTTAGTGCTCGCAATAAAATATGTTCTTTTGTATGTTCAATGTCGACCAATCTGTACTGCTCTGCTTGTTTCTGATCAGTTAGTTATTTTATAGTTTGGCAGATTTTATTGCTGGTACAGATATGCAAATAGCTAAGAAAAAAATACAAAAGAAGTGTTCTTTTCCTTTGTATTTTGTTGTCTGCTTATATGCTCTTTGATTTCATGCTTAGGTTCATCGACTTTCCTTCATTGTCACTCTCTTGTAATTAGTAAGTGAAACTTCTTGACTTACAGATGCCTGTATTTGGTTCATGCCATTCTTCCTGTCTCTCTTTCTTTGCATCAAATTGGTGTTTTTTAGGGGAATTAAATTGGTAATCTTGTCTTTTTTTTGTAAATCTTATAGCATGCTTATCCCGCAATTCTGACAATTTATATATTGACATTTATGAGCACGGACAAGGATGGCACTTCCTGTATGCTGGATCAGCACACCTCAGAATGAACATGGAGGAGCTTCTTCTTGTTATTAGTTTGCAAGTTGGTGCCACCGAATATTATAAAAGGTACATTTTCTTCTTTGCTAAAAAATTGCTTATTTATTATGAATGGTGTGACATGATTGTTGTTTATACTTGCACTGTTTATATGACATGCCACCTCTTTTTGGAACTTGATGACATGATTATTGTTGCTAATTGCACTGCACTGTTAGATATTATTCCGCCTCTTTTTGGCGCATAGAAATCTGATTAGGATCGGTATCTGTTGTAGGGGTGGCCCCCACCTAAACCCAGCAGGCCTAGTAGGAGGTTATAAGGTCCAGTATAGGTCATGTGTAAGGACACAAGTGCCCCTGGAAGGGGTACTCAAATGTAAGGGTATAATTGTAAAACACCCCCATGTATATATATATATATATATATATATATATATATATATATATATATATATATATATATATATATATATATATATATATATATATATATAGAGAGGCCATGGGAAGGGTCGTATGTGACTCATCTCCTCACTCTCCACTACCATCTATCTCTCTGCTTGGTCTCAGAATCACAACAGCTTGGCGCCATCCGTAAAGTGGACAGAGTAAGCTGAAACTCGAAAAAGGATGGCACCAAAAGCTTCGTCGGCGGTGAAGGAAAAGAAGGCGGTAGGGTCGGAGCGCCGCATGGGTACTGTGGCCGGCACGGCCGCGGCGAAGCGCGGCCGGCGACGCAGCGCGGCGGCGAGGACGCCGACGTCGCGCGTGACGACCAACCCCGCCGCCGGCACCGCGACGATCGACCCGCCGGCGGCGCGACGATCGACCCCGCGATCGCAGACTCGGCGCCAATCCCGAGGTGACCGTGACTGCGCCGACCCACTCGCGGGGTGCACCGGCGGTCCCGCCGGCCGGCAGAGAAGGCGCGCTCTCGGCGGCCCTCGCCACGGTCCAATGGAGCTGGGACCTTCGCGAGTCGTCCGTGACATGCAAGAGGCTCGAAATCGCAGGCGCGCGAGCGCCACGCCAGAGCCCGCGCGGAAAGAGCGGACAGCCGCGACGCCCCACGCCCAGCCGTGTGCAGCCGCGACGCGCTGATCCGAGTCCCCGCTTGCAGACCGCAGAGGCGCCGTGGCCCGAGGACCCCGAGCAACAAAGACCGGAAGCCTAAGGCTCTCCAACGAGCGACGCAAGCCCCGACGTCACCAGCGCAGACCATCAAAGGCTCGCCATACCTTCGCCATCGAGAATGCCCTCCGAGGACGCGAAGGCGAGCTCGGCCGCGATGAGCGACCTCGAGCGGAGCAAGAGCAACTCTATTACGGCAAATGGTGCGGCGTGCGGCTATGGTCATCACCATACGAAGACGTGCACCGCGGTCGTGGAGTTGCGACGGGCGATGGCCGCATCTCGAACTTCGCTTCTTCGGCCCTCGCCGAGGTCCAGAGCGGCATCCGAGGCAGCCCTCGCCGGCCACCAGAAAGACGCGCGAGCCGCGCCCAACAACGTATCACCGGAGGCTCCTTATCGGGGCCCGCCGAGCGGCCGCAATCGTGGTGGACGCCCGCAACATCACCTTCACTATGAATGACGCCAGGGCGTGGAGTTCCCTCATCAAGATCCTCTGGTCATCCAGCCCACATCGCGGGTTGCAACGCCAGCGCGCCCTTGTCGACGTGGAGTTTGATGTTCGCAGGGCCTCGATCGATGGGCACCCATCGGTCGCATGGAGCGGCGGGAGCTCCGCTTCAGTGGCATCGGAGGTCACCGCCGCGAGCCATGAGGCGTGTGTCCTCCCGCTACGCTCCGCCAGAGAGTAACATCCGACCCACCATGTCATATTCGACGTTGTGGACATCGCACACCCCTACAACGCCATATTGGGGCGCCCGCCATCAACTCTTTCGAGGCGGTCCCGCACCACGCCTTCTTATGTATGAAGCTCCGCCCGAGGGTGTCATCACCGTCTTGGCGACCAAGACCATGCCAGCGACGGGTCGGCAGCCAGATCCGCATCGCCGGTGCACGCCCTACCGACGTGCTTGGTGACGCGCCCGCCCCGGGTGGGCGCTAAGCCTCGCCCGGGCGAGTCAAAGGGTGCCGCTCGAGCGAGGGGCGCTTGTCTCTATCGGTGAGGGCTCTCGAGGTCGAGCAAGATTTACTCCAAGTGCTTCGAAGCAACACCGACATCTTTGCATGGTCACCGGAAGATATCAAGGGCGTGGACCGCGCAGTAATCGAGCACCGCTTGGCGGTCCGTCCCGACGCCAAGCCGGTCAAGCAAAAGCTTCGCCGCATGTCCAGGATCGGCAGCAGGCGGCCAAGGTGGTGGAAAAGCTTCTTTGAGCCGGGGTCATCCGCGAGGTCCACCATCCAGAGTGGCTCGCCAACCCAGTATTGGTCAAGAAGGCTAGTGGGGCCTGGCGCATGTGCATCGACTTTACGGCACTCAACAAGGCGTGCCCAAAGGACAATTACCCTTTGCCGCGCATCGATCAATTGGTTGATGCTACCGCGGGGTGCGAGCTAATGAGTTTCTTAGATGCCTACTCCGGCTATCATCAGGTATACATGGCGGAAGACAACGAGAGCAAGACTAGCTTCATCACACCAGTCGGTACCTTCTGCTTCATCAGGATGCCCTTTGGCCTGAAGAATGCGGGCGCTACCTTTACCCGCCTCGTCGCCATTGCCCCGCCGCCCGGCCGGGAGGAATGTCGAGGCCTACGCCGATGACGTGGTAGTCAAAACCCGGCAGCCGCTTTGCATGGCGGGACCTCCAGAGACCTTCAACAACCTCGGAAAGCGGCATCAAGCTCAACCCCGAGCAAGTGCGTCTTCGTGCGGCGGGCAAACTGGCTTCCTCGTGTCCGGCGGGGCATCCAGCGAACCCGATAAGGTTATCTTGGGTATGGAGCCGCCAAGACGCACGAGGAAGTCCAGAGGTCGGGCGCGCATGGCGCCTTGAGCCGCTTCCTTTCGTGGCGGCGAGCGAGGATTGCCATTCTTTAAGACACTCATGGTGCGACGGATTTCGTTGGGATGGTGATTGTCGCGAGGCCTTCAACGCGCCAAGAAACACCGCGAGTCTCCCACCGTCGCCCCAACACCGAGGCTCCTCCCGCTCTATATCGCCGCGTCGTACCACAACATTAGCGCCGTCCTCGCCCTAGAGGAAGGTGCCAGACAATGCCGGTATACTTCGCCTCAAGCCCTTCAAGGCGCCAAGACGAGATATACAAGCTTGCTTACGCATTGGTCATGGCCTCCGTGAAGCTCCGTCATTATTTTTGGCCCACCCAATCACGGTGCCTTCCTCATTCCGTGGCGAGATGCTTGCACAACAAAAATCCACAGGCGCAAGTGGGCGCGAGCTCGCCTGCTCTCCCGACATACGCCGAGGACGGCAATCAAATCTCAAGTTCTCGCCGACTTCCTTGCGAGTCGACTCGTCGACCCAACTCGCCAAAGAAATAACGACCGGTTTGACACTCACCGCCGACGGAGTTATGGCGTCGCGCGCGCGCGCGTAGGAGCGTAATCGCCACGCCCAGAGGCGGCGCTGCTATACTCGGGCGCTTTCCTTTCCGGCTACCAATAACACAAACAATATGAGGCGTTGCTCTTCGCCCGCAAAGCTCAAGCGCGCGGCGCCGACGGCGGTACTCGTCAGTCTGACTCGCGTTTGGTGGTAGGCCAAGTCGACAAGTCCTATCAAGCCAAGGATCTGGAAGCCGCCAAGTACCTCGCCGCGGTTAGGGCAAGGAAAGGCACTTCTTGGGCATCACGCCAAGGCCATTCCTCGCGCGAAAATGAGCAAGCCGACGCCGCAAAGGTGGCGACCAACAATCGCCACCCCGATGGAGTGTTTTATGAAGTACTATCACAGCGCCATCGCAGGAGACAACCAAGACGCCGCTCGCTCACCACATCGCCCAAACAGGCGATCGCGAGAGCCCATCTTCAACTTTCTGCAGGGCATCGCCGAGCCGAGGATCCCACAGAGCTCCGGCGCCTGCAACACCGCGCCAGGTCCTTCCAGGTGTTCGAAGGGATACTTTACAAGAAGGGGTATGCGCGCTCGCTCTGCGCCGCCTCTCGCCAAGAAGGGAAGAACCTCCTTATGGAGATCCACGCGGGCATGTGCGGGTCCCATCCGCGCCGAGGTCATTGGCCGGCAAGCGCGCTGAGCAGGGTTTCATCGCCGATCGCCATCACGGACGCCAGACCTCGTGCGTCGGTGTCAGGGGTGCCAGTGGATGGCACGGATCATCCGCAGACCACCGACGACCCTCAACCCCATTCCCGGTGTAGTGGCCGGCGCGCACTGGGTGTCGATATAGTAGGACCACTTCCACGAGCCCCGGAGACTGCGATTTGTGGTAGTCGCGCCGAATATTTTTTCCAGTGGCCGAGGCGCGGCCCCGCTAAAATAACCTCGGCGGGCATGCAACGCTTCCTCCGCAAAACATCATATGTCGCCGGCGCGCCGTGGAGCTCACCGTGGACAACGGCCGCAGCTCGACGCCACCATCTTCAAAGAATTTCGCGAAGGCATGGGCATCACACTTTTCGCCTTAGTCGGCACCCCACCCAACGGAGCGGTGGAAGGCGAACAGCGCCATTTCCGCCGCCATAAAAGCGCTGGTCGGGGGCCGAAGGGCAAGTGGCTCGCGAGCTTCACAGCGTCCTCGGTCCTTCGCACAACGATAACACGCCCAACGGGTTCACGCCTTTCAAGCTTCTTTTAAACGATGAAGCGGTGACGCCGAGGAAATCAAGGCGGTTCGCGGAGGGTCCTCGCCCAGCGCTCGACGAGGACCGCCAGCGTGTCCTGGATCTCTCGACGAGCGCGGCAAGCGCAGCCAACACGTTGAAAAGTACGCGTGGCGCATATGCGCATCGGACCGGCCCATATACCGCGGGCTTCAAGCTCGAGATCTCGCCTCGAACGGCGCCCATGCGAGACCGTCGGCAAGCCGAGTCAAGTGGGAGGGTCCATTCATCGTGACGAGGCATTGCGTAGGAGCATACCGCCTCGCCACGCTCTTGGCACAGACTCTTCGCCACACGTGGAACGCGACAAGCTACGGCGATATTACGCCTAGAGGCAGCACAAAAGTTATAGCGGCATCTGCCCCCTATTGTGATGCTCGCCCGCGCAAACGGGAGTTCAATAAAACTCGCTGTTCGCACAAAGTACCATGGTCTGGCCGCAGTATGCAGAGTCTACGGACTATAAATAAGACGTAGCGTCGAGGTCCGCCTCCGCACGCACCAGTCTACGGACTCTAAATAAGACGTAGCGTCGAGGTCCGCCTCCGCACGCGAGAGTCCACGGACTAGAAATAAGACGTAGCGTCGAGATCCGCCACCGCACGCACCAGTCTACGGACTCTAAATAAGACGTAGCGTCGAGGTCCGCCTCCGCACGTGAGAGTCCACGGACTAGAAATAAGACGTAGCGTCGAGATCCGCCGCGCACGCACTCGCCACGGACTCTAAATAAGACGTGGCGCCGAGGTCCGCCTCGCACGCGAGAGTCCACGGACTAGAAATAAGACGAGCGCCGAGGTCCGCCGCACGCACTGGGCTACGGACTCTAAATAAGACGTGGCGCCGAGGTCCGCCTCGCGCGCGAGTCCACTGACCAGAAATAAGACGAGGCGTGGAGGTTCGCCTCGCACGCACTCCGCCACGGACTCTAAATAAGACGTGGCGCCGAGGTCCGCCTCGCACGCGCGAGTCCACTGACTAGAAATAAGACGTGGCGCCGAGGTCCGCATCCGCACGCACTCGCCTACGGACTCTAAATAAGACGTGGCGCCGAGGTCCGCCTCGCGCGCGAGTCCACGGACTATAAATAAGACGTGGCGCCGAGGTCCGCCTCGCACGCACTCGATCCACGGACTCTAAATAAGACGAAGCGCCGAGGTTCGCCTCGCGCGCGAGTCCACGGACTATAAATAAGACGTGGCGCCGAGGTCCGCCTCGCACGCACTAGTCTACGGACTCTAAATAAGACGTGGCGCCGAGGTCCGCCTCGCACGCGAGTCCACGGACTATAAATAAGACGTGGCGCCGAGGTCCGCCTCGCACGCACTCGATCCACGGACTCTAAATAAGACGTGGCGCCGAGGTCCGCCTCGCGCGCGAGTCCACGACTATAAAGAAGACGTGGCGCCGAGGTCCGCCTCGCACGCGCTCGGCCACGGACTCTAAATAAGATGTAGCGCCGAGGTTCGCCTCGCACGCGAGTCCACGGACTATAAACAAGACGTGGCGCCGAGGTCCGCCTCAAGACGCACGATCCACGGACTCGCCGAGGTCCGCTCGCGCGCGAGTCCACTGACTATAAACAAGACGTGGCGCCGAGGTCCGCCTCCGCACGCACCAGTACGGACTCTAAATTAGGCGTAGCGTCGAGGTCCACCTCCGCACGCGAGAGTCCACGGGCTCTAAATAAGACGTGGCGTCGAGGTCCGCCTCCGCACGCGATAGTCTACGGACTATAAAAATGGCGCCATCGCCCAACACACGCCTTACAACAAAGAAGAATAAATAGAGCATCGCCCCATTGCAAAAATATGAGGTTAATCGACATGTATGGGCGCGCAAGTCGACTTCTCCGCTCGATGTGATCAAGACTCGGTCTTCGCGCGCGCGCGGCCCGTGCGCCGCCGTGGTCTCGGAAACTTCTTCGAGCCAACGAGGAAGTCCTCCTCTGGCGCAGCGCTTGTCAGATTGCAACTCTCGCCGCATCCTCCCGACACGACTCCGATCCGCGGTGGAAGTTCCGAGGCAAGGCTCGATGGAACGACATAGCGTCCGGCAGCGCCCCGCCGCCAGAAGATCCAGCAGGGTTCGCTAGCTCTCGGATGTGCCTACACCCACGGGTGTGAAGCATGCCGAGGCAAGGCACGCGCCAAGATAGCCGCAGCGCTCCCAAAGGTCTTGGCGCCGCGGCGCGACGCCCGCCTCTCGATCGACACCTGCGCTCCATCAGTCCTCCGCCGTGGGTGGCGTCGGGCATGTCAACGCACAAATCACGGAGGCCCTGCTCGAGACTCCATTGCCCTCAGCCGACGCGATGCATCGCCCAAGACATGGGCCTTCCCGCAAGAGTCTCGCCACCGGAAGGAGGCGCGTTCCTCTCGTGGCGCGCTTGGCTTCCTCGGCCTTGACTTGTATGGCTGCCAAGGCACCTCCAGCCGCGGAGCGCTTCGCCCTTTGTCGCGTGAGCATCATCCGCTTCACGGCTCGCTTCTAGGGCCCTCCGCTCCGGACACGGCTCGTCTAGCGCGTTCGCGATGACAAGCGCCCAAAGCAAGAATGATAGCCACCACCGCCGTGAGCACCATACAAAACACGCGCGCGACGCGCTCACCCTTATTTCCGAGGCCCGCACGCTGGCGCCAGTGGTCTCCTCGCATGATGACAAAGATCCACCGGCTCAAGGCCGCCACCGCCGTTCGCGCCACGGTGAGCACGGAGTATCTCCACCGCGGGAGGTAGTCGGTCAAGACGGTTCGACCCACCGCGCCGAGGGTCAGGAGGCTTCGGCCGCCTCAACGGCGGCATCTGCCGCGCAACACCGCACAGGTTTTGGACTTCGCGCGCTCTCGTTGCTCGATCCTTCACCACGCCCGAGATCTCGCCTTGCCCGATCTTGACGGAATGAGCGAGCAGACGGAGAGAGTTTCGCGGTCGAGCGAGAGAGGAGCCACGCTTACCTCCTACACTCCTCACCGCGTAGGAGGTGGCGCTCTGCTCGCCACCGACGGGCGCGAGCGCCTCGGTGGTCGGATCGCGAGGCCCTTGGCGACGCCGGTGCCACAACTCCAAGCATTGGGCCCGCAACGTTGTAGCGGCCCTTCTGAGGCGAGGAAGGCGCATTCGAGGATGTTTCGGCCGCGATCCGGCGATTCCTCCGTGGCGTTAGCGGCCGCAGCCTCCTACTCCACCTTCGCCTCGCCGCGCCGGGCGTGTCCTCGTAGCGGCGAAGACCTCCGCCACGCCTCTCATCGCGTAACGCCTTATCCGGGTTGGTGGGCGCCGCCAGCGGCGCGTGCCGTCGACGCTTAGCGCCGTCGCGGATAGTGCGCCGGGAATCGAGGCGCGCGCCCCGCTGATCGTCCGGCGCGCGCACGGCCGAGGCGTCCGCCCCTAACGCCGCCGATTCTGCCGAGGTGGCCGGCAGTCGGGTAGGCAGCTCGAGCGAGCGAGCGCCGCAAGACGCGGCGCTCGCGCGCCGCCACTCGATGACGAAGTCCTCGCGGAGTCTCCGCTGTATCGGGCGTTCCGCACAACAATACCCAAAACTGCATATGCGGTTCACCCGCCTTGCTTCGCCCTTTGGTCGCGCCTCGCCACGCCTTGTGCTCCTCGAGTGTATGGACCAAGGAACCTCACCACAAGCTCCGCGTCTTCTAGCCGAGCCACTGCACAAAAGACGACAGGGCGATCACGTGAGAACAAGTGCGGATACGCCAAGAGATGCCTTCTGCACTCTAGACAACTTACAAGGGGCGAGGGCGAAGCAAGTGACATCTTAGCGGCAGATATTGTCCGCCCGGTCATTGCCCCGGCCCGGGTATTTCCACCGGGAGGACAGCGGCGCCACCCCGTACATCGTGAACTCTTCGGCTAGGTCGCGCATACTTAGCCGGCGAGCGACGCCGGCAAGCCTCCAGAGTCTCTGCGCGTCGTCAGCCTCCGGCTTCACGCTTGGTGACGTGTTGAACGAGATGGGCCCGCCTCGGCATAGCAGGCCACTCGGGCCGGTCACATGGTAATAAAACCACCACCGCGTCCAGCCGGACGCCCATTTCCCTAGCGCGCGCGAGGGGCGTCGTGCGGGGCAGACGCATCGGCCACGAAGTCCACGCCGCCAAAATTGGAGACGACTCCATCTCCAAATTCTGGGCGGCAGCAGTATCGTGCGGTGGTGGCGAACAGCTCGCGCTGATGCCGCTTCATCTCGCGTCACCCACGTGAAGACAACCAGGCGGACTATTGCGCTCGGCGTCGGCGCTTAACTCCAACCCATAGGTCCGCAAGACTTCGCCACAAACATCTTTGAGGGCATGCGAAGGTCGCGTCAAAAACGCGACAAAAAACGATCGTCTCGTCTCCCGGCTTCCGCCTCGCTTTCATTGCGCGGGTAGGCGAGCACCATCCCGATCCTCGATCTTCCCATCACGAACAAGCCGCAGCGTCTCCTCCTGGCCACCCGCTCTTTCCCAACACACGGAACAATGCCCCGAGTATTCCATGGCGCCCCATCGCCGCGGCATGCGAGCGCCCGCAAAGACCGACTTGTAATCCCGTAAGGAAGGACGAGCTTGTCCCAACTAGAAGAGGAGCTGCCGGGAGGCGAGACGCGCCGCCATGGTCGCCATCGCCTTTCAAGGTAGGGCAAAAGAAACAAGGCGGAAGTCGCGCTACTACCGCACGCGGAATAAACCGTAAATAAGCGGCAAGCGGGCAAAGCGCCCCATCACGCGAGGGCACCTTATAAAGCCCGCCACTCTCTCGCGCCGAGCGCAGCTTAGGTCGTAACCCCGTTCGTTCGACGCCGCACGCTTTGGAAAGAAGAACCGCTTGTAGACTCGAGGCGCGCTGGTAGGTGGCGAGCAACAGACTACTCCAAAGACGCGCCGACACGCGTCCCACTTCCTCGGGAAGCGGCGAACGGCCGCGAGCACGCAACCGCCACATCCCACGACGCGCGATTGCAAGCCGCGCGTGCCACCCACGCGAAACCGATCGCATAACGCGATACCGCCTCGACAAGCCAAAGCGCCGGCATGATTCCGATCCGCCATTTAAAGCACACTATCAAGCCGCGAGGTCAGGCGGTGGAAGCGCAGAAAGCCGCCGCACAACATCCACCTTCACCACCGCGTCGCCACGATAGCTCCGCCACGCCGAGCGAACGGCGCGCGCCGCCTAAGGGTAGGGGACGGAGCGCGCGCCTATTTCGACCAGGCGCCACCCTCCGCCACCCGCTCGAGGGGTAGGGGCTGAGCGCGCGCGTCTCGCCGGCTAGGCGCCCGGCTCGCGCCACCCGCTCGGCGGAGGGGGACGAGCGCGCGTGTTCACGCCGCCAGGCGTCGGCTCGCGCCACCCGCTCGAGGGGTAGGGGACGGAGCGCGCTGCGTCTACCGGCCAGGCGCTAGCTCCGCTACCACCCGCTCGAAGGCTCGATTCGGCCTCACCCACCGGTCAAGTTCGGAAAAGTTCACAGCCGCAGGACGGAGGGGCCAAAGGGCTCGGCAACATGGCTTCTACCTGTGAAGCCCTTCTCCATGAGAGGCTCTGTTGTAGGGGTGGCCCCACCTAAACCCAGCAGCCTAGTAGGAGGTTATAAGGTCCAAAGATAGGTCATGTGTAAGGACATAAGTGCCCCGGAAGGGTACTCAAATGTAAGGGTATAATTGTAAAAACACCCCCATGTATATATATATAGAGGCCATGGGGAAGGGTCAGGGCAGGACTCATCTCCCTCACTCTCCACTACCATCTCTCTCTGTTTGGTCTGTAACCACAACAGTATCTTTTAGAAACAATATTCATAATGTGTGCCTAGCTATGTCAAGAGGTTCCTCCTTTTCTTACTTGGAGAATCAGATTCCAAAACATCCTTGTCCTTTATTGTCTCATATGCCAAATTGTTGTTTGGCAGTAGAACTCATTTCATCTTCGTCCTCATTTTTAATCTTCACTCAATTGATTTGTTGATAATCTTCCCAAGATGTGCCTCCTTGCAGACACAATGTATCTTCTTACAATAAGAGAGATGAAGGAAAAGAAAGATAGAAAAAAATAGCATTACCCTCCATCTGATTTTCTCTCATCTCACTTAAGCACTTGTGTCGCTGACCAGTTGACCAGTTGCGAGTGCTTAGTTTGTTTCTTGACACAATTCCGGCAGTTTTATGGTGCTTCATTGTGGCAAATCAAAATTACATTGGAGCTGGCATTCTGTTTTGAACGGTGAAAGATTGCACATTTCTTGCAGTTAATTGGTTTTTGATTACTTGGGTGAAGGCCTATTGTTTTCTTGCTCAATGCTTGCAGTTTTATGTGGGTTTATTCTCTGCGTCCTGCCAAAAATTATATAGGTTAAGTGTATTATTAGACATATTTTGTTTTGGATAACGTATGTGAGGACCTACATGATTTCCTGTCTTCTATTCTTGCGGATTTATGGTTCTATTGTCATCCGGCTGTCATAATTAGGTAGGACAGTCATATTAGATAGGACAGTCATATTAGATAGGCAGGTGTTTTTCGCAATAAGTAGTCTACTAATCTAACTTCGAACTTACAATGCACCGGTTATCCTTCTTTGCATACTGCTTTCTCATGTGCCAGATTTACAGGTCCAATCGAGCCTACAAGATTGCTGGTTTTACCTGAATAATATGCTCAGCCTGTAAGTTTTCATTACTCTATGTTCCATGTTTTGCAGTCTATTGCCGCGGATCTCTGATACTGACGGTTTAGCATCAAGTTTTCTCGTGTACTTCTTCCTGTGCTAATTTTGTCCTTTATTAGCCTCTGGGCGTTGTCACTTTTAACGCTTCATCCAGGGTGCTACTAATATGTTAAATGAATAATAAATCTCTCCGTAAAAACAAATTGAATAATAGGTCATATAAGGTTATATGCCATTGTCAGGATGACCCGTAGTGAAAGTATAGTAAAACTTGCAGATAACATTTATATACAGTTTCCAGGTCCATTCATTTGTCATGTGTTCTCATCTTTATTGGATACAAGCTTAGAAATATTGAACTTTCATTGGCACCTGCTTCAGTTGGACTAGGGTCTTTGTGAAGTACTTGCTTTCTGATACATTTTATAGGTCAATTTTGTGGTGCTTCACCTTAGTTTTTTATGTTTCAAGGCTTTACATGATGCTGTACTTACTCTGCATTTGCCTATGGGATGTTCACAAAGGTACACAGCTTTCGGCAGTAAAAATTGGGAGATTGTATATTCAACTTTGCTATTTTGGTAATAACTCTTACCCCTTTTTATTTAATGCATCAGATATTATTTAGTTTTTGCTGTTAAAAAACATATCGGCGCCCTGCATTAGGTAAAAATTTTGCACAACTACATCTTCATTTCACTTGTGTGTGCAGTTTTGTGCATAGAAATTTGAGATAGGTAACATGGGTTGGTGGGTTGGGGTGTGTTCACAAAATAACAATCCCAACAGAGCCTAGAAGGTCATGCAACAAAGCCTAGAAGGTCATGAAGTGCTTTTTATTTTTGAGCTGAAACCTTACAAGACCACGCAGACTTACTCTTCTATATTTGTACATCATGACCCATTAGAAACAAAACTATTAGAGGAAAATAAAGGATTGTGTAGATTGTATAGCCATATTCTGTTTCTATATCTCCTCCTTTTAAGGATCTATTGTAACCCCTGTAATCTTGGCTATATATACCACAGCCGCCCCCACCCCTTTGGTGTGTGAGGCGTTTTCCCAATCTATCTCTCTACATGGTATCAGATTCTGAGTTCTTCTCCTTTCCGCTGCCCTAACCTTGCGTTCTTGCCTCCCGGTTCCTGCGCTCGCCGCCCCCATCCGCACGCCGCCACTTCTTCTCGATTGAGAACCGCGCCATGACTACCGAGTCCACCCAGGCCTCCACCGTCTCCGGCGCGATGGGGACTACCTCCTCTCCCAACTCCAGCGAGTCTGCCGGCGTCGTCTTCATCAACCCCTACGCCACAATCGCCGTCAAATCCCATGTTCCAATCACGTTGGAGATCAAGCAACCAAATTTCAACAAGTGGAAGGCGTTCTTCACCTCCATGTGCGGCAAGTTTGGCCTTCTCCATCACGTCGATGGTTCCGCTCCTCCCCGTCCCGATGATCCTGCTTGGGAGCAGGCCGACTGCTGCATCCGAAGTTGGTTGTTCGGATTGGTCTCCGACGACATCCTCGACCTTGCCATGGAGCCCGAGCAAACCGCCCGCGACCTCTGGGTCGCCATTGATGGCCTCTTCCAGGCGAACAAGGAGCCGCGTGCTATCTTCCTGAGCCACGAATTTCATTCGCTAACTCAGGGCGATTTGCCGGTCGCCGACTACTGCCAACGAGTCAAGACGGCCGCCGACGCCCTTCGCGACGTTGGACACCCCGTCTCCGAGTCACAGCTGGTGCTTAATCTCCTCCGAGGACTCAACGACCGCTTCTCTACTACCGCGACAAGACGCCGGGCGCTCGTTTTCCCCACCTGCCGCGCGCGCGCCGCCACCACGGTGCTCAAAGAGCCCGCCGCCAATTCCGCCAAGGTGACCTCAGAGACGGCGCTCGTGGCGGCGTCTCACACGGCTCTGTTCCTCGGTGCTCGCGCCGCCACCTCCTCCGCTTCTCTCGAGCGCCATGCTCGAGTGGCAACAACAAGCAGCGGAATCGCAAAGCGCGCGGCGATGCAGCGGTGGCGGCAACATCGTGGCGGCGGCGAACATCGTGGCGACGCCGCCGCCTTTCTATCCTGCGCGGCGGCGCGCAAAGACGGATCGGAATTTCCGAGCCGTTTACGCCCGTGGCCCTTGATCTGCTTCAATCCATGGTCGCGCGAAGAAACGGCCGGCGATCTCGAGCATTCTCGAACCGATGCCGCAGCGAACATCGCTTTGCTTGGTCCTTCCATGTCGCCCTTCCGGCGTCTCAAAGCTACCGACCAAATTGGGACCAGCCGCCTGACAGACTCAACGGATGGCGGTCCACGATCCTCACCATGAATCATGGACACCGAGCTACCTCCCATATGTCCTCTTACGACGGTATCCTCGTAACTCGCTTGCCTAACTCACATACTTTTATCATCATGGCAATGGCGGACTATTCTCGCATTTGTCGTGGCACTTCTTTCATTCCCATTGATCCACCAAATTTGCTCTCTCAAACATACTTGTCGCCCCGTCTTTAGTTCGCAACTTACTTTCTGTTCGCCAATTTACCCGCGACAATAAATTTTCCATTGAGTTTGATGAGTTTGGTTTTTCTGTTAAGGACCTTCGGACCCGGCACATGATTCTTCACTGCAATAGTCGCGGGGAGCTCTACACTCTTCCACCCGCCACTCCTTCATTTGCTGCACATTGCTCCCTCGCCATCTCCTCCACGCTGTGGCATCGTCGCCTTGGTCACCCTGGTCCTGCTGCCATTGACACCCTCAGGAATAGGTCCATCATTTCATGTAATAAACCTGACAGCACCCTTTGTCACGCATGTCAGTTAGGCAAACATACACGTCTACCCTTTCCGCGTTCATCGTCTAGAACCTCTTTTCCTTTTGAGCTTCTTCATTGTGATGTGTGGACCTCTCCGGTTTTGAGTATTTCTGGCAATAAATATTACTTAGTGGTGCTTGATGATTTTAGTTACTTCTGTTGGACCTTCCCTTTGCAACGCAAATCTGATGTTCACCAGCATATTGTCCAGTTCACTGAGTATGTCTCCACCCAGTTCGGCCTCCCTCTTAAGTGTCTTCAGGCTGATAACGGCACTGAGTTCGTCAACAATGCCACCACTGCCTTTCTTGCTAGTCGCGCCACGCAACTACGACTTTCTTGCCCATACACATCGCCACAAAACGGCAAGGCCGAACGGATGATTCGTACTACCAACAACTGCATTCGCACCCTGCTTATTGAGGCATCTTTACCTCCGTCCTATTGGGTCGAAGCTCTCGCCACTGCCACATATCTTCTCAACCGGAGTCCATCTTCCTCTATCCATAATTCACTACCCTTCCAACTTCTACATCGCACTGTTCCCGACTACTCCCATCTACGGGTTTTTGGCTGTCTTTGCTACCCAAACCTTAGTGCCACGACACCACACAAGCTTGCTCCCCGTTCTACCGCTTGTGTCTTCCTTGGGTATCCAGCTTCCCACAAGGGATATCGATGCATGGATCTTGCCACACGCCGCATCATTATTTCGAGACACGTTGTCTTCAACGAAACATGCTTCCCGTTTGCGGCGACTCCCCCTGTTGCTTCCTCGTTTGATTTTCTTCTGCAGGATACTTCACCTTTCCGTGCGGTCGCTCCATCCTCTTTGGGCGTCGAGCCACCGCGCCCTTCCACGGTCGCTCCCTCCATGGAGGTTGAGCAACCATGCTCCTCTACCATGGCCGCTCAGCCATGCCCAGGCGTCGACTTGCCTCTTCGGCTAGCGCATTCAGCCAGCCGTGCGCACGACGGGCGGGTCCTCGCCTTCTACAACCGGCGTCATCAACTCCGCCCCTCCTGCTCCAGTGGACCGGGCCGGCCCCATCATTGTCCCGTCCACCCGGCGACGCATCGTAGGCGAGCCCGCATCAAAGACACCTACGCCGGTGGCCTCGACCATTACATCTTCATGCACCCGTCCGCTCCTCCACAGCCTTCGCTGCTCCTCGGGCCACGGATGTGCCACCCGGAGCTTCGCACCAGCATCCCATGGTGACACGATCCCAGACTGACTCTCTGGCGTCGGTCCAGTGCTTGTCCTTCTCGGCTACGCACAACGCCGCTTCGCCCATTCTGGCCAACTATCGCAGCGCATTGGCCGACCCCAACTGGCATGCTGCTATGGCCGACGAATACAAGGCACTGGTTGATAACGGCACATGGCGGTTGGTTCCTCGACCTCCCGGTGCCAACATTGTGACAGGCAAATGGATCTTCAAGCATAAGTTCCACTCTGATGGGACTCTTGCTCGCCACAAGGCACGCTGGGTCGTCCGCGGCTTTTCCCAGCAGCACGGCATCGACTATGACGAGACATTCAGCCCGGTTGTCAAACCAGCCACCATCCGGGTTGTTCTCAGCATTGTCGCTTCACGTGCTTGGCCAATTCATCAACTCGGCGTCAAGAATGCCTTTCTTCACGGCAACTTGAGGAGATCGCATCGCCAAGAACCTTCGTGATTCGCTGACCAGCCACCGACGCAGCTTTGTCTATTGCAGAAGTCATTGTATGGTTTGAAGCAGGCTCCTCGGGCATGGTACCAGCGATTTTCCACCTATATTCGCCATTTTGGATTTCTGCCATCGACGTCCGACACGTCTCTTTTTGTTTACAAAGATCGAGATCATGTCGCCTACCTTCTCCTGTATGTCGACGACATCATCCTACCACTTCATCCTCAACAATGCTTCAGCACATTACTTCACGTCTGCACTCCGAGTTCGCAATGACAGACCTGGGAGACCTCCACTTCTTCCTAGGCATCTCCGTCACACGGTCTTCTGACGGCTTTTTTCTGTCCCAGCGACAGTATGCCCTGGGTCTACTTCAACGGGCCGGCATGGCTGAGTGCCACCCTACTGCGACACCTGTGGATACTCGTGCTAAGTTATCTGCCTCAGACGGTGCCCCAGTTGACAACCCCACCGAATACAGGAGTCTCACCGGCGCTCTGCAGTACCTCACATTGACTCGTCCTGAGTTGACATACGCAGTTCAGCAGGTGTGCCTCTACATGCATGATCCTCGCGAGCCTCATCTCGCGTTGATCAAGCAGATCCTCCGCTACGTCAAGGGCACACTCTCCATTGGCATTCACATTGGCACCGGCTCCATTCAGACCTTGACGCCTATTCAGATGCAGACTGGGCTGGTTGTCCCGACTCCCGCCGATCCACGTCAGGCTACTGCGTATTCCTTGGTGACAATTTGGTCTCTTGGTCCTCCAAGCGCCGACTCATCGTCTCGCTCGGTCCGAGGCGTAGTACCGCGCCGCCGCCACGCCTGTGTTGCTGAATGCTGCTGGTTGCGACAACTACTTCAGGAACTCCATGTACCAATTTCTTCGGCCACCGTCGTCTACTGCGACAATGTAAAATACTCTGTTTTGGCTGCGACTGCGGGCGGGTATTAGAGGAAAATAAAGGATTGTGTAGATTGTATAGCCATATTCTGTTTCTATATCTCCTCCTTTTAAGGATCTATTGTAACCCCTGTAATCTTGGCTATATATACCACAGCCGCCCCCACCCCTTTGGTGTGTGAGGCGTTTTCCCAATCTATCTCTCTACAAAAACAAGACATGGTTCTTTGTAGTTTCTGGCAGCATAGTGTGAATTGCTCATCTTTTACTCAAATGTATCATGGAGTCAACACTTTATGATTTTCAATTTAGATTTAGGTGTATGCTATCCATGTTAATGCATATCTCATTGTTAGATGAATCAGCGCATTTGAATACTATTTCCTTGTTTAGATAGATCAGCCTTAGTGCTCGCAATAAAATATGTTCTTTTATATGTTCAATGTCGACCAATCTGTACTGCTCTGCTTGTTTCTGATCAGTTAGTTATTTTATAGTTTGGCACATTTTATTGCTGGTACAGACGTGCAAATAGCTAAGAAAAATACAAAAGAAGTGTTCTTTTCCTTTGTATTTTGTTGTCTGCTTAGATGCTCTTTGATTTCATGCTTAGGTTCATCGACTTTCCTTCATTGTCACTCTCTTGTAATCATTAAGTGAAACTTCTTGACTTACAGATGCCTGTATTTGGTTCATACCATTCTTCCTGTCTCTCTTTCTTTGCATCAAATTGGTGTTTTTTAGGGGAATCAAATTGGTGATCTTGTCTTTTTTTTGTAAATCTTATAGCTTGCTTATCCCGCAATTCTGACAATTTATATATTGACATTTATGAGCACGGACAAGGATGGCACTTCCTGTATGCTGGATCAGCACACCCCAGAATGAACATGGAGGAGCTTCTTCTTGTTATTAGTTTGCAAGTTGGTGCCACCGAATATTATAAAAGGTACATTTTCTTCTTTGCTAAAAAATTGCTTATTTACTATGAATGGTGTGACATGATTGTTGTTTATACTTGCACTGTTTATATGACATGCCACCTCTTTTTGGAACTTGATGACATGATTATTGTTGCTAATTGCACTGCTAGATATTATTCCGCCTCTTTTTGGTACTTAGAACTCCGTTTAGGATAGGTATCTTTTAGAAACAATATTCATAATGTGTGCCTAGCTATGTCAAGAGGTTCCTCCTTTTCTCACTTGGAGCTTCAGATTCCAAACCATCCTTGTCCTTTATTGTCTCCTATGCCAAATTGTTGTTTGGCAGTAGAACTCATTTCATCTTCATCCTCTTTCTTAATCTTCACTCAATTGATTTGTTGACAATCTTGCCAAGATGTGCCTCCTTGCAGACACAATGTATCTTCTAACAATAAGAGAGATGAAGGAAAAGAAAGATAGAAAAAAATAGCATTACCCTCCATCTGATTTTCTCTCATCTCTCTTAAGCACTTGTGCCGCTGACCAGTTGACCAGCTGCGAGTGGTTAGTTTGTTTCTTGACACAATTCCGGCAGTTTTATGGTGCTTCATTGTGGCAAATCAAAACTACATAGGAGCTGGCATTCTGTTTTGAACGGTGAAAGATTGCTCATTTCTTGCAGTTATTTGGTTTTTGATTACTTGGGTGAAGGCCTATTGTTTTCTTGCTCAATCCTTGCAGTTTTATATGGGTTTATTCTCTGTGTCCTGCCAAAAATTATATAGGTTCAGTGTATTATTAGACATATCTTGTTTTGGATAACGTATGTGAGGACCTACATGATTTCCTGTCTTCTATTCTTGCAGATTTATGGTTCTATTGTCATCCGGCTGTCATAATTAGGTAGGACAGTCATATTAGATAGGCATGTGTTTTTCGCAATAAGTAGTCTACTAATCTAACTTCGAACTTACAATGCACCAGTTATCCTTCTTTGCATACTGCTTTCTCATGTGCCAGATTTACAGCTCCAATCGAGCCTAGAAGATTGTTGCTGGTTTTACCTGAATAATATGCTCAGCCAGTAAGTTTTCATTACTCTATGTTCCACGTTTTGCAGTCTATTGCCGCGGATCTCTGATACTGACGGTTTAGCATCAATTTTTCTCGTGTACTTCTTCCTACGCTCATTATGTCCTTTATTAGCCTCTGGGCATTGTCACTTTTAACGCTTCATCCATGGTGCTACTAATATGTTAAATGAATAATAAATCTCTCGGTAAAAACCAATTGAATAATAGGTCATATAAGGTTATAAGCCATTGTAAGGGTGACCCGTAGTGAAAGTATAGTAAAACATGCAGATAACATTTATATACAGTTTCCAGTGATAGCGCGAATATTGCCTTATGTATTCAACTGAGAAACAGGAGTACAATATATAGAGCTCTACCGGTAATCTTTCTCTACCTGATTTATAGAATCAAGGTCAGGGAGAAGATCCGGGAGATCAGGCGCAAAAGGAAAGGCTAGGCGTGAAATACTCAACCGCCACCACCTAAATATAGAGGATCACCTAAACAGGAAAGAGATAAACTCTAACACTTCGCAATGGAACGCCCATAGGATGACGTTAAGACCAAGCGAAACTCACAAAAACGAAGTGGAAGACCTTGGTGAAGATGTCGAGAACCGGATGTCGTCGGGACATGGAGAATGCGAACATCTCCGATAGCAACATGCTGGCGAACGAAGTGGAAATCAATCTCGACATGCTTCGTGCGCTGTTGCTAAACAGGGTTGGTTGATAAGTAGACAGCACTGACATTATCACAATAGACCAAGGTGCTCTTCGTCAGGGGACTATGGAGTTCTGTAATAACCGCCGGCCGGCAAGCCTCGCCCACGCCATTGGCGACGCGATGCATCGGCCTCTAAGATCGAGCGGGACACCGTGTTCTGCCGCTTGGAGGACCAGGAAACCAGGTTGTCACCAAGGAACACAGCATAGCCTGAAGTAGACTTGCGTGTGTTCGGACAACCGGCCCAATCAGCATCGGTGTAGACAAGTAGAGCAGTGGTCGTCGATGGTCGCAGAAGAAGGCCATGACCAAGTGTACCGTGCAGATAGCGCAGGATGCGTTTAACTGCGGAGAGATGAACGTCACGAGGATCATGCATGTGGAGACACACCTGCTGAACAGCATAAGAGATATCGGGCCGAGTGAAGGTGAGGTACTACAAGGCACCAACCAAACTGCGGTACTGAGTAGGGTCGCTGATAGGTTCACCGGCGATGGAGGAGACCTTGGCATGAGTGTCGACGGGTGCTGCACGGCTTGCAGTTAGTCATGCCAGCTCGCTCAAGCACATCCAGAGTGTGCTGCCATTGTGAAAGAAAGAGGCCTTCAGTATGCTGCTGGACAGCCACACCCAGGAAGTGATGGAGGACACCGAGATCCTTCATGGAGAATTCCTTCTGAAGTGCAGTAATGATGTGACGAAGGAGATTCTGGCTGGAGGCAGTGAGGACAATGTCATCCACATACAGCAGTAAGTATGCCCTGTCGGTCCCGTGGCGATAGATGAACAAGGAGGTGTCAGATTTGGCTTCAGTGAATCCCAAAGTGAGCAGATGTGCAGCAAAGCGACTGTACCAAGCACGAGGCGCCTGCTTCAGTCCATACAGGGACTTATTGAGACGACAGACAGCATGTGGCTGAGTAGGATCAACAAAACCTGTGGGCTGTGAGCAGTAGACCGTCTCAGTGAGAGTACCATGCAAGAAGGCATTCTTGACGTCGAGCCGTGAACCGGCGATGGTGCGGCGCGCAGAGACGTAATCTGACGATCGCGCAGCTTGACCACCGGACTGAAAGTCTCGTCATAATCCACACCGGGGCGCTGGGTGAAGCCACGGAGGACCCAACGGGCCTTATATCTGTCGAGGGAACCATCGGCAAGGAATTTGTGGCGGAAAATCCACTTGCCGGTGACGATGTTGGCGCCGGAAGGACGCGGGACGAGATCCCACGTGTTGTTGGAGAGCAAGGTGTCGTACTCCTCTTCCATCGCGCGTCGCCAGTGTGGATCGGCGAGGCGCCGCGATAGGTCTTCTAATAGGCGAGAGGTCGTGGCACCGAGTCGCGATCGCGATTTAAATCCAGACTTGCCACGGGTGGCCATCCCGTGCTGGTTAACCACCGGGGTGATGGGGACAGCACCAGGTGGAAGCCGAGCAGGTGCAGGAGCCACGGGCGGTGAAGGAGATTGAGCCACCGGATAGGCGCAGCAGCGATGGCGCGCGACGGGCGGCGTACACACCGCCAGGCGCAGCAGACGCCGCCGCCGTCGAAGTGCGCGTGGCGCGGAGCGCCGGGGCGCGCGCGTGGCGCGACGGTGATGGTGACGCTGTGGTCGCGCGTGGCGCGACGGGTGATGGTGATGCAGTGGCGCGTGTGGCGCGCAGCGGTGCGGCACCGACGATCGAGCCCGGGCGCCGGCACGTGGCGGGCGACGTTGGTCGCAAAGAATCGCGCGGCGCGAGGCGCTAGGCGAGGCGGCGAGTACTGCAGGAGGAGGACCGACGGAAGACCGAAACCTCAAACTCGCATAAGAAGTCAAGGTCGGTGGGCGATGTTCGAGAGCCGCCGAGGAAAGCATGTCTCATCAAAGACCACATGGCGAGAAGTGATGATTCTGTTAGACGAAGTCCAAGCAATGCAGAACCCTTGTGGTTACCGGGTAGCCAAGAAAGACGCAAAGACTTGATCGGGAGCAAGCTTGTGAGGCGCGCGGCGGACATGTTGGGGTAACATGCGCAATGAACACACGGAGGTGGTCGTAGGAGGGATGGGAATTAAACAGGGCAAAGTGGGAGTACCGAAAAGCTAGTGTTTTGGTGGGTAGTCGATTGATGAGATATGTGGCGGTGTGAAGTCCTTCACCCAATATGACGGGCAAGGGAGGCTGAAAGAGCATGGAACGATGATGTTATTAATTGAACGAATCATACGCTCGCTTTACCGCTTTGAGAGGACGTGTAGGGCACGACATCCGAGCGTGGCGCCATTGGTGAGAAAGAAGGCGCGAGTTGAGGAGTTATCAAACTCGCGCCGTTGTCACACCAATGCTCCAATGGTGCAACCGAATCGCGTCTTCACATAAGAGAAAAATTGGCCAAGGCGGAAACGCCTCGGATTTTAGCCGGCGGAACGCCCAAAGGAAGTGCGAGCGATCATCAAGAATAACAAGATAATATTTGAAACCCGACACACTGGTAACAGGGGAGGTCCACAAATCACAATGAATCAAATCAAAATTCTTATTTGCTCGCGAGGAGGTTCCAAAAGGTAATCTAATGTGACGACCAACTTGGCATGCATGGCAAAGAGAATCACTAGAGTTTTTTTTCCAACGGATGGCGGAGGTACTAGCGAGGGTGGACAGAGCCTCATGCCCAGGATGCCCGAGACGACGATGCCAAGTGGCGAAGGGGCCCGCTGCAACAAGGGCGCAGGACTCCGTGGAACGCACTGGGGTGGTGAGAGTGTAGAGGGGCTCGGAACTATTGCACCTGGCGATCACGCTCCGGGAATTGAGATCCTTCACAGAGAGGCCAAACGGGTCAAATTCGACAGAACAATTATTATCAATAGTGAACTGACAAACAGAGATGAGGTTTTTAATAATATCAGGGGCAACAAGGATATTATCGAGATAAAAGGGACTCGGGAGGATTGAGTGGCCAGATGCTGTGACAGGTAAAGTGGAACCATTGCCAACTACAATGGAGGAGGAGCGTGGTGGGCGAAACAAGGAGATGTTACCAGACGGAGTCATATGACCGAGGCGCCGAGTCCATGACCCAACCGCTTGCACCGGAGGATTGAGGGTCATGGTGCCGGTTGTTTGGCGAGGACGGCCGATCCCAAGATCCGACCACGGTGTCCACGGTGAGGCATGGTCACCGAGGCAGCGAGCAACGCGCTGGTGCGGACCAGCCGCCGAGCGGCGCCGACAGAATGGCCTGGGGCGAATCGGGCGGCGAGCAAAGCGAGGCGCGCAGGGCGGGAGCGGCCAGCAGAACTCCGCTGGGGCGCTGCTTCGGGCATGGCGCCGCGAGCTCGCCACGCGCGCCGAGGACCGAGCCACATGTTGATTTGCCCGGCCCACGTGGCGCCGCGGTTTGCGCCGCCGCCGTTACCACGACGGCGCCGGCGACTTCCACCGGCAGAGCCGCCACTGTGCCGCCGGAGGCGCCGTGGAGCGTGGATCGCCATGGGCGCCGCCGAGTTACCGATGGAGGTGCCGGGAGCAGAGCGCGGAAGGTTGCACCGAGCAATGGCGAGGCGGTCGCCGGAGGTGGTGTTGGTGCGCTGGAGTCGATCTCCTCGAGGATGAGGTCGCTGCGGCCTCATCGAAGGAGGGAAACGGCTTGGAGCGCTTGAAGTGGGCCTTCATGTGGGCGAATTTCGCTGAGGCGCGCAAAGACGCTGAGGACGAGGCGCGGTCGCGGATGACCTCGCCGAGGTCGCCGAGAGCGTCGGCCATCCCCTTCATCTTGCGGCAGTAGTCGTCAATCGAGAGGTCGCCCTACACGAAGACACGAAATTTGGCGTCGAGGCGGAGGGCGCAGGCTTTGCGGTTGCCGAGAAATTGTGCCTCGACGATGGTCCAGGCGCGGCGTGTTGTGCCGTTGCGGGTGCGGGCGGACACCATTAGCTCGGGGGAGAGCGTGCCCAGCACCCATGACAGGACGACGGCGTCCATGCGCCGCCAGGACGGCACGGCGGGGAAGGCAGCGTCGGAGAGGACGTGGTCGGCGAGGGCATACCGCTCGAGGGTGAGGAGGAAGAGATCGCGCCAGCGGTTGTAGTGGGAGGAGGGGATCCAGAACCACGGGCACGAGGGCACGGATGTTCTGGACGCCCGCCGCCTGCGCGTGGAGATTGGCGATGGTGGCGGCCTCGTAGTCGTGGACGTCGAGGTCGTCGGCGGCGTTGGCGTCGTCGTGGGAGCCGCCGCCGTCGTCGTCGCCGTCGTTGCGAGGTGGGAAGGCAGCGTCGCGGCGGCGGCCAGCGCCGCGCGCCGAGATCGGCGGCGTCGGCGTTCCTTCGCGAGGACATCCTGGGTGGCGCGGACGCGATCCTAAGCGGCGGCGACCTTGCCACCTCGTGCCGGCGTCGACCAGTCTGGCGGGCGTCTCCGTCTGGCCGCTTCTTGGCGCGCTTCTTTGGGCATCGGCCGCGATGGGAGCGGAGTTGGCATGGCGGTGGCGCAGGTGTTAGGTTTAGCGGAAGCGAGTTGTCACGGGATCGTGACGGTCTCTTGATACCATGATAGCGCGAATATTGCCTTATGTATTCAACTGAGAAACAGGAGTACAATATATAGAGCTCTACCGGTAATCTTTCTCTACCTGATATATAGAATCAAGATCAGGGAGAAGATCCGGGAGATCAGGCGCAAAAGGAAAGGCTAGGCGTGAAATACTCAACCGCCAGCCACCTAAATATAGAGGGGGATCACCTAAACAGGGAAAGAGATAAACTCTAACATCCAGGTACATTCATTTGTCATGTGTTCTCATCTTTATTGATACAAGCTTAGAAATATTGAACTTTTGTTGGCACCTGCTTCTGTTGCAGTAGGGTGTTTGTGAAGCACTTGCTTTCTGATACATTATTTTGGTTAATTTATATAGTGCTTTTCCTTAGTTTTTTTTGTTTCAAGTCTTTGCATGATGCTATACTTACTGCATTTGCCTTATTTCCATATATGTTCTTATCCTAAGGGATGTTCATACAGATACACAGCTTTTGGTAGTGAAAATTGGGAGATTGTAGAGTCAACTTTGCCATTTTGGTAATAACTCTTACCTCTTTTTTATTTAATGCGTGGGAAATTATTTCATTTTTTCTGTTAAATAACATATCGGTGCCCTGCTTTAGGAAACAATTGTGCACAACTACTTACCTTCTTCATTTCGCTTGTGTGTGCAGTTTTGTGCATCGAAATTTCTTCAGATAGGTAACATAGGTTGGTGGGTTGGGGTGTGTTCACAATCCCAACAGAGCCTAGAAGGCCACGAATTGCTTTTTGTTTTTGAACTGAAATCTTACAAGACCACGCAGACTTACACTTCTGTCTTTGTACATCATGATCCATTAGAAACAGAACATGCTCTGGTTCTTTGTACTGTCCGGCAGCGTAGAGTGAGTTGCTCATCTTTTACTCAATGTATCTTCATGGAGTCAACACTGTATGATTTTCAATTTAGCTTTAGGTGCATGTTATCCATGTTAATACATATCTCATTGTTAGAGGAATCTGCGCATTTGAATACCATTTACTTGTTTAGATGGATCAGCCTTAGTGCTCACAATAAAATATGCTCTTTTATATGTTCAATGTCAACCAATATATACTGCTCTTTTGATTCTGATCAGTTAGTTGTTTTACAATTTGGCACATTTTATTGCTAGTACAGATGTGCAAATAACTAAAAAAATACAAAAGAAGTGTTCTTTTCCTCTGTATTTTGTTGTGTGATTAGATGCTCTTTCACTTCATGCTTAGGTGCATCAACTTTCCTTTCTTATCAGTATCTTGTAATCATTAACTGAAACTTCTTGACTTACAAATGCCTGTATTTGGTTCATACCATTCTTCCTGTCTCTCTTTCTTTGCATCAAATTGGTGTTTTAATCTTATAGCTTGCTTGTCTCTCAATTCTGGCAATTTATATAATGACATTTATGAGCACAGACAAGGATGGAGCTTCCTGTATGCTGGATCAGCACACCTCAGAATGAACACGGAGGAGCTTCTTCTTGTTATTAGATGAGGACCTATTTAGTTTATTGTTTCGATTTTGGTAGTTTTATGGTTCAATGCTCTGTAGCTTGCCAAGATTCTGTAGTAGCCAACATATTGTGTTGAACAGTGAATGGTTCGGTAATTGTTGTGGTTAATTAGTTTTGGAAGACTTAAAAGAGTGCTTCTTTTGTTTCTTGACACAATTCCGGCAGTTTTATGGTGCTTCATTGTGGCAAATCAAAATTACATAGGAGCTGGCATTCTGTTTTCATCGGTGAAAGATTGCACATTTCTTGCAGTTATTTGGTTTTAGATTACTTGGGTGAAGGCCAATTGTTTTCTTGCTCAATCCTTGCAGTTTTATATGGGTTTATTCTCTGTGTCCTGTCAAAAATGATATAGGTTCTGTGTATTATTAGACATATTTTGTTTTGGATAACGTATGTGAGGACCAACTTGATTTCCTGTCTTCTATTCTTGCAGATTTATGGTTCTATTGTCATCCGGCTGTCATAATTTGGTAGGACAGTCATATTAGATAGGAGTAGGACAATCATATTAGATAGGCATGTGTTTTTCGCAATAAGTAGTCTACTAATCTAACTTCGAACTTACAGTGCACCAGTTATCCTTCTTTGCATACTGCTTTCTCATGTGCCAGATTTACAGCTCCAATCGAGCCTAGAAGATTGTTGCTGGTTTTACCTGAATGATTTGCTCAGCCAGTAAGTTTTCATTACTCTATGTTCCATGTTTTGTATTCTATTGCCGCGGATCTCTGATACTGACGGTTTAGCATCAATTTTTCTCATGTACTTCTTCTGTGCTCATTTTGTCCTTTATTAGCCTCTGGGCATTGTCACTTTTAACGCTTCATCCATGGTGCTACTAATATGTTAAATGAATAATAAATCTCTCCGTAAAAACAAATTGAATAATAGGTCATATAAGGTTATATGCCATTGTCAGGATGACCCGTGGTGAAAGTATAGTAAAACATGGAGATAACATTTATATACAGTTTCCAGGTCCATTCATTTGTCATGTGTTCTCATCTTTATTGGATACAAGCTTAGAAATATTGAACTTTCATTGGCACCTGCTTCAGTTGCACTAGGGTGTTTGTGAAGCACTTGCTTTCTGATACATTTTTAGGTCATTTTTGTGGTGCTTCTACTTAGTTTTTTATGTTTCAAGGCTTTACATGATGCGGTACTTACTGCATTTGCCTATGGGATGTACAGATACACAGCTTTGGGTAGTAAAAATTGAGAGATTGTAGATTTAGCTTTGCTATTTTGGTAATAACTCTTACCTCTTTTTTATTTAGTGCATCAGAAATTATTTAATTTTTGCTGTTAAATAACATATCGGCGCCCTGCATTAGGAAAAAATTTTGCACAACTACATCTTCATTTCACTTGTGTGTGCAGTTTTGTGCATAGAAATTTGAGATAGGTAACATAGGTTGGTGGGTTGGGGTGTGTTCACAAAATAACAATCCCAACAGAGCCTAGAAGGTCATGAAGTGCTTTTTATTTTTGAGCTGAAACTTTACAAGACCACGCAGACTTGCTCTTCTATATTTGTGTAGTTTCTGGCAGCATAGTGTGAATTGCTCATCTTTTACTCAAATGTATCATGGAGTCAACACAGTATGATTTTCAATTTAGATTTAGGTGTATGTTATCCATGTTAATGCATATCTCATTGTTAGATGAATCTGCGCATTTGAATACTATTTCCTTGTTTAGATTGATCAGCCTTAGTGCTCGCAATAAAATATGTTCTTTTATATATTCAATGTCGACTGATCTGTACTGCTCTGCTTGTTTCTGATCAGTTAGTTATTTTATAGTTTGGCACATTTTACTGCTGGTACAGATGTGCAAATAGCTAAGAAAAAAATACAAAAGAACTGTTCTTTTCCTTTGTATTTTGTTGTCTGCTTAGATGCTCTTTGATTTCATGCTTAGGTTCATCGACTTTCCTTCATTGTCACTCTTGTAATCATTAAGTGAAACTTCTTGACTTACAGATGCCTGTATTTGGTTCATACCATTCTTCCTGTCTCTCTTTCTTTGCATCAAATTGGTGTTTTTTAGGGGAATCAAATTGGTAATCTTGTCTTTTTTTTTTTGTAAATCTTATAGCTTGCTTATCCCACAATTCTGACAATTTATATATTGACATTTATGAGCACGGACAAGGATGGCACTTCCTGTATGCTGGATCAGCACACCTCAGAATGAACATGGAGGAGCTTCTTCTTGTTATTAGTTTGCAAGTTGGTGCCACCGAATATTATAAAAGGTACATTTTTCTTCGGAGATTGTGTACTTTCATTGTTTGTTAACCTTGTTGTATCATTTCATGGTCCTACCCCTCCTCTATATGACAGTACTAGTGTAATTGAAATTGATGTGGATGCACCCTTCGTATGCTTTCATTATCAACAATCAACCATTGCTATGTGCCATCTTGGCTCTAGGTTGCCGGATTCTTTACCAAGGCTCAGACTCGAGAACAACAATGGTTTCATCTCCTCAAACTCCAATATGTGCATAGGTTTTGGCCCATCTAGTATAGGGTTGGCCCACAGGGCCCATGCTGTCTTGTATATATACCTAAAATTGCAATGAATAAAGTGTGCAACTGTGACTAGCCTCATTGTCTCCTAAAGTTAACGCTAAGGACTTCAAAAAATGGTAGTTCAATTTCCTAATTGGAAGGGCATTCATGCACAAGATTTGGAATAGAAGAGGGACTCGCGTAAGCATAACCCCGCACACAATGGACCAATGTAGAATCAAGGGAGTGAAAATATAGGAAAAACAATACTCCCATGCACAAGGTTATAGGTACAGGACTGGTGATTTTATCTTAGTTTCTTAACTTTCATTGTAACTTTTTCCTTGAAAAGGTAACAGTAGGGGAGGTCCCAATGTTTGAAAGTTACAATGGAAGTTAAAGAGTATGTACAAGAGAGAGAGAGAGAGAGAGAGAGAGAGAGGGGGGAGGAAAAGAAAATAATATACAAACCTTTAAGGGTTGCAATTACAGATTTTCTAATCAATCAAAGATAGTCTAGACTGTTCTTTCACCCCATCCGCAGCTTGGGTGACATCATTCATAAAAGCTCTCTTCCAAGCCTAGATGGATGGCGTGATGTTTTAAAAAACTTTCACATTGCGCTGCTTGCAAATATTCCAGGCTCCCATATAAAAATTTCCATGAACTACAAGAGGGATGTAACCTGTTTAGCATCTTCAACTCTTCCAGGTATTGAGATTTTGTTTCTCCATTGGATTCCCAAGATATTCCAACATTTTTTTTTACTGAAGTTGCATTTGAAGAATAAATGATCTAGTGTTTCTTTCATTCTTCGATTGCAAAACACACATAGATTAGCAGCGTCAATATTAAAGTCCTTAGCCATGTGAAAACCTTGTTTCATGGTGCATTTGCATAACCATACAAAGGCTGCTGGTGTTGGGTTGTTGCCTATAAATAGTTGATACACCTTTTGTTAGTCGCTGGATTCTTGCTCTTGGTGATAGCAAGATCCTTACTCTCATCGAGAGGATGACACTTGGAGATGGGGCAATTTTCTAGGTTTATTTCTCACACAATGCCATGCCAACCTGAGGGGTTGGGGATACAAATTTATAGGCTGTTAACCAGCCAAGCATATGCTAAGATGCTAGTCTAAGATGCTGTCCTATATGCTAGTCAAGATGCTGTCCTAAGATGCTTGTCCTAAAGAGATGCTAACAGCCAGTCAAGGATGATGTCCTTGAAGGGCAGCAAAAACACCATGTGCTGCAGCCCCACAAGCACCAGCCAACACAGAGACTTATCCATCACCTTTTTCGTATGGAATTGACCATTTCCTCAAATGTTTAACCAGCTGTCATAATTGTTGTCAACCAGCTGCACTTGAGTAATTTACTATGAGAGATTTTGAAATTCTTGATATGCTTCTTCTGACAAAGTGATATTGAATAGCTGTTGTATTGAGAAATCCAAAACAGCATCTCGTACTGAAATGTTTTTATCTTTTGCAAATGAATGTAGCCTAAAATACTTAAATGAAAATAGGTGCTTATCCCATATATTGATCCAGAAAAGAGCTGATAAGACCGTTACTAACTGTGCAATCGATGTACCGCTGAACATGGTAATCAGTTTAAGAACGTCTCTCCACCAGAATGAGCCACAAATCTTTAGCTGCATGTGGAACTTTTTGTCAATAATGTTAATTCCAGATCATTTTTACCAAAGGGAAATCCATATGATTGTAGAATTTGTGGAGATTCTTAAGAAGTAAAGCTTCATTTTAGGTTTGCAGATTAATAATTCCTATACATCAATTTCTTTTTGCCGACCAACCAACTCCCATGCTTCCAAGGATGAATTCTTTGCATTCATGTCTGAGCCTCTCCATAGACATTGTCTTTGAGGTCTATCAATTTGGTCTATGACTCTGACCGGGAGTTTCAATGTGCACATATAGAATGTTGGTACTGATGAGAGCACTTTGTTGATCATTGTCAGGCGACCACCATATGATAGAAATGATGTACAATAATTAATATTAGCATATTGTATTACAGGAAATCCAATAATTATTCCATTGGTATGGGCTGTGTTATCACATATCTTCTGAGTGCTTCATTTAAAACTGAGTGTAGTAAGTCGGCAGCTAGCACAAGAAAGTAATGGCGATAGGGGGTTGCCTTGTTGAAGTCCTCTTTTGCATTGAAATATTTCTGGTACTCCATTTAAAGTAATGCTGATATTCCAGAAGACAAGATTTGTGAACTCAATTGCAGCAGTTTGTGTTAAAACCTTTGTGGCGGATAACTGAGAGAATAGTATTATTCTCTAGTTTGTTGAAAGCCTTCTCAAAATCTTCAAGACAATTGTTTGTAAACTGATATGTACTTCTGTTTTTTTTTCAATATTTCTTTCTTTTCAGCCGGTGACATGGGGGCATTTTCGAAGGGTTGCTGAAACAAATACTGCAAAAACTTTAGAAGTATGTGAGATTCTTTCTGCTACGTATGTCCTTTCCTCAATAGATCTGTTAACAGATTTGGCTGTATCACTAATATTTGTTTTATCGAAAATCCTTGTTTCTGCACGTGCGCTCTTTGGTTCATCGTTGTGCACACCTCAGCGAGCCGTCAAATCGGGAGCAGGCCATCTGGAATGCTCACCTCAGGGAGCATACCGTGTTGATAGTCGAAGCTTGCGTGCAAGGCTGGCTAAGTAGAGGGATGCTAGGCCCTGCTTATTTATTTAGTCTCACTTCCCCTTCTCATATCTCTCTCAGCCTCACTATCTCTGGTATTTCTCTTTGCATGGAAAAATTATAGCCACCTTCCGCCACTACTACTCAGCTCCATGCAACCTTCCTCTTTTGAATTTGCTCTCAGAATTATGCTGATTTGCTCTCAAACTTGGGTGGAATTTGCTTTTGATTTTTATATTGATTTGCTCTTAGAATTATCCTAAGTTTTGCTTTCAAAAATATCTTGAATTTGCTCTCGGAATTATGCTACTTTGCTCTAAAATTTATTTTAAATTTTGCTCTATGAATTATTCTAATTTGCTCTCAAACTTATACCGATTTGCTCTAAACATTGTCATGAATTTGCTTTTGAATTTTTATTTATTTGCTCTCAAGATTATGTTGACTTTGCTTTCAAACTATCTCAAATTATCTCAAATTTTCTTGCATATGTTATTTTTTGTTTACTATGTAAGTGAGCTTTGGTGTTAGGGTTGGGGCAGCGCAGTGCGCTCGCGCATTGGATGAATGGAGTGCCTGTAAGGAGTGACATGGAGTTTTTTTCTGAGTTATTTTGTCATTTAGCTCTTTATGGGGGGTGTGTGTGGGGAACAACCAACAGACGGTAAGTAGTCACCTCCTTTTATTTCCATGTAGAAAAGGATAAACTTTTATATGATATTGACTTCAAAATCCGATCGACATCTGATTCGGTAAGTTGTTATTTTGGTTTTGCATTTTCTTGGAAGATTTTTTTAGTGCGAGTTATTCATGTTATTGCAGCCCATGTAAAATGCAGCATCTAAAGATCTCCTGAATACATAGTTATGACGCTACAAATGAAAACAGGATATTTGACATTTAGGACAGGCATCACATTTCACTCCTGATTGGATTCGTGTAAGTTCAGTCCGCATCATCCTCCCCTTCATAATTGATTGAGACTTTTCATCCATGATTGAGAGTTTCCATTCATAATTAAGACTTTCCATCCTGATATTATATATCATTGTACTTGTACGCATCTAAAAGCAATCTAAAGGCAGGGAGGCTTGGTGCCCGGGCACCCTAGTGTCCCAATTCAGCGTATATAAACGCCTGAAGACACAGTAAATAAAAAGAACAACACATATGTATGGTATATGTATGAACTAATTATTGTGTTATTCCTATTGTTTTGCACGGACCAATTAGTACTATAACAACTATAAAATTATATGTTGCAGTATTGTCATTCCCATACCGTCATTTCTTTTGGCCAACAAACCAACTCCCATGCTGCCAAGGATGAATTGTTTGCATTCATTCTGACCCTCCATAGACATTGTCTTTGAGGTGTATCAAAATTTGGTTGATGACTCTGAGCGAGAGTTTCAATGTGCACATATAGAATATTAGTACTGATGAGAGCACTGAGTTGATCATTGTCAGGCGACCGCTATATGATAGAAATGATGTACAATAATTAATATCAGCATATTGTATTACAGGAAATCCAATTATTCTTCCATTGGTATGGGCTGCGCTATCACATTTCTTCTGAGGGCTTCATTTAGAACTGATTGTAGTAAGTCAGCAGCTAGCACAAAAAGTAATGGCGATAGGGGTTTGCCTTGTCGAACTCCTCTTTTGCATTGTAAATATTTTCTCATACTCCATTTAAAGTAATGTTGATGTTCCAGAAGACAAGATTTGTGAACACAATTGCACTAGTTTGTGTTAAAAAACTTAGTGTCGGATAACTGAGAGAATAGTATTATTCTCTAGTTTGTTGAAAGCCTTCTCAAAATCTTCAAGACAATTATTTGTAACTGATACGTTCTGCTGATTTTTTTCAATATTTCTTTCTTTTCAGCCAGTGAGATTCTTTCTGCTATTTATGATCTTTCCTCAAAAGATCTGTCAACAGATTTGTCTCTATCACTAATATTTCTTTTATTTCCATGTAGAAAAGGATAAACTTTTATACGACATCATTGACTTCAAAATCCGATCCACATCTCATTAGGTAAGTTGATTTTGTTTTGCATTTTCGTGCATGATTTTTTTAGTGCGAGTTATTCATGTTATTGCAGTCCACGTAAAATGCAGCATCTCAAGATCTACTGTATACATAGTTATGACACTACAACTGAAGACAGGATATTTGGTATTTAGGACAAGGCATCACTTTTCACTCCTAGTTGGATTCATGTAAGTTCAATTTAATTAGACTTTCCATAGGTTTGGTACGGTGAGTCATGGAGGTAGGCGGCGAATGGCTCTTTCAAAAATTTCCCTAGGTATTAACAACTTTACGTAACGGAAAAACAAACTCACAACCTTAAAATCAAGAGTCAAGGATTACAAAGATCATCTGTGACTTTTTTCTCAACCGATCTAACCATCGGCCTGGAAGTGGTTTGACCATTGGACAGTGTGATCGCGCCAGTCTGACCGCTCGATTCCTTGTAGTCTGAACGATCACTGAGAAATTGTACAGACTGCACTGCATACGATTTAAGAAAAGAGTTAACTTCTAAACCACTGATCCAAATGTACTAAAACTTGGCACAAACCCTTCTTAGGATGTCAGAACCTATTCTAATCATGAATGTAAAGATCGATGCTAAAGTTCTGACCTTTACCTAAAACAAGGAAAGTTGTACCAAAATTAAGGGGACCCTAGGCATTGAATGCATGAAAACCTCGTATTTGTACTATGCAGTCCATGATCAATGGTTAGTATACATAATCACAATATTGAGATCGCATTTATACATATTATATATATTTAATTTATAATAAAAGAGTCAAATATGTAAGTGTTGCATAATAAATCACAAGGGCATTTGACAGAGCAAAGCGTCGCTGCCGTTAATGCGGGCGAGGTGGCAGCTTATGAGGTAGCCAAAAAGGGAAAGGACGGGCGGTCGCGCTAGAGCGTTAACGCAGCTAGCGCTTAGTCAAGTCTTCGTTTTTTTCCAGAAAGATGGCACCCATCCGATTGGAGAGCAATCCGATGACAGGGCAATGGTAAAATCTGAAAGTGTGAAAATGTTGTGGCGTAGATCAAAATTTCTTCTCTAGAAATGAGCTTACGTGAAAACTTTGCCTCGAGTATGTCAGATACTGTCGTAAACAAATTGAGGCGCTAACGTTATCAATTGGATCAACAACAACTAATCGGAACCTTAATTTATTATCGTCCATGATCTCTAAAGTAATCTAATTATACAGAGCTATTTACCCGTGTTAATCCATATAAACAAACTACTATTCCTAATTTCCTGTGAAAATTTGAAGGTCCCTCGCGGAAGAAAAGGATGGCATGTTTTTTTAGCTTATAGCTTACATAAACTTATTGTTTATGACTTCTCTTAAACAAAGAAATAGAACAGCTTTCCGGTCGTCGTTTGAAAGCGATTTATCGGGATAATATTTTTCAAGCGGTTTATCGATTTTTATTGAGATCAAAAGTCATAAACTATAGTCATTAATCATGAGTCACACATAGAATAGGCATGAAATCTACCAAGTGCAGACAATGCAGGTGGGGGACGGCCAATGCATGCAACGAGCTAGTGCGTGTGCATGCGATGCAAGAAAAATGCAAAAGGAGAAGGCATGGGCGGCATGCAGCATGCAAAAAGCCATGGACACAGCGAGCGAACGGCGGCTTTCGGTGGGCAGATGGGACGACGAACAATGCTCGTGCGGTACCCGACCGCACGTCTACGAGCTACAATACCAAGTCGTGCGGTCGGGGACTTATACAACTAGGGAAATACACAAGTAATAATACACATCTAACAAGTTTAAGGGGTGCCAACAAGGATATGCCTGAGGGCACCCTCGGGTTATCTAGGGTGGTATACCATGGTGACTTGACGGGTGCCCATGAGACCTAAGTAATTACACTAACGCTGCCACTAGGGGTCCTCATTGGGCAAATGGGGTGCCGATGAGACTTAAGTCTAAGGGTGCATTAAGGTGATAAAGTCGCCAGGGATGGTGCGCAAAGTAAGTTGAGGTGGTAGTCCTTAGTAGACTTGAGGGATATCCATGAGACTAAGTCGAAGGGCACCTAAGGGGCATTAGTGTGGTGTCCACGGTAACTTGAAGGGTGCCTACTAGTGTGTCATGCACTCCACATGGCCACCAGGTATGGTAACCCCACAGCGAGCATATGGGGTGCCCATAAGACAAAAATCTGAGGGTGCCTTGAGGTCACCAAGGCTGGTGCCCCAAGGTGAGTTGAGGCGGTAGCCACCATTAGGCGCCTCGTGCGTTTCCATGGTCCCCTCTTCGGCTTGCTCCAGCATCGCCTGCGTCCCAATGGCCGTGAGCTGGTGGGTTGAGGAGGAGGCGACGGTGGAGGGGCGCACGTGGCCGGTGGTCGCCCAATGCAGCCGCGGTGGTGTTGGCTTGGGCGGAGCACGCGAGTTGTCCGCATGACCGCAAGCCCTCTGTTTCCTCGGAAGCGACGACGGAAGCAACCTCACCGATGAGCGCAAGCAGAAGTGGGAGGCGCTGGTGCATGGTGCCTCGTCTCTCTCCGGTTCCCCTCCTATTATGTTGGCGTTGCTCGCCTGATCGTCTCGCCATGGCTATTAAAGGGAGGGGGCGAGGATGCGGCCGCGGCAGGGGAGGACGGAAGAGGAGAAGATGCCGGTGAGAGGTGTGTGACTTACTTTGGGTATTTGAGAAGACTGTGACTCCATTAGTGGAGATGACAATATATAGATAACCACATGGGCCTCATGGGCCTATAGTATATGGGCCTTGATATCCTTAACAAGGTGGAGCAGAGTTGGAGCTCGATCTCCATGTTCATGGCCAAGTGTAAGTCTGCCATTCTGTTTTTATGGTGCTTCATTGTGGCAAATCAAAATTACATAGGAGCTGGCATTCTGTTTTGAAAGGTCAAAGATCGCACATTTCTTGTAGTTATTTGGTTTTAGATTACTTGATTGAAGGCCTATTGTTTTCTTGCTCAATCCTTGCAGTTTAGATGGGTTTATTCTGTGTGTCCTGTCAAAAATTATATAGGTTCAGTGTATTAATGGACATATTTTGTTTTGGAGAACTTATGTGAGGACCTACTTGATTTCTTGTCTTCTATTCTTGCATATTTATGGTTCTATTGTCATCTGGCTGTTATAATTAGGTAGGACAGTCATATTAGATAGGCATGTGTTTTTTTCAAATTCGTTGGCTGACAAGTAATCTACTAATCTAACTTCGAACTTATAATGCACCAGTTAATCCTTTTCTCATGTGCCGGATTTACAGCTCCAACTGAGCCTAGAAGATTGTTGCTGGTTTTATGGTGCTTCATTGTGGCAAATCAAAATTACATAGGAGCTGGCATTCTGTTTTGAACGGTGAAAGATTGCACATTTCTTGCAGTTATTTGGTTTTTGATTACTTGGGTGAAGGCCTATTGTTTTCTTGCTCAATGCTTGCAGTTTTATATGGGTTTATTCTCTGTGTCCTGCCAAAAATTCTATAGGTTCAGTGTATTATTAGACATATTTTGTTTTGGATAACGTATGTGAGGACCTACTTGATTTCCTGTCTTCTATTCTTGCAGATTTATGGTTCTATTGTCATCCTGCTGTCATAATTAGGTAGGACAGTCATATTAGATAGGACAGTCATATTAGATAGGCATGTGTTTTTCGCAATAAGTAGTCTACTAATCTAACTTCGAACTTACAATGCACCAGTTATCCTTCTTTGCATACTGCTTTCTCATGTGCCAGATTTACAGCTCCAATCGAGCCTAGAAGATTGTTGCTGGTTTTACCTGAATAATTTGCTCAGCCAGTAAGTTTTCATTACTCTATGTTCCATGTTTTGCAGTCTATTGCTGCGGATCTCTGATACTGACGGTTTAGCATCAATTTTTCTCGTGTACTTCTTCCTGTGCTCATTTTGTCCTTTGTTAGCCTCTGGGCATTGTCACTTTTAACGCTTCATCCATGGTGCTACTAATATGTTAAATGAATAATAAATCTCTCCGTAAAAACAAATTGAATAATAGGTCATATAAGGTTATATGCCATTGTCAGGATGACCCGTAGTGAAAGTATAGTAAAACATGTAGATAACATTTATATACAGTTTCCAGGTCCATTCATTTGTTATGTGTTCTCATCTTTATTGGATACAAGCTTAGAAATATTGAACTTTCATTGGCACCTGCTTCAGTTGCACTAGGGTGTTTGTGAAGCACTTGCTTTCTGATACATTTTTTAGGTCAATTTTGTGGTGCTTCTCCTTAGTTTTTTATGTTTCAAGGCTTTACATGATGCTGTACTTACTGCATTTGCCTATGGGATGTTCATACAGATACACAGCTTTCGGTAGTAAAAATTGGGAGATTGTAGATTCAACTTTGCTATTTTGGTAATAACTCTTACCTCTTTTTTATTTAATGCATCAGAAATTATTTAGTTTTTGCTGTTAAATAACATATCGGCGCCCTGCATTAGGAAAAAATTTTGCACAACTACATCTTCATTTCACTTGTGTGTGCAGTTTTGCGCATAGAAATTTGAGATAGGTAACATAGGTTGGTGGGTTGGGGTGTGTTCACAAAATCACAATCCCAACAGAGCCTAGAAGGTCATGAAGTGCTTTTTATTTTTGAGCTGAAACCTTACAAGACCACGCAGACTTACTCTTCTATATTTGTACATCATGACCCATTAGAAACAAAACATGATATCGTTCTTTGTAGTTTCTGGCAGCATAGTGTGAATTGCTCATCTTTTACTCAAATGTATCTTCATGGATACATTTGAGTAAAAGATGAGCAATTCATCTTGGATGATGTTTCATCCTCTTTGTGTTTCTTCTTTCTTTGTTGAGATTTTGTTCAAGTAAGTGCGGATTTCTCATGCTCTGAACTGGGTATTTCCTCAAGGCCTCTTGGCAAGTCTGTTCCCGAGAGCAAAAAATTTCGTTCGCAGTTTATCTTCCAAGAACTTGCTCGTTGCATTTTCTCTGTTTACTTCCTCTAGGGTTTGGAGGCAGAGTATTTTTAGAGTTCATGATTTCTCATCAAAAGGTTGTTTTCAGCCTTGTGTGATTATCAAAAGGTTTCTTGTTCATTGTGTGATTAAAGGTTTCTTGTTCAAAAGTTTGAGAATCACAAGCACTTTTGGATTTAGGTCTCACTCCCTGTTCAGGCATTTCTTTTTCGGGGATCTTGTTCTTTCCTCAGCCAGATTGATCTTCGTTTTTTTCTTGCCACTAAGATCGGGTTGCTATTTAATTTGAAGTCCCAATCATTTGATCTGAAGAAGAGCAGCGAATCAATCGACCAAGGTCTCAGTTTTCTTCTCTGGTTCGGTACTTACTGTACTGTCGCTTTTCAGCTGCGTCTCTTTGCTTCCTGTTTTCTTTTGCCGCCTGATTTCTTTTCTTTTAGGTCTGCTTTTCTTTTTCATTTCTGTTTTTGATTTGCAGTCTTTGTTTAGTGGTTGGTCGGTAGTTTTTGTGGAGCTTCTTGTTGCCTGTTCGGTTTTGGGCCTTCTGTTTTGGTCTGTGAAGATTAAGTTTCAAAACCTGAACCGAAACAGAATTGGTACCCGGTCAGACCGGTTTCATACCAGCGATCAGACCGCTAGGGTTTCGCGGTCAGAACGCTCACTCACTGGTGGTCAGACTGGAGCTACCATGGCGGTCAGACCGCTTCTACCATAGCGGTCAAACCGGCCTCGAGTTTTGATCCTTGGACTATTTTGCTTTCTTTTCTCTTGATTTGTTTTATGTGTTCATTCTCCAGTAAGCTTTCATACTCTTTTTTCATAGTTTCTATAGCTATCGGAGAAGAAAAACGTGTGGATACTCTGGGAGATTAAAAGGCATCATTCACCCCCCCCCCCTCTGTTGCCATTTCAATCCTGCACATTCCCCCCCCCCCCCACCATGTCTTATGCATATCGGCACTCTCTAACGTGACAGTAACCAAATTTGTTAGTGTCCAGTTTTTTCTCTCAGCTACCCTATTTGATTGTAGTGAACATGGTGGTGTAAATTCATGAACTATTCCATGCTTATAACAGAATTGGGAGAATTCATGAAAGACATACTCTCCTCCACGATCAGATCTCAATCTTTTTATTTTCTTCTCTAGTTGGTTCTCAACCTCGGCTTATAAGTCTTAAAGTAGTTTAAAGCTTCATCCTTAGTTTTTAGCAAATACACACAGTCGTAGCGTGTTGCATCATTAATAAAAACTAGAAATTATCTTTTGCCTCCTTTTGTCGATAATCCATTCATTTCACGCAAATCTGAATGAACAAGATCTAATGGTGCCAAGTTATTTTCGTTCTCTAATCCCTTAAAGGGTTTTCGAGGTTACTTTGCTTGCACACATGACTGGCACTTTGATACTTTGATAATATCACATTTTGGAATTAAATCTAATCTGGACATTCTAGCAATACTATCAAAACCAATATGATAGAAACGAGAATGCCAAATATTTGCCTCACATTTATTTAAACTAGTTGCAACATTCAGATTATAACAAGACTCTAAAATACTTAGGAGGAACAAGCCTCCGCTCTCATAGCCTTTACCAACAAATTTTTCGAACTTAGACATTATAATTTTATTTGACTCAAAAACTAACTTATAACCATCCCTACATAGGAGAGAACCACTAGCGTGGTTCTTCTTTATTGTAGGAGCATGTTGCACGTTCTTCAAGTGAACAGTCTTCCCTGAAGTAAGCTTCAGATCCACCGTGCCAACACCAAGAACAGAAGCATGCGACCCGTTTCCCATTAGGATGGAGGAAGCCCCTGCTGTCTAGTAAGAAGAAAACAAGGAAATATCATAACATACATGAATATTAGCACCAGTATCAACCCACCAATCAGTGGATTGACATGCTAAAAAGACAACAGGTGAATTAGCATACCCTCCTGAAGTCGAGTACTCGCATATGATCACGTTAACAACCTTCTTCTTTGGCCGTTCATCTCTGATCTTGCGGAAGCGACAGTTCTTCGCCATATGACTATCTTTTCCGCACACAAAGCAGGTGATGTCTCTCAAATCCTTTTTCTTGGTTTTTCTTCTTAAAACGAGTGCTTATTCGGTTTGTCATATTTGTACTTCTTTGCAATAGTCTTTTTCTGTATGACATTTGCGTTGTTCTGGCCAGAGATGCTAGGTGCATCTTTTGCTCTTACTTTTTCTTCCACATCGAGGGCTGCAATGAGATCCTCAACGGAAATCTCTTCCCTCTTATGTTTCAAGCTAGTAGCAAAATCCCGCCAAGAGGCAGAGAGTTTAGCAACAATGCCCACAGCCACAAACTTTAGAGGCAACACACAGCCCAGGTGCGCAATCTCACCGACTAGTAGCTGGAGATCATGAGCTTGTCCAACTATCGACTTAGCCTCATCCATGCTAAAGTCAAAAAATTGCTCACACATTTAGAGCCATCGACCTGCCTCTGCCTCTGCATATTTGTGCTCTAATGCATCCCACAACTCTGTGGTGGACTTAAAGTCCATATACACATCGTAGAGCTAATCTGCCAGAACAGTCAGAATGCAGCCAAGAGTAGTGTTGTTTGCATTTTCAAATTGCATGAACTGCTCAATCGTAAATAGATACCGCGGGTGGATAACCCACCATAGCCCCAAAGACATGAGCCAAAACTTGGCTATAGTCTGCTATCTATGAAAATTCTGACTAGAAAACCACTCAGGTTTCATCGCATGAGAAGCACTAGCCATTGCTGTATTGCAACAAAATTCACAATAAGGTTTTTGGAATGTTGAAAATATAGGCAATATTTTAATTCCAAATTTTACCAGGAGACAAATACAATAAACCAGTGGTGCAAAACTTACTACTAACAATATAGTAGTACATGCAAAACCTCCGAGCCTCATCATAGCTTGCTCAACCATGGTAGCACCATCATCTCCAAATCCCAGGCCAAATCAATCTAGTGCAAGCTTAAATCAAAAATAAACCATAAGAAGGCAAAAATAATACCCAAAAGGTAGAATCAGGGTTAGCTCAGGAGTAGAATGGAGGTGTATATCTGGCAGGGCTGCACCTAGATCCACCACCACCAACACCGGGTCTGGCTGGATGTGGAGAAGAAGAGGTGCGGGAACCACAAGGGAGCTAGGGGAAACAACATTGTCTAGAAGGAAAGCTCCCGATCTGGTAGAGCCACACCTAGATCCACCACCATCGGCATCGGCGGGCGATGGTGGAGGGGAGGCAATGCGGGGACCATGACAGAGGCATGAGTGTCGGCGGCGATGAGTCGCTAAGGAGGGAACGGTGGAGTGAGAGAGAGAGAGAGGAGTGTGCGTGTGTACAGTGTGCATGGGTGTGGAGTGTGCATATGTGTGTGGGCCGGCCATGAGTGAGTTGGGTTGGTCATGCATGTGCGGAGTGTTGGGCCGGTTAGATGGGCTTTGGGCTGTGCGTGAGGGCGGACTTGAGGTGGGGCCATTTTGAGTTCAAACTAAAACACCAAGTCTGCATAAATTCTAGTGAATGTATATTCAGATACAAACATATATATATATATATATATATATATATATATATATATATATATATATATATATATATATATATATATATATATATATATATATATATATATATATATATATATATATATATATATTGTGTGTATGTATGTATATGTATATGTATGGACAATGAAAATATAAAAATACACCCTAATGGAAAATACATCCAACACCAATAGCATCAATACTATATGAAACTAAAAAATCAGCGAAAGTACAAAAATAAAAAAGATAAAACCTTAACAGAGGACTCAACACTATAATATGACATAACTGTTCATTGATTCAGATTGATTAAGCCATAAAATATGCTATGTAATGCAAAGGCCAAACTAGGACAGGAGGAGGAAATTTTACAAGCCACAGTTGAGGCAGAGGCATACTACACATACCAAGGCAAGCTCGTCTTTGATCACAATGAGTAGTTTATGTTACTTAAGAAAAATTACTTTTATATTATATATTATTATCTATTGCTTTAAAATGGCTTTCAAAGAAATGGTGGTTAGAGGATAAAAGAAAAAGGGCTTAGAGGAGCAGATCCAACTAAATGAGCAATTGGACTGTAAGTTATGTATGGTTTGGGACTCTCTACATATGGTTATAATATAAGGACTAAGGAACTCTCACACGTGTATGGAGCCACATTTTAGTATCAACCATTGCCTCATTTCGATGAGTAGAAAATGTTACCTTACAACGTTGTTATATTCTCCACAAGGATACGTAATATAAATAGGTGGTTTGGAAGATACTAGGTGTTGTGGCTACAGACCAAACAGAGAGAGAGGTGGTAGTGGAGAGTGATGAAGATAAGTGTAATGACATGGGTCCTCCCCATGGCTTGTGCTCATATATATACACACATGAGGAGTGCTTTTACAGTTTTACCCTCACATCTGGTTATCCCCTCTGGGGCAGTTATGTCATTACACATGGCATATTCTGGGCCTTATAATCTCCTACCAGCTCGCTGGTTTAGGTGGGGCCATCCCTACGACAGAGCCTCTCATGGTAAAGGGCTTCACAAGGCCGGGCCATGTTGCCGAGTCCTTTGGCCCTCCGTCCCGCGCTGTGAACTTTTCCAACTTCCGGCCGCTGCGCAGCCAAAGCGACGTCTTGTGGCTGCCGCCGCGACGCTGGACTTCCGGCCGCCCACGTGGTGCAACGTGCTTGGCGTGGTGCGGGCGTTCAGCGTCGTCACCATTAATATGGCGGCGACTTCCGGTTGGACTCTGCCGATTGGCCTTCCGCGGTTGGCTCCCCGCCGATTGGGGTATATAAATGGCGCCTGCGCGGCGTTGCTCCTGCAGATATCGTGATAGAAGTCGTTTCCCTAAAATGGGCCTGCTGCGCATCAACATTCCCGGTGACGCTGAGCGGCTTGGGGAATGTTGATGCACGTATGAGGTCCCATTTTCCGGGAGCTTGATCGCCGGTTATCGACAACACCGCGCCTCCGCCTCCGCATCGTGCTTCCGTGGGCGACGGCGAGGTCGCCTATTTTTCTTAGCAGCCTACCTACGATCGGTGTTCTGATGGAGCCCACGGCATTACCTTGTATGTTGATGCACCGTAGGTGGCCCGTTAAGGAAAACGGGTAGATTTTGCAGACAAGACCCGCCTTTGCCGCGCGCCGCCGGTGGACGCGCGCGCTCCGCCCCACACCCTTCGAACGGGTGGCGGTGAAGCCGCGCCTAGTCGGCAAACGCGCGCTCGCCCCCCTACCTTCGAACGGTGGCGGCAAAGCTAGCGCCTAGTCGAAATACGACGCGCGCCGCCCCTACCTTCGAACGGGTGGCGCTGGCCGCGCCTCGTCGAGTAGACGCGCGCCCGCCCCTACCTTCGAACGGGTGGCGCTGGCCGGCGCCTGGTCGAGTAGACGCGCACTCCGTCCCCTACCCTTCGAACGGGTGGCGCTGGCCGGGCGCCTACTCGCGAGACGCGCGCGCTCGCCCCTACCCGAAGGGGTGGCGCTGGCCGCGCGCTGGTCGGCGCGCGCGCTCCGTCCCCTACCCCGAAGGGTGGCCGCGGTTGGCGCCTGGTGGAAGCTGACACGCGCGCCCGCCCCTACCCTCGAACGGGTGGCGCTGGCGGTGCCTGGTCGGCAGAGCGCGCGCTCGCCCCGACCCCTTGAACGGGTGGCGCTGGCCGGGCGCCTGGTCGAGTAGACGCGCGCGCTCCGCTCCTACCCTTCGAACGGGTGGCGCTGGCCGGCGCCAGTCGAGTAGACGCGCGCTCGCCCCTACCCTTCGAACGGCCGCGCCGGCGGGCCTAGTCGAGTAGACGCGCGCCCGCTCCCTACCATTCGAACGGGTGGCGCTGGCCGTGCATAGTCGCAGACGCGCGCTCCGCCCCTACCTTCGAACGGGTGGCGGCGGCCGGCGCCTGGTCGGCGAGACGCGCGCGCTCGCCCCTACCCGCCGAACGGTGGCGCGAGGCCGGGCGCCAAGTCGGCGAGACGCGCGCGCTCGCCCCTTCCTCGAACGGTGGCGCGACGCCGGCGCCAAGTCGGCATGAGACGACGCGCCTCAGCCCCTACCCTCGAACGGGTGGCGCGGCCGGCGCCAGTCGGCGAGACGCGCGCGCTCCGCCCCATACCCTCGAGCGGGTGGCGCCGGCCGGCGCCTAGTCGGCGAGACGCGCGCGCTCGCCCCCGCCCGCCCAACGGTGGCGCCGGTTGGCGCCTAGTCGAGTAGACGCGCGCTCGCCCCGACCCGCCCAACGGTGGCGCGGCCGCGCCAAGTCGGCGTGACGCGCGCTCGTCCCCTACCTCGAACGGGTGGCGCTGGCCGGGCGCCAAGTCGGCGAGACGCCGCGCCCGCCCCTACCCCTCGAGCGGGTGGCGCTGGCCGGTGCCTAGTCGGCAGAAGCGCGCCCCGCCCCTACACGCCGAACGGTGGCGCCGACGCCGGCGCCTGGTCGGGCGACGCGCGCGCTCCGCCCCTACCGAACGGGTGGCGCGAGGCCGTGGCAAGTCGGCGACGCGCGCGCTCCGCCCCTCGCCGCTCGAACGGGTGGCGCTGGCCGGGCGCCAGTGGAAGTAGAAGCGCGCGCTCGCCCCTACCCGCCGAACGGGTGGCGCGACGCCGGCGCCTAGTCGGCAGACGCGCGCGCTCCGCCCCTACCCTCGAACGGTGGCGCTGGCCGGCGCCTGGTCAGGCGAGACGCGCGCTCCGCCCCTACCCTTCGAACGGGTGGCGCTGGCCGGCGCGCCTGGTCGGAGTAGACGCGCGCTCGCCCCGACCCCTCGAACGGGTGGCGCTGGCCGCGCCAAGTCGAGTAGACGCGCGCTCCGCCCCCCCCTCGAACGGGTGGCGCGGCCGGCGCCTGGTCGGAGTAGACGCGCGCGCCCGTGCCCTACCTTCGAACGGGTGGCGCGGCCGGCGCCAGTCGGAGTAGACGCGCGCGCCCGTGCCCTACCTTCGAACGGGTGGCGCTGGCCGGCGCCTGGTCGAGTAGACGCGCGCGCCCGTGCCTACCTTCAACGGGTGGCGCTGGCCGCGCGCCTAGTCGCAGAGACGCGCGCTCCGCCCCTACCCGCCGAACGGTGGCGCGAGGCCGGCGCCTAGTCGCGAGACGCGCGCGCTCCGCCCCTACCGAACGGGTGGCGCGCGGCCGTGCCAAGTCGGCAGACGCGCGCGCTCAGCCCCCCTGCGCTCGAACGGGTGGCGCTGGCCGGGCGCCTAGTGGAAGTAGACGCGCGCTCCGCCCCTACCGAACGGGTGGCGGTGGCGGCGCCTGGTCGGAGTAGACGCGCGCCTCCGCCCCTACCCCTCGAACGGGTGGCGCTGGCCGGGCGCCAAGTCGCAGACGCGCGCGCTCGCCCCTACCCCTCGAACGGGTGCGCTGGCCGGGCGCCTAGTGGAAGTAGATGCGCGCGCTCCGCCCCTACCTTCGAACGGGTGGCGCTGACGCCGCGCTTAGTCGGTAGACGCGCGCGCTCGCCCCTACCGAACGGGGCGCGGGCCGGGCGTCTGGTCGGCGAGACGCGCGCGCTCCGCCCCTACCTTCGAACGGGTGGCGCTGGCCGGGCGCCTGTCGAGTAGACGCGCGCTCCCCCCCCCCTCGAACGGGTGGCGCTGGCCGGCGCCTAGTCGCGAGACGCGCCGCGCCCGCCCCTACCCGCCGAGCGGGTGGCGCGGCCGGCACCTTCGCCGCGGACACCGCCGCGTGTGGCGGTAATTTGGGTCCTTTGATGCGCTTGCTCAGACGGGTTCTGGACTCACGCGGCCTGGTCCGACAGGTTAGGTTCCGTGCATCGCGGCGACCCGACGCGCCGGGCACGCGCGGCCTACGAATGGTGGGCGGCGGATGTGGACGGTTGCGTGTTTGCGCCGCTCGTCTCTTCCTTAGGCAAGGGGGACACGGGCGGCGCGAGTGGCGCTGTGATCATGACCTTCCAGCGTTAGGTGAGGCGTTGCGCTGGGCGGCGCTTGTACGATCGCGGTCGCGCCTCGGCGCGGACCTCGCGACCCTTCGCTGACATGGGGAATCGTGCGGGCGGGCATTTACACCGCGCGTTACATCCGCACGCGGATCGCTATGACGCCAAGAGCGGCGGTATGGGCGAGGTGGCTTAAAATAGCCCCCGTAACGGCGCCCCCACACCTTTACGCCTCTTTCCTCGCTCGCTCCGCCTTCCACACTTGCGCTATCTTCACCACTTTAGTCTCGTCGTGAAGCGATGGCCTCGAGCAGCGCGGCAAAGGTTGGTGGCCTCGCCATTCGCCGCGATCGGCGCCGTTGAGGTGAAATATGCGCCCAAGAGCGCGACCGGGCGGCTAACCAGAACGGCCGTGGCGGAGGAGGAAGGCACGTTCTCACAGTGAGCTAGGCCCTCGCCGTGACCGAAGACGATCCAAGGGCTCTTGCGCGGGGAAGTTGTCCGGCGCCAGACGTCGATTGCCGCCGACGGCGAGACGGAACCGCATCCCGAGAGGTCGAGGCGGTCGTATTCGCTGCCTTTTTGATGGGGCTCCGATCCCGCCGCGATCGTGTGCGGGCGATGTCTTCGCGGACCGGCCGAGCCGCACAATCGACTCCAACGCCGTGGCCCGGCCATGGTGTCTACCGAGCCTTGCGCCGGCTCACTGCTGGCCCGGCCGCTATTCGCCTATCTCCACGAGGCACGATGCCACCGGCGGGCCGGAAGGATAGGACGCCGCCGAGCCGGTAGCGTCTCTTTATTCTACGCCCATCGTGCAAGCTCTTCCTGCGAACTCAACTCGCGGGAAGTGGAGTCTTCTCGATGAAGCGGTGGTTCTACCACCGTGTGGAGAGCGGGAGCGGCCTTGAGTGCACAGCCGACCAATCGCGTTCAAGCCCTCGCCTACGAACGCCGATGATGAGGACAAGCGAGGGTCAAGCGGCTCGAGGCGTGACCGCCCGCCTCAACATGCGCGACCTTGCCGAAGAGTACGTGATGTACGGCGTGGCACCGCTGCCTCACGATCGCATCTTGCCGCCGATAGGCATCGAGGCGACAATGTTTGCCGTGGGTTTGCTCGCTACGCGCGCCGATCCCCGTAAGCCTCGATTGCGCCTCCTTTGTTGACGCGAGATGCGTTGTATCGATGTCGTTCTCCTTTGCTTCGTGGATTTCTTGAGGAGGCGGAGCAAGCCGCGCGTGTTCTCGGGGCCGCACACCGCCAGTGGAGCACGAGCGGCAGCGTCGCTATCGCCAAGGCGGGCCGAGGCGAATAAACCGCGTGTGCGAGGTCCGGCCTTGCCGTCGGACCGTGTCGCTCCGGCCGATGGTGGAGTGAAGAAGAAGGCCTCGCCTCGGAAGAGGGGCCGCAGCGCGCTGCGCGCCGCGCCAAGAGCCCGAGGGCGCGGGACGCGAGTCGAACTTCGCGAGGTACACCGATTCGGGCTTAGGCGCGCGGTGCCGGCGCGAGGTGTCTTCGCAAGCGCCCCGACGTCGGGTTCGCCGCGGCGGCGGAGGGGAAGCCTCACCACCGCCGGTCGCCGAGGCGACCCGTCGCGACGGGCGATGCCGACGTGGAGCCCTCGATCGCGGCGCCGTGGTGCCGAGGCGCCCACCGCGGGCGCGTGAGCCGTGTTGTCTTTACCAACAAAGCAATGGGACCGAGGTGCCCCTTCGACGATTGCCACCGTGGAACCTTCGCCCCGGCGCAGCAGCCGCGGGTCTTCCCGACCACGGCCGCGGGGCGGTGGCGCCGCTAGCTGCCCGCCAAACGGCCATGTGTGCGGCCGAGCTCCACCGACACCGCGAGGGTTCGCGTGGCTACGCATCGAAGCTTGTGGGATTCCAGCGCCGCCTATGCGCCTTCGCCCCTCTCGCCACCCCGCCGCGCAGGACAGCCGCCGCCCTCCCGAACGCGAGGCCTCGCCGCGGCGGACCATTCCTTTGCTACCGGCGTAGGGTGACTTAGCTTACTCGTGTATGCTTTTATGCCTTGTGGTGATCACCGTATCCTTGTTTGCAGCGTTGTTCTTCCGGAGGGGAGCACCCGACGAACACGGGGCCTCCGAGCACGTGAGCCTGCGCGACTTCGTGCCGCCTCCGAGACGCCGAGGGCGTGGCGCGATTGTAAATGACGCGCCACGAGCGCCGACCGCAAGTGCTTTGCGCAGCCTACGCGCGGGGCGCTGGGGACGCCGAGGTGTCCGGTGAGGGTAAGTACTCGTGCGACCACGCCCGAGTTTAGCCGAGTGTGCTAAGTCTTTTCCTTCTACGACACACTTGTCTTTGGCAGCCTCGCAAACGGCCTATGCTCGTAGCCAAAAGACGCCGAGGATAGGCCGCGTGCCGCCGGCGAGGAGCCGCTGCTGCCTCTCGCGCCCGCTCGCCAGACGCCCGCATCCGCCACCGAAGCGGAATGCGCCGGCGGGCGCGCGCGAGGAGCTTGTTGCGCGGGCGCAGAGTCGGCCGCGCAACCGCTGAACAAAAGTTCGCGCGAGCGGGACGGGTTCTGGAGCGGTCGCCGCGCTAGAGAAGGAAAAAGGCGAGCTTGCCTTGACTCTAGCGAGCGCAACCGGACCGGGCGATGCCTCGGTGGTTGCTTGGGACGCCACGCAAGCGCTGGAGAGCCATCTCCAAGGGCCGGTAGCGAGGTGCCGGACGCGCCGCCCGAGGAGCTGTCTCGACGCTCCATTGATTGGGATGCCGCCAACGCCGCGGCGCGACGCGGCGACGCCCTTCGGCACTCCACCGAGCGTACACGCCGCATGCTTGGTGTGAGCGCTCCTGCAAAGACCGCGTTGTACGCACGCCGCCGCGGCCGATGATCCTCACCGAGATGACTGGCGGGGCCGAGTAATGTCCGGCGCCGTCCGTCCGCTTCGCCTTGCCTCGCCCTTCTTCGACCGGATCTGGGGCACGCCGGCCGGATGCTCCACGGATCGAGCCCGAAGTCGCCACGGACGGGAGCCTCGCCACTTTCGGGCGGGTCCTCGACGCGACGATGGTGGCGCTGGCCTCCGGCGCCGGAACCCGCAGTCCGACGCCGTGGTGCTTAGGTGTAGGCGTGTGGTGTATTGTTCCTTGTCTTTGTGAATAAAGTACACACTTGCTACTTGCATTCGACTTTCACCTACATCCCGCGACTTCCTTGCCGGGACCGGCCGTCGCGCGCGACCTTTCAACCCGCGACGCCGGACGCCGGCGAAGGGTCAAGAGTCGCCGACTTTTGGGCGAGTCGGCCTTCTTCGAGCGAGGCCCCACTCTAGCTCGTGTTAAGGACGAACCCACGGGTAGCGGCTTAGAGCGGCGGGATGTTGCCGACCTTTGTACATGTGATTCTTCCAGATGCGGACTTTCGGCATTTTGAGAATGCGCCGCGTGTTGATGCCGCCGCATGGCGAAGCGGCTATGCGGTGGTTCCAGAAAGCGGACGAAATCATGGATCGACGATGCGAGGCGCACCTCCGCGGTGTGCCTTGCTTTATAGTCCGAGACTCGCGCGGCGAGGCGTGCCTCGACGCCACGCCTTATTTAGAGTTCGTGGACTAGTGCGCGCGCAGCGCACCGGACGCGCGCTTCTTTATAGTTCGAGACTCGCGCGTGCGACGCCTTCTTTATAGTCCGAGACTCGCGCGTGCGAGCTAGGCTCGACGCCACGCCTTATTTAAAGTCCGTGGACTAGTGCGTGCGAGCTAGGCTCGACGCCACGTCTTCTTTATAGTCCGGGACTTGTGCACGAGAGGCGCCCTCGGTGCGCCTTTTGTTTATACTCGCACCGTCACCTGGCGACGGCGAGTGCACACGCGAACGTCGCGCTTTGGTTTATACTCGCCCCGCCCCCACGGCGGCGGCGAGTGCACACGCGAACGTCGCGCTTGGTTTATACTCGCCCGCTGCGACGGCGAGTGCACATGCGAACGTCGTCTTTGGTTTATACTCGCCCCGCCGCGGCGGCGCGCGAGTGCACACGCGAACATGAGTCTTTGGTTTATACCGCCCCGCCCCGGCGACGGCGAGTGCACACGCAACGCGGCGTCTTTGGTTTATACTCGCCCCGCCTCTCCGGCGACGGCGAGTGCACACGCGAACGCGCGCTTTTGGTTTATACTCGCCCCGCCTCCGGCGACGGCGAGTGCACACGCGAACGCGTCTTTGGTTTATATCGCGGGGGCGCTGCTGCTGGCTGCGCTGCGCGCCTCACCGCGTGCTTGCATGTGATAAAGAAAGATTAGCGCAAACGGCGATCTTCATTACATCCCCGTTTGCACGGGTGAGCGACTACAAAGGGTGAATATACTGACCGTTTGCCCTTGGTGCGGCCGCAGCCTCTAGTCACTAGACGTCTGCAGGGCCCGCGCAGGCGCCTATGGATGACCCCGCGGACCTCCGTCTTTGTGACGCCGCCTCTGAGCCGCTGGCGCCGCGACGCGGCACTGGTGCTTGGCTCGAGCGCGCCGCCATATCCTCGTCGCCTCGACAGCGATGATGGTGGTCCGGGACTGGATCTTCATGCCGATATAGCGTGATGTGGTACCGCGCCAAGGAGTTGAGGATTGGGCGCCCTAGTATGGCATTGTAGGGGTATGGAAGGTCGACCACGTTGAAGGTGGCATCTTCGGTCCGCACATTGTCATCTTGGCCAAGGAGACTTGAAGGCGATTTGGCTCAGCGCGCAGGGCCGCCCCCGGCCCTGCGCTGGGATTCCCGAGGCCCCAGCGGCCGAGGATCCCCATCTGTCGAAGGCCGCCGCAAACAATACGCTTGCGAGCTACCGCCGTCTACCAAGGCGCGCCCACGCCGCAACCCGCGATGGTGACCGGATAACCAGGGGTCTCGCGAGGAAGTCCACACCGGGCGCCGTCGGTGTGAATGTAACCGTGCCGCGCCTAATCCGACGGTGCTTGCGCTGGGTATGCCGCCACGTGATGTAGTCTTCGCGCGTAGGCCTTCTCGCCGCCGTCCGAGGCGAATTCGCGCAGAGCCTCGGATATGACATTAATGACCTGCGCGCAGTTGCGTCCGGGCCTACAACGACAGAGGCCTCCCGAGGTCGTTGTACATGAGCTTGATCCGTAAGGCGCCTTCCTAGGGTTGCATCCCTTGCGCTGCACCGCATCCCTGCGCTGCACTGCATGGGGCCTCGTATGGGAATTGACGTGGGCCACCGCAGCGCGCGCGCCTCGGTTCTGTCCTTAGCGACGCTGCCGCGAGCGCCGCGATGGAGGTGCAGCGCGGTATCATGATTGCCGCGCCGTGGACTACGCACCACGCCTCCACGATGCCGGTCGTCGTAATCCCCACGACCCTTATCGCCGCGCCCTCGCCGCGCGCGCGCGCCACGGCGCCCCGACCGCCTCGGCCACTGGAGCACCCGCGTCGGACCGCCGATGTCGAGGACGCATCGATTTCGCCGACCTCTGCCGCGCGCTTGGGCTGACGGACGACTTTATGCGGGTTGTCCCTATAGCGGCGCGCCCCGGATGACTCTGCCACTTTCCTTCAAGAACCGCCGACGGGTCTTCGCTTTGCCGAGGCTTCGCCCGGTTGGTGCTCTGAGTCGCCACCTTGCCTTCGCCGCGCGTCTCCTCCGCCCTAGCATATTCTTCCATCTTGTCGAAGAGCCGCCACCGCCTTGATTGGCTTTGCGCGTTGTACTCGGCCATCGGGCCGACGAAGGCCCCAGTATGGCCGCATTGACGATGGTGGTCTCGTTGACGTCTTTCACCGACATCGAATCTTGGCGGCGCTTGAAGTAGTCCCGAGCTTCTCGGTTTTTGCTTTACGGCAAAGAGTTGGTCCGCGTCGACTCGGCCAACGTAGTTTCCTGGAAGTTGTTGTGAAGGCGACACGGTTGTTCCCACGCGTAGATGGAGCCCGCTCTATGGTAAAGAACCAAGAGAGCGCCACTCCTTGTAGCGCGAGGGGAGTCCTTCGCCTGTGGTGTCGTCGCCGCCGCGCTTTATTGCGGTTTCAGATACGCGCACGAACTCACGGGGTCCGTGTCGCTTTGTACGAGTCGATGGCGCTAGGAAACTTGAAGTCTTCGCCATGCCGCCGCTGCAGCCCCGCCGAGAGCGGGACTCGGATCCACACGCCGCAGCCGCACGCGGCCGACATGGGGCTTCGCGATCGTCCCGCCTTCTCGGCGTGGGCTCGACGCGACCATCGGCGCGCTGCGACTCGAGCCTCCCGCATATCTCTCGACGGCCCGCGAAGGTCCCCTAGCTCCCGCCGAATGCATTGAGAGCCGCCGCCAGGCACTTTCCATCGCCGGCAGCGGGTCGCCGGCACTTCGACGGGCGGGTCGGCGCGGGACGATCAGCGCCGCGAGGTCCCGAATCGCTTGGCCGCTCTGCCGTGGCTACCTCGCCGCCGTCCGCGCCGCCGGCGAGGGTTGCGCTGGGGCGCGAGGTCGGCCGCCGTTGCGTCGGCGGGATCGGTTGTCGCTGCGCCGTGTCGACGTCTTCGATCATGGGGCCTCCCCCGCAACGCCGGTGGCGGGCGGGTCGCCGTGGTGCCGGTGACGGTTGGTCGCCGCGTCGCGGGTTGGTCGCCGCGCGAACGCCGACGTCTCGACGGCCACGCGCGACGGCACCGCGCCCGCCGCCGATGCCGGCCCTCGTACTCATACGACGCCCGAGCCGCCGCCTTTCTTTCCTTCGCCGGTGAAGCTTTTTCTGCCATCTTTTTCCTTCGGTCTTGAGCTTGTCTTCGTCCTCCCACGGACGGCGCCAACTGTTGTGGCTCTGCATCAAACAGAGAGAGGTGGTAGTGGAGAGTGATGAAGATAAGTGTAATGGCTGGGTCCTCCCATGGCTTGTGCTCATATATATACACATGAGGAGTGCTTTACGCTTTACCTCACATCAGTTATCCTCTCAGGCGCTTATGTCATTACACATGGCCTATTCTGGGCCTTATAATCTCCTATCAGGCCTGCTGGGTTTAGGTGGGGGCCATCCCTACGACACTAGGAATATAGCGTTGTGGAGTATCGGGTAACGGTTAGATCACCCCCGACCAATGATTATTTGTAGTCAGGTGGAGATATAATAATAGAACTAAGGGAAAATGTTATGTACTCTGACTTGGCACCGCATCTACATCAATATGGATGACCCAATTGCAATGAGTTTAGAGTAGCTATGGGTAAAGTAATATAAACCTGCGCAATGCTAACTAAACTATGAATTCATACTTGTCTCCTGGACTAGAGACTACAGGACCGACTAAGGCTTTCTCTTCATCAGAGTGAATAGTACTTGAAATACTAAAACACCCAAGTTTTCCTTTCTAACTTAACAACTTATTTTATTATTGTGGATAGATTCAGATAGAAACTTGATCATGATGAGGTTAGTCATAAAAAAATTGCATACGTTGCTAAGAATGCTTGCTGAGTATATTGTACTCACCCTTGGTATTAAACCCTTTTGTTAGATCCCAGTCTGGCCATAGATTATCTTAGGTTAGATGGGGGATTTACAAGCGCAAAGGATGCCACATGGGACGAGAAGTGATCATCTCAAGGATCAGGGTGAGGTGAACGCCCTATTCAGTAATTGGGATGAGTAGACGCCCTTTAGTACCTCGTCTGAGAGTCAGGGTATATAAATAATATGCGTCTCCATTGTTATCCAGTATTTGTATAATTAGGACCTAGGATTGAACTTCTGTATTAGTGTTTTATGGATGTTGTTAGTAAGTAATTAGTCTATTAAAGACTTTAGACCTACGTGGCTAGTTATTATAATAAGGGTGCGGCTCACATGCTGGGGCCCCTGCACTTAGCGCCGTGCAGGGGTGCCCAGGTGAGTGACACGTGTCCTCAGAAATTCAAAAAATTCCGAAAAATTCAAAAATATACTTTAAAAATCCGAAAAATTGTAAAAAGTACTTTTTAGTAAATAAAAAGTATTTTTTTTCAAGTACTTAAAATTATTTTTTGATTTTTACTTTTATTAAAAAGTATTTTTTTTACTTAAAAATACTTTTTAATAAAAGTGTTTTTTTTAAAAAGTATTTTTTACAATTTTTCAGATTTTTTAAAGTATATATTTGAATTTTTCGGAATTTTTTTGAATTTCTGGAGACACGTGTCACTCACCTGGGCACCCTGCACGGCGCTAAGTGCAGGACCCAGCATGTGAGCCGCACCCTTATAATAATACAATGTCTCTAGTTATTACTCTATTGTGCAACTCTGGTGCAGCTTATTGTTTGATAAAGACAATATTCTTATGAAATAATAATCCGTTGACCGTGCCATGTTCTAATAATATTGACATGGGTCGTCACACGCAGAGATCTTGTTATGCAAAGGTTCACTGAACAGACTGCTACTATGGGAATTTGTCTACTACTTAGATCAGGGGATGCCTCACAAATACCTAAATGTGTGGTCATCAAAGATTTCGAGCAACTGCCTGGGATTTGCTGAGTTTGAGGTAAAGCATAGCAGAAGATCACGCAATCAGGAAGCAAAAACAGTTTAACAAAAACAATCATGTATCGATTCAGCTTAAAATACTGACTAGCTTTCTTTCCAGCAAATTGGACTACTGTACTGTTGCTCTAAATAATTAAACGATACCTTTTTCTTCCCAAAACAACAAACCAACAGAAAAGAACTCAGTAACAAAGAAAGCATCTGTAAATATGGATCTTTTTTCGTTAGGACAACATAATAACGGATGAACTACTATCAACATCAACAAACTCGTTGAAGGTGGCAAGTCTTTCTGATAGTTAATCCATTAAAAACAATTAGCCTACTTTCCAAACTGCAAGTACATAATTCTTTTAGCCTGTAGGCTGATCGAGTTTGAGAAGGAAAGTTTTGCAAGTTCAGACTTATGCCCTGTTTTACAGGTTCATCAGTGCACATCATTTTTATATGTACCCAAATATGTACCATTGGAGATGTTCTTAGCAACTTGGGTGATCATGAGGATACTTCATGCACCACAGTTCATCACGCCCACCCCAATACTAGGCTGCAAATGGAGATAATCAGAAAAGCAAACTATACAGTAGTACAATTTTAAGATAAACTTATTGCACAGAATTCATATACAACTAATCCTTAGAGCGATATACATCATCTGTGTTGAATATTGCTCTGCTAGCGTCATAGGCCGGGCTACTGTGAGTATTATTTCATCTCGTGGTGCAACTACAATATTTTTAGGATGGGTACGACGTGAAACCAATCTTCTTATTTTTAGTAAACTACACAATACATATATGTACTATGAAGCTTTTTCCAAAAAAAAAACAGAGAAACATCTCATCTGCTTAAAGTTTGTTGGAGAAGCACATCGTTGTGCACTTAAATATGTCACTTCACGGTCGATTTTTGACCAAAAATTAACCAACTTCACGGTCGATTTTTGACCAAAAATTAACCAACTATTGGTAACATGAGGACAGTGTCTTTAATACTATATTACCATGAATTTTCTAAAAGATGCTAGAAGATCAACAACAGTCCGAAGGGTGTTGTCATATTCTTGACTTTCTCCATTATATAAAGCTGGTAAAGAGAGAGTTATGGCATGGACAATGAAAACAAACCATAAGTGTCTCTCAAATAAACCACATGGATGGTCTTGCAAGATGTCAAACTGAAGGTGACGCTTTGCTCTCACGAAATTTATTCTTTCATGTAATCCACTCTTTTTTATCCAGATCAACATGACTATTAGCATACATTACATATAAATAATACACTAATGCTAATTAGCAGAATAATCGAAGCTTGGAAAAGTGTTGAAGATGAATTTATAGCACAGTTAACTTCGTACAATCATCGTTCCAAATACCGGAACCAGGCACCGGCTAGGGGCCGGTAACCAGAAAACTGGGGGAAAATCCTCTCAAAATTCAGTTTTCAAATTTTGAATTTGAAATGGGCAACCGGAAAAACCGGCTGGTTCCGGTTTTTTTCAAACTTAAAATTGAAAATTTCTAATACATTCATGGCAAAAAAACATGAAGTCAAGCACGGGAGGTGCATACATCTTCCTAATACATTATATTAGTGTTAAACAATACAAACATCATTAGGAAAATCAACTCTAACATTTAAAATTTCAATTTTGAATTAAATAAAAAACCACCGGACTAATACATTCATAGCAAAAAGTATGAAATCAAGCACAGGAGGTGCATGTATATTTCTAATACATTCCATTAGTATTAAACAATGTAAATATCATTAGGAAAATCAACTTTACATTCAAAATTTCAAATTTGAATTAAATAAAAAACCGTCGGACTAACGCATTCATGGCAAAAAGCATGAAGTCAAGCACGAGAGGTGCATGCATCTTTCTAATACATTCCATTAGTGTTAAACAATGTAAACATCATTAAAAAAATCAACTTTAACATTCAAATTTCAAATTTGAATTAGATAAAAAACCACCGGTATTTCAAATCCCAAACCCCACCGGTATAACCGGTTACCGGCGGCCAGTTACCGCCGGTTTTTGGAACCATACATACAATAGCAATTTACAATTTGACACATCACACGTGGCGAAGACTGAGCAGAATTAAAAAAAAATCATAGTGTCCACAGGAACATATATCGAACTAAAGTGTAATTGGAGAAACAGTGGCATGGTAGCAATGTTATTACAATCAGACAAAGTTAGAATAAATTTAGATTAATACTCAAAAACTCTCAAATATATTCAGTCATATAAATATTACAAAAGTGTATCTTATTTAGGAAGGAACATAGAAACAAATACGAAAGGCCAAATGATTCAGTATACACATAACTTATCATTACAAGGTAGAAGAAATACATAAGTTTGTGATGATATTTCTAACAGCAAAAACATTCATAAAGGGAAATTTTTGGAACTACCAAAAATGCCAATTGTAGACGCAGTGTTCCCCTAGGCGCTAGTCGGGCGGCAGATCGGCGCCTAGCGCCTAATCGGGCTGGGCAGGTGCCTAAGCGGCCGCCTAGGCGAGCAAAATCGGCTAGGCGGCCGAGGGAGGTTGGCGCCTAGGTGGGCTAGGCGGTCGCCTAGGGGAACACTGTGTAGACGTGTACCAACAAAGTATATTGCACTACAGAATGTTATTACAGGCTACCTATCTCTGCATGTTAATAAAGTTGAAACTACTTGACCATGAAAGAACTCTTGCAGCTGCAGCCCCCAACGGCACTTGGATTTGTTGAAACCTGCATATCATACAGGCACATATAAGCTGTAACCAATTTATAAATACAAGACATTCTGAATTTGAAGTTTACAACATTCAATTTGAATGTGTTCTGTGTAGCATGAAATTCGCAGAAGTGGCAAGGTAGACAAGTATTTATAAGAACTACCTCTCCCTAACAACCAAAGGCCAGGCGTACACCCAAACCGCCCCCAATCTCAGAAAAGAAAAACCATGTGTGCACTTGTCATGAAGAAAAATATCAGCACTTGGAGCAATAAGAAGCGGAACCACATGAAACATGTATGATGTGTTGCGGGCATGGTTGTCACGGCGAAGTCGGCGACCACGGCGAGTGAGAGGCGCCTGGACGCCTAGGCGACGCCGGGCGAGCGCCGTATCCAGCAGAAACACGATACGAAGCCAACGAGTCAGCCGTCTCATACATATTCTCATACCCCCTCGGCCGTCTCGCTCATACATTCTTACCCCTCGGCCGTCTCTCCCGTCTCGCTCTCTCTCCCGACCTCTCCGCCTCCTCTCCCCGCCGCCGCTTCCCCCATCCGCCGCATCCTCTCCCCGCCGCCGCCTTCCCCGTCCGCCGCATCGTCTCCCCGGCGCCTTCTCCCCTCGCCTCCCCCCCCCCCTCCCCTAACCCTAGCCGCCGTCGCCTCCCGCTCTCTCCCCGCCGCCTCCCCTCTCCTCGGCGGCGGGAGCAAGCTGGAGAGGGAAGCCGGCGGCGGGAGGGAGGGAGGCGGTGCAGCGGGAGGGAGGGAGGCGGCGCGGGCGGAGCGCGGCCGGAGAGTAGATGGGCGGACGACGTACCTGAGCTGGCGTTGAAGCTAGGGTTCGGGCAAGGCGAGGCGATCCTCCCCGGCGCCAGGACGACTTGGCGTCGCCTAGGCGACGCCGTGACAACCATGGTTGCGGGGAAGGCAAAAGAGCCAAATATGAAGGACCTCAAAAATGAAAAACAAAAAAAGAATCTTGTGTTACACTGCTACTAAATCAGTAATTCTACAGACCTCAAGACTTAAAAATGAGGCTCAGGCTTTCAAAATCTTGTTCCAGACTCTGTCAACATTCGAGCAATCACTACTATTTTAATGTCATCAGTTGCAAAGAACACCAACATATGACCTGTGAAAAAGTACAATCAAGTTGGACAGAAATAGACATGCAACTGTTGGTTTTAGTGCAAAGGATCCTGGAGTAATAAGAATCAGACATATGTATCTCTAACAATTTCTTCTTCTTTTTACCTAGAAAAAACCAAGCTAATATTATCTCCTCAATCCATATTAAGGTCGTAGGTAGTTCAGTTGGACATTCTTCCAACCTTTTTATTCTTTACTGCTTCTAAATAATATAATGCCTCATGAGCCCATTAAACTCTCACTGAAATTATAATTCATGAAAAACAAAATGGACACTAGGAGAATTTAATGTCCAACATCTTTATAAACTAGTTAGTGTATTATCTGGCAGAACATATGACCTACCGGATTTCCTTGGTAAAAACACTCCAATTCAAGAAACAAACGGCTAAACTTTAAAACTAACCACGAATGCCGAGCGTATAAGTTCCTCCTCATAATCCACAGTGGCACCTTTCACAAAGTCATATGAGATGTCATCCACAACCAATTTAACACCATCTTTCTCAAAGACCCTACAAGTATAACAACAACTAGTGAGACAAAAAAAAAGAAACTTATGAAAATATGATGTCACACACGACACAAATCACTGGTAAGATACAAACTTCATTCATATTTTTTTCCACAATAATACTTAGAGTAGGAATTACAGAATGTGCAAATAACCTAAAAAACCAGTCAGGATAATTGACTTACCGATCTTCTGAGTTTTTCTTGTTATCCAGAGTGAAAGAATACTGGAATCCAGAACATCCACCAGCTTCAACGCTTAATCGCAGCATCTTACCTTCAGCACATGGTTCTTTAGCATGTAACTCTTTTAATCTCTGCAAATCATTAAATTTCCCAAGCACACAACGAAAATGAGAAACTATTATAAAAACTAAAAAGGAAGTGTGTAATGTGTAGGGGGTGCATTCCTATTCTAAACACCAAAATCCCATTTCAACTCATCGACACAATGCTTAGGAACAATGATAAAATGCTCCTAATATGTCAGATAAAATATGGTAGAAAGTATCTCACACAAATGCTCCTATATGTCAGATAAAATATTTGTTCTTTTTGAAGAAAGTATTGCCTCCCTTCTGAAATTTGTTAAAATCTCTTTTGCAATTACCATATTTTAAACATTCCCACGATACCTTTCGTATGGTTTTCAAACTTACAAGGCAGAACTATCAGGATATGATTTTCTTTTACTCAAATTTGTTAACAAGAGAAAATAAATTCATCAGGAGATGAGGGATAAAAGAATATTTCCTTTACATCAAATCTTAAACTAAAAATTAAATGAACAAATAAATGATGGTTAGTTGTAGCAAAATGCAGCATGAATCAGAAGAGACAGGTAAGATGAGGATTCAACTTAGTGCAGCTCAATATAAAAATACTTGGAATAAAAATGAATGAATGAATACCAATCATAAGAAATGGAGAAGATAGGCTGAGAGTGAGAGTAGCTACAACCTACAAGGAACCATTTTGACACCAAAAGGAAAACAAATTATTGGTTTGTACATTTGTTTTTACCACCTAGTTGCATGTTAAATTGACAATAATCAAAAGCATCATCCACCTTGGGTATGGAACTCGGACATTCACAGAACACCCTGATGCTGCCTTCATAAGCACTAGCAAGATCACCGCCAGATCCCCCTCGCTGGGGCAGATCAAGTATACATGTAGCATGCATTGGAGTCCTGTCACAGCGACCCTGATGCTATGTGGCCAGCCTAAAGACATCCTCCATCTAAATGATGTGAGCGACCCATGGCGGCCTAAGTGACCCCAACAAACCCATCTAGTCAGCCCAACATTTGTCATCCGGCCACTCGCATGCAAGGCAGCGGCAGCCCAAAATTCATTGTGTGCCTCAGCACATTTTGTCACATTCCAACTATCGCTAAGACAAGTCTGCAGACAACTCATGTCATGTGGCCCCAAATCCCAAATTCATCTTAATATTCATGTGCCTGTTCTCTCCCAATTGCCCCAACAGCCAACCCCCACTCTGACAGTTCTGACTTGCTTCAAGAACTGTAACTTTCCTTTTGCTCATATGACTATCTGTATGATTGTGTATTTGGTCCACTTCCTGAACCTAATAGGAATGGACCAATTTTCACACTTTTCTGTAAACAATTAGTTCATGTGTGTGCCAAAGATAATTTGACTTGCAGTAAAGTTTATCAACAGCTTAAATATGCAAATACAAAATTATGCTTTGGCCTTTTAATATTAATCTCGATCTATAATGTATATCTGAAGAAGTTTCCATGCAAGCCAATGTTCAAGAAGGCGCTAGGCGGGCGGCGAGGTGGGGCCTAGCGCCTAGGCGGCGAAGTTTCCATGCAAGCCAATGTTCAAGAAGGCGCTAGGCGGGCGGCGAGGTGGGGCCTAGCGCCTAGGCGGCCTAGGCGGCCGAATTAAAAATAAGGATAGTAGGCAAAAATAAACAATCGTGTATATATATTTGCCTAATATATATATTTAAAGAGGTCTAGATTGAAAAAAATATTAAGAAAAAAGTTTATTCGTAATTTTCAAAAATCTGATGACTAAATCACAAAAACTTAACCCACCTTACCCCTTCCCATCCGGCCATCCCACCCGACCGGACCTGACCCCCGCTGCCTAACCCCGACCCGACCCCGCCGCCTAACCCTAACCCCTTCCCACACCAACCCGCCGCCTCCCTCTGCGCGCCCTCCGCACCGCACTCCGCGCGCTCCTCCGCGCGCCCCATCCTCTCTCTCCGCGCGCCTCGCCACCTAACGCCTCTCACCGCGGCCACGGAGCGCGGCGGCAGGATCTCGCACGGAGTCTGGATCCGCGGCGGATTCGCGCAGGAGTTCGGACCGCGCGCGCGCCACGGATCGGCGGACGGGCGGGATCTGGCGCAAGGAGTTCAGATCCGGTGAGTCAACGGCAGCAGCGACGGCCTCGTGTGCGGTAAGTCTTTCCCCATCCCCGCCGCTCCCTCCACGCCGCCCCATCCGCCGCGCCTAGGCCGCCTGCCACCGCCTTGGACCGCCTTGGTCCCGCCTTGGACCGCCTCGCCGCCCAGCCACCCGACTAGGGGCCAAGGCTGGGCGGCACCCTGCCGCCCAGCGCCTATGCGGCGGCCCAGGCCGCCTTCTTGAAGGCTGATGCAAGCTATACTTAATTACTAGTTGCAACTCCAACAATTTTGCAGCTCCCAGAAAAAACTTCCATTGAAAAAAACAGAGATTGGACATCCATTTTGTGGTCTCTCTGCTGTACTAATATATACGGAATGTTATGATAATTTTCTGTAGTGCGACATTTTCGTACAGTTGTTGCAGCATTTTTTCCCCAAATTGAACAAGTGGAAAATGTTTAAAAAACAAGCATCCAGTTGTTACCATTCCAAAACCCAATTTATCATAATACATCGCCACCAATTGATTTCACTTTTATGTTTCGCAGCAAGAGGCCAAAATGAACTCAAAGAAGGAAGCCTCAAAACTACCAAGATATGCATACAAACCCATGGTTAACAACCTAAAATTAATCTTAATTAACTAAAACAAATCTAAAAACCCTTCAGATTTCCAAAATTGCAGCAGGAACCTCCTCTTAGGTCTATTTCACGCAGGATCCAGGAGCAATTACTGAGCGAATAGCCAACGGGGAAGGAGACCTACGCAGACGCAGCCCTCCGTCATGTGCACGGCCTCCGGCGACGGCGACGCGCGCTCGGCGGAAGCGGTGGAGGTGAGGAGGCGGTGGTTGGCGCGGACGCGGCCGTTGAGCAGGGCCACGAGGCGGCGGAGCGGGGGACGAGACGAGGCCATCGCCGCTGCCTAAGCGGAGGCGGCGGCGTTGGGTTGGCGGCGGCGACCGGCGGGGCGATGCGGGTGCGGCCGGAGGCGGAATGGGGTGGGTGTGGGCTGGCCGTTTCGGCTGGATAGTTTGGCTTTGGCCCCCTCGTGAGTATGAGACGTGGGACCCACACGAGGGCCCTCCTTTCTGGACAGGTAGTTTTTAGCTTCGCTACGTTTCGGTGGTTACCGAGCGAGCAGACCTGTCCACTCGCTAATTAATTTTTAAATAATATATTTTTAAGATATAATTTATAAATTAATTATAATAGATATTATATTAATTTTAATTATACCGGCTAAAATCATATATGATTGTCTCTCTCTTCGTACTCCCTCACATGAATAGCCAAAATTCAAAAGCTACAAGCGAAAAATAATAAGCTACAGTCCAAAATAACCCATCCATTGGCGCCTGGTGTAGCCTAGTTCATTTCGTACACTCTTGTAGGCCCAAAAAACCAAGGTCTTGTTCGTATCTATTCCTATACGCTTCTATTTTTGTCTTTTGTTTTGAAAAGTCAGTATAAATATCTAATTTTTCGAAGTGACTTCTCCGCTCCTCTCACTTCTGTCTTACTCCAGCAATAAGACAAAGGGTCCTCCTCCTCTCGCTCCTATCTCACGTACGCATCTCTCTCTCACTTTTCCCGCCACTCACATTTCTTTCTTTCAATCGATACTATTCATTTCAGCCAAAAGCCATCAGCCGCAACCAATACAAACGCCCTCTAAATAGGTCGCACCATGCTGGTCTATGGGCTTAGCTACAAATCCAGACACGGCTTGATGAGGTCACACGTACGTGCCAGTTCAGGCATGTTTAGCCTGACAGGTCAGGATAGGCCCGTTTAGCCAATCGTGGCTTAAAAAATGAAATATTCAATAATTTTAGAAAATAAAGAATTCAAAATTTGAAATTTACAAAAAAGATTTTATTTATAGGAAAAAATTCAATATTTTCTAGAATTTTTAAGCTTCCGAACGGCTATAAGCAGACTAAACAGTCGTGTCATGCCATACCTAAATAGGCTAAATGAGACTTATCATGCCTAAACGGGTTATGTTCGTGCCTTGTCGAGCAGCCCATTAGGCCACAATGCCGACCCAAGCCAGTCCGTTTAGGTTGTAGGCTGTGCCATGTTTGGGGCAAGCCAACAGTGCTTGCATCGGCCAGCCTAGCTGGCACAGCCCGTTTGTCCCTCTCCATAATCAGGGTCTGTTCATGAGCAGAATTTTATGTAAATTTGATAAAATTTTTGAAAAAAAAATTGTATTTCAAACTACCTTAGATACGGTTGCAATCCAGAAAAAGAATCATATGCTTTTGTAGAGCGGTGGGCACTGTATCTTCAAATAGGGTGTGTTTGGTTGCTTTTGGGTAGTGGGATCGTATATCCTGGATGAGGGGAAGCTGGATGAGGAGGATCGTATTTTGAAAAAGAAGAGTGTTTGGTTTGATGTATCTGTGGATACAGGCTGAATGAGTCTGTGATTGGTAGGCTGTATATGAGGCTGTATGAGCGGATACAGGAGGCTGAGAAGGTGTTTGGTTGGCTGTATAGTGGGGTATAGTGACCCTCGAATGTGAGAGCCCATGGCATACCTCCCAGTGGCTTGTCCAGCAGAGAATATGACAGCCATCTGGTCATAGTTCTCAATAGGAACTTGCAAGTATGGAGCATCCTCAGGGTGGTCCTACATGTGAACAACAAGGTCATGATCTTATGGAGCAAGCATAAACTTCACACAAATTTAGTACCTTGATGTGGCCTTTGTAGTGCTCATCCTCAAGTAATATGGTGTTGGTAGTGTCATCCCATAGAGCGCCACTAAGGTCCCGCAACTTGCATATCTTTGCCCATACTTTCTTCCACTTCCGGAGGTGGTTACTCACCTGACTCCCAGTGACCTCAACACCAATTTGCTCAGTCAATTGTCTGCCAACGGTGTTCAAGTGCACCTCCTTGAAGCCTTTCTCTGGCCGCACCCCACTTTCCACCAGCTCAGTTAAACGGCGTAGCATTATGTTGGACATGTGAGATGTCCACTTCATGTTGGCCCTATGCTCAGCCATAACCTACCATAAAAGTACAAATGAGCATAAATAAACGCACAAAGTAGTAAGCAACACACGCATGTTATTATTATTACATGCCTCAAGTCAAATCATTACAACAAGTATCAGTACTAATTATTACAAAGTCTTGAACAAAGTCATTCACACACGCATGTTTCCCCTATTGTTCCACATAGCTAGTGCCCACTCATTCCTCTTCGCTGCCCAAGTGTTGTTGTCATACTCAATGTAATGGTGCTGTTCAAGATCTACAGGGTTTGGAGTCCATTGTTGTTCCCTAGGGACACACTCATCTTCCCCATGCGTTAGTATCCAATTGTGCAAAATGCAGCAGGCAAGCACTAACTTGACTTGAGTCTTGTATGGGTGGAATGGTTTATTATACAAAATTCGAATCGATTCTTCAATGCACCGAATGCTCGCTCCATCGTGACCCTAAGTGAGGAGTGCCTTAGATTGAACAACTCTCTTTGGTCACGAGGATGATTCCTTCCACTATACTCATTCAAGTGGTACCGACAACCACGATATGGTGGGAGAAACCCCGCCGAACAAAGATAGCCCGCGTCTACGAGGTAGAATTTACCTACAAGCGACAAATACTGGTCAAGTAAGTTTTTTCGAACTAATTGCACTTACTAAATGCACAACTAATTGCACTTACCCGGTGGCACCCTTAAACCATCATCCCTCTCCAATGCATCTGCTAGAATAGTGGCATCATGAGCGAACCCTCCCACCCACTAAGACATATGTGAACTTGGTCGAAGTCCACAAAGAACCATGACATTTTGTGTGGTTATACCCTTCCTACCTCGAAAGGCGGCTGCCATAGATGCGGGGACTCTAGCTAGCACATGAGTGCCATCTATAGCGCCAATGCAATCCTAATAAATATGAAAAACCAATTAGTTAAGGGCTGCAATGGCCAAAATTTTTTTCATTGTAAGGTCAAACTAGTACCTTAAAGTATGGGTTGAATCTGCGGTTGTTTGCAATTTTTGGGTGGATGTCATGGGATGGTGGCCGAATCATCTCCCCACGCAGCTCTCCAATAGCATACAACACTTCTTGGAAATAACGACTAATAGTTTCCAAACCCCTTCTAAAATTAAGCTCTATCAACCTAAACCTACAATTGTGCCCAACCACTTGTAGGAACATGGCAACTTGTTCCTCAATTGAACAATTAATTGAGTCTTTAAGCAACCTTCTTGTTCTAAGCAATGTGCACAAGTGGAAAAAGGGGGCTCTTCTCATTCAAGTTGTTCTACACAAAGTGCCTATCATCATTATGAAAATGAACCTAAGGTTTGCCATCCCGATTTTGTCTCTTTCACTAACGGACCATATGTGATGGGTGGTGTACGACCAAAGACGCCTATACACAAATAAGGTGTACGCACACATGGTAGCAACTACTCCAGCTGCATTGCTAATGATTTTACGGCGCTTGACAGAAAAATCGTCCATCTAAAAATGCGCACAAACAGTAAATTGCATTACTAATTATTTTACTAGAAGGTATGTTTTGGTTAATCACAATATTATACTTGGCAAAGTAATGGAGGAAGGGCAGGATTTACCGTTTTTGAAGCAAATATCGAGGGCTAGTGTGGTTCTTGCAAGCAGTAGATTAAATTCCTGCAATGGAAGAAATATGTTCAAGTTACATTATATTGTACATAAGGAAATAAATTAGGAGTGGTTAGGAGAAATTGTTATTGCCGGAAGAAGGATTGCTTCCACTAGCAGGAAAAGGGGACATTAATTAGTGGCATACTACTGGAGGTTGCTTTCGCAGTGAACTGATGAAGCCAAACAATACAATCCAACAGACATCCGGGTGACCGAGAGGACAGAGAGGCGGCGGACCGAGCGGAAGAAAAAGCGACCGAGGGGAAGAAATTTCGGGCGAGCGGAAGAAATTTCGGCCGACCGAGCGGAGAGAGCGACGGGCGAGCGGCGTGGCCCGCGAGGAGGAGAGAAGCCGGGGGGAGAGAGGGCGGCGCGGGTGGCGGCAGCGGAGGCGCGGCGAGAGCAGGCACCACGGGAGGCGGCAGCGGAGCCACCGCTGAGCGGCGCAGCGGGAGAGCGGCACCGCGCGGTGGCGGCGTGAGGCACCGCGGGAGCAGCGGCGCGGGAGAGCGGCGCCGCGGTGGCGGCGGCGGGGGACTCCACCGCGGGAGGCGGCGGCGACTACAACCGCGGCCGCCGAGGCCGCCGGGCCGGATCCGGCGAGGGGAACCCCGCGTGTCGCCTCCACGAGCCGCGGCGGGCAACGGCCGGCGACGCCTCCACGCGCCTCGCCGCGTCCGCCGCTTGCCGCCGGTGCGCTGCGCCGCCGCCTCCCGAAGGACTTCGCCGGATCCGGAGGAGGGAGAGGGAGATCACCTGCTGCCGGATTCTTCGACGCGGAGGACGCGCAGCGCGATGGGAGCACTGAGAGGTAACCCTAGCCCGCCCGTTCCTCGAATCCCTCCGTCCTGGACCGACAGCTTCGGTCGAAACGAGCTTCATTCCTGGTCCTGGATCCGGACCGTATGCTGGATGGGCGGATACAGGCTTGCACAGTAGATCCACCCAACCAAACACCCAACTTTTGTGCAAAATACTGTACGACTGGAATCCGGCTGTCCATATCCATCCAACCAAACACACCCATAGAGTTTCTAGTTTCCACTGCAATTAAAGCAACTAATCGATGCGTACTTTCGGTCATTGTTTTGTTTTCGCCAAGTGCGGTTTTTTTTTATCATCAGTGTAACGTAACGCACAGAAAGAGAGGTGATTCATGCAACAATAAAATGTGTGGTAACATGAGGTCTAACTTCCCTAAAAAAAACAAGGGGTCTAACTCGTGATAAAATCTCTTGAGAGCTTGAATGCATTTTCTCTCTGGCTAACAAAATATTTTATGCAAAACTCCTGTACTATCCTGAGAAGCATCCTAACACTAATTATGAGCCGTTTTTGTGTGTTTTAGATTCATACTAGACTTTACCACTTGCATCGTATTATTCTCTTTTCCTCTTTTCTTAGCAAGGAAATCTTGTGTCTTCTTGTTCAAGTGTTTTCTCCCTTCCAGCCTAAGGGCTCCGGACACGACAAACGTAAGTGAAGGATATTTTGTTCCATCCAGGGGCGGATCCACACCCTGATCATGATAGGTTTCAGCCCGGGATGTGGAAAAATATATAGTGTATAGTCTGAGTAAATTTAGTTCAACCTGTGTAATATTTTTATAATCCAGTCCAGATAGTCTAGATCATTTCATCACTAAGCCTGAGACGTAACTAATTTCTAGCTCCGTCACTGGTTTCATCGTAAGGGCATGTTTGGATGGGCCGAGATTAATCTGGGGAGAATTGCCCCGTGAAAATTTCCCTTCACATGGCATGTGGGACTGTTTGGACGAGGCCGAGCGTAGTTAAGGTCTAAGGTCTTGCTCCATTTCAGATTCTGGGTTTTTAATTTCAATTTATTTTAGTTTTTCTTTTTTTGGCTTTTTCTTTTTTTTTCTCTTATTTCTTTACATTGTCTATAACAATATAATGTTTTTTATTTTTCTCTTTTTATTATTTTTTAATTACATGACTAAAAAAAAACTAACAGCCATTACAATATAATTTCAATCAAAAGCTAACAGCTAAAATTATAAATTAAAAACTTAAACTCTTTAGAGCGGCCCTAAATCCCATGCAAAATCCATAAGGTTTAAAGTTCCCACCTGTCGAGACAAGAAACATTTTCACATCTCTCATGAGTCAATTCCTCTCTCTCTCTCACTGGTTCTTCCATACAAGCCACTCCGCCGTGCTCCCCACACCAATTCATACCCCGTCCACCGCTAAGCTCGTCGACGATTTCCTCCGTCCAACATTGAGCAACGATTCGACACAGCGCTGCCCCTTCTTCTCAACTCTGAAGGTTGCGAGTAGATTTAAAACCCCCATGCACCAAGGAACGCAGGAGCTCTAGCTACAACCACCGCCATTCGGTACCCACTTGGCCCCCTCTGATTCCAGTGAAGTTCAGTTGTCATGGATTCACCACATCCCTCCTATTAGCTTCAGCGTTGATCCCCAGACTGGCATGCAAGCTATCGTCAGCGACAAGTACCCAACTTGCCATCCCCTCTTATTTTTCTTGAGTTTGTGTTCGACTTTTCTGATTTCTTCAATTTTTATCAATTCTGAATTTTTATTGCTAAAAAATATTTTACAAAAACCTACCCCTCCCTAATGATACAGAGATCATATGCCCAATGGATTGTTGCCGCAATTGATTTGGAGAGCAATTACGGAACGGTATACCGTTGGGAGGACTTCCGACGGTATAGGGTGTATCTCATCGCTGGCCGTTGTCGCCGCGCCGCCACAAGCAGCTCCGCGCGCCTCCTCCACCACCCCCATCCCCTCCACCATCACACGCAGCCGTCGCTGCCTCGCCGTACTGCCCTTGACCCCTCTCCGTCGTGGCGCTCCACCCAACTTAACTGTCACAACCACCGTCGCCACCGCCCTCCTACCCTGCCCGTCGCCGCCCGCCGTCGGGCTGCCGCCTCCCCCTGACTTCCTTCTATGGTCAGGGAGAGGGTGAACTCATAGCGGGGGATGTGGATTTCCCTCCCTTGACGCCCAGATCTGGCGGTGGCACCCCTCCAGGCCGCCGGATCTAGTGCGTGGCGGTGCCGATAGTGCAGAAGAGTTGAGGGATGGTGGCGACAAGGGAGGGAGAACGAGAGGGGCCGAGGGAGAAAGGAGAGGGACTGGGGGGAGAGGCTGCGGGAGCGGAGCGGTCGAAGAAATATCTCATCAGAAGCTTTAAGATTCGTGCGGCTTTAGATCGAACGGTTGTCAGCTATCCCGTCGGAATGCAAATGAATGGCATTCTGTTCGTTAGCGTTTCTCATTGATTTCATATGTCCATAAAACCCAATTGCCAAACAAGCCCCGAGGCATCTACGATAGTTCATCTTTAAATCTTCTATATCATCCAGACACAAACCACTAAGGCCATTTGTCTCTATCATCATTTCCATAACAATTTATTTTATTTTTCATGGCATTTTTTCCACTTGTCCCTCACAATTCTCTCACTTGCATGATTTTTTGTATGTTCATGTTATCTCTTGAACAAGAGACGCCATCTTCTCTTTTCTTCATTTAGGATTCTAGGTGACATGGCATAGAGATGGTTGAGGTGGGAGTCCGTGATATGGGCCCCTCGTCAATCCCCCCAAGAAGGTAGAAGTGTGTAATCGCCTGACCAACCAGTCTATTCCAAGTTTCCTACACACTAAAAATGCTACCAGCATTTGAAAAAGGAGCTCACTGTTCTACGAATCCCATCATCATACAAACATCACCACATCACCTACAATTTGAGAACACCCCTCTAGCCTATGAAAAAAGAAGCCCACCATTCTACGAATCCTATCATCATATAAACATCACCACGTCACCTGCAATTTGAGAACACCCCTCGACAGAGGTGGCCAAACGGGCCGCACGGCATAGGCCCGACGAGGCACGGCCCATTTGGCCCCGCTATCTAAACAAGTCATGACGTGCCAGCCCATGGGCGTGTAACATCCTGAAAATTTAAATTTAAAATTTTTTAAAGCTCTTGAATTATTTTTGCAATATAATTCATTTGAATTTGGAGTTTATGGCATTTCTCTGAAAAATTTGGTTGAAGGTTCCAAAAGATAAAAAGAATCAAGAAGAAACAAGCCTGTATAACTATTAGAAAGTTAAAACCTAAAATAAGAATCTGAAAAGATGATCCATAAAGGTAAGGGAGAATATTTGGTTTAACCATGAAATCTCATCTCTAAAAATAATGGAATAAATAGTAAAGGGGTAAACAAAATAAAAATGTTAACAAATATAAATATATATGTATATATATATATGCATACAACTATGCATAATATGAAAGTGGTCTCTACAATATTAAGGCAAAATAATAATAAATAAATAAATAAATAAATATAGAAATTTAGGGGAGCAAGAAGGAGAGCAAATAAAATTAGAATTATATATATATAAATGAAAATGCAGAAAATAAAAATAAAAGAAATGAGAAAAGAAAAAGGAAAAGGAAAACCGGGCCGGCCATCACCTCCGGCCCAGCCGGGCGAGCCCTGCGGCCCATTTCCCGCGCGCGTCCGCTTCCACTGTCGAGCGGACCCCGCCCTCGCGCCTCTCCCCGCTGACAGCCAGCTCCGCCTCCACCCGTGCTTCCTCTCTCTGCCGTTGGGCCTGATCCCGCGCTCAGCCTCTCCTTCCGACCTTTTTCCCCATGCGCTTGGCTCCTCGTTCACCGATCGACTCTGGTCAAAAGCCGAGAGACACGGGCGCGAAGGACCAGCCGAGCAGCAACGTGGGTGAAGCCCGAATGAATCGCCCCGAATCCCGCTCCCGCACGCCCCGCCGCCCATTGTCGCCGCTGACTGAGCCGCCCGACACCGCCTCTGTCCCGACGTGCACGCACGAGCCGCGCGTGGATAGCCGTGCCCGCGCGACTATAAGAAGCCCTGAGCCCGCCAAACCCTTCCCCGCACTCCCAGCTCCCTCTCCCTCCAAGTAATTGCACTGAGACGCCCTCTCCACCGCCAGCGCCGCCCTTCCTTCCCCATCTCCGGCGACGCCCACCCCACTAAATTACCCCACTACTCCCCAATTCCTTGTGGTCGCACCACCCTTGGAGCAAGGCAAAGCCTCTCCGACTTTCACCCGAGACTCCTGTGGCCTGTACGTTGCCGGCAGCGGAGCTCCTCCCGCGCCGCTACCACCACACGCCGCCGACCCCGCTCCGAAGGCCCACAGTCCCCGCCAACCTCTCCACCGGGCTCACCTCGGCGCGTGCGACGCATTTCCGCCGTCACCCGACCTCCTCCGGTCACCCATCGCCGGCGACGCCACCGGCCGAGCCCGTCCCCGAGTTCCTCTGCTCCAACACCCACACCGACACCTCATCTTATTGTCTATACCTCACCTGTCAGGTAACACTCGAGTGTGAGATGGCTAGCAGCGCGTGCGTTCGTTTGGGTGACCTGAGTTCGATTCCTCTGGCTGCAAGGCTTAGATTAGGTTTTTAAGAATTTTTGCCGAGCTACAGTAAACAGAGAAAGTGATTAGGAAATATTAAAAAAGGATTAAAGGGAGTATTAAAGATTAATTTGAATGTAAGCAAGCTCATTTAGTTCAGTCAGAGGTTAAATAGTGCTAATTAAGGTTAACAGACTGTCATCAATACTAATGTCGGATTACCATTTGAAACCCCTCACTGACATGTGGGCCATGCCCCTTAAATAAGCACAGTAGCTGGCCCCACATGTCAGTGGCACACTGGAATAGGAATAAAAATAATGAATGAGAAATTTAAATAGCAAGTGGGACCCACCTGTCAGAGTTTTAATATTTTCTGGATTAAATTAAAATGAGAACTTAAAATGGGTATAACTTATTCATTTCAACTCCAAATTGAATGAAACAAATTCCTAAATTCATCTAAATTCAAAAATCTATACAATGGAACTGAAACCATGATTTTTAGAGTTTATTTGAATTTCTGGTGTTATTTGGTTTGATTTGTTGATTTTCTTTTTATCCAAATTTTCGCGCACGAATAAATTAGCTTACGAGGCTCAGGAGGAAGAAGTTGAGGCAGCAGCATTAGAAGCTCAAGAACACCAAGAACAAGACTACAGTGACAAAGGCGAGTCAATACTTTGATCATGTTGAACCTACATTTTCTGCAATTATTTTTGTTTAAATTATCAAATTGCATGCCGTTATTTTATATGCAAATACATGCTTAATTTAAGATTCTAGTTATATCCCATTGTTTACCTTGATTAATATTACACCTCCCTTTGGAATATTTGAATTTGTGAACCTTGTCGCTCTAGCAAAAATTATAATAGTAACCTTTCGAAAATAAGTCCGTAATTATATGTCATGCTTAGTATTACTTAGATACTCATGGGCACGAGAGCGCCCAAGCAACACTTTTAATCCTGAGAAAAATTGGTTGGGCAGTCATGGTGGTAATGACTAGTGTATGCTGGATATGGTTAATTTAAATTCCCAAAAACCTCAAATTGCTTATTTATCTGGGCGGATGGTTCGGGGGTATGGTGCAGGGGTGCACGATAGTGTGGTTTGTGGTAGAACCGCCCAGATACTACTAAAGACTGAATCTTGTCATGACCTCCTGTGTAAAACAATACAACCACAAGTCTGTAAAATACAACTTGGCTAAGTAGATTTATCGAAATCCCCGGACTCATCTCACCGGTAGTGGATGGGGAGTGGATACGCACGGGCAAGGGGGCCCTAAGGGACACTAGTGGAGGGTGAAGTTTTCCCAACTGTTCTAAGCGTTGTGGGGAGTTGAGAAGCCCAGCTGCGTTAGTAACTGTGGGGAAACATCCCGTGCATAGATGGGACCCATCGCAAGTGGGAGAAGCCCATAAAGTGAGATGAGAAAAGGGACTAGATACTTTGAAAAGTCATTGTGATGGTCTGCTCAACCACACTTCTAAGGAATCGTGTGGGGCAATGAGTTGATTGTCTCTTGTGGTGAAAGTGTACAAACTCTGCAGAGTCAAAACTATTCGAATAGCCGTGTCCACGGTCAAAGGCGGACATGGGAACTTAACCAGATATAGTTCTATTTCAAAATGCTTTATAGATGGGGTTGGAAAAGTGAAGGGCTGCAGATGGCTCTAGTTTGAATTGTCCTGGGTGTTGTCCCAGTGGTAAGTTAAGCGGCTATAACGCTGAAAGATGCTATATGGTGCGGATGCCATGTAACGGTGGATGGAATCTGGATCGCTATTATTATTGCATTTTCTTGAACACTATATTTTTGTTCAAAACTGTTAGGTCTCAGGAAATTTTTATGTATCATATTTCAAAAATAAAATGTTTTTCCTTCTTACAAAATGAAATATAGGGAGGAATAAATAAAGTCGTGAGTAAAAGAGATGGATATTTGTGGTAAAAATATTAAGATATTGGTGGACTCATGTCGATCATAAAAAAAGAAGACGATAGTGTAGATTTTGGTAGAAATAAATTGGTGGAGTCTAAATAAGTATATAGGTTAGATAGATGATTTAAATAATTTTTGGAGAATTAGAGAGTGTGAAAGTAATTGTTGGATTACAATACTAATAACTAATATAAATTCCTAGAAGATGATGGTAATAATGTGATTAATAGGATTGGATCAAATACTAGATGGATGAATAGAATTCCTGGAAATATTGAAGGAATGATAACAATTATTGGATTATAATATTGATCAATGATATTATTGGTGGATGTGTACTAGTAAGTTGTAGACTTGATCATTGACATTCTTGGTGAATGTATACTAGTGAGTCGTAGATTTGATCATCGAAATTCTTGGTGGATGTGTACTAGTGAATTAGAAAGTAAGATTGATTATTGGAAGAGCAAATTATGGTTGTGGATCAATAACTAAAGGATTGGATTGTTAGGATTGAGAATACAAAAGATATTGGTGGATTAGTTAAATGATATTAGATAAATGATGTCACTAGCCATTTGGAGTTTTAGGCAGCAATTGATTGGTGGATTGTATAATTGATGTTATCCGCTGTTTGGAGTTTTAGACAACACTGAATATAGAAAGTGTGAGTTCGGTGGATTAATTAAATGATGTCACTCGATGTTTGGAGTCTTAGACAACAATCAATTTGGAAAAAGTATATTTGGTGCACTAAGTCAATTATAGATCACTACGCTTCAGCAACACTTTTGGTTATGATGGAGGAGATGATGAAATCGTCAAGGGCTAGGTCGCGAACCTCTGGTTGGCTGCCTGTGGGCATGTCCTGAAGGTCCCACCTGTGTGCTTCGTTCTTCCGCTGCTGCAATTTAATGATTTCGGCCTAATCGGCCCATGAGTAAGTCTATTATTTTAATTATGCTTCCGCATGATATGTAATTTGATGTCCATTACTGTAACTGTGTGCACTATCTACTGATTCAGGGAATAGTGCAGCTAAACACAGTAGATTTCGGATTATAAAATATGGGTCTGACAGGGCGGCACCTCGAACCCAGGCACGGTTAGTCCAATGGATCAAGATAGGCATGTTTAGCTCATCTCGACCTGAAAATTTTGAAAATTGCAAAAAATCCAAAAATGTATAGAATTCAAAATTCCAAATTAAAATTTACAAAAAAGATTCTATACCATAAAAAAGAGATAAATACATTGAAAACATGATAAAGAGTTTTATTAATATTTAGATAGTTGCCAAGTAAAAAATCAACTTGAGAAAATATTAGCAACGAAAAAAGAGTACATCCTATAATTCTGGCTACATCAATATTCTAAGTGTCATTATCTATATAAAGATTGTCGAACGAGTCTGCCAACTCTGTATTTTCTACAGAGTGTTGGCCTCATGCATCAAATTATTCACAGTCTTTGATAGTTAGAAGTATTTTGACCATCTCATTTATCAAACTTGTTCCTCTCTCCTCCAATATTTTTCCAGAAAAACTGAAAGTAGACTTAGAAGAAACCATCGGAACAGGAATCGTTAACACATCTCGTGCTAATATGGATAGCATTGGATATATTATCTTGTGCTTATGCCACCATTGCAAAATGTTTAAGTCCTCCTTCTAGCATGTCACTGTATCGCTGTCTAGATAGGTAGCTAACTCCCTAATACTATGGTGGCTTTGTCTTGCTTCAGTGCCTGACGTTGTAGAAGAACTTGAACCTCTAGAGGAAGAACATGCACCCCAAATCTTGTCCCACATGGTTTTCTTCTCACCTGTGGTGGATGGTGGTAGAGGTCATTACAAGTGAACTTCCTAAAATTTTAGCTCATACTTTTGATAAACATTAGTCAATTTAATACAAACATCTAAAAAAAGATAGAATAATCTATCCCTGTAGCATCACTCAGAAGTTGGAGAATGGGAGACCATATGGGTAGGTCTAGGTTAATTTGTGATGATCAATTGACATTTAGGTTGAGTCGAATCTAAGGTTTTGCAAAGGGTTTGCCATCCTCTAAAAATTCAGGTTTCTATTAGCTTTCAGGTGGTAACACCAGCTTGGCAATGATGGTAGTACCAGTCTGGTGATAGCGGCAGTATCGGGCATGAGCAGCAGTACTACCGTAGGTGTGGTACAACCGGTCTCTAGATGGCAGTAGCTATTTTCTAGAGAGAGTCATTTTAGGAGGTTTCAGGCTATGGCTAGGTCCAGTAGTACTGGTGCTAAATTGTAGTACTATCGGGGAATGGTATGGCTGGGCTTGCATAGCGGTACTACCAGGGCAACAGTACTAGCCTCGGCCAGTAATCATATCGCTCCCTTGTTACCAGAAAAAATTAAGAGCTGGTCGGACCGACTAGTGGTTGGCGGTATGACCGTTGCAGTATGACCACCATTAGGAGCACAGTCGAACTGGCTGAAGCAAGTTGGTTTTGAAAATTGAGAATTATAGAAGATTTGATCATGGGATGATTTGGAACTCTGATCACGGTGTCATTGTGTTGCATGTTATATGTTTATTCTAACTGGGCCAGGTTGTAAAGAACTTGTGCCTAGAAAAATGATTTCTTGATCTTTGAATGTGTAGGAAAGCTTGGAGGCAATTATGGTCAATGATGGGTGACCTGGACTAGGTCAGGATAGATCAAGATCCAGAGCAGTTAAGGAGGTCGTGCGGGATGTTAGTGTCAAGCATGGCACATAGTAAAGTCAAGAAACACATTTGAATGAAGGTTCGAGCAACAAGTTGGATCAAGTGGCTTCATTGATTTAAGTGAGACATAGTCTGGTGGGAATCGAAAGCAAGAGAGACTTGCCGATAGGAAAGAAGCTATTGATCAACCTACACTTGGCGTGCATGGTGGCTTGCATGATAAGAAGGAGCATTAAAGGGAAGGTGTCCAGAAGCTTCATCAGGGGCATTGCAGAAAAATGCCCAAAATTGGAGTTGAGGCCTATACCAAAACCATGGTGCGGGGAAATGTAAGGGAAGTGGTTTAATTTTAGGCTAGGATCATATGTTTTGAGTGGATTAAACACTCAGGTGTGAGTGGGTTAATCCTTGTAAGCACTTTGAAAGCATGTGTGTGAGTGTAAAACCCGATATTATGGGTTTGATGGGTTTCCTATATTCTTAGCGGGTCTAGACCCACCAAGGGGATTGATTTGCCTATATGATGAAGGGGAGGAGTGCTAAGGTTTGCAAGGGGAAATAGGTAAGAATTCTAGGCTCAGGCTAGTTTCTCCTCTTCTTCATATTGTGAGTAAGAGTGGGACTTATAGAGCATCCTGTGTAACTAGCAAGTTATAAGGAATCATTTCTCTTCATGTAATAGATCACGTTCTTGTAATCCTTGTGCTCTTATCTCTATTTGCTTGCGTTCTTGGTCTTGCTTGTGGTGATTTGTTTTTTCATGCACCTCTTAATCTTTCTATGATCTATGGTGTTTAAGAGACTTTAGTAGATCATTGAGATCAATCTTTGCCTATCGAGATCACTCCATAGCAAGAATTAAGATTTTGTCAAGATTTTGCCTTTCTTGATCAAGATTTGTGATTTTGTAATCGTGGCCTTTCTATCCTAAATATTTGCTTATATTACCTTGCTATAACATGTAAGATATGATCTAAAAGTTCCCATGACTTAGATTATCACTAGTAATAAATAATTTGAGTTTTAGGGCTTGGTGTGTTCTCGTGGCCTAGAATAAGATTTCTTCAATAGGATAGAATCAAGTCCAAAAACTTTGTGTTTCTTGATTTGATTTAGTTCTTGACATCCTTATAAATATCCATACCAATTTTGGTAGCATTTGAACAAGATTTGATCAAGATCCACAACTAGGATTTTTATTCCGAGGGGTTTGTGCCTGGAAACAAGGCAAGTGGTCATACTGGCCTCTATGTGGCGGTAGTACCATAGGAACGATCATACAGGCCTCCTTGTGGTGGTAGTACCACAGTAGCGGTCATATTGGCCTTCCTTTGACAGTACTACCAGTTTGGCAGATAAAACTAGGGCGTTGCATCTTTTGGTTCCGGATCTCTGTAAGTTTTTGTGTAGGAGTTGTAATCTGAACTTGATGACTCTCATAGTCATTTGAGTGAAGATTTGAATACTTAGGGAAAGAAAAATCTTTCGCGATCGTTCACCCCCTCTGATTGCTGACATCAGTCCAACAGGGAACATTACTGAATCATTTAAGTTTAGCTCAAGGATCTAACATAAATGCAAAAGTATATAAATATGGAACATCTTTAAATATTTTCAATATTTAATTTTCATAGCACTAGCAGCCTCTCGTAATACTATTTCATTTTTCATTAGCCTGTAAGTGAGTAGCAATTTCAAGAATATGATGTACAATTAAAGAGGATGTTAGATAATACACATTGGATAACACAACAGTGAAATCATAAAAAGTTCTAGAAATAATAGTAACTTTTTAGCAACATACCAATGTTACCAAGTCAATAGTGTATTGCCATCATGGCTGTGGCGGGCTTGTGAATAAAATATAAAATATGCCCTTACAGGGTAAAAGGTTCTTAAGCATCATATAAGTAGAGTTCCATCTCACCAGCATGTCCAAACCAAGCTTTCTTGGACATACGCTCATTGCAATGTAAAAGTTCTTATATGCTATTATTTGTTGATCAAAATTATTTATGAAAGATATTGCATCATGGAAAACTCTAATATACAAATCCAACATCTTTCAAATCACATTTAACTACAAGATTAATAATATGACATGCGCATCGCTAATGCAGCAAAAAGGATTCAATGTATGTACTAAATAACAGAGTGAGAATATCCATTGTCCTAGAGTTTGTGACGGTATTCTCTAAAGTTATTGCAAAAATTTTATTACAAAGACCAAAATCTTTCACAACTTTGATAATAAAGTATGCGATATTCTCACTCGTATGTGCTACATCAATTATTTTGAACCCTATAATTCTTTTTTCCAATTCCTAGTTATTGTTAACATAATGAGCAACTACACTAAAATAATCCACTTTAACTCAACAACTCTAGTTGTTGTACTTAACTAGATCTCTAGTTGTTGTCTGTCAAGAACTATAGAAAATTTAGGATTATGTGCAGTCCTAGTGTACTTTTCAAATGCGACGGACTCACCAAAGTGTAAAGGTAGTTCTTGTTAAGAAATTAAACAACAAAGAGATTCTCGAGCTACCTCATGATTATTTTCCTAGCTACGTAATGAACCGTCGGGGTTATACTACAGCTGATCTACCTCATGGGCGCTCCTTATTTTGCTTTACATCTTGAAGCATGTTTGAGAAAGTGCCCCGTTCTACCTTAAGACTTTGCAGATAGTTCATTACCATATATTTTACAAACAACAAATCTTACCTGAACTCCATTTTCGTTTGGTTTGAATGTCCTATCGAAATCTATCAGACTTCCGATGTGTTGTACCTAGTTCTGTTTGCTCCAGTGCTTGTAGACGTAGAGGCACTTATAGAGCTTGATGATGGTATTATTTGCTGTCCCGCTTGGGTGGATACACAAGATTCTCGAAGGATCGGAGGTCCTATGATGAAATTTCTGAAATTAGTAATAACAAAATTATCAAAATTTTTGTTTGCCATAAAAAAACTGCAAATTGAAAATTACATTATTATTTATTTTACTTTAGAAAAATAAGAACAATAGAAATCTATGAAAATTAATACCGTTACCTATTTTCCTTACTACAATCGGAAATTTGAAATTTCAATTATTTAGCAAAAAATATTCCAAATTTTTTTTGCCAAATTACCATGAAGTGGATCTAAATTTTCACGACAAAAATCAAGAGAAGAGAACGAGGGTTAGATGGTGAAAGATGAGGAGGGTTTGTTGTCTATTTATAGAAAACTTAATATTTGTTTTGAATTTTTTAGGTTTCCCAACGACTATAAATGTCTAGAAAATTCAAAATTTCGATTTTTACCGAGCCTAAACAAGTATTGTCGTGCCGTGTCTAAACGGATTAAACGTGCCTAAATGAATTATACCAAAATGGGTCACGTCTAAATGGGTTAGACGCGTGCCGTACCGTATTGGGCTGGCTCACTAGGCCACGGTGCCGACCCAGGCACGGTCGACCAGGCCGGCCATCGTGCCTAAGGCGGACCACTCAATACCTTCGTGGCCACCGCTACCTCTGTACCCGATGACCCCACCCTGAGAACCCCAACCGCTGCTCCCATCCTCCGCCGTCCGATGCGCGCCCCGACCCGAATCCAACCGTCCAACAAGATCTCGATTTGAAAAGGGGCAGGTGCCGTGGGGAGCTATAAATACCCACGCCCTTTCCTCTCCCTCGAAACGGAGCGAAACCAAGTGCAGCGCAGAACCAAAGTACCAAACCCCCGAGAGGCCCGAAGCACCCTCCTCTCCTCCAGGCCTCCACCTGGCCGCCTCCGCCCGCCGCGCCACGCTGCCTCTGCCCGCCGACCGCCGGCCCCCGCCGTCCGATCTTCCCGGCGGCGCAGACCTATCTCATGCCCATCTCGGATGAGGTTCTTCCCAAACTTCGCTGCGTTTTTGGTGGGGATCATCGCAAGAGGTCCATGGGGATCGATCCTTTTTTTTCTTTGAGATGTTACGATTTCGGGCGGGGGAATGTCGGGGCGCTCTTCCGTGAGGCCTTTGAGATGTTTTTTTTGTTGGTTTGGTTTGGGTCAGTTAAGGTTTTGAAGCATTTCGGCGGTGGCGGTTTTTGTCGTTTTGTGAGGAACTTGGGGGATTCGGGGTGAAATGTTGTGCTTTGTGGCGCTACGAGAGGCCTTGGGTCTCCAGGGTTGATGAATGGTGAGCGTTTGGGTCAAAATTTTGGGGTATTTGTGTTCACTCTCGGTTGGTTAATTTGTTGTGGGGGTTGTGGATTTCTTGACTTGTTTTTGTTGAGTTCCGGAGAGGTTCCGGATGGTTTACATTTGTTGGGTTTTTTTTTGAAGATTTCGTTGTTTTTTTTTGTTGGTTCATGATCGGTCTTGATCAGGGGGATACGCAGTGATTTCATTTCAAATCGGTTAGATTTTTTTGTGGGGTTTCCGCGAAATATGCGCTGGATTTGCCTAGTTTTGAGGGGTTTTGTGTGGAATCGAACGGATTTTGTGGGTTTTGGGACCTTAGGAGGCAGTTCTTTGCTTGGAACTCATTGATATCGAATTTCATCATCAATTTCAACTTATTCTTTGAGGTTTTCCAGTCCTTGGTGCTTTTCATGCTCTAAAGATTTTGTTCTCGATTTGAGGGGAAGTTTGCACTTTTCTGATCGATCAAGTGAGTTGGAAATTAACGAGCATCCTCACTGGTTTCCTTTTTTTTTCTGATGCTCTTTTTATATGCTTCTTTGATCAATTTTGCCAAGTTCGGAGGTCTTCTTCACCGGACGGACGGACCACACTACGTTCAAGCACTGATCATGTCCAATTGAAGTTTGTCTGATGTGTCTTAGGTGATCTCCGATGTGAGAGCGTGACAACCGAACAAGGCTGTAATCTGGCACCGCAGGCGGATCTAAAAACTGGTGGGGAATGGACAAGCCGCCGCAGCTTCCTCCGGGGTCAATGCAGCTAGACTTCGCTTCTGTCTTGTATGCTGGGAAGCCAGAGATTGCTGCAACAGCGGCAGCGCTCTCCCATGCGCTTGGGCCGCCCACAACGCCTTGCCACCGTCGGCACGCACCGCTGAAAGTGCAGTCGTCGCTGCAGCTGTGGCCTCCGGTGCTATGGCCTGCAACAATAGCCAGTAAGCACTCTTTGCCATCACCTACTCCACCTCCAGCTAAAAAGTTGCAGGTGTGGCGGCCTCCTTTGGTGCCACCAGCTTTGCCAATGCTGGAGGCATTGCCGGTTGCAAAGTTGCTGCCACCAAAGTTGCAGGTGCAGCACCCACTGCAGCAGGCATCCTCAGTTCTGAAGCAAGAGTCGCCGAAGCGGGAGATGCTGGGTCTGTTGCCAACGCCTGCAACCTCTGTAGGCGTGTGAGTTCTCTCTCTCTCTCTCTCTCGCGCTCTCTCTGTTGTGTAATTTTGGAAATTTTAAGGTTTATTTAGGGTCCAAGGCATGAGAGTTTTTATCATCTTTGGAAAAGTATCAGGAGGTACCATGAGGTACCGGTATCTCGCCACCAAATTACATACAAATTTTTGGTACCTCATGGTACCTCCCAAGTATGATAAAATCTCTCCAAGGCATATAATGAGACGGAATGTTTGGCTGAAGGAATTGAAATTGACAACTTCCTATATGTTCTACATTGGATTTTTTTTGTTTGAAGAATAGTTGCAGTTGGTATCCTGTGTTTGAAAATGTTTTTCTACATTGGATTTTTTTGTGTGAAGAATAGTTGCAGTTGGTATCCTGTGTTTGAAAATGTTTGTCCAAGTGTCTTTATGAATTTCCTAAATTAATTGAGAAAATCAGGATACAGGAAGATATGATTGACATAATATTTGTCTTCAGTTTGTGTCCCTCATTTTGTTCTCTGAGAGCAAGGAAGAGTTGGCTGGAACACTTATCTAAAGGTGTAGAAACTCCTTAACATCATGGGTCAAAATTCCCCCCATATTTGTTGATTGTTGAAACTTTTTGGTCTCTTCAGGAGGCTGAATTCTCGAAGGCCATGGAGTGAAACATCGTCTGAATCAAAAGATGGGATACCAACAAGGAGAAAAAACTGCAACTGCAAGTACTCGAAATGTCTGAAGCTGTAGGTTCCCTAATAATTTTCCTGCAAAAAATGTGCAGCATAAGAATTCTCTTGCTATTGCAGTTGAGTTTTTGGTTGCTGTTTTCTCCCCTTAAGCCATTTCTGTAATTTAGATATAGCCCATTAGGATTCAGTGCTTGCTCTATTGTTTGTTGTGAGAATCTCATTGTGGTTGTATCTGCATCATGTGTGTGCCTGCTTCCTTTATTGCTTTGTGCCAATCAGTCAGCAAATGCAACCGATTAATGGTTATTTAATCATGATATTGAATGAAAATTGAATGTAAAACAATGGATATGGCAATTCTATAGGAACTGCAGGGAACTGTGGTTTTGTAATCGCGTGTGGTTTGTTCAGAGGCACATGTGATTGGTATTTGATGTTGGATTAAAGATTCCTACTTGTTCTTGTTATAACTTTGGCACTATTCTAGACTTGTTTATGAAATTTTGGTTAAAAATATCCTGTCAGTGCAACGGAAGTGAATGACCACAGCAACCTACAATTGCTTGTTCCATTTACTTGTGCATTTGACATCTTTTCTGTTGTAATCACTAAAAGGATGGGAACTTTCAACAAATCCTTCAACCACAAAGTATAGAACACAAACTCTAGTGTGAAATTATGAAAGAGAATAAAAAGAAGAAAAGAACCACCATGTCAGGTTTCATTTGTAGGTTGATTTTGGACGTTCTTGCTTGTTTTGCTCTGTGGCCTCCTTCCATTTCTCTGAAGAGGTTATCCTAGAGTTATTACAATAATGAGCTGCTGCATTAGACTTTCTGAACACTTCCATTACTGATGAACTCCCTTTTGTACTCTCAAGTCTCAAAGTTGATGGCCCTTAGCATTTTTGTAGCTATAGCCAATGACTAGGCTTGCTTTTTTTAAATCATAATCATACTGAATGGTCTTTTGCTTGAATGCATTTCTAGGTATTGCGGGTGTTTTGCATCAGGAAGATACTGCAATGATTGCAACTGCACAAACTGTTCTAACAATGTTAGTCATGAGAATGCAAGACAGGATGCTATCAATGCTGTACTGGAACGGAATCCTGTGGCCTTTATCCCCAAAATTGGGAATATCCCACATGCACCCCAAAACTGTGAGGTAGGGCACGATGTTTCTTTTCCAGGATTGACTCAAGTTTTGCTTCAGGTTCTCTAGCTGCTTAAGAGCTTGGCTCTATATCATTTTTAAAGGTTAACTTGTTTGCTAATTTGCTTGTTTTATTTTCTGTATGGAAAAAAGTACAGTAAAGGAATAACATGAACTGGCCTTATAACTAGCAATTCAAAAAATGTTTCTAGGGTTGAAACTCGTGTCACTAGACAAAGTGTCACGTTGTCATCTTTGCATGTACAATTAGATGTTTTTTTCTTGGATTTTGTTTTCCAAGATTAACAGATAAATAAATCACTTTTTGGTCATCTAAAACTTCAGTCTTTCCATTGCTAGCAATTAATTTATGGTTGTGTTGTCATTACCAGGGAAAAACTTATCGCCGAAATTTCGGCAAAAATCGGTGCTTATCGGAATTACTACTAGGTCTCGGTAAAATTTGAATCGGTAAAAAAAATTCGTTGAAGTTTGAACTTGAATAGTACAAATATAATGGAAAGCCCACATGTAAACCAAATACACCGTCTAGCCCAATGGCATAGGTCATGGCTTACGTGCGCTAGGTCTTGGGATCGAATCCCAGCTTTGCCCTCATTTTTAGCGAATATTGCTCTGACATGTGGGCCCCACTGTTAAAAAGATGGGAAAATGGCATCTTGCAAGGATGGAAGTCGGACCCATGACCTCCCATACGCTCGTGTGCATTTGGCCACTGGGGTAGCTCCATTCTAGTGAAGATTTTGTGGTTGAAAACCCTTTTATCCCTACTTTTGAAATAGGAAGTTCAAATTTTATGTGAAACTTTCGGGTGAAAACTCACCGAAAATTCCGGTAACCAGTGGTTATCTGATGTATCGCTGACCTCTGGTAAAAATTTCAAACCGATACGTTTTTCCCTGGTCATTGCCTGACTTTATTTTTTTTGGGTATATTTCAATTATTGCTTAAAATTGACAAAGTTGAGCATGGTCTTGTGTTAGCAATTAATCAACCATTGACCATAAGGTCCATATCATTAGTTAAGGTAACAGTTGTATGAGAAACAAGCCAGATGCCGAGTTGCATACCAATATCTATGTATTGTCATGTCAAATATGAAATTCACTCTCTCTTTACATCACAGGACAAAGCAGAAGGCCCTCTTGTGAGTAAACACACGAAGGGGTGCAACTGCAAGAGATCAGAATGTCTGAAGAAATACTGTGAGTGCTTTCAATCTAATGTTCTCTGCTCAGAGACCTGCAAATGTACGGATTGCAAGAATTATTCGAGTAATGCAGATCGGAAATCAATTTGCTGTAATGCCCAGCAGCATGGTGTCTATGTACAGCATGTACAGAATCCTGGTTTAAATGGAATGCTTGGACCTTCTTCAGTCCTTTCCCATACAAGAGAAAATGGCTCCAATCTCTCGATGGTTGCATTAGGCAGGGATCAACCCATTAGCAACAATGGTTCTTCACAAGTAATTCCTTTTCTGGCATGCTTTTCATAATTGTCATGATTTCTGCTTTCATGATATTGACTTGCAAAGCAATTTAAGGCTACCTACTGTAGCAGCCAAGAACATGTGGTGCATTTTGGATATAGGTCGTTTGACAATTGATGATTACTAATTCAAATGCTAAAGCATATCTTTTTAACATAAAAATAAAAGGTAAACCAGAAGCAGAACTCTGGTAATTATATCACCTTTGTGCCCCATTTCAGGCTGTTTTGTCTTCACCCATTTCTGTTCCTACAGAAGATGCTAAAAGTCCTGTAAAATTAGGACCTCACGAAGTTACTTACAGGTGACATTCTACTCAATTGCCAATTTCTCATTTGCACTTGTTTCATTTATTGTCTAATATTTTTTTTTTGTGTTCCTCAAGACCACTTTTAGCAGACATTATCGAGATAGAGGATGTCAATGAGCTCTGTAAACTTTTGATTCTAGTGTCAAGGCAATCTGCCGAAGCATGTTTAGGTATTGTTCTCTATAAAAAAAACCATAGTAGTGAATTACCATCTGATTGTGATTCCTTGGACAAACATTTCTGGATCGTATAATGCTTGTCACCATATAATCTTCTATAACTATAGGCAGTTACCGTGTCCACCTGACCTGTTGTAGTTATTTTTGTCATACACTAATTTGAAATAAATTCATTCTTATTCTCGTCCCGTTGAAACCAAACCCGACCAACTACTTTTTTCGAAGTGTTCATTTGTCACCAACATTTTATCTGTTTGATAACTCATCGCCATTGTTCTTGTTAATTTTGCTCCACTTTACTGATCAAAGTACCCAAGCGCCCGCAACATACTTCCTCTGTTCTTTTTAGATGTTGTTTTAGAATACATGCAGTCAACTTTTAAAAACTTTGATCTCTAATGTGCACAAAAGTAGTTGGATTTGTCACATGGAAGTGTTATCACTAGATTTATCATAAAAAACTTTCATATCATTATATTTTTAATAATTTTTACTAATATATAATTAGAAAAAGTATGGTCAAAAGTGTGTATTGGATACCGCGTCGATGTCCAAAACAACAAGTAAAAAAGAATGGATGTGGTATTAATGCGGAAGCTTTGGACATTTTCTTTGCCCCTATCTTTGGATGAGCATCTTCACATGTGAAACATTTATTGCTTGTGTTATTTCATTGCTGGAATTAATGCTCAATAAATTTATATTATGTATTTATATCTTTAGCATCATTTATTTTCTCTGAAACTCATTAATATTTCAGATTCAGGCATTAAGGAAAACACCAACAGAAGAAAGTTAGATCGGGTAGAGAGTTGCCTTTCTTCCACAAACCATGACAGAGAAGCAGTTCAGAAAGAACTGGATGAACAAGTGTGCTCACTGGAAAACAGTTTAATTGGAGTTCCAATTGCTGAAGGCAGGGAAGAAATGCCAAGATCTGACCCTTCTGATAGACGGAAGGATAACAAAAGACCTTTGTCTCCTGGAACCCAGGCACTGATGTGTAATGAGCAAGATGCAGTTTTCCAGACATCAAGAGTTGCAGATGCAATTCCCTCAACCACCAAAGTGTCAGACATTTTCAAAGAGCAAGAGAAGTGTGTACTGACAAATTTCCGTGACTGTCTTTTTAAGCTTGTGAATCGTGGAAGACTGCAAGGTGAGTGTTGGCATGCTGTTCATCTATCTCTGTAGATGCAATAGTTGCCATTAGCTAAATATTGGATGTTGAAAGCATCTAAAGTTGTACTTCATCCATTCTTTTTTATTTGACGTCCTAGAATTTGTGCCGTTAAACATTGCACCAATATGTTTTAAACTATCTGATTGACTACATAAAAGCCATATCATTAGATTTATTGTTCAAAATACTTTCATAATATTATAATTTTGTTAGTATATATTAATAAAAAGTTATAAAAAAATAATAATCAAAGTCACGTCTCGGAGACCGTAAAAAGTAAAGAACGTTAAATAAAAAAAGGAATGGAAGGCATAGTTTTTCTTTGACTCTTCGTTAATTAGTGGCACTTAATCTGGCCAATTAGTATCCAAATTTAATTGCTTTTCTTTTTCTGCAGAAGAGAAGATCTCTTTGATGTCTGTGAAGTGCCATGAACAAACTTCTGTCGATGTCAGTAACAATTCCTCCATAACAATGACTGCGGAGGTAGCCAAGATCGGACAAACGATCCCACCATTCTCAAGCAAGTACCAAAGCGCCAGATCTTCAGTCAATGGAAGCGTCTCAAATGAACTAACAACCTAGTGGCAGGCAAATGTTGCAGGCAGAATGAGCATTGCATGTCCTGCGCAGAAGGGCATCGACAGGCGTAGCAAACTCGAGATTGCCGTTTTGGTTCTAGCAGAACTCGATCGATGGATTTGGTTTGAGCCGAGCCATTTCGCAACCTCTTATTCTCTACTCAGTTCTTGTACATTCCTGAGTTGCCTTGTCATGTAAATTCTCACCCTGGATATATCAGTGAATTTCGCCTGTAACACCCCATTTCTGGGAGTACTGTGAAATCCTCGCAGCTGCCCAGGACTGTTCAATTGCGAGTATATCCATCGAGTGTATAATATTGCCAACACAAGCTTTAGAGCAAAAGCGAGCTTTATTACTATATAACGGCTAAAAGCCAAGTATCACAGTAGGGTCAACTGCTCTTAGTTACATTACAACAAAAACTGCCACAGGCATGTCTGAGCGGAGAGCGACTCTAGTTCCACACTTCATCGACTTCGTACAGAATCACCTCATCGTCTTCGCCTGCCTCCTCAATATTAGCTGTTTCTGTTTCTGTTTTTAGCAAGTATGAGTACAACTACCGTAGTCCAACAATAACTACATGCATGGTATCTCAAGTAAAATGGGAATAAAGTCTATTATTTTATGTGGATGCAGTTTTAGTAGGAACCTTTTGTAAACCTTTAAAAATGTACTTCATTAATGTAAAGGGGGTTTGCAAACTTGATTATCAATATTCAACCTTTCCAAATCATTATCAAATCTACTTATGCCTCATTACTGGATTCACCCATTAAACACAGCTTCGTTAACCGGAAGCACGTCGTATTCGAATACCATTTGTCATGACTTTGCAAAACTGCCCTGCTTTACCCACAAGATCCCTTAACTCCGGCCAGAGAGTTAAGACAACAAGGATTTTCACTGCTCAATTCTCTATATAGACTCCGCCCAGTAGGTGTTTAATCTCGACAAGCTCGGATGACCCCACGGATCTCGTCTGACTCATCTAGGGGTGCAAACGGGTCGGATTCGGATGGATATTGTTGTTACCATATCCTAACCCATATTTTTCTCTGGATTCGGTACCAATCGGATTCGGTGCCGGATCGGTCAGGATTAACCCGTTTGTAAGGAATGCATGCAGTACAACAAATGGAGTAGGAGAACGTACTGTCAAGAACTTGATGTTACTACTTAATAGGCTGATGTGAAAGATTTTATTTTACCATTGCAAAAGAAAATGAAACGTCAAATAGTAGCATTAACCTGAAATCAAACTTGAAGACGTATCGGATTCGGACGGATATTGCTGTTACCATATCCTAACCCATATTTTTTCTCCGGATTCGGTACCAATCGGATTCGGTGTCAAATCGGTCGGGATTAACCCGACCCGTTTGCACCCCTAGACTCATCGCAGTCCTACAGTTGTATGGTTAACCACCTCCCATACGGACTCACCCTCTGTCTCCCCCTTTCCAGTTGCAGAGGTTCAATTGAAGTTGAGCAGCTACTAAGCCAGGTTTGACTAAGTCAGGTTTGACCAAGTCAACACTTGTGGTTGGGCGATTTCCATGTCCTTTACTCAGCATAAGGGTCTAGTCCTTGCATTTTAACTGAGGCATCAACCACACATGAACCCAATTTCAGTACACACTGTACTGCCACCAATCCACAACCAGCCTCCATCCTAGGATAAGGTCTTCCGATCCATCTCTGCGATCCTCACTTATCCTATTTCCATTTCCCAAAACTCTAGACCAACACCAAACCTTAATAGTAGAAATATGTGCTGTCCTAACTACAATGATAAGATTAATCTTATATTTTTATGTGACTAGGTTTGTCAAGGTGAATATGGCTATCAAGTTAAACTGGGCTTTTCGGGTGGTAGGACATAGTTAATATCATGTCATTCTAAGCATTTGATGTACAAAAATAACAGTATGAAAATAACATAATGAAAGTATATGTAAATAAATAATTTAGGAAATGTAGGATCAATATGTTCAAAAATATGTGCGACTTGCCTTGCGGATCAGTGATTTCGATTAATTTGTATTCTTCAGCGGACTGGGCCTGGGCTTGCGCTTCTCCTTCTGGCTCCTATGCAAACTCGACTTCGGAGGCTAATGTAAAGCAAATAAAATAATATTAATTCCATGCCCGAAGGAATGAGCGAGGAATAAAGAAAATAAAATAAGAAAGAAAATCCGGAAAACTTCATTAAATTGGGCTTTTGGGCTTGTAGGAGGTATATATGGGGAAATGGGCCTTGGATTTGGGTTGGTGGGCTTGAAACGAATCTAGGGAGTACCAACTTGTGTTTTTGGGTTCGGGTCAAACACTATTCCTCGGGCTCGGCACTATTCCTCAGACTCGGGTGAACGGGTTTGGCTCTGTCGCTGTAACATCCCAAAAATCCTCTTCCTGAAAAATTTAATTTCAAATTAATTATTTTAAAGTATTTGAATGTTATTTGGATTAAATTAAAGCTTAGAAAGTAAAAATATTTTTAATGGTCAAAATATACTTCAATTAAATCTGAAATTATTTTATTTGGTATTTTTGGGTTCTAAGGTTGTTTGTGGAATTTTTCTGATTTTTTTCAAATTTATTTTATTTTTTTCGGAAAAACAATTATTATTATTTTATTATTATTTTCTCTCTCCTCCACTATTCATCTTCTTCAGCGTAACGTTTCGAATCACCAGAGAGCACGCACGCACGAGCGCCATGGCCGGTTCTTCAAACTTCCATAACTTGTGATTTTCTCAACCATTTCTTGCGCCACAAAATGCATTGGAATCCTCTCATTAAGACCTTTCCATTCCCAGCCTTAGCCCCCAATTTCATGCGTCCATTTCGCGGGAATATGCCATGCCACCGAAAGACATTCCCTCGCGGATCTCTCCATCCGGTCCACTCCACGCCTATAAAAGGGAGCACCGGGTGCCTCTCCTCATCCTCACCAAGCCTCTGAAATCTCAAGGCCTCTCTCCCCTTCTCCTCGCCGCAATCGGCAATTTTCTCTTGCCAACAAAACGGCATTCTTCGGCCGATTGCGCCTGAGCTCTGCCACATTTGGCCACACCATTAGCTTCGTGTTTGCGCGTTCTACATGGTGCTCCCCTCGCCTTTGCCGGAGTTTCGCCGGAGCATCGCCGGAGCACCGTGGCCAAACCGTGTTGCCGCTTCTCTCCTCGCTGCATGCCGACCGTGCATCTTCCACCACAACCAAGGTGAGCATTGCGTTCCTCATGTTCTCCTCTTCGTTTCTCCACAAACCTCACCCGCTAACTCCTCTCCGTTTGCCCGGAACGCTGATGTCAATCCGTCGGTCGTTGAATGTCTTCTCCGTCGTGTTCCACCACCATCCGATATCCTTTGGTTGAGCCGTTTGCACCGTTGAGTTTGCCTCGACGCGTTCTACATCGTGCTTCCATCGCCATCACCTAAAGATCCCCCGAGTCCTCGTCGACCTTGTCAGGCCCAGACACTAAAACTGTACTTCGCGCGTACACCCCTTTTTGGTAAGCGCTTCAATTTTTGGTCGCGTCATATTGTGTCCTAGACTCTAAGAAATTTTTCTACCATTTTGTTTAATTTTTCGTGGAGCCAATTATCAGGAATTGAGCTTTCCGCGAACATGGCCGTTTGTGACTCCCGACATCGATTCGTCGCCTCCGGTAAGCCTTAGCCCATGTCGTAATTTTTCTTAGACTTGCCTCACTGCGTTCTACGCCGTGCTTCCTTCCTTTTCCCCAAAAGGCCTCCACAAAATTTCACCTCCGACACCTCGCCATGGCCGCCAATGGCATCTCGTGTCCCCATCTATCCGGTGGTGTTTTCCCCAATCCAATCGTGTCATATCATGCCAAACCATCCCAGGTAGTTACCTTTCAAATGGTTTTGCATTCGCTCCACCGAGCACCAAGATATCAAATTTTTCCTGTTTCTCCACTATCGTCATTCAAACGTCGATTGTATCGTCTCCGATTAATTTCAGCTTAGCCAATAATTTTCCTAACTTCACCATGCCATGTACTACCCCACGCTCATCTTACATCTCCACGTTCCATACCCGGTACTATCTCTCTCAACTCGCTTGTTGTCGCTACACGCGCGATCGGTGCCGTTTTCACTCATCGCCGGTGATTGCCGCTTCCTCGTCGCGTACCCATGTCACCACCTTCGCCTCATTGCCAGCATTCCATTTTGCCCATTCGCCACCACTTTGTAGCCAATCGACACCGTACTATTCAAAAAGTAATCCTCGTATTTTGTTATCATTTCATGTGATGTCCAAAACTTCTAGATATTCGATCTCCCTCATACGAACTCCGAATCCGTTGATTCTTTCTCCTAAATTCATCTAAAATCATAATCTATCCGTCATTATATATTTTATAATTTTTGGATTTTAATTGGGTTTTATTTGAATTTATTTTGTTTGGTTCTTCGCGTGTAGACTACGACTAATCCGGAGAGTTCGATTTTGACGATTCGCAACATTAAGTCTCCGAGCAAGGCAAGTCTCCTTTGATCATCTTGAACCTATGATTTTGAAATATTTTAATTATTTTAAATTATGTGCATTGCTATTTACATAAAATATTAGTTCAAATCTTAAGGTATTAGTTAATCCAACTTTGTTATGCCATCAATTGAAGTTGAATGCCATGTACCTTTGTAACCTTAGAATTCCTTTGTCTCAATAATGAGAGTATTATAATTATTTGTGAATAATAGAATGGTAGTATAATGCTTAGTCATGCTATGTAATATTCTTGAAATCTTGCAAATGGGAAATTATGAATTATTGTAATACCCTTGTTTTTATAAATTTAGTGGTAATTGGAGTTGCCACTGTTCTTTTAAAATAAAATGAAATATGGAAGTTGGTTTAGATTAGGGTGGATGGTTGGTTTGGGTTGGTGCAGCAAGCACGAGATCTTGTTAAGTGTATGTTTCACCCTAGTCAATTAAGGACCGACACTTGTGTTTGTCCAGACTGAGCATTAACCGTACAACCACAAGTCTATATGGGTACGACCTAGCTGACTAACTTATGATAGTCTAGTTTAGGTGCCACCAGTGGAAAGTGGGTGCCAGGGATGGACTGGTTATTCACAGTGAGGGACAGGATTTCTCAGACTCATATGGCGCAAGAGGGGGCTTCGGTTCGGGCAGTTAGCCTACCTGCGGTGAAACCTCTACGGGTGGTATCTAGCTAGATTAGAGTAAGGTAAAAGCTTTGTGATATTTTATCTGGGTCTCATGCCAAAGGAAGCGTGTTGACTTTTAGGATAATTTATCTCTTGTGGGTAAAGTTGTACAACCTCTGCAGAGTGTAAAACTATTCGAATAGCCGTGCCCACGGTCAAGGGCGGGCAAGGAATGCATTCACATGGTAGATTTCTGGTTTTGGTTTTAAAATCAAAGTTTTTGTATTCCGAGAGTGGAGGGAACTCTTGGAAGGGAATCCTGGCAGTTGGAGCCAGAGAGGGTGGATGGAACCCACAGTTTTAAACTTGATCAATTGTAATTGGTTAGCTAGTGTTGGTAGATGGAACCTTCACTATAAAGTTAATGATAGTTCTGTTAAAACATTTGCTTTATTAAATTAATGTCTTTCAAAATAATTAGTAGTAATTGAAATTAAAACATTGCTTTGTGCAAAAGAACCATATAACCCTCCTTTGTCAAGCCTTGCATCTATTGCATTTTCCCAAGACTTGCGGAGTACTTTATGTACTCACATGCTGCACTCAAAAATAATATTCAGAGGAATACGAAGCCCAAGGAGACTACGACTACTTCGCAGGTGGATTCGACGAAGGATTTCCGGAGTACTAGGTCGCGCTTCCACAGTCAATTGCCTGTGGCGTATTGATGGGTCTCCGCTGGATTTATCTTTGCTTCCGCTGTGTTTCGTGTGTGCGAGGTTTTGTAACCTCAATTGTAATAATGAGACCTGATGGTCAGTACTCTTTAATATTGTAATAAAGTGTTGCTGGTTATGTATTCATTTCTGTGTTAACTGTGTGCACTAGCTTTGATCTGTGACTAGTGCAGTAATACACAGAGGGTCCGGTTCGAAATCCGGTCCCGGCAGAGATGGTATCGAGCCAATTTGACCAGTAGGACGTGGCCTAGTTAGAATGGTCGCACCCTTTAATATTGTAATAAAGCGTTGCTGGTTATGTATTCATTTCGCTTAATCGTGTGCACTAGTTTTGATCCGGGACTAGTGCGATAATACACGAGGGTCCGGTTCGAAATCGGTGCAATCGTTCGCCGAACGGGTTCGGTCGATCAAATCGGCGGGTGCGGTCGAAAGGAACAGCGTTCGGCATCGTTCTTCTTCTTCCTGGCACGCGCGCAGAGAGGCAGGGGAGTGAGGCGGCGGCTACTGGCGGCGGTGGGGTGACTTGCGACGGCCACCGAGGGCATGGGCGGGTTCGTTGAGCTGTGGGGAGTCCATTGTGGGTGGTGGGAGATCCAGTGGAGGCGGCAATCGCCGGCGGCGAGTTCATCTCTCCCACGGCAAATTTTGAAAATTGGAGGGATCGGGAGGTTCATCGGGCAATTGGATCGGTGCTAGGGCATCCTTGGGATGTGGGGAAGCCTAGGGAGGGGTTGGCTGGAGTTCGGGAAGCCTGGATTTCGTTGGCCACGGCGGCGGTTTTCGGCAGGGAGGGGGTGATCGGTGCCAGGGAAGGAGAGGCTTTGGGAGGCTAGGGTAAGGATTAGGGAGTGTTTCTAGTGTCATGGTGGAGCTACTGGCGAATGCAATTGGAAAGTTACGGGGCGGAGGGTCAACATTGAGTTAGGGCTTCACATTTGGGGAATTTGCCAATTACTGGCGTTGGGAAAGGAGGGGGAGCTCGGGGTTGCTTGGCGGGCTGTAGGGAGACTGATGGAGTCCAATGGAGGGTCTTGGGCTGCTTATATAGTCGAGGAATGGTGGTTCACCGAGAGAGGGGCGGGGAGATATTTCGGCGGCGGTGGATTAGGGCTTAAGGCAGGCCGGCTGGCTTGGGCGCGACGAAGGTGGCGTCAAGGGCACGAGAAGCAACGCTGTACGGGGCAGCTGCGGCTGTGAGGGGAAGACGCGGGAAGGAGTAGAGGTAGGGCGCGCGAACGGCAACGGCGCTGCCACGCACTGCGGCCGGGTCTGAGCGGTGTCAGGGCGGGGAAAGCAAGGGGGTACGGCTCCTTGACAAATGGGACGAAGCTGGCAGGCCTGGAAGACGCGAGAGGAGCTTGGTGGCGAAGAAAAGAGCATTGGCAGGGATATTTCGGGCGGCGGCGATTTTTTGCCGGAGTGCACAGTGACCGCGCCAATTCCCTCCGTTCATGGCAAGATGGTGAGGATTAGGGGTGGATTGCTTTGAGATTGGTGTGGTTTAGGGTTAAGAAGGGAGAGGACAACTCAAAAACGGAATCAAAATTCAGATTTTGATTTTGACAAAATCGGTTTTGTTTCATCGCCCATCAAATCACCTATTTTTGCCATGCCACGAATCCAAGGAGTGTTTAATTGACAGTAATAATGATGATGACAATTGACAAAGGCGGATGGGTACGTGCCTACGTCTTTCTCTGTGCTTTCCTGCATTCGCAGTGAGAAGGGTAGTTTCGGAGCTTGTCATTTGGTCGGACAACCTTTTTTCTTCTCAAAAGGTCAAAGTTCCACACGTCTTAGAGCATCTCTAACAATATGAGCTAGTTATTAGCTCTAAGATAACTTCTCCAATAGTACTAACTTTTAGCACATAACTTATAACATAAATAGCCTCACATGACACTCTCATATAATCTTAGAATGTGTGTATGAGACTAGCTCTTGATCAAGAGATAACTTTTCTCTCTCTTCTATTAAAATATGAAATAATATGCTTAAAGCTAGCTCATAAATCACTATTGGAGATGCTCTCAGACGATAAAAAATGGCATGATTACCATTAATGATCAACTTTTCATATGTCTACGTGTATACCTTCTGTTGTATGTGCGCATGGCACGGCATGGCTCTGTAAGGTTGTGTTTGGTTTAGAGACAATGTGGGATGTGATGGTCCTGTCCCTGGTTTTGGGATGGGATGATCCCATTTTTTGTTTGGTTAGGGGGATAGAGTCATCCCTATTTTTTGTTTGGTTGGAAGGATAAAGTGGGATGGAATGGTCCCATCCTTTGTTTGGATGGAAGGATGAAGGTGGGACATGTGTGGCCTTTGAGTTTTTTTTTTTAAAAAAAATTGAAGGCTATTGTTGATATGTTTGTACACATAAGCATTTGAGTTTTTTTTTAAAAAAAATTTAAACAAAATAGTACTTAAAAAACAAAGAGGTGGGATGACTCTGTCCCACGTGGGATGACTCTGTCCCATGAAAAAAAGAGGATTGCCTGGTCCCGGATCTACAAGGAATATTCCTAGTGGGATGTCCTTGACTTTGCTTGTCCCAGAAACAAACACCACCCCAAGGTGGGATATCCTACCTGGGACGTCCCTGTCCCTCGAACCAAACACTGCCTAAGGGCACTCCCAATGCAGAAATTATGAGGTAGTTTCTATACTTGCTAATTAATGTAGACGCTACCCATGGAAACTATACTCCCAATGGATAGTTTGTACAAATAAAATTTTTATCCAATCATCTATCTTCTCTCTCCTATCATCTACCTATCACAGCTCTTTCTATCTTGGTTACCGTGTAGACATGATTTCTTGTATAAGAAACTATTTCCTTATCTCTCCTCCTTAAGAGCAAGTACAATAGTATAGTCAATTAGTGGCTATAACACTTGTCTATTTCATCTATAGCCTTCAAAAAAATAGATCATACAATAATGTAGCTATTACAATAACTATTTGGCCCCACGTATAAGAGAGTGAAATGCATATTTTTACGTGCTATAACTAGCTGTAATTTAGTAGCCAGCTTCCTTCTCTCTCTTCCTTTCTCTCTCTGCCACGTAAGATTTGGTTGATATTATATTTGCTATAGCCTGCTGACTAAATCTTATTATACCTGCTCTAACTCCAATGACACATCAGCATTTTGTCTACTTAGCACCTTATTTAATACCATAGAAATCACCCATTGGGACTGCTCTAACGCGTCAACACGTACTGGAAAGCAAAAAAAAAAAAGGGTTTTCCACCAGTAATGGAAAGAGACAATAAGTTCTATCAGCAATTACTCTGCAGTCGTGAAATCTTTTGTGCCTCGTTGGACTTTACAGGAGGGGGCGGTAGCGGTGAAATTTTTTTATTGCACCCAAACATGATAAGTAGGTTTTATGCAGTGTAGCTTGCAGAAACCGACCTTAGCTCAGTTGGTAGAGCGGAGGACTGTAGTGGTTGCAGATAAATCCTTAGGTCGCTGGTTCGAATCCGGCAGGTCGGATTTATGTTCTTTTTTGTTTTTAATCTCCGTTTTTGCAATACAAGGGCTACTCACAAGCGTCCCTAGAACTAAATATTTTCTGTAGACTCCGTAGAACTAAATTTTTACATCAGATGAAAACTGTTATGAAGCAAATTGGAGTCGGTCCGTCGTGATTTAATTGCATGGCCCTCTAATTATTTGTGTAAAAATTATATTCGAATGGGTCATGCTTCACTAGTGACAGTGTAACACCAGTAGAAAAAAAGACCATCCAATCTAAAGGAGAATAACAGGAATAAAAAATTTTACCATCACAGCCATTCGGCGAGGTACCCAGACCATCCAAGCCCGGTCGACGCCTCTTGTTTAAGTGAGCCTCATCATTCAGCGAAAAACCAAACCTACAACCCATTTTACCATTTTACTAACTTACCTCACGCCGTAGAAAATCGTAGCATAGTGTCGAGCTCACCCTATAGACTAATGGTTCATGGTAAACAACAAACCAAGAGAGCCATAGAGATAAGGCAAGGGCAGCCTCGACAATGCACAACCAAGAGTGAGAAGACAGCCAAAAGCCCATCCTTCATAAGCAAAAAGCCAGCACCTGCTTACACATACACAAGTATCACTCATGTTCCTTCCTCAACCGAGAGCAAAACCGAGAGCCAAGCCAAGACCAAGCAAAGAGCCATTCACCATTGCCTTGCTCAGCCAAGAACCACCAACCGAGCACCTTCACCACCCCAGCCCACACAGAGAGGAGGCGAGGAAGAGCAAAACGGGAGAGAAGCTAAGAAAGTAGAGGAAGATGAAGAAGAGTGTGGACTATGTCCAACCGCATTGGGCCGGCCACGACATCAAGATGACAGCTTTGGCCGCAACAAGAGGAGGCTGTCCACATCCAGTCCATTTCTAGCCCAACAATAAGTAGGCCACCATTCCTACCCAACCACTTTTCTTCTATTGTCCAGAACATGGAGGCATGGCTGCAACACCACTTGCAGTAAGCTCGTAAGAGCCATTGTGTGCCCTTGGAAGGGAAAGCATGCTCCCAGGCACATGTATCCCTACCAAGCTCCCTCATGATGATGCATGTGTGCCCTTGGAAGGGAAAGCATGCTCCCAGGCACATGTATCCCTACCAAGCTCTGTCATGATGACGCCCGTACACCGTCCCAAAACCGAGCTTAACTAAGGATAGAGCAAGACAGAAATTAAAGCTAAATCAAAATGCGTAGAAGAAGGGGGGGGGAAGAAGAGTGGACTATCCCTGGTAGGATGAGAAGTAGAGGTGAACCGGCGAAGCCATAGCAAGCCGTGAAGAGGACCGGAGCCATGGTGCTCGGCCATGACCAAGCTAGACCCTTGGAGCACCCAAGTTGACAGCGATAGGCCGAGGAAGCCGTATGTGTACAGAGCTGAGGGGGGGGGGGGTGATGGCAGAGCCATGAGACAGCGGCAGTGGCACATCCCCAAAACTTACCCGTAGAGCTGAACCACGCCACCAAATGACCGAAAAAGTAGAAGGGGAACTTAGGGAAAACCATGATTCGACAAAGCTGCGCTCGGATCCGACCCCACCAGCACCAAAAACATGTCCTCAATGAGCAATGCACACATAAGTTCATTATGCTCCTCCTCATTTGGTCCGTCCAATCATCGGTCACGATAGAGCACCCGGTCATGACTCTCTCTTCCTCATGTGCCTTCAACAAACAACTTGTTCTCGCCACCTCCTCCTTCGACAATGGCTCTAGACATTCATATTGGGAAGGACCTAAGAATCCTGGGAAAATCGACCAACGACTTCCATCATTTGCTTGAATTTATCATTGTTTATAGCATTAAACGGTATACCTAAGGAGTAAAAATGAAAACATGATACAAGATTAATGCATACATGAATTAATATTTAATGGCATTGAACAATACACCTAAAGAGTAAAAATGAAAATATGATACAAGATATTCCTGTTACATAAAGCCACCTTGCCACATATTGCTTCACCTTATGAAGCCTCTCTTTCCAAATTGCCTCCGTAATTTTTTTGTTGCCGCTTAAGCTCTTGAGTGCTTAAACTACTACCTTGATAATCAATTGGATTGACAAACTTATCAATTGGGCCTAACTTTTGAGGTGCCAATCCTTTGATCTCTTCGAGCCCTTCATCATCCTCACCATCACCTCGAATGGTCAAATCATCCTTAACCTCATCCTCATGAGCTTTCTTGCTCTTCTTGTTCCTTGCCTCCATAATAGAGTTCCGACATTTCTCTTGGTCTTCCTTTGTGGATTTGGGGCATTTCGCAACATTCCCACTAATGTGTGCAATATGTTGCTTGATCCTATAGATCGCACCAGAAACAACCTTATCACACAAAATGCATTTTACCTTGTCCAAGTTGTTTGGATTCACCAACACACCATATTCCCACCTTATGTCACCCGATTTTCTCTTAAGGTTATCTTCAGTGGTGCTTACCTCCGGCGCCAAAGCAACAGATGATATGCTACACATACATAGCACAAAAAATTAAATATTAGCAAAGCATGAATAAAAGTGTAATTATCAAAGCATTAATAAAAGTGTAGTGCAGTCTGCAGTGCATCACCAAATTAGCACACTAATCAATATTCAATAATAAACCATTCATCCATTCGGCCGAATGGACCATTCCCCTCTTCTGTCTTCTCCCGTGTGACTGCTTCTCCTTGTGCCGACTGATAGTCTGACACCGACAATCCCCTCCTCTCTCTCCCCATGTGGTCGTGTGCTCCTCCTCTTGGTTACTCTATGCACGGTCCTCCCCACGGTTCCTCTCCAATTCTCCTCACTGACCCCAGCAGGATGGGAGGGGAGGCGGAGGTGAAGGCCAGGGGAGGTCGGAGGCAGAGGTGGAGGGGAGGCCAGAGGCCGAGGGGGAGGCAGAGCCGGATGGGAGGGGAGGCGGAGTTGAAGGCTAGGGGAGGCAAAGGGGAGGCCAGAGCGGAGGTGGAGGCGGAGGGGAGGCCAGAGTCGGAGGTGGAGGCGAAGGGGGAGGTGGAGGGGAGGAAGTACACTACATACCTGGGATAATCCGGCAAGGTGAAGGGAGAAGCTAGGGCTGCTCGGCAAATCCAGCGATGACGCGAGGCAGAGGGAAATCCTAGCCAAATTCGGCGATTTGACGGTGCCGGTGCGTGGGAATCCCTGGAGGTGGTGGCAGCTCTGTAAGTCTTTCCTCTTTTGCAACCCTAGCTTTTATGTGCTCTGTTGAAGTGTTATGAAACACCGTTTCCTCCTTCTTATCTTGTTGTCTGCACTCCTAGGCATCCTTGACGGCCGCCTAGGCGCCGCGTCGTGCCCGCCTGTGACCACCTAGCCGCCTAGCCACCTACCTCCTGCCGAGGGGCCAAGGTGCAGCGGTCGGCTATTGCCCACTGCCTATGCGCCGCCTCGGCGGCTACCTAGGCTGTCTTTTGCATCGCTGCAACCACGCCTTCCTGACATACTTGTATCCTTGTCACGACCACTCCTTCTGAGTGCTTTGCATATAGGACTCAAAAATGGACTCAACAACACGACTCGACTTCTACTACGGACTCGACTCAAACGCTGTTATAGACTCAGATACGACTAAATAAAAAACAAGATTAACTCCAACATTCACCTCCTTAATCTTGTTTCTCCACCTTGATCGCGCCAATCTTCTCTCCTGCTCTCTCTTGCGTCCCAACTCGCTTAACACCTCTTGCCCAAATGCTCTCTGTTGCAGTTCCATGTCTGGGGCTCTCATCGACTTCTTGCTCCTGATGCTATACCTGCCACTCTAAGCCGTTCATCTTCCCCTGCTGCTGCACTAGCATCCACACCTGTCTATTCTTCCTCTGCTGGCGCCATATGCTCCTCTTGGACCTCTTCCTCTTCGTGAGACTGCTTCCGACCATCGCTTCAGCCTTTGCTGCCACTACGGTCTACTGCAATCTGTTGTGCATGTCCCAAGCCATCTATTGCTATGCCCACAGAGCGCCTGCGTCTCGTGCCTGCCTGCGCATGTGGTCCACCTTGACGTCCCACGCTGTTGGCTCTGCTTCTTCCTTTTTACCTGCACCCCCATGTGCCGTTCCTTCCTAGGCCATCACCATGCTACTGCCTGTGCTTGCTCTATCCTGAGCCCAGTCGGGTTCATTTGCCGGTGGAGGGACGGATTGACTTCCTGGTTCTCCATTCATGTTGCCGTTGTTCCTTGTATTCACCATCTGCTGGTTGCTCTTAAGAATTAGGAGAGAAGGGATTCAAGGCAAAGGAAGGATAGGGGATATTTTGCGCAACCCAAAACAAAACTTCAACTTTAATAAAACCTTTATTAATCTCATAATAAGTAATAGTTACGGCCGTCGATAAAAGAGATAACTTGACAGCTCATAACAACGTCTTATTAACTAGCATAACAAATTATCCTAAAGGGATAAAGGTCGTCTTGGTTCCAATTGTTGCCATCCATAGTTGTTTTGAAACAAGGGAAGAGACAGAAATAGGTTTTTTCAAAAATGACATAAAGATGAGAAAGGATTGAGATAAGGGTTAGCAAAGATTAAGAGGTAAGAATAAGCAAAACTTTTGAAATTACTAGTTTAGTAAAATAAATCCTTAAGGTCTGTCCAGTCTATTCTACCTACGATCGCGTCTTAGTATCGTCATGGCTCTGATACCACCTTTGTCGGAACCCGGAGTAACGACTCCTGGATCCTCTGTGTAAATCGCACTAGTCCAGGATCAGCTAGTGCACATAGTACAACAAAGATAATTACCAAGCACAAATGACTGATTATATTAATTAAAAGGTACTGCTTTATAGCCAAGTCTTACATCAACGCCCATTGGCAACATAAATAAAGCAAAGAACTACGGAAGCAAACTGATAAATAGCAAAGCCCAAGCCTGCCCACAGGCAAACGATAGTAAGACGCGGCCTACTCATCTAGATCTTCACCGTAGTTGACGTATTCCTTCTCTGTGTGGAAAAAGCAAGGTGAGTACAAACTTGTACTCCGCAAGTCACACGGAAAATGCACCATAATGATAAAGGCTTCAATGGAAGGCTTATAGAGTTAGTTTGCATAAAACAGCATTTAAGAAATACAATAAGTAGATTGAAATTGCTGAATTTAATACAGTAAGTAAAAACAATACTTGTAGTAGAAAGTAATACCGTCAGTGCAGGCTCCGACCATACACCAACCTATTCACGGGCATCTCACCCGGACCATCTTTTCCAAAAGACCACGTATGGATTCCATCCATCCACACGCTTCCATTGCGCAACTCTGATGAATTCCATCCATCCACAAGCTACCATTCTCTCATGGGTTCCGTCCACCCACAAGGTTTTCATCCTCTCATGGATTCCATCCATCCATAAGGTTTTCGAAAATCATTTTTGAAAAGCAAAGTCTAATCCATGAAAAACTTTTACTCAGCATGCCCATGACCGTGGGCACGGCTATCCAGGATAGATTATATACTCTGCAGAGGTTGTACAACTTTACCCACAAGACACGATCATCCCATATTGCCACCCGGTTACACACTTCCTTAGGTGTGCAGCGAGGAGTCGTGACAAGGCCTTTACAATGCAAAGCCTTCAACCTGGTCAAGCCAACTCTAAGGTTTCACCCCAGTAAGGAATCCACCAGACCGGGACCCTCTCTTGAGCCTAGACGAGACTTCTCATGGCTTAACCATGCTTGCCCAAGTGAGACTTCACATGGCACCAACCACGCTCACTTTCAACTTACAACTCGACTCAGGTTGGGACTTCACAAATTATTCAGCCAGGGCTGTCCCATACCAGCCATGTGGTAGTACGATAAGGGCTTTGCAACAGTAGCTCACAGACCGGTCCTTAATTGACTTAGGTCCAACCACTTACCCCCGTGCACGACAATCAACCACTGCGGCTCCAACCAACAGAGCATGCCTGCACCCACCAATCTAACCAGTTGCCTAAGTCTAAACCAGGTTTGATATTTTGTTTTCAAAATATTTCATAACACTCCTTGACTCACCAAAGTCAGGAGTACATAACAAAAGCTTATCATTTCATGCAAAAAGGTTATCATTTTATGTGAAAAGGTATCCCAAAAATAAATAATATGACTTCGCAGGGCTAAGCATTTGACTAGCCAGCACTAATGTATTAACTAGAGTTTGATTCTAAGGTGACAAGGTATAAGGGATTCAATAACAATGGAGAAATTAACAAGTAGGCAATAACTAAATTGAAAACTGAATTGAAATACGTTGGATAAAAGTATGCATGCAATATAATTTAAAACAATATAATTTTATTTTAAAAACTGGGATCAACATGATCAAGGAGTGTGACTTGCCTTGCCCTTGAACTTGGTTTGAATCTTCGTCGAAGAAATTTCCCAAATCGTCGAAGTCTACACGCCAAAATAACCCACCAAATTCAAATAAATTCAAAATAAATTCAAATTGACTTCAAACATTTGAATTGAGGCTATAAATGGATAGAGGAGAATTTTTGATGAATTTAGAAATTTGAATGGGCAAAATCGGAGTTAGGACGGAGAACGGGCTCCGGGAAATTTTAAATCAGAGAAAAAGAAAAAGAGGAATTTCGGGAATTATTTTCCTAAAGGAAAAGAATTTATGACCTCAGCATTGCGTCAGCGAGGAATTTTGAATTTTGGCCGAATTATTTTTGCACGGGAAAAGAGGGGGAGGGGCTGACATGTGGGCCTGGGGTCTATAGACCGAGCCCACGGAGGGGAAGGGTGGCCGAAGTGGCACGGGGTGCTGACGGGGCAGAGGGGCGCCACGTTGGTGCTGAGGTGGCGCCATGTGGCTGCCACCTGGGCTGCCACGGGGGCAGGCCGAGCTGACATGGCCGGCCGACCGGGGAGGAGCTCGGGCCCGAGGATCACGCCGGCGAACGGCGGCGCGACGGCCGGCGGTGAGGAGCGAGGGAGGGAGAGGAGAGCGCGGCGAATCCAGGGGTGGGCGCGGGCTTACCGGGGGCAGCCGGGAATGGCCGGCGGTGAGCGCAAGCGGCGGCGTAGCTCGGGCCTCACGCGGCGGCGATGTTCCGACGGCGAGAAGGGGCGGCCGAGGGGTGACCGAGGTCGGGGACGGCTCGAGGAGGCTCGGGGTGGCGTCGGCTGAGCTCGAGGTCAATGGGGGCGACCGGAATTCCTCTTCGGAGGTAAGGGGCGACGGCGGCAAGGGCGCATGACGCGGGGAGGCTCGGGCGGCGGAGAGAAGGAATTTGGGGCGATGGGAGGTGGAGTGGAGAATGGGGAAGCTCGGGGTGGGTTTAAATAGGGGCGAGGGGGAGCGGGCCGGCAGTAATTCGTCGCCGGAGTGGCGGCGGTTGCGGGCGTCCGTTTCGGGGAGAGAGGGAGGTGGGCGGCGGATCCGGCGGGGTGGGGGCGCGCGGGTCCTGCGGGAGAGGTTGGGGAGTGGGCGGTGCACGCGGGAGGTGGGGGAGTGGCCGGAAAGGGCGGGGTGGCCGGTTGCGGGCGGCGGCGGTTGCACACGGCAGGCACGGGTGGAAGAAGGCGGCGGGGAAGATGATGACAGGTGGGCCCCAACGGCAGAGAGAGAAGGGAAGGAGAGGCGCGGGCGGTGGGATGATGATCCGACGGCCAAAAAGGAGAGGGCGGGCGGACGGGGTGGATCTGCCGGGGCGCAACGTGGCGGGCATCGGGGCCGGGCACGTGGCAGGAGGGGTAGGAGAGTAGGCGGGATGGGTGAGCGGCGGGGATGGGCCGAGGGGAGGGGACGTGGGCGGATCTGGTCCGTCCACGTGGCGGCCAGAGGAAGGAGGAGGGAATTAAAATTTATTTTTCTGATTTCAGATTTTCAAAAAAAGCTTGGAAATTTCAATAAAGCTCAGAAAAATACTAAAATACTTCCAAAAATTCCAGAAAAATTCAGAGAACCTCCTGGACACTTTTTGGACTTAATAACAATATTTCCAACTAATGTTGGTATTTAATGTTCATACTTTAAAATACTTTTAATTTCAAAAATACATTTTAAACTCCAGAAAAATCAAACAAGAGCCAAATAAATCCAAATGACTAATTTGACATAGGATTTTTTTATAGAAAATCAAAATATCATATTTAATATTATTTTTTTAGGTTTTTCTTAAAATGCTTTTCAAATCAGGATTTTTCAAAAACAGAAATTCAGGGCAAATCCAAATTTAAAATTTAGGCACAAAATACTTATTTTAATTAATTTTTATTTACTTATTTATTTATTTTTATTTTACTAAACAAATCTGGGTTGTTACAGCCTGCCTAGGCTGGAGCGCCTGCTCCCACAACTGCCTTGGTTTCTCTATTACCTAAGCCTCCCACTCCTCTCTCGTGGACCAAATCTGTCCACTTTCCCGTGTATATCTCAAGTGAGGCTACACCGCATCTAACTTCTGTGCTTGTGCATCCTGTCTCCAACGGTGACCACATTCCTTCCACAAACCACAGAAAAATGCACCAACCTATACTCCAAGCCTTCCTCTTAGAACTTGTGCATTTGCATGCCGACGGGACTGCTCTCAACCATCCAGGCTGCCACCTACAGCGTGTGCAACCGCGCTGCTTGCATGTATACATGTCTTGCTCACCCGAGCCGCTGCACTCCTCTATGCCAGTTGTATGTCCCCCTGGGATTCACACACGTTGAGTTCATTGCCTGGCTCCAGGTTGTTCTTGAGACAAACCAATTTACAAGTTTTCAAAGAAATTTTGTACAATCAGTTCTGCGTTGTTTTCACCTTCATTAAGATATCATCATTCTTATCGTCTTGTTGTAGACATGCAAAAACTCATCCTACAGCACCACCCTACACCCGTCTTCTGTCATATGTCTAAGACTAAGTATGTTGTTGCACAATCTTGGTATAAAGTAAACTTCAGACACCAACTTCTGACCATCATTTTTGCATTGCAATAACATTGATCCTTAACCTTTTATCTCTACCATGGAGCCATCGCCAAACTTAACTTTGCCCGAAATCTTCTTGTCGAGCTTATGGAACATGAAGCGATTTCACGTCATGTGATTGCAGGCTCCATTGTCCAGGTACCACCAATCAATGTGATCGTCATTGCCTTTCTCCATGCGTAATTTAGGAACTACGTTCTTTTCGTTCAACATCACTATGCCTGGCATCTCTTCAACACATAAGGAAAGAAGTAGTGCCAGCTCAACATCGTCCTCAGCATGGGTGAGGTTCACCTTCTCATCCTTCTTCTTGCTTGGGTAATCTAAAGCGTTGTGCCCATACTTCTCATAATTGAAAAACTTTATGTGGCTGCAGCACTCTGACGCGTAGTGTCCATATTCGCCACATTCAAAGCACTTGACATGTGACATGTCATGGGATCTTTCACCACCGCCTTGCCTAGCCTTGTCTCCATGGCCACCTTTGCCACCTTGACCACTCTGGCCAGCTCACCCGCACTATCGCCTGTGATGCCCTCTTCTCTCTATCTTCGAGTTCCTTGCTGAAAGCATCTAGGCCCCTTAAAATGGTTTTGGTAATTAATGAATTTATGTGAATATGGGACTAACATCTTTAATGCGTATGTAAAGGTTAAGTCCATATGTTGGTGACAAGATGCAAGCCAAATGATAAATGTGAAGACCCAAAAATGGCTCAAGGCAAAGGTATACTTAGAATAGGATCCCTTTTATTTTTACCGGTCTTAAGGAGAAAAGGTGGCAGACCGAATTATAGGCTAGATAATCGTACCATAAAGAGGGATCATGGCAAGTAGCTTGATATCAAAATTTATGTGCCATTTGGATCAAACTAGAAGCATGCATTCATTAAAAATCAGCTTTAAAACCAAAACCGTACTCTGTCTGGAAGAGCGGTAGTACCGCAGTTTTCAACGTCGGAACTACCGCCCTGCGGTAGTTCTGTTGGTAAAATTGGTACTACCGGCGACCGGAAGCTCCGGAACCCAAGCGGAGCCTTTTTTCCAGAGAGCACCCTCCGGATGCATTTTAGAATTTGCGGGAACGGAAGTACCGGCAATTTTAACGCCAAAACTACCGCAGGGTGTGGTAGTTCCGCTGTATGGAGCGGTACTTCCGGAGCCCGAAAGCTCCGGAGGATGAGCGGAGCCTTTTTTCCAGAGAGCGCCAAGTTTGGGACTTTGGCTCAAGTGGTAGTACCGCGCTGACTTTGCGGAACTACCGCAGAGCGGTAGTACCGGAGTTTACAATGGCGGTAGTACTGCGCCGACTTTTCAACGGTCACTGCAGAGCATCTGACATAGCCGTTCTGTTGCGTCAAATAAGGAAGCGGGAGTACCGGCCTCAGACCGGTGGTAGTTCTGCTTGCCCTGATTTTTTTGGAATTTGTTCCAAACGGCTAGTTTTGGTTGGTGAAGGGTATAAATACCCGTACCAGTGCTCAAGGACAGAAAGAAGAGACACATTGAACATTTCTTGAGCATAGAGCATTTACTCCACCCCTAGTTTACACATTGAGCATTAAATTTGAGGTGGTTGGGCAAATTAGTGCATTGCATTCATTAGTAGATCCTTGGCACTCAATTGCAATCAAGTGAATCGGTGATCTTCTCAAAGGAGATTGTGAGAAGACCCGACATTCGTGTGAAAGTTGGAGCTTACCTACCCGGAGCGGGGAAGAGCTACCACTAGTGATCGAGGTGCTTCGGCTTAATTCGTGGAGCCGGTCCGATTTGTTCGGGCTAACCTCAACGTGGATTAGGGGTAACCGGCAAGTTTCCGAACACCACGGTAAAAACATCGATTGTGTACATCTCTCAATTGCTTTATTCTAGCTCTTACTTGTTTGCATTATAGAAACTTATCAGGTATTGAGTCAAGAAGATTCTTGACTAATGTGGCATCCTCTAACATAGCACCGAGGGAGCTATACTTAGCTGCCACACCACTCAATTTCCCGGCGAACTCATCAATTGTCTCTCCTTCCTTCATACGAATGGAGTTAAACTCACTCTTCAATGTTTGTAGACGGGTCTTTGTCACACGATCAACACCTAGATATCGTGTCTTCAGACCATCCCATACCTCCTTTGCCAATTTCTTCTTTGCGATATGCAGAAGGATGTCTTCCGGGATGGCATGGAAGATGAACACTCGTGCCGCTTTGTTCTTCTTCTCATCTATGGCCACTCCGACTATAGGTTCTACTGCCTCCCAGATGCCTTGTGCATGCATAATTGCCTAGAGAGAAAGGATGGCTAGCAAGGGGTTTGCAATAGGCAAGGCACCATTCTTTGATGGCTTAAATTATGCATATTGGAAAATTAGGATGTCAATTTATTTAAAGGCCATGAGTCCTAATATTTGGAAAATTGTAAATGAGGGCTACGTCATGCCTTTGCACTTAACGGAACAGGAAGGGCGTAACGCTCATTTATACGCCCAAGCCATGAATGCTCTATTTGGGGCTTTAAATGCGGATGAGTTCAATAGGGTGAACAACTTAGAAATGGCTCACGCTATTTGGACAACCCTTTCCAAAATTCATGAAGGGATGTCCACGGTTAAAGAAGCAAAATTGCATCGGCTTAGGATCAAATATGAGATATTAACAATGTTGCCCCATGAGGACATTAATGATATGTACACACGGCTCAACAACATTGTGAATGAGCTCAAAGGCCTTGGTACTAACCTTTCTGATCTTGATATTGTGAGAAAGATGCTTAGGGCCTTACCGGAGAAGTACGAGATGTTGGTGACGCTCTTCCTCAACTCACCGGAGTTGGCAAGAATGACGCCAACACGACTCTTGGGCAACCTCATTACCAATGAGTTGTAGAAGAAGGATAAGGAGGAGCTTTTGGAGCAATCCACCCCCAAAGGGAAGAAGATCACCACTTTCAAAGCTAAGGCGGTGGTGAGTGAGGAATCCGAAGACGAAGAGGAGGATTCCGAAGAGGAGTTGACCCTTCTAGGAAGAAGGATAAACAAATTTATGAGGAGGCGCTCAAACTGAAGCGCAAATCATGAAAAGACCAAGAAGGGGCACTCCTCCTCCAACAAGAAATATAGCAACATCCATTGCTGTGACTGTGACGAGAAGGGGCACATTACTTCACAATACCCCACCAAGAACGATGGCAAGCAGAAGTCATCAAAGAAAAAGAGCTATCACGGGAAGAAGAAGTTTTTCAAGAAGCTTCACAAAGATGATAAGAATGAAGCCGACATTGGCGAATGGGATTCCGAGGAGGAGTATTCCAACTCCGATTCAAGTGAGGACGAGTCTCCCAAGAAGAAGGGGCTCGTTGGCATCGCCATTAAGGAGGCTTTATCGCTATTCTGTACTCCTACATGCCTTATGGTTAAAGGAGAGAAGGTAAAATTCCTCGATGATGATGAACCTTCATATGATGATCTCATGGACATGCTTATTGAATTAAATGAGTTTCTTGAAAAAGAATAATCAAAATTTAAGGTCTTGAAGAGAGAACACATATCTCTCCAAGAATCTTATGAGGAGCTAAAGGAATCTCATGATTTACTTCTCCAAGAAAATAAAAAATCTTGTACTAACATTGGAATTACATGTGATATCTTAAATGAAATGCCTAGTATAGAGATATTAAAATCTAACATGTCTACATCTTGTGATGACTTATTAGCTATGCCATGCTCTTCAAGTATTGATTCAAAAATTGCATCAACTCTTCCTCATGATAACATACTTGTTAATGAAAATAAAAATTTGAAGGAACAAGTATTAAAATTAAACAAGAGTTTAGAAAGAGCATACAAGGGAAAGACCACTCTTGACAAATTGTTGAGTGATCAAAGATGTTCATTCAACAAAGAAAGCCTAGGGTACATACCCAAGAAAGGTAAGAAAACGGCATACAATCCCACAAGGTTTTTAAAAGAAAATGGTAAATATTGCACTAAATGTCGGGATGTAGGACATGTACAACAAAATTTTCCTAAAAATAAAATTCAACCAATTGGTTTATATGATTCATGTTACATGCTTAAAAAATCTAAAAATAGAAATATTATTGTTCATTTTATTGGCACCTCGATTTTGGGTGCTAAAAAGAAATCCATTTGGGTACCTAAAACCTTGGTTACTAACCTCCAAGGACCCAAACAAATTTGGGTACCTAAAAGAACTTGATTTTCTTTTGTAGGTGAACTACAAAACTGGTGGAAGGCATTGGGTGCTAGATAGTGGATGCACTCAACACATGACCGGAGATCGAAAAATGTTCACCATCTTTGAGAGCGGGAGTAATGAGAAAATCACCTTTGGGACAATAGCAAAGGAAAGGTACTTAGTTTGGGTAAAATTGCTATCTCAAATGACCTTTCCATTTCTAATGTATCTTTAGTAGAAACATTGAATTTTAATTTGCTATCTGTTGCTCAATTGTGTGATTTAGGCTTAACTTGATCATTCTCTAAAGAAAATGTAATTATTTCAAAATAAAATGGAAATGAACTTGTTTTCAAAGGTTTTAGATTTGGAAACCTTTATTTAGTAGATTTATCCTCAAATGAATCTTGCTTAAAAACTCGTTTAATCGCAAAACCTCCTTGGGATGGTTATGGCATAGGAGACTAGGTCATGTGGGCATGGTACAACTTAAAAAGCTTTTCAAGCATGACTTAGTTGTTGACTTGAAAGATGTGAAGTTTAAGAAAAATAGACTGTGTAGCGCTTGCCAAGCCGGAAAATAAGTCGCAAATTCTCATCCTTCCAAAAGTATCATGTCAACATCTAGGCCATTGGAGGTCTTGCATATGGATTTGTTTGGACCAACAACCTACAAGAGCATCGGGGCAAGAGCTATTGTTTAGTCATTGTAGATAATTACTCTTGATTGACATGGGTATTCTTCTTAAATGACAAAAGTGAAGCCTTCGGGATTTTTAAAAGTTTTGCAAAAAAGGTACAAAATGAATTTGATTTTAAAATAAAGAAAATTAGGAGTGACAATGGTTTCGAGTTTAAAAACACTAAAATTGAAGATTTTTATGATGAACTTGGAATAAAACATGAATTTTCCACAACCTATACTCCGGAGCAAAATGGAGTTGTAGAAAGGAAAAATCGAACATTAATTGAAATGGCTAGGACAATGCTTGATGAATATAATACTTCCGATAAATTTTGGGCGGAAGCTATTAACACCACTTGTCATGCTATAAATCACCTTTATTTGCATCGTCTTTTGAAAAAGACTTCCTATGAGCTTCTCATTGGAAGAAAACCAAACATATCCTACTTTAGAGTATTTGGGTTGCAAATGCTACATCTTAAGAAAGGGTGTTCGGCTCTCTAAATTTCAAAGTCGATGTGATGAAGGATTTTATTAGGCTATTCTTCAAATAGTAAAGCTTATAGAGTTTTTAATAACAATTCGGGTTTCGTAGAAGAGTCTTGTGATGTTCAATTTGATGACACTAACGGCTTTCAAGAAGTGCAAAAGAATTTGGATGATGTAGGAGACGAAGACTACGCAAGGCTTTGGAAAATATGCAAATTGGAGACATCAAGGCAAAGGAAGATCCAACATCACCCTCCACATCAAGACAAGTTGAACCTCCAACCTCTTCTACAACAAGCAATGTTTCAGTCATAGAATATGGGGAAAAAGATCAACAACCTACTACCTACAAGATCCACAATGCAATCGCCAAGGATCATCCAATAGATCAAATATTGGGTGACGTGAGTAAGAGTGTTTAAACTCACTCTAGAGTAGCTTCATTTTGTGAACATTACTCTTTTGTGTCTTCTCTTGAGCCTAAGGTGTAGATGAAGCTCTAGATGACCCGGATTGGGTTAATGCCATGCATGAAGAGTTGAACAACTTCGCTCAAAATAAAGTTTCGACTTTGGTGGAAAGACCCAAGGAGCATAACGTAATTGGTACAAAATGGGTCTTCCAGAATAAAGAAGATGAAAACGGAGTTGTGGTAAGAAACAAAGTAAGGTTAGTTGCTCAAGGTTATACTCAATTGAGGGTTTAGATTATGATGAGACTTTTGCACCCGTTGCTAGACTTGAGTCAATTAGAATCTTGCTTGCTTTTGCATCTAGCTTTGAAATTAAATTATTTCAAATGGATGTTAAAAGTGCCTTTTTAAATGGAACAATCTCCGAACTTGTGTTTGTTGAACAACCTCCGGGGTTCGAAGATTCTAAATATCCTAATCATGTTTATAACTTTCAATGGCACTATATGGTTTAAAACAAGCTCCTAGAGCATGGTATGAGCGCCTTCGAAATTTTCTTGTTTCAAAGGGCTTTAAAATTGGAAAAGTAGATACAACTTTATTCACAAAAATCATTGGTGATGATTTCTTTGTATACCAAATTTATGTTGATGATATTATGTTTGGTTCTACTAACCAAGATTTTTGCGAAGAATTTGGTGAAATGATATCTAGGGAATTGAGATGTCCATGACAAAAGAATTGAGCTATTTCTTTGGACTCCAAATCAAGTAACTTAAAGATGGGACTTTTATAAGCCAAACAAAATACGTCAAAGATCTTTTCAAGAAGTTTGGCATGGAAGATGCAAAGCTCATCAAGACACCAATGGCAACAAACGGCCATCTAGACCTTGACGAAGAAGGTAAGTCGGTAGATTCAAATCTTTATAGATCCATAATTAGTAGTTTACTTTATCTTACCACATCTAGGCCTGATATCATGTTTAGTGTATGCATGTGTGCTCGCTTTCAAACTTTTCCAAAAGAGTGTCATTTAAAGGCCGTAAAAAGAATTTTGAGATATTTAAAACATTCCTATAACATAGGGCTTTGGTATCCTAAAGGTGCTAAATTTGAATTAATTGGATATTCGGATTCCGATTATGCGGGTTGTAAAGTGGATAGAAAAAGCACCTTGGGAAGTTGTCAATTTTTAGGAAGATCTTTAGTGTCTTGGTCCTCAGAGAAACAAAATTCCGTAGCACTTTCAACCGCCGAAGCTGAATATGTTTCCGCCTGAAGTTGTTGTGCTCAATTATTATAGATGAGGCAAACTTTGATGGATTATGGAATTAATTTTGATAAAGTGCCTCTTTTGTGTGATAATGATAGTGCGATCAAAATCTCCAATAATCCAGTCCAACACTCAAGAACCAAACATATAGATATTCGCCATCATTTCTTGAGAGACCATGTTACCAAAGGAGATATTTGCATTAGCCACATCTGGACCGAAGACCAATTAGCGGATATTTTCACCAAACCCTTAGATGAAAGCCGTTTTTGTAAATTAAGGAATGAATTGAATGTCATAGATTATTCTAATGTTGCATAAACTTACGACACATTTAAATGTATGCTCACTTGAAGTAGCTTGAGAGTTTGTGTGCAAAAGATTTTATGCGAAAAGGTTTTTGATTTTGATCAAATGCAAAAATTATTTAAAAGATATTATTTTGGCCCATTTAATGCATAATGATACTTAATGATTTAGTTGAGTGCAAAAACTAGGGATCATTTGCATCTACTCTTATTTCAATGCATTTCCTTCAAGCTCCAGAAAAATCGGAACTATCGCTGTCTCCCTGCGGTACTTCCGGTGAGCGGAACTACCGGCTGTGAAAGCGGTACTTCCGCCGAGCGGAATTACTGGCTGACGCGGCGGTACTACCGCATCTGACTTGAGATGGAAAAACCGCCCGAGCCCAAGGGCTTTTGTATGGCCTCCCTCTCTCTCCCTCCGGTCCTTCCGCCCACACTTCTGATCGAGCCCGTACACCTCCTCTCTCCTTCACAAATTCCACAAAAACCGACCCCTAGATCCATAAATCTAGCGGATTTTTTTTCAATTCTTCAAGTCTCCTCATCTTCAAAGGATTCAACTCCTCCGATCCTCAAGGTATCTCGGATCAAAACCCTCTTTTTGAGCTCTTTTGAACCCTAGGTCAAAATTTAGATTTGATTAGAATGTATATGATTTTGCGCAATGATTCTAGGGCAAATGAGTAGATTTGGTGTTTAATGGTGTTTGCACACCTATTCCATGGATTTAATCCAAGAAAACACCAAAAATTTATGCACGTTGCTCAAACCTAGAATCGGTCAGGGGGAGCGGAACTACCACTCGACTGGCGCGGTACTACCGGCCCCAAAACGGCGGTACTTCCGATTTCCCTAACAGAACATCAATTTCATTCTAATCTTTTAAGTCTAAATTGATCTATCCTCCCTTGGTCCTAATAAGCGTTTCTCCTTGTTCCTAGATGCTTAGAGCAAGGGTCGCGGGTCGGAGGATGTATTCTTCCACCTCCGGGGATTCTTCTGGTGCCCCCGCTCTCCCTTCCATTGAGGAACACAGAAGGTTTCTCAAGATAAGGGGAAGGCCCCGGCATCCGAGTCAGACTCTGAGACAGAGTCTAAACATGCAGTGAGCTCGCCAATGGAAGAGTCTGAGGAGGACCTGACAGAAAGGGAGAACCCAGAGATAGACTTAAAGAAAATAACTGCTGATGAGTATGCCAGGCTGCGGCATAGAAACCAATTTGAGCTGCCATGCAACTCCATAAATCCCAAGTTCCATACAAAGTTTCAGGAGCAGATATTTGATCAGTTGTATGGGAAGAGCAGATTATTCGCATACCACAAGTATGTCGACTGGGATCATTTGGATTCCATCGACAAGTATGATGGCACCTACAGGCTGTTTCCGAGGGCAGGGCTCCATCAGTTAGTAGCATTATAGTCGGACTACAATGAGAAGATCATTCACCAGTTTTGTGCCACAGTACACATCATGCCCGACTTCCAGCAGCTTACATGGATGACTGTTTGTCAGAAGCTGGAAGCCACTAAGTGTGATTTTGAGCTAGCTTTGAGAGCTGAGTTGAGCGCTTTTGAGAAGGTATACGACAAGCCTCCCCTCAATATTTCTGACATGTCAGTTTACTACAACACTACCGAGAAGTTCATACCAGGCATGCTTGTAGGTCTGCTCCCTATTCCCAGCCTGGTGAACCAGATTATCAACTATACTATCTTTCCCAAGAGCGGGAATTTTGATGCCATTAGAGGTCGTGCCTGGAACCTCATAGACTACATCATGAAGGGGCAGAAGTTCGACGTAGTTGATGTGATCATCAGGGAGATAGCATCTTCCAAAAATGACAGGATTAAGCGCATCAACTATGCCCCATACATAATGGCATTAATTAAGTCAAAGTTTGAGTTCAGGGGAGGATATGGAGGAGTGCACAAGCCATACAAGCCTAGACTAGAGCCTCCCATCCCTACCTCAGCTAGAGTTCAGCGCTCAGATCTGGCAGCAACAGGATCTTCAGGAGCAGTAGGAGCAGCAACAGCAGCTTAGCCTGAGGAGGCAGGCCAGCCTTCACTCTCCCAGATCTACTCGGCCATCCTTCAGGGTTTCTCCTCCCTGAACTCCAGGATGCATACTTTTGATGGGAGGTTGGACTCTTTGGACGGGAGGATGACTTCACTGGATGGCAGAGTTGCAACCATAGATCAGTCCCTGTCCCAGCCTTCTGCGTCGCCCCAGCTCTACACTCGACGCCGCCGTCGCGACCGTTCTCCTTTCGGACCTCAGGAGTGATTCTTTTTGGTACTTGATGCCAAAGGGGGAGAAAAGTGGGTAGTTGGGCTAGGATGGGCTTTCTGGGTATAAGTCTTATTTTATTTTGCTTGTCTTTGGGATGTAATGAACTTTTTTTACCTTTGGATGTTTTTGGTTGAATGGCTGTAATGACATTATGACATTATGCTCCTTTATACTCATGGATGATTATCATAACTTTATTGCTTAATGTTCATTTATTTCTTAATATGATATCTCTATGTCACGTGCATCTTGTCCCATATGTGATGTTTTATCCTCTTTATATACATGCACATATTTAGGGGGAGTTTCTCCTCTCTTGGACTTTAAAATGGAAATAATTCACCAAATGCCAAGGCAAAAGTTTATTGCAAGCATTATTCTCATTTAAAGTCACAATGAAATATACAACTAGTTGTCAAACAAGTGGTATATTCAAAAACACTATTTTCCACATAAAAGGTTTGTTGTCATCAATTACCAAAGAGGGGGAGATTGAAAGCATCTAGGCCCCTAAAAATGGTTTGGTAATGAGAGACCATGTGGTTATGACCTCATGTTGGGAGTTTTGAGGAAAACTTGCTCTTTCTTTTTGCTCCTTGTATCATCATGGTCATTAGTTTCATTTTCTTCCTTTGAACCATGTTTGACTTTCTTTTCAAACTCAACTTTGCGCTTTTTCTGGGTTTGTCAATATACTCATCAAGGGGGAGATTGAGAGACCATGTGGTTATGACCCCATGTTTGTGATGAGTATTTGACAATGGTTTAGGAAAGTCGAGTTTGGTGTGTGTGGTTCGGACCATGTTGTTGCGTGGTGCAATCAGCTTCGGTCGGACTTGGTGAAACCTGGTCAAAGGGATTAGGATGCATATTATGTTGATTTGTCAGGTTTGGGCTATTCCATGCTTAATGTGGTTTCATTAATGCATTTATGTTTATATGTGTCGAGCGGTGCTATTTGATGTGTTTCTTGTCTGTGATGGCTGCAGGACATCGAGGCGGAGTCGTGGCGAGACACGGGGTGACCGGACTAGGCGCAGGTGGCGTTGAGGTCAGAACGGTCGAGATGTGTCGAAGACGGCGGAGACTCGAGGTGGTTGCGAGGCTTGGATGACAAGGAACGCGAAAGCTTTCCGGAAGGTGCACGAGGGGCATTTTGGTAAATGCGCAAGGCTGCACAGGTGGAAGCGGTTTCGTTCGGAGTTAGCGGGCAAAACGGGTTGGGAACCCGATAGCCAAGGGCTATAAATAGGAGTGAGTGGCTGCGTGAATTCCAATGGCTTTGGGAGAGAGTTAGGGCTTTGCCTTAGTCAAAAGAGCCTTTGGAGAGGTTGTTTTGCTTTGAGGCTTTAGTGGTTGATGAGTTGGTGAGAAAGGCAGAGTGTGTCTCCTCTCTGAGTTGATGAGAAAGGCAGAGTGGTTGATGAGTAGGTCAAAGTACGATATGTTGTTCCTGCCGATGAGAACATCAACGCTGGAAACATGCATGATGTTGAGGCGAATGCAAAAGCAAGGAACATCATAATCCAGGGGTTGAGCAGAAGCGAGTTCGATCGCATCTCTCATCTTACGTCGGCCTTCGACATCTGGGTGACCCTCGATGCATACCATGAGGGCACCACCCGGATTAAGACGGTTCGACAGGACCAGTTCAAGCGAGATTACAATAAGTTTGAAATGCTCGCTGGCGAGTCCTTGGATGAGTGCTTTGCTCGTTTTCACAAGATTCTGAGCAATCTCCGAGCGGTCGGTCTCACATACCCCGACTCGGACAACGCTCGTCAGATGCTCGCGGCTCTTCACTTACGCGTTTGGGAAATGAAGGTGACTAGCATCAAGGACACCACCGATCTCTCGACCTTGACTCTTGACGCGTTGTATTCACGCCTCAAGACTCACGAGATTGACATAGTCTCTCGTAGGTCGAAGTCGCAGTCGATGGCCTTAGTCACCGATCCCACTTCTGGACCTTCTTCCGAGTCGACTTGCGGATTCTCCTTGCTGCTCTCGTGACATAGCGATGATCGATTAGAGCGACTGCGGATGATCAATTAGCCTTCCTAGCTCAGAGATTTTCCCATGCTTACAAGAGGAGGAGGGACGGAAAGAGAGGAGGACCCGTGATCTACTTCGAGTGTGGTGGCCCCAACTACATTCGAGCAAACTACCCCAAGCTGGGGAAGGGCAAAGGCGACTACGGCAGTGTGAGCAAGAATGACTACATCGACAAGAACCGCAACAAGAAGCCTACTGCTCACACCCAAGGCAAGAAGAAGTTCTGCGACCTTGGCAAAGCCAAGAAGTTCTTCCACCGTGTCCTCACCGCATTCGACGACCTCGACCTCAGCGAGGTGGAAGGGTGGAGCGACGATGATGGAACGGACGAGCAAGACCCCAAGGGCGGCGACGACTTCTCCAGCATGTGCTTCATGGCCCTTGAGGGCGAAGTGAGCGACAGCGAGCTGTACTCCGACTCCGACGAGGTATCCCCTACCTACGACCAGCTTAATGATGCTTTTCTTAAGCTAGGTAGATTCCATGCTAGATCTAGAGCTAGGTGTAGCGAGTTGGAGACGGAAGTAGATAATTGTCACGGGAGCTTACTTCACTTATATCTGCTCCCTCCCGTGATGATTGTGATGTTTGTTTTGCTTGCTGGATGACATGGAGAAACTAAGGACCTTGCATGATAGTGTGTTCTCTGAGCTAGACATGATTAAGGTGGAGAATTGTAACATCCCAATTTTTGCTTTATTTGGAAGAAATAATTTTAAATTAATTATCTCAATTTATTTGGATTTTTCAGAATATAAAGTTCTGTTTAAAAATAAAAATTTAATATCAAAATAGGTTGGAAATATTTTTCATATGTTCAAAACTTTATCAGTGAATTATGTGAATTTTTCTGCAATTTTTGGAATTTATTTGGTATTTTTCTGACTATTTTAAAGCCTCCTACTGATTTCTGAAATATATATATATATATATATAAAAATTAAATATCAAAACCCTTCCTCGGGCTGACACTTGTCAGCCATCCACCCGTCCATCTCCGCCCGGACCGATCCCCGCCGTCCGCGCCATCCCGCCTCCCCTCCCTCTCCGTGCGCCACGTGTCGTACATCCGCCGGCTTCCCCGCAGCTAATCCTCAAAGGGATTACCTACCCTTATTGGGTAGGCGGTGCCTCCCGCCTGATCGGTTTACACCGCCGCTCTCTTCCCTCCCGCTCCTCGCTGCGTTCGAGCCCGCTCGCGCGAGGTTGAGTTTCTTTTGTTTTGCGCGCGAAGCGGCCCCACCGTTAGAGACCGTCGGTGCGGTAGGTCACCGTCGTGGGTCCCACTGTCGAGCCTTCGTCCCAGCGCGACCGTTCCTTCTCTCGCGCGCCGCCGCCATTATCGCGCGCCGCCGAGCTCGCATTTCGCCTCCTCGGCGTTACTTCTTCGCCTTTAATGAGCCGGAGCGTCGCTCGTCGCCGCCGTTAATCGCGCCCGTTTTCACCCGAGGAGACGCCGTTTCGCCGCGGCGTCGGTAACCGTCGCATTCGCGCCGAGGCGTCGTCGGTTTCTTCCTCCGCTGTATAAAACGAGCCCGGCCACCCTCTCACCCTTCGCACTCTCCTCTCTCTTCCGCTCTTCGCGTGCGTTGTCGCGCCGTGTTTTGCCGTCGTCGCGAACGTCTTAAATCGCGCCGGTGAGACCTCCGCCGCCTCGGGCGCCCGCTCCGCTCCTCGGTCGCGCCGCCGTCGCGCTTCGCCGCGCAGCGCTCGCGTCCGCGGCGCCTCGTCGCGACGCGCTGACACGCTGCGTCGTCGATCGCCGGACTCCGCCGCACCGCGCCATCTCCACCGTTATTTCCTCGATGGCTCCGGATGCGCCTCGCGCGCCTCATCTCGGCCGTCCACGTCCGCACCGCCTCGCCGTCGCGCGTCGCGCCACGCGGCATCCATCCACCGGACGCCGCGTCTCGCGCCTCATCACCGCCGCTCATCCGGATCGAGCCAACGCTGATCGAGCCACGCGTTAATCCCGGCCGTCCGATCCACCTCGCCGACCACCGCGCGCGCCGCGTCGGCTCGCCACCTCGGCCTCCACGTCGGTCCTATCCGACGTGTCAAGCCACGTGGCGGACGCGTGTTTGCCACGTCGGCGCCACGTCGGTAAAACCTCGCCCATGCCACGCCGGATCGCCACGTCGGCATGCCACGTGTCACTCTCGATGCGCCATGTCGGCAATTTTGTGGGTCCGTGGACTTGGTCCACCGTGGTGGCCCCACATGTCGACCTCTGTAATTTATTTTTAATTCCCTTGCTGACGTCATAATTAGAATTTACTTTTGTAAAATAATTCCAAGAAAATCCGTGCTGACGTCATAATTCATTTTCGCTAAAAGATAATTCCGAAATTATCTTTTCCATTTCTCTGATTTCAAACTTCCAACACCATAACTTGCTCATTTTAAATCCAAATTGATCCATTCAAATTTCTAAATTCATCTAAAATTCTAATCTTTCAATTGGTATATTTAGTTTCATTTTTGAATTTTTATTTTATTTTATTTATTTGGATTTCTTGATTTACGTGTAGAGACCGATTTGTCCGAGGAACTTCAAGAGCAAGCCCCGGAAAATTTCTACCCAGCACAGGAAGGCAAGTCTCCTTTGATCATTTTGATCCTATGTTTTGCAAGTCTTCTTTGATCAACTTGCTCAAATGAATTATAAAATGATTAGGTAGTTATTTTAAATTATTGCATGCTTATGTTATATCAAGTGATAATTTGATTTAGAAAATTTAGTTAAATACCCAATTTGTTATACCTTCCATTGAAAATTGTTTAACTTGTACCATTGTCAACTTAGGATATCCCTTTGACTCAATAATGAGTTAGTATTACATCTGTTGAATTTGTAAATACTAGCAAATGCTTAGCGTAGCAAATCAATGTAATAATGCTCAAATGAGTAGCATGTTTACTAAATGTTTTGATGAATGATTTGTTTGAACATTGGTAATAGATGTTACCATTGTTAAATGATTTGTTTGAAAAGTGGTAATGGATGTTACCACTGTTAATTTGAAAATAAAAATGAAGTTCAAAGGAAAAGTTGACAAGGGTGGATGGAAGGTTTGGTGAGTGCGTTAGCACGAGAATTTTTGGAATTGTGAATGAACCACCACAGTCGTTTAAGGACCGATGCTTGTGTTTGTCCAAACCGAGCAAAGCAGTGCAACCACAAGTCTATATGGGTGCGACCTAGCTAACTAACCTATTAAGGTGTAGTTTAGATATCACCAGTGGTGTATTGAGTGCCGAGGTGTCTGGTTACTCATAGTGAGGGACAGGGGTTTCTTGTACTCATACGGCGCAGAGGGGCTCAGGCTCGTGGATTCGAGTTGTGTGAAACCTTAGCGGGTGGTATCTAGCTATCTTGGAGTAGGTGAAAGGCTTTGTGATATTTTATCCGGGTCTCATGCCAAAGGAAGCATGTTGACTATTAAGATAATATATCTCTTGTGGGTAAAGTGTACAAACTCTGCAGAGTAATAAACTATTCGAATAGCCGTGCCCACGGTCAAGGGCGAGCAAGGAATGCATTCACATGGTAGAAGTTTGATTTTGATTTCAAAATAAAATGGTTTGTCAAATTCGGGAGTGGTGTAACTCTCGTGATTTAAATCTGTGGTGTAACGGATCGTAGTTTAACTCGAGGTTTTGAAGTTGGCGAGATAGCCTGAAATAATAGTGTTGGTGGTTTAACCTTCACTAAGTTATTTATCTAATTTCGATTATGAAAAACAAGGTGTTTATCAAATGGCTTTTGAAGTAATTAAGTAGATTTTAAATAAAATGCTGATTTTGCAAAAGAAACATATAGCCTTCCTTTGTGAAACCTTGCATCTATGCATCTTTCCCAAGACTTGCGGAGTACAATTTTTGTACTCACATGTTGCTCTATAAATATAATAGCAGAGGATGAAGAAGCTCAAGCTGGAGTTTACGACTTCTGTGCCGAGTGTGGATGCGGTGGATTCTTCGGATGCTTAGGACTCGTTTCCCACCAATTGCACGTGGCGATTGATGGGTCGATTATTTTACTTTTTGCTTCCGCTGTGTTTATTTTCGTTTTAAGGTTCTGTGAACCTTTGTAAGGCAATGACCAATGTAAAACTTCAGTTATTATTGTAATAAATCGTGGATGGCAATGTACCGTTTTTACAGTTATCTGTGTGTACTAGCTTTGATGCAGGACTAGTCTTGTAATGCACGGGGTCAGGAAGTTTCTACTCCGGGTCTCACGTATGGTATCGAGCCATCTTGGTAGTAGGACGAACCCTAGGTATTGGGAAGTTTTAAGGACTTATGTTTAAAAAGAATATATTAAAAATATATAAGCTTCTTTGCTTCTACTCTCCTCTTACTTAGTATCTTGTTTCTGTCCTCCTTTTCACTATTTAAAACCTTTCTTGATCTCTCCTCTTTTCCAACTTGTAGATGGCGGGTTCTTCGTCATCGGCCCGTGGGATCACCATTCTCATGGCGAGAGCGAGGAGCTTTGCGACTCTTCTACGGCAGCTAATGCAGATCTCAAGTACACCCAACACCTATTTTCAGAGGGCGGAACACACGAGTGATGAGCACGGACTCTGGAGCATGGAGGTGTTCATTTACGCTCGAGACGGGAGGATTGACCAGTTGGCGTCATATTGAGTATCCACGGACCTTACGCTCGAATGCGATCCAGATGCGGCACGATTGGCTATCTCGGAGTTGTGCAGAGGCACAAGGAGGAGCTACGACGATCACCTTTTGCTTCTTCCCGACGACGAGAGCGGGATGGACTCATCGAGCTTTTCCGGTGGTGGTGGGCGACCGCGCTTGTCTCACGAGTGCGGCACACTGGCGGCCAGCGACTTACGCCAGAGCTCGGTAGGAGATCGGACTTCTTGGAGGCGCTACGTCGAGCTACGACCACTCCGACACTCTTCGAGCCCAGCTACTGCAGAGTGAGGCTGCCCACGCCGACGCCGTTCAGCTAGGATCTGCTGCCGAGGCGCAGGTAGAGCGTCTTGAGCCGCTACCACTACACCGACTCCACCACCCCTCTTTGCTCCACCCGGTTCACGGGACCTCGCACTAGGCTTCTGCGAGGAAGAGTGTGCGACGCTCGATCCGCCACCCGACGTTGATATTGGAGGATCTAGCCGAGGACGCCGGCTATCTCGCTCGGTTTTCCGATTTGATCGAGTCGATCACGGTCGCGTTCGCGAACAGCTGCCGTGGTTGTGGGCGAGACACTTATCGGATTCAGAGGAGGACCCCGAGGAGGATCCGGAGGAGCGCATCATCGTGGAGGATGAGTAGTTAGTTGAGTCAATAGTACCCAAATAATTGTCTACGTTTTTAGAACGCTTTATCATATTTTGGTGTGTTGGATGGACTGTACCAAGCCTATGTGCACTTGTGGTGCAGCCATTCATAAAATTATCTTGATTTCAATAAAGTTTTCCCTAAGTGGTTGCTGGTTTCTTCTTGTGTGTTGGCTTGGGATGTTATTTAGTTTTCCCTAACCTCTTATCTATGCTAGTTCCCTCTTACCTTTTGCTAACCCTGGAAACCGTTTCAGATGGTGAACACAAGGAACAACCCGGCGAGTCAGAACCTAATGCTCAACCGAAAGACAACATTCCACCTCCGCCACTCAAGCTCCCAACATGGAATGATGATGGCCATGCGATTGCAACTACTTCAAGCTTTGGCCCAAAATCAAGTCCAACAAGTTCAGCAAGCACCAGTTCAACGACCACAGTCTAAACTTGGGAATTTATGAGAACCCGACCTCCGACCTTTGCAGGATCTGCGGACCCTTTGGAGGCGGATGATTGGATTAAAGAAATAGAAAGGAAACTCAATTTGGCTCAATGTGCGAGCATGAGAAGGTTCTTTCGCCGCCCACCAACTCAAGGGAGTTCTTGCTAATTGGTGGGATAACTCTTGCCGCACATCAAGATGCCCGAGAATATTGCATGGGAAGAATTTTTGGAAGCCTTTCACGTCTGCTCATATTCCTATGAGTATTATGGAAATGAAGAGGAAGGAGTTTCATCAGCTACAACAAGGAAACCTTAGTGTTTCCGCATATCCGAGTAAATTTATCCAATTATCAAGATATGCACCGAAGATGTGGCGATCGATGCCGCAAGGATCCGGAGGTTTATGGGAGGAATGGACTCCAACCTCAAAGTTCAGCTTAGTCTCCAATGACTACCCTACTTTTCAACATCCGTGAACAAAGCTTTAGTACAAGAAGATGCCCAGTGTCGCCTTTTGATGCTAGGAAAAGGAAGTTTCAAGCCCAACAGTTTGCTAGCGGTTCCGTCAACGCCCTACTCAACAACAAGACAACCGGCCTCCGGTGCATAATCATCCAGGACACCCATTTCTGCGCCTCGCCTTTGCCTCAAACTCCTAGAACTGGAAATGCAGCCCAACAACGGCAGAATAGAAATGTAGGCTGCAGGAGTGCAATGCTACAATTGCAAAAATATGGGACACTATGCCGCGATTGCCCACGTAGCGCGCAGCGGTAACCCGGTCCGCTTCAACCTGGATCCTACACCAGCAAGAGCTCCAACTACGGTCAGGGCGTGGAAGCCCTCGGACACCTCGGACTCCACACCATTCAACAGAGGCGTATCAATCATGTCACCGTAGAAGCGGCGGAAGATGCACCGACGTAGTTCGGTAAGTTCTGGTTAATTCAGTACAGCAATTATATTATTTGATTCGGAGCTACCCATTCATTCGTAACAAAAGCTTTTGCTGAAAGAAATAATTGGAATATTTGTATGCTAAAGAACCTTATGATAGTCCAATCTCACGAAAAGAATTGAGGACTAAATTGGTTAGCCCTAGTGCAACCATAATTATAAATGGAGTAAAGTTCCTAGCGAACCTTATTATAATAGACTCGATGGCATAGATATAATACTTGGTATGGATTGGTTGATCAAGTATAAAGGGCGAGATAGATTGTGCCAATCGTGCCATTAGTCTTACCAATTCGACGGAATTCGGATAAGACATGAGGCGATTATGCGCTCAAAGAAGAACATTATGTTAACCAACTTAAAAGGGAAAAAGTTGGAGGATGTGTCGGTAGCTTGCGAATACCTCGATGTTTTCCACGAGGAATTGCCAGGATGCCACGGATCGAGAGATTGAATTTGTTATAAATCTGTACAATGCAAATTTCAATATCAAAAGACCTTATCGGATGTCGGTGATGATTTAGCTGAAGTCAAGAGGCGATTCAAGAATTACAAGAGAAAATTTCATTAGACCAAGTTCTTCACCTTGGGAGCCCTGTACTTTTGGTAAACAAGAAGGATGGTAGTCGGCGTATGTGCGTGGACTATAGAGCTTTAAATGAAGTAACTATAAAGAATAAGTATCCTTACCTGGATCGACGATTTGTTCGATCAACTCAAAGGATCAAGTGTCTTCTCTAAGATTGATCTTGGTCGATATCACCATTGAAGATTAGACCGGAAGATATACCAAAGATAGCTTTCGCCACAAGATATGGACTATATGAGTATACGGTGATGTCTTTCGATCGACAAATGCCCCAGCATACTTCATGAATTTGATGAATAAAGTATTTATGGATTATTTAGATAAGTTTGTTGTTGTATTTATAGATGACATTCTTATCTATTCAAAAACGATAAAGAACATGAGGATCATCTAAGGATAGTATTGCAAAGACTCGTGAACACCGATTATATGCCAAGTTTAGCAAGTGTGCGTTTTGGTTAAAGGAAATTGAGTTTTGGGACACGTAATTTCGCGGAAGGAGTATCTGTAGATCTGGAAAAGTTAAGGATGTATTAAATTGGACTCCACCCAAGACGATGTACCGAGATCGAAGTTTTAGGATTAGTGGTTACTATCGTCGATTCATTGAAGGTTTTTCCAAGATTGCGGACCTTTAACTCAGTTGTTAAAGAAAGAAAGAAAATTTGAATGGAACAAATCTTGTGAGGATAGTTTTCAAGAGTTAAAGAGGAGGTTAACTTCAGCACCGATTCTGCGATTACGGATATTAGAAAAGATTTTGAAGTTTATTGTGACGCATCAAAACAAGGTCTTGGATGTGTACTAATGCAAGAAGGTAAGGTTGTTGCTTATGCATCAAGGCAGTTAAGGCCACATGAGGAGAATTACCCCACTCATGATTTAGAGCTAGGCTGCTGTAGTGCATGCTCTAAAGTTGTGGAGGCATTATCTAATTAGTAATCGGTGTGAAATATATACGGATCATAAAAGTCTAAAGTATATATTCACTCAACCTGATCTTAATCTGAGACAAAGAAGATGGCTTGAACTGATAAAGGATTATGATGTGGGAATACACTATCATCCAGGAAAGGCCAATGTAGTGGCAGATGCTTTAAGTCGGAAGATCCATGTTAGCAATATGTTGATTCAAGACAGTCAGTCAACTCTTCGTGAAGAATTTCAGCGTCTCAATTTGGGAGTGGTAAATGAAGGAATTCTGTCTACATTAAAGGTCCAACCCACTTTAGAAGATCAGATCAAGGCAGCTCAGAAAGAAGATGAGTATGTTAATTAAAGAAATAAAAGATAACATGAAGAAAGGCAAAGCACATGGATTCTCAGAAGATGAAGAAGGAATTCTTTGGTTTGGAAAAAGGATTTTAGTACCTGAGAGAAAGGAAATAAAAGATTTAATTCTAAAGGAAGCTCATGAATCAGGATATTCCATTCATCCCTAAGTACAAAGATGTACCAAGATCTAAAGGAAAGTTCTTGGTGGACCAGTATGAAACGAGAATTGCGAGAATATGTAGCTTTATGTGATATATGTCAAAGGGTTAAGCGAGCACCAACGACCTGCCGGTCTTTTGCAACCTCTGCAGATACGAATGGAAATGGGAGGAAATCGGAATGGATTTCATAACAGATTACCAAGAACCAAGTCGGTATGATTCAATCTGGTTATAGTGGATCGCTTAACAAAGGTTGCACATTTCATACTGTAAAGACTACCTATTCGGAGATAGATTGGCGAGCTCTATATGTCAAGAATTGTATGTCCGCATGGAGTTCCAAAGAAGATCGTATCGGATAGAGGAACTCAATTTACCTCAAGATTTTGGCGAAACTTCATGAAGTTTTGGGCACCAATTTAAATTTCATCTCGCTTATCATCCTCAAACAGATGGCGGTGAGCGAGTGAATCGATATTGGAAGATATGCTAAGAGCGTGTGCTTTAGCCAATAAAGTCGATTGGGATCAAAGTTTACCCTACGCGAATTTTCCTATAATAACGATTATCACCCGATCAAGATGTCTCCGTTTGAAGCCTTGTATGGCGAAATGCGAATGCCATTATATTGGTCGAGATCGGAGAAAGTCAAGTATTCGGACCCGATGTCTTGAAGCTAGTGAAGAGCAAGTTCGATTATCTGAGACCGATTGAAGATAGCACGACTGCACAAAAGAGTTATGCGATAATCGTCGCGAGAATGTTGGAATTCGCACCAGGGGATCATGTGTATTTGAAGGTGTCACCTTTAAAAGGGATGCGACGTTTCAAGGTCAGTGGAAAGCTTGCTCCAAGATATATCGGACCATTTCTAGTTATAGCCAGAAGAGGTGAAGTTGCATATCAGTTAGAGCTTCCTCCTCAGTTGTCAGATGTACATGATGTATTTCATGTATCACAGTTGAAGAAGTGCTTAAGAGTTCCAGAGGAATTAATATCTTTAGAAGAGGTGGATTTAAAAGAAGACTTGACGTATACAGAATTTCCTGTCAAGATTTTAGAAGAAGCAGAGCGCTGTACAAGAAACAGGACTATCAAATTTTGCAAAGTGCAGTGGAATAATCGTCCAGAATCGGAAGCAACCTGGGAGCGTGAAGAAGATCTTCAAGCAGAGTTCCCTGATCTATTTTTCAGTCTTTCCGAATCTCGGGGTCGAGATTCCTTCTAAGGGGGTAGGTTTGTAACATCCCAATTTTTGCTTTATTTGGAAGAAATAATTTTAAATTAATTATCTCAATTTATTTGGATTTTTCAGAATATAAAGTTCTGTTTAAAAATAAAAATTTAATATCAAAATAGGTTGGAAATATTTTTCATATGTTCAAAACTTTATCAGTGAATTATGTGAATTTTTCTGCAATTTTTGGAATTTATTTGGTATTTTTCTGACTATTTTAAAGCCTCCTACTGATTTCTGAAATATATATATATATATATATATATATATAAAAAAATTAAATATCAAAACCCTTCCTCGGGCTGACACTTGTCAGCCATCCACCCGTCCATCTCCGCCCGACCGATCCCGCCGTCGCGCCATCCCGCCTCCTCCTCTCTCCGTGCGCCACGTGTCGTACATCCGCCGGCTTCCCGCAGCTAATCCTCAAAGGGATTACCTACCCTTATTGGGTAGGCGGTGCCTCCCGCCCGACCGTTTACACCGCTCTCTTCCTCCCGCTCCTCGGCTGTTCGAGCCCGCTCCGCGCGAGGTTGAGTTTCTTTTTGTTTTTGCGCTGACAAGCGGGCCCCACCCGTTAGAGACCGTCGGTCTGAGTAGGTCACTGTCAGCGGGTCCCACCTGTCAGGCCTTCGTCCCCGCGCGACCGTTCCTTCTCTCGCGCATCGCCGCCATTATCGCGCCGCCGCCGAGCTCGCATTTCGCCTCCTCGGCCGTTACTTCTTCGCCTTTAATGAACCGGGAGCGTCCGCTCGTCGCCGCCGTTAACTGCGCCCGTTTTCACCCGAGGAGACGCCCGTTTCTGCCGCGAAGCGTCGGTAACCGTCGCATTTACGCCGGGGGGCGTCGTCGGTTTCTTCCTCCGCCGTGTATAAACGAGCCCCGCCACCCTCTCACCCCCGCACTCCCTCTCTCTTCCGCTCTTGGCGTGCGTTGTCGCCGCCATGTTTTGCCGTCGTCGCGAACGTCTTCGTCGCCGCGGTGAGACCTCCGCCGCCTGGACGCCCGCTCGCTCCCTCGGTCGCGCGCCCACGTCGCGCTTCGCGCTGCGCGCATCGCGTCGCGACGCCTCGTGCGACGCGCCTGGACACGCGTCGTCGATCGCCCGGACTCCCGCCTTCGCACCGCGCCATCTCCACCGTTATTTCCTCGATGGCTCGGATGCGCCTACGCGTCCTCATCTCGGCCGTCCACGTCCGCACCGCCTCGGCCCCGTCGCCCGCGTCGCGCCACGCGGCATCCATCCACCGGACGCCCGCGTCTCCGCCGCCTCATCACCGCCGCTCATCTGGATCTGAGCCAACGCTCGGGATCGAGCCACGCGTTCGAAATCCCAGCCGTCCGATCCACCTCCGCCGACAGCCGCGCACGCGTCAGCTCCGCCACCTCAGCCTCCACGTCAGTCCTATCCGACCGTGTCAAGCCACGTGGCGGACACGTGTTTGCCACGTCGGCGCCACGTCGGCCGAAACCCCTCGCCCCATGCCACGTCAGCACTGCCACGTCAGCATGCCACGTGTCACTCTCGGTCTGCCATGTCAGCAATTTTGTGGGTCCGTGGACTTGGTCCACCGTGGGCTGGCCCCACATGTCAGCCTCTGTAATTTATTTTTAATTCCCTTGCTGACGTCATAATTAGAATTTACTTTTGTAAAATAATTCCAAGAAAATCCGTGCTGACGTCATAATTCATTTTCAGTTAAAAGATAATTCCAGAAATTATCTTTTTCCATTTTCTCTGATTTCAAACTTCCAACAGCCATAACTTGCTCATTTTAAATCCAAATTGATCCATTCAAATTTCTAAATTCATCTAAAATTCTAATCTTTCAATTGGTATATTTAGTTTCATTTTTTGAATTTTTATTTTATTTTATTTATTTGGATTTCTTGATTTACGTGTAGAGACCGATTTGTCAGAGGAACTTCAAGAGCAAGCCCGGAAAATTTCTACCCAGCACAGGAAGGCAAGTCTCCTTTGATCATTTTGATCCTATGTTTTGCAAGTCTTCTTTGATCAACTTGCTCAAATGAATTATAAAATGATTAGGTAGTTATTTTAAATTATTGCATGCTTATGTTATATCAAGTGATAATTTGATTTAGAAAATTTAGTTAAATACCCAATTTGTTATACCTTCCATTGAAAATTGTTTAACTTGTACCATTGTCAACTTAGGATATCCCTTTGACTCAATAATGAGTTAGTATTACATCTGTTGAATTTGTAAATACTAGCAAATGCTTAGCGTAGCAAATCAATGTAATAATGCTCAAATGAGTAGCATGTTTACTAAATGTTTTGATGAATGATTTGTTTGAACATTGGTAATAGATGTTACCATTGTTAAATGATTTGTTTGAAAAGTGGTAATGGATGTTACCACTGTTAATTTGAAAATAAAAATGAAGTTCAAAGGAAAAGTTGACAAGGGTGGATGGAAGGTTTGGCTGGTGCAGTTAGCACGAGAATTTTTGGAATTGTGAATGAACCACCCTGGTCGTTTAAGGACCGATGCTTGTGTTTGTCCAAACTGAGCAAAACAGTGCAACCACAAGTCTATATGGGTACGACCTAGCTAACTAACCTATTAAGGTGTAGTTTAGATATCACCAGTGGTGTATTGAGTGCCAGGGTGTACTGGTTACTCATAGTGAGGGACAGGGTTTACTGTACTCATACGGCGCAAGAGGGGGCTCCGACTCGTGGATTCGAGTTGTGTGAAACCTTAGCGGGTGGTATCTAGCTATACTGGAGTAGGTGAAAGGCTTTGTGATATTTTATCTGGGTCTCATGCCAAAGGAAGCATGTTGACTATTAAGATAATATATCTCTTGTGGGTAAAGTGTACAAACTCTGTGAGTAATAAACTATTCGAATAGCCGTGCCCACGGTCAAGGGCGGGCAAGGAATGCATTCACATGGTAGAAGTTTGATTTTGATTTCAAAATAAAATGGTTTGTCAAATTCGGGAGTGGTGTAACTCTCGTGATTTAAATCTGGTGGTGTAACCAGATCAGGTAGTTTAACTCGAGGTTTTGAAGTTGGCGAGATAGCTGAAATAATAGTGTTGGTGGTTTAACCTTCACTAAGTTATTTATCTAATTTCGATTATGAAAAACAAGGTGTTTATCAAATGGCTTTTGAAGTAATTAAGTAGATTTTAAATAAAATGCTGATTTTTGCAAAAGAAACATATAGCCTTCCTTTGTGAAACCTTGCATCTATGCATCTTTCCCAAGACTTGCGAGTACAATTTTTGTACTCACCGTTGCTCTATAAATATAATAGCAGAGGATGAAGAAGCTCAAGCTGGAGTTTACGACTTACATGCCGAGTGTGGATGCGGTGGATTCTTCCGGATGCTTAGGACTCGTTTCCCACCAATTGCTGTGGCGATTGATGGGTCGATTATTTTACTTTTGCTTCCGCTGTGTTTATTTTCGTTTTAAGGTTACGTGAACCTTTGTAAGGCAATGACCAATGTAAAACTTCAGTTATTATTGTAATAAATCGTGGATGACAATGTACCGTTTTTTATGGTTATCTGTGTGTACTAGCTTTGATCTGGGACTAGTACTGTAATGCACAGGGGGGTCCGGAAGTTTCTACTCCGGGTCTCACAAGAATATTAGTCTACTTGCTGAGCTAGAGATGAGTAGGGTAGCGCCTTCTTCATCTACTATTGTTGAGACTACATCTTGCACCTCATGTGAGGATAAGGACAATGCATTTAGAGGCCTTTTTACCATGCTCCTTGATCTGCCCAAGTCTTGTGAAAATTGCAGTAATTTGAAGTTGAACCTAAAACGGGCAGATCATAAAATTGCTGAATTACAAGGTTTTCTACTTGAGCCTATTGCTTCTTGTGTGAATTGTCCCAAGCTTACTGCTGAACTTGTATCTGTCTCCAAACAGTTTCAAGAATTAGTTGATGATAACAATAGATTGGCTCAACATGCTTCTAAGGACCCTGTTAGCTCACCATGCATTAATTGTAACAAACTAAAATCTGATTTGATTGCATTGGATGAGAAATGTGTGAAGCTGACTAAGGACCTACTAGAGAAGCCACTTTCTGCTTGTAATGTGTGTGCTGCTGAGGGGGAGAAGCCCAAGGGTAAGGTAGAGACGCCTAGCGATGTGAACCAGTTGGCTAGCAGTAGGACTGTCCATTCTGAGTCGGCTGTGCATGCACAAGCCATTCGTTCCTCTGTTGTTGGTTCTTCTTCCTCTACTCACTTACCTTCTGCTACTCTTTCTTCCCCCTGCTCTTCTTGCACCTCTCTCTTTCGGGAGTGTCAGTATTTTATGAACACTCTCGAGAGATTTGTAGGAGGCAAGAAGAAGCTGAATCCTATTCTAGACCAATCCAAGATTTGCAAATTTAATCAAGATCTAGGATACGATTTCTATGAGGACATGAGGAAGCATCCACCTGCCGTGCTCAGACCCATAGCACCAGGTGTGATCGAGATTGAGCCCAGGACCGAGAAAGTCCAATTTAAGTCAGCGGGCTTTGTCCAAGAGATTTCCGACAGCAAGGTAATTCCCCCTGCAACTTCGACCTCTCAGAAGGCGAAGCCTCACCGTGTTACCTCTATCTCTCAGAAGGTGAAGTACCACTGCACCTTCTGTCAGAAGGATGGACACTCGATCGAGCGATGCTTCAGGCGTGCCAAGATCGCGCTTAGAGACTGTGTTGCAGCTCTTAGGCGTATTCAGGGTCAGCCCCAGACCTTGAGTGCACCTAAGACCAACACGAGGTCTAAGTTTGCTTCAAGTGTTTCTGGTGAGTTTGGGCAGCATCGAGGACTTGGTTTTTTAGAGTTTTCTGGTTTTCGTCCTCATGCTCCCTTTGGTTGTGACTTCCGCCATTCTGAGGGTAGATCTCATTTTCCCCGTCGAGATGGCTACCCACGGCGTGATCAGCATGTTACCGGTGCTCCGACTCGCTCTCCGTGCGGCCGGACCCGAATGCCTTCCAGTGCGCTCACAGACCCTCTGCTTCTTTGAGCGACAGAGAGCGTAGGGTAGTTAGAGGTCAGTCGTGCTTGACTACTTCTGCTGCTCGACAGTATTGAGTGCCAAAATCACTCTTGATTTACCCCAGTACTGAGACTTTACTCTCTTGTTGACTTATGTTCGCCGGGCAGGGAAGAGAGAGGTTTGGCTCGTAGACTCCGGTTGTTCTCGTCATATGACTGGAGACTCACGTTGGTTCTCTTCCCTAGCCCGCGCTCCAGGTGATGAGACGATCACCTTCGGAGACGCTTCGTCTGGGCGCGTCATCGCCAAAGGTACAGTGTGCGTTAATGATTCATTCATTTTGAAAGATGTTGCCTTGGTTAGTAAGCTGCGATATAATTTGCTTTCAGTTTCTCAGCTTACCGATGACGGTTTCGAGGTGAGCTTTAAGAAAAACAATTGCAAAATTCTTGATTCTTCGGGTAGTCTGGTTTGCGGGATTTCTCGTTTTGGGAGGATCTTTCGTGCTGATTTTTCTGAGTCTTCTGGTGATCCTCTCAGGTGTTTAGTTGCTTCTAAGTCCCGCAACCTTTCTTTTTGGCATAGGAGACTTGGTCATATTGGATTTGACCATTTGACCCGAGTTAGCGGCCACGATCTCATTCGTGGTCTGCCGAAACTCAAGATGGTCAAAGATCTAGTTTGTGCTCCTTGCCAGCACAGCAAGATGGTTGCCGCTTCTCATCCTCCGGTCAAAGTGACTATGACCGATGCACGAGGACAGCTGCTCCATATGGACACGATTGGACCACTCGAGTGCGATCGGTAGAAGGAAGTGGTATGTTCTTGTCGTGGTCGATGACTTCTCGAGGTATTCTTGGGTGTTTTTCTTAGCCTCGAAGGATGAGACGTTTACACATTTCCGAGGTCTTTTCAGTAGGCTTTCTGTTGAGCTTCCGGGTGCCTTACGAGCGATCTACAATGACAATGGCACGGAGTTCAAGAACTCCTACTTTGAGAGGTTCTGCGATGAGACAGGTGTAGAGCATCAGTTCTCCTCTCCGCACATCCCACAGCAAAATGGCGTCGTGGAGAGAAAGAACCGTACCTTGGTCGAGATGGCCAGGACGATGCTTGATGAGTACTCTACACCGCGAAAGTTTTGGGCTGAGGCTATAGCCACCACGTGCCATGTCTCAAATCGAGTTTTTCTTAGGGCACACTTGCACCGCACTTTTTATGAGTTGAGATAAAGGTGAAAGCCCAATGTCTCTCATTTTCATGTGTTTGGTTGCAAGTGCTTTATTTTCAAGTCCGGGAACCTAGACAAGTTCGAGTCACGTTCTTGTGATGGTATCTTTCTGGGTTACTCGACTTCTTCGCAGGCTTATCGGGTTTGGAACTGCGAATCTAGTAAAACGGTAGAGACCTGTGAGGTGACCTTCGACTAGACCAGTCCGGGGACTAGGCCCGATATCTCAATTTCTTTAGAGCAGTCTGAGCCCATCTTTGTGGATGATGAGGACAATGGAGATGAGAGTTTTTTACCCGATCCAGTTCCTCATCCTCCACCCGAGGTGCCGTCTTCCACCGCAGCTCGAGGCGATCAGCCCATGCCTTCTACTTCCTCTGGAGCTAGTGGCTTTGTTCCTACCTCTTCAGCTCATGAGGTAGAGGCCACTTCTTCTTCTCATCCTGGACCTCCCCGACATATTCAAAAAGACCATCCTTCAAAGCAGATGATTGGAGATCTTTTCGAGCGTGTCACTCGCTCAAAATCTGGCATGTCTCATTTCTGTCTCCATTCTGCCTTCGTTGCTTCATTCGAGCCCAAAGACGAGTCTTGGGTCAATGTCATGCATGAGGAGCTAGAGAATTTCGAGAGAAACAAGGTATGGTCGCTTGTTGAGCCCCCTCGAGGTCACAATGTCATTGGGACTAAGTGGGTGTTCAAGAACAAGCAGAGTGAGGATGGGGTTGTCATTCGGAACAAGGCTAGACTGGTAGCTCAGGGGTTCTCCCAGGTTGAGAATCTAGATTTCGAGGAGACCTTTCCCCTGTAGCTAGACTTGAAGCTATTAGAATCCTGCTTGCCTTTGCAGCTTCTAAGGCTTTCAAGCTTTACCAGATGGATGTCAAGAGTGCCTTTCTCAATGGCTTCATTGAGGAAGAAGTCTATGTGAGAGCCTCCAGGTTTCAAGAACCCTAAATACCCAACCATGTCTTCAAGCTTTTCAAAGCGCTATATGGACTTAAGCAGGCCCCTAGGGCTTGGTATGAGAGGCTTAAGTCCTACTTGTTGAGTCATGGGTTTGAGATGGGTAAAGTAGACAAGACCTTATTCATCCGTCGGCATGGCACTGATCTTCTGCTCGTCTAGATTTATATGGATGACATCATCTTTGGCAGCTCTTCTCATACTCTTGTTCCACAGTTCTCGGATGTCATGAGCACCAAGTTTGAGATGAGCATGATTGAGTAAGTTGACCTTCTTCCTTGGCTTCCAGATCAAGCAGACTCGGGAAGGCACTTTCTTGCATCAGGGCAAGTACACTCGTGACCTCCTGAGAGACGCTTTGACATGAGTGATAGTAAGCCCGTGTCAACTCCCATGGCATCTTCCGCCACTCTTGACCCAGATGAGGATGGCGAGCCAGTTGATCAAAAGGAGTATCGCAGCATGATAGGCTCCCTCTCGTACCTCACTGCCTCGAGACCGGACATACACTTTGCTGTGTGTCTATGTGCTCGCTTTCAGGCTTCTCCTCGCGTATCTCACCGCCAGGCGGTGAAGCACATTCTTCGGTACCTTCGAGCTACCATTGACTATGGTATTTGGTACTCTTCCTCGTCCTGTCTGTCCTTGAGAGCCTACTCGGATGCAGACTTTGCTGGCTATAGGATAGATAGGAAGAGCACTTCTGGCACATGCCAATTCATTGGCACTTCTCTCATTTTCTGGTCTTCGAGGAAGCAGTCCGGTGTTGCATAGTCCACCGCAGAGGCCGAGTATGTTGCTGCCGCCGATTCTTTGCGGCCAGTACTGGATGGTCTCGACCCTGCGGGACTTTGGGTTAGTTATCGACAGTGTTCCACTCTTTTGTGATAACATTTCTGCGATTAACATTGCTAAGAACCTAGTGCAGCACTCTCGGACCAAGCACATTGATATCAGATATCACTTCCTTAGAGACCATGTGAAGGGTGACATCGTGCTCTAGTTTGTGGAGAGTGACCACCAGTTGGCTGATATCTTCACCAAGCCTTTGGATAGCTCTAGGTTTTCAGCTCTGCGGGGAGAGCTTGGGGTGGTTTCTCCTTATGGACTACTGTGAGGGGGAGCTTTGTGCTTTACTGCTTTATTATATTAATTATGCTCTTACTTCTTTCTGTTGCATTGCATATGGGTGCATTTGGGATTGTCCTCCTAGCATAGATTAGAGTGCTTCTATTGTCTAGTTGTTTAGACTTTTTACTCTTATCTTGTGACTCTAGGATGCTACTTATTAGCTGGTTCTCTTCTCACTAGGTTGAGCTCACTCACTTCTTATAGGTTCTAGCGAGGGTCGGGCCACCCTCGAGTAGACAGTGTACGTGTTTGCTCCTTAGTGTGTTAGATGATTAGTTGATAGTCCTAGAGTCATATGGGGTAGATGAGAGTCAGTCTGAGCCATAGTATCATCTATACCTTATCTATGCTTTAAGGACTGCCCTTTCTGATTTTCTTCCTAGCTTCTCGTTTTTTATTGCTTTGGTTCAGGGGGAGTTCATTTGGAAGCTTCTGAAGCTTAATATTGACATAACTCTACTTGAACTAAAAGTTGCATCACATGTTGAGAGGGAGCTGGATTTCCTGCATGTCATTCTGCATTTGTAATATAACTACATGGAGCCTTGATTATTATCCTTTCATGACATGTTTACATCACTTTACATCTTGCCATGATTTGTGCTCCATTACTAGATTGATCATGACTTCATATGTGTAGACTAGCTTTTGCCATGATGAGTTAATTAAAATTGCTCAACTTGAATTAAAACTTGTCATGTTAGTTCTCGAGACTAGTCTTTCTTTAGTTATCCTTTTATGATTCATGCCATGTCAAATAGGCTGAGTTGAGTCTTGAATCTTGGTTGAGCTTTAGATTGAGATATACTAGTTTCCTGATGGAGCATGAGTTTGTACAAGTCTTATGTTCATGAAAATGCAAAAAGATCTCTTTTGTGCGAAAAAACTGATCTCATCAATTCTTTCTCATGAGACGGCTTGCCATTGCACAAGGCATGAACTCAGGGGGAGTTTTGGATGACCAAGATCATTTCCTTAAGCTTCTAGCTTGGAGTGGTCGAATAAGGCTTGAGATCTAGCACATGACTAATCAAAAATCTGGTTGGAAACAATCATGCGATTTCAAAAGAAAAACAAGTCATTTGTGCTCAATTTGCTTAAACCCAAAAGGACTAAAGTGCTTGAACAAATGAGTCATTCTTGAACTTGTAGCACTCTAATTTGACTCAATACTAGTTTCATGATTCCACTTAGACTATTGACATGGCCTGCATCATCTTTGGATGCCTTTAGCTCGACTATAATCATGGATGACTTGACATGCTAAGAAATTGGACTAAATCTCATATTGTAACTCTTTAGCTTAGCTTGATTATACATGTCTTGTCATGATCTTGATAGCACACTTATGAATTATGGCTTGGTGTAATACTTTATGGTCATTTTGGATAATCTTCATGGCTCTAATTGCTAAGGTTAAATAAATTTCAGCCAATCCATTCAAGATCATACTTGATTTTCTCCTTTGCATCCTTGATGTGTTTATTGCCAAAAGGGGGAGAATAGCGGAGAAAAAGCCATTTTGGGAGTTTTGAGGAAAACTTGCTCTTTCTTTTTGCTCCTTGTGTCATCATGGTCATTAGCTTCATTTTCTTCCTTTGAACCATGTTTGACTTTCTTTTCAAACTCAACTTTGCGCTTTTTCTGGGTTTGTCAATATACTCATCAAGGGGGAGATTGAGAGACCATGTGATTATGACCCCATGTTTGTGATGAGTATTTGACATTGGTTTAGGGAAGTCGAGTTTGGTGTGTGTGGTTCGGACCATGTCGTTGCGTGGTGCAATCGGCTTCGGTCGGACTTGGTGAAACCTGGTCAAAGGGATTAGGATGTATATTATGTTGATTTGTCAGGTTTGGGCTATTCCATGCTTAATGTGGTTTCATTAATGCATTTATGCTTATATGTGTCGAGCAGTGCTATTTGATGTGTTTCTTGTCTGTGATGGCTGAAGGACATCGAGGCGGAGTCGTGGCGAGACACGGGGTGACCGGACTAGGCGCAGGTGGCGTTGAGGTCAGAACGGTTGAGATGTGTCAAAGACGGCGGAGACTCGAGGTGGTTGCAAGGCTTGAATGACAAGGAACGCGGAAGCTTCCCGGAAGGTGCACGAGGGGCGTTTCGGTAAATGCGCAAGGCTGCACAGGTGGAAGCGGTTTCGTTCGGAGTTAGCGGGCAAAACGGGTTGGGAACCCGTTAGCCAAGGGCTATAAATAGGAGTGAGTGGCTGCATGAATTCCAATGGCTTTGGGAGAGAGTTAGGGCTTGCCTTAGTCAAAAGAGCCTTTGGAGAGGTTGTTTTGTTTTGAGGCTTTAGTGGTTGATGAGTTGGTGAGAAAGCCAGAGTGTGTCTCCTCTCTGAGAGTTCTCCCGTAGCTTTTCTTGCTCCTGAGTTCTTGAGGGAAGCATGTAGTTTGTGCTCTCAATCCAAGCATGTATGGGATTGTAGGGATGATATGAGTTGATACTCCTTGTAATCATGTATCTCTCATCCTCAATATCAATCTGAGATGGCTTTATTTGAGATGGATTGAGTTCATAAGTTCTCTCTGTTGGTTTTTCACTTCGATGCTTTAAATGCTTGATTCTTGAGTTTTTTGTGTTTTAGCTCGATTCTTGCTGAGAAGTGGCAAATGGGTTGCTCTATGATGTAATTGCATTTCTAGACCCTTTGGTCATATAGTTCCAAGAGCAATTTGATCGATTGACAAGAATCATGTTTTATCTTTCCTGTGTTCATGTTCTTGTTTCTAGGGTTTTGGTGTAGTTTGTGTTTCCCTTCATGAGATGGCATGAAACTTGGCTTGCTAAGTCCAGAGGCTATTAAGTAGCTATTCTCAAAGTTTCATGGTCAAAGGATCTGAGATTGGATGGCAATTTGAGTTTGAGGGCAGCACACTGTATGTTTTCAAGTTTTTGTCCCAAATCTGAAATTATTGCTCTTGAGTTGGTCTTTTCTTGTTCCTTTAGCCCCTCAAGTTATTTAGGGAGTTTACCTACAGTTCTGGGCTGAGAAATCCTGAAGGAAGTCTCAAATTCCTTTGCCATTTGAAGTTCTCAGTTTTTGCCTGAAATTTTTAGCCCTCGTGCATTTCGAATCCCGAGGCGGTCGGCCGACGCCATCGACCGGCGGTCGAGACCGGACCGACCGGTCGAGCCGGCCTCGATGAGGCGGTCGACCGGCGCCATCTGGCGGTCGGTCGGCCTCAATAGGGCGGTCAGACCGGCCCCCTGGTACAACGGCGGTAGTACCGCGCCGACTTTTCAACAGTCACTGCAGAGCCTCTGACATAGCCGTTCTATTGCGTCAGATAAGGAAGCGGTAGTAATGGCCTCAGACCGGCGGTAGTTCCGCTCACCCTGATTTTTCTGGAATTTGTTCCAAATGGCTAGTTTTGGTTGGTGAAGGGTATAAATACCCGTACCACTACTCAAGGACAGAAAGAAGAGACACATTGAACATTTCTTGAGTATAGTGCATTCACTCCACCCCTAGTTTACACATTGAGCATTAAATTTGAGGTGATTGGGCAAAGCAATGCATTGCATTCATTAGTTGATCTATGGCACTCAATTGCAATCAAGTGAAGCCCAGATCTTTTACTCTTGGTGCTTGCCGGCACCTGGCCGATTTGGAGGAGGATTGATCGGTGATCTTCTCAAAGGAGATTGTGAGAAGACCCGACATTCGTGTGAAGGTTGGAGCTCACCTACCCGGAGCGAGAAAGAGCTACCACTAGTCATCGAGGTGATTCGGCTTAATTCGTGGAGCCGGTCCGATTTGTTCGGGCCAACCTCAACGTGGATTAGGGGAAACCAGCAAGTTTTCAAACACCACGGTAAAAACATCGATTGTGTACATCTCTCAATTGCTTTATTCTAGCTCTTACTTGTTTGCATTATCGAAACTTATCAGGTACTGAGTCAAGAAGATTCTTGACTAATGTGGCATCCTCTAACATAGCACCGCGGGCGCTATACTTAGCTGCCACACCACTCAATTCCCCAGCGAACTCATCAATCGTCTCTCCTTCCTTCATACGAATGGAGTCAAACTTGCTCTTCAATGTTTGCATATGGGTCTTTTTCACACGATCAACGCCTAGATATCGTGTCTTCAGACCATCCCATACCTCCTTTGCCAATTTCTTTGCGATATGCAGAAGGATGTATTCCGGGATGGCATGGAAGATGAACACTCGTACCGCTTTGTTCTTCTTCTCATCTATGGCCACTCCGACTGTAGGTTCTACTGCCTCCCAGATGCCTTGTGCATACATAATTGCCTCCATCTTGATCGCCCATGTGGTATAATTCGTCATCATCAACATCGGGTATTGATGCAGCACACCGCCGCATTCCTTCGCTTGGATGGTGAGCACCATGGCTGGGACCACAAGGTCCCAGGTGTGCTGAAGCTCTGATACCACTATTGGAAAACGACCACTCCGACCTTGGTTATGACCCCTTAATGTTGGCTACGACCAATCAGTGGTGTTGGCTATAACCACTCCAGGTTTTGATCACTTCAAGAGATGAGTGTTACGACTACGCCTTCCTAACGTACTCGTAACCTTGTTACGACTACTCCTTTTGAATGCTTTGCATGTACTCGTAACAGCGTTCCAGTGGATTACGAGTACTCAAGACTTTGACCATAGACACATGCGCCTTCGACCACAACCACTCAGTTGCTTCTTCGAGTACTCCATTTCCTCATAATCTTTCAAATCTCTTGGTACTCGTTATCTTTGAGCAGATTGCACTCGATACTCCTAAACTCTGGGAATGACTGGTCTGCACTCGAACGCTTCAACTTCTTCGCTATAGTACTCGTAAGTCACGAGTGCTACAATACTCGTAACCTTCGAGTACGCCGAACACTCGATATCCGAGCACTCGTATTTCCAATGCGCAACTCCTGTGCTCCTCCAATATACACTAGATAAAATACGCGAACACAGTTTGTTTTCCTAGGAGCCAAAAGCACTCCGCTTTCCTATTCTTATTTCTTTCCCTCAACTTCTCGATCACAACTGATCACTCGCGTTTGCTTGTCTCTGATTGCACGACTAAACTGCGCCTTATAAAGACTAGCTATAGGACTCGTAAACAGACTCAACAACACGACTCGACTTCTACTACGGACTCAACAACATGCTGTTACAGACTCTAAATACGACTAAATAAAAAAAACAAGATTAATTTCAACATCCCCATCATACAAAACAACCTTTCTGAGCCACTGGATAATCGTAATGAGGAATATCCTATGGGAATTATATTCCTTAGGGGCATTTTTAATGCTAGCCTGTCGTGTGATTTTAAGTAGTACGAATGAAGTTGATTCTCCTCTAATGGCTAAGAATATGATACGTGCACTAAAAGTACATAGGTATTTCTTTTTTCTGTGAAATTTCTGTACTCCGGACATCGTCTGTTCATGCGGAAGAACAGAAATATGAACTCCAAATAGTTTGAATCTCATTGCCCATCACCGACCACCAACTCAAGCATGTACAATAACCCCAGCTAACATCCCAATACAGCCAACCAACCCTTTCTTCCTTGCTGGCAAGACCCTTCTTTTCTATGGAAGAAAACCAGTTGCAACCATGGCGATTGCTAGATTCACTTAATGGCTGGCCTCCATCCTACCAACACCCTAGTGCTGTTGCAGCGTTGCCTCCCTGCGCTCAAGATGGCGGGAAGAACCGGTTGAGGTTGAAGGGCAGGGTGTAGAACTCCTCGTTCCGGCTGTCCCCGCGGAACGTCCTGAACCTCGCCCACCACGGCATCCCGCGGTCCCTCGCCGCGTTCCTCACGTCCAGCGTGTTGTCGAGGACCACCGCCACGATGAGCCCCACGGTCGGGGGCGAGGAGAAGATGGTGTTGACGTAGTCGTTGAACTGCACAGCACACAGAATGGACAGGTCCAGTTGAGAACTCAAAACTGGTAGAAATCCCTCGGTTCATGTAAGAAAGTCTCTGAGTGAGCGGGAGTACGGACCCATCCTGCTCTGGTGTGCGCGGGGCCTTGCGCGGCGCTCATGGTGTAGCGGAAGAAGTACTCCGGGATGGACAAGCCGAGGAAGAGCGAGGTACCGATGATGAAGAGGTTGCGCATGGAGTTCATGTTGGTCAACTGCAGAAAGGAGAGCCCTACAGCACCTGGAAAGGCAAGGGAGGATAGAGGTCTTAAGAGAGTCAGAATCTGGTGATAGCAAAAGCAAAAGAACAAACTATGGAAAGAACATGGGTGAACAGAAAGGTTTGCTTTTGCCATCTGGAAATCCTTACCAACATAGCCAAACATGACGCAGTATATGGCGGCAAACATGGTGAATGGGATCGAGGCGAACAGCGCTCCAAAGCGGCCTGCAATCACGAAAAGGGTTCAGAACCAGGAAAGAGACTGATGTACCAGCATTTTGCTGTACAGAAAATGCGCTACCTAGGATGGAGAAGAATATCATAAAACCAGCAGAGATCTGTATCACTCTTCTGCTGCCAATCCTGGTTGATCCAAGAAGACCAACGTTCTCGCTGTGTTTGCCAAAGTGAGACGAAGGATGTTAGGCGTGATACTGCAAAAGGATACCCGAATGCAAACTTGATGTGATAAATAAGCTGACACACTTACACAGAGACGGTGGAGCCGGTCCCAGTACCGAATAACCCATCGAATAGCAGCCCAATTCCCTGATTGTTATCATATTTGAGCAGAGAAAAAGGAGAAAATCATTATTCGCCTGATCAATGGCAGAATCAATGACAGGTCCATCTATGAGAAGAAACTGACCTGCCATCCAATGCCTCTACTCAGGACATATGGTGGTGGGGGTGTTGCGCTTGCCAACCGGGCAGCAGCCTTGAACGCTCCGGTTGACTGCAATGCTCAAAATATTTTCAACCAAATCAGGTCAGCATAATGTAAGCTAAAATATCGTCAGCACTGCTCAAAACCAGCTGATTGAGACTTGAGATGAATGAAATGTTACCTCTATCAAGGATACCACCACAGCAGCCATCATACCGAATGCATGATCTGCGCTGAAAGTTGGGGGACCCCATTGCAATGGATATGGGATATCTATCCTGAAGAAATTTTCAAAACAAATTCTTTCAGAAGTGTAAAAGGAGGAGATGAATATGGAACAGTGAATATATTTGTCAATCTACATACCAGTCAGCAGAGGTGATGAGATTGGCACGGTCGGTGCGGCAGTTGACCTGGGTGACCAGCGAGCTGTGTTTGTACGCTCCACTCGCTGTGAGGATGTGGGCATATACCCAGACAAGTGCAATGGAGATGACCAGTGAGAACCTCTCCAATATCGGAAGATGACGCACTTGTACATGCTTCAGATATTGGGAAAGTGCCACAAACAGGATGAGCATTGGAAGACCAATCTCCACGCACCTCCCAACCTAATGGCATAATATCCATATATTAGCTTAAAATTCAGTAAGAAAACATACTCATTCTAGATGTTTTCCCAGTTGAAGATTCTGCCAAGCATAAATGCATATTTGATGTTAATCCATAGATTTAGATATATTTAATGCTCCGATGAGATATAGCCATATCCTAGGAACGAAATGTTTTAACTTGCAATTTCAACCATATGAAATGATTCCAATGAAGCTCTTGAAAGCTCCCAAGTAGGAAGCATATGTTCTGATAGCACAAGCAACCAGTTATTGATAACGATAAGAGCAACTTTTCATTGTTAACAAGAGAACATCTCAGCAAAGAAATTGCACTAGAGCCTTTACCACTGGGAATCCTCTCTCGAAAAGGCCAAGCCCCACCAGTGCAACCACCGGAACCATCCCAAGTGGGCTAAAGAACCTGCAGCATGCACATCAAAACATCTTAAGATTCTTATCGTCAATCTGAAGGTTGCAGCCATGTCCCATTACTTTTGTCTAATTAACACACTTAGATTAACAAATTGCCATATTGCCCTTTTCATAAAATGATTGTCACTTCTCAAACTCAAAAAAAAAACAAAGTGGATTGCCTAAGGGCCCAGGGCTAGCATAAAGAATCACCAGGGCCTAATCTACTGATTGATCATGTGCCACAAATGTCAACATACATCATACTAAAAGTTGCTCACACAAAAAAAAAGGAATTTGTTAGAAGACACCCCCTTGCAATATAAGGGAGTGACTATTGTACAGGCGACTGGAATTTTTTTATTTTTCAGTCACCTGAAATTGCACTCTCAATCACCTGAAATTGCAGGTGATTTTTTTCTAGGGGGGCTACAACTTCAGTTGATTGAGAGTGCAATTTCAGGTGACTGAAAGATAAAAAAATTTCAGTCGCCTATGCAATAGCAAAACAGTATAAGTAAACAAAACACAACTCAGTTTCATGGTCACTTGCCCAAGTTAACCAAAGAAAATACTATCTGGGATGCACCAAGCAAGCATTGGATAATTAGATTACATGATACATCGATTGAAATGGAGAGAGCTGTATGTACCTGGAGCATATCCCCCACAACTGGCTGTAGCCAAGAATTATTTGGATGCATGAGGATATTATCAAGGCCCCCTGTACGGCTCTCATAGTCATGATGAACCTCTGCGATAAGAAGAGGGAAACATGTAGTCAATAACATGAAATTTGGGTGTTGAAATGACCACTGATGATATAGACAAAACCAATGCATACTTACCGCATGGTCATCAGCTATTTGAGCCAGTGAAGGGTCTCGGATTATTGATATGACTGGGATCACAAATGCATAGGAGCCTCCGATGATGGTCGGAAGCCGAGTTCCAAACAGAGTCTGGAGCAATGTGTTGATCCCAGTCACAAACAGCATGGTCTGAACCACCTTTGCCTTGTCATGCTGGGAGCAAACAACACAGGCATGTAGACATCAGGATGGACTCTATCACCAAAACAGTAGCTAGAAACATCACTATCCAGAAAGACGAACGCCGGATACATGCACGTGTCTCACTTATTCGAGGAAACTATCATAGAGCCCAAGGCCACTCTCCATCTGAGCACATTGAGATGCTAAATGGAACAGGAGATCCTAAATTCTTTATTACTTCTAAAGAGCAAAACTATTTATTTCATAATATAAAATTCTACCATCTAAATACAAGCTACTAAGCACACACATATCCAATGCCAATAGCATGTTTCATCATTGATAATAACAGAACGGAACGGTAAAAAGATTCTCACAGCGTTTCCACCCATGAGAGGAACCAGCAGTGTGGGGATCATCACTGCAGTCCCCAAGCAAAGGATGTAATGCTGAAATCCCAGCGCAATTGCCTCCCCTGCACAATCCAACAAGAACACAAAATTAGTACCAGGCAGACACAAATAGATCAATCAATCCTTGAATGCAATGCCATACTTACCCCAGGATGGATTGGAGTCTATGCAGTACTCCAAGCCCTGAAGCTGGTCCATGGGGGGGTGGCTGATCTCCTCTGGCTTCATGTCAGCCATCTCCAAAGAAGACCCTTCTTCTTTTTCTGTTCAAGATGATCAAATAGTTGAAATAATTAACAAGCAAGAAGAGAAAACAGCTTCAAAATTTATTCCACACGGAAGTCTGGTAAGGTGGGAAAGTAGTAAAGATGCAAGCTTTAATTAGCTTTATTGGCCTAGAGAATCAGATGCCACAAGAAACAAAGGCCCCTTTTAAGCCCACAAAGATGCAATCTTCGAGTTCTACAGCAATCCGGATGGCTTGAAAAAAAACAATCTTAATCTCTCAAACCATGTAACTAGAATTGCAAAAACAGGATTTAATGAAAGATCAAGAACCAGTGCAGGACACCAACTTTCTGGGCCTAAAACACCAGAAACGCTGTAAAACCTTCAAAGACGATTGCAAACAGCCCAGAGATGAGTCCAGCAACACACAACGATCAAGAAACCAAGAAAATGCTCACCAAATCGCCTTGAGAATGCTCGCTCAGAGAGAAGAAACTCCCAAGAACAGCAAGAGCAAGAACCACGAGAACGAAGCAACCAGGAAGGAGCGAGCTTTGTAGCCTCCTCCACCCGAGATAGTAACGCAAAAGTAAATGCCTAATGCCAGAATCAGTTTCTTCCAGTGGAGCAAGGAGGCGGCAAAGGCGTTCGGGGGGGGAGTGTCCGTAGCGCGAGGGAGGAAAGGAGAGGGAGGCGGCTGCTCGCGCAGGCAGTGCTCCGGGAAACGTCAAAAAGCTGTGGGCAAAAGAGCCAGGCTATAAAAAGGTGTAAATGGAAAGGTGGATAGAGAGAGAGAGAGAGTAGAGCATGAGCCAGTGGAAAGAGCTCCTCCTCCTTCAGATGCATGTACACGTATGTATGCATTGTCTGCATGCACCCACTGCTCCATTACTCTCCCCCCTCTCACCTTCCCTTTCTCTCTCCTATTGAACCCCCACTGGGGTCTCTCTCTCTTCTCTCTAGGTGAGAAATAAATTTGACAGATACTACTCTCCTTGTATCAGTGTATCTACCTGTAAAATGTACCACTGCATGTGGGGCCCAGGTACTGGTACTCGCATTTACACAGCAAGTTTGTCTGGCACTGTGGCAGTGGAGTTATCTTGCAGGGATCTGAATTAGCCCGTTGGAATTTCTGTCTGACTAAAATGCCCCTCCTCACTGACGCCAAACTGCACTGCCTGGAACAGACGTTTGGGTTGGATGGTTATCCTTCATCAGTGATTAATTAACTAGTTAATGCATTGTACAATCTCTTGGTGATTCCTTTTTTTGGGCTTGGCTGGTCATATTCAATTGATCTTGTGATCTGGTGGAAGACATGCTTTTTAATTTAAGCACATACTGGGTACATCTATTTGGCAAAAGGCAGAGGTTGGCTGGGCGGCTGAAATCATCTTGATCCAATTTTCCCCACAGATTTAGTTGGAAAGCAGTAATTCTCCGTCTGGAACGCGGGAATTTTCTAATTGAATAAATTGTATGGCTAAGGTGCAGATCTCCAACATTTTGTGCTAAAATGGATACTCACATGTCGTCGGATCTAGATCTAAAGGACGGATGGAGGTGTCGCACAAAGCCAGCAAATACAAGCAAAAAAATCATTTATACGCAATGAATTTTAGTGGAAAGTAATAAACGGAATTGAGTAGATGTATGACTAAGTATATTCTTCATTTTTTTTTCAGGAATTAGGCATCTTGCATGCCGTCAGATCCAGATCCAAAGTCTGGTGGAGGGGCTATGCAAAAATAACGAAGATAAGCTTAAAAATTATTTTTTTTAGTTTTTTATCTTATTAGAAAGTAATAAAACAAAATCGGATAAATGGTATGACTATGTGTAGATCTCTAATGTTTTAAAGATCTCGTATTCTTCCAAATCTAGATATAAACGATGTGGTGTTGTGCAAAAACAACAAATAAGTGCTTTAAACACAACGTAATATGTAGACAAAGTGTCAAAAGAGTTCACCTGATGGTAGTTGGTGGGGGCGCAACAAGGTGATGTCGTCGCCACCATGGGTCTCAGCAGGCGTGAGATGGCAGATGCCGGCGGCAACAGCAGTGGGAGAAGGGCTTGCGCACCAAGCCCTCCAATATGGTTCATCTGTCTTATCATATTGTAGATCTGAAATGTCTAACCATAATTTACGACCAAAGGAGAGGAGACAATCGAAGAAGGCTGCCATTAGGAGGGTTTGGGGAGGTGCTATTAGCAACCGGAGGGGTTGGTGGGGATGGGCGACTATGGTAATATGGAGATGTGTGGTTTCCTTTCCTCTGTGATACCCCTAAATAGAGAGAAAGTTGCCTCGGATACCACTTGTGTAACAACATCCAAAGTGTTTGTAGTGCGACACATGACTCATTTACTGGTGAAGCAACGTCTGAAGTTTCTGTAGTGCGACACGTGACTCGTTTTTTGAACAGAATTATCACCTCAGCCCCCTAATATCAAAAGTATTAAAAAGTCCTCATGTTTTGGGATTATGCTTGTTTTGCCATGTAACCTCTAGATTTGGGACGCACAATAGTTGGATTTTGGGCTAGTTCAGGATTGAACAAAACAGAAGGGAGAAAAGAAGAAAGCTACAGTAAGAGGGGTAGATGGGTGTGATTTTCTTTCCTTGGTAACACCATCGACTAAACGGAAAATGTTGCCTCGAATACTAAAACAACGTAAAGTTTTGAATTTTGAGCAAATTATATTTGAATTTGAAGTTTTTTTTGTCAAATCTGGAACACCCAGCCAAAAATTTGCTTTCCTTTTTCAGAAGTACACTTTCCATCTTGGGAAAATGCCTTCTTGTTGGCCATCACCTCCCTATTCCCGTTGCCTCGTGTCTCGCCACCGTTCCACACACCTGAGCCATGTTAACTTGTCATCATCTTCGGTCGCGCCAAGCTACGCCAACGCCTATGCCACCTCACACCATGCTAGTACTGCTTCACTATCGTCGCTTTCATGCCAGCACCGACCACTCACTTGCAAAGATAATGTAGCCGTCCACAACACACCACTACTGTTCTTCACCGCCACCTCGCCCGCCAAACCCACATAACCGTCCACGCCACTACCCACGTACCGAGCTCGTCTCACGCTGTTACTTGCAGCATCGCCTTGCTCTAGCTTTAAAGCCAAGGCAAGTGACTACCTTCGCCTCCCTTTCGTGCATCCTCATGCTAGAGCCACCGCCTTCTTCTCCGGCCACGTTAAGCTGCACTGTTGTCATCTAGGAGTGCAATCGGAGCAGATACGGACAAATATTGCTTATCCTGTATCATATTCTCAATTTTTTTCTTAGAGTCAAAGTCAGACACGGATAGTGCCGGATACCCATTTTCCTATATCGTGTTCACTTCACAAGCATTTGGATGGTTAGTCGGATGAAAATTATTCGCTTCTTTTGCACCCTTACACAAAATTTTGAATAGTAGGGTGCAATCAGAGTGAACACGGAGGGACTAATCATCGAGATATCGAAGGAAGAGCACTTAGTATTCCTCATCTATTTAGATGTGGCAATTCACCTATCTATTATCTTTTTCCTAAGTGAAGTTATAACGGATTTACTCATATTACTTGACATACGATATCACTCATCCCGTATTCTATTTTGTATTTTTTTCCTCAGAGTCAGACTCAAATATGGATAGTACTGTATACCCATTTACCCCTTCCATATTCACTCTGTGAATCTTCGGTCAATTGGTCGGATGAAAATTATCCGTTTTATTTGCACCCCTACCGCCATCATCCTCAAATCCGGTGAGCCTCAGCCACCTTCAAAATTTCTCACCTCCGCCCTTGCTCTTACCAAATTAGCCATTCCCCTAGCATCTCCTCAACAACAAATCAATTCCCTAGCTTCTTGCCTAGCATCGCCACCGCTGTGAGCTATCGTCTCGCTGCCCACGGTCGCCGTTGCCAACATTTCACAACCTAAGCTAAGCCATCAACACTACCGAGTTCCCCTCACCTTCTATATTCTCGAGCAGCCTTCAATTTGACCAAAGCCTCGCCATGGCACCACCGTGCCATGTCCCTGTTCTGGCCAAGTCCCACTACTGCAAGCCATCTCCAAGCTGCTAACATCCACGCGTGTACCCAAAATGGGTTGCTCACGCCCCATAGTTGCTCCATGCACCACTTATCGCCGTCATTCGCCATCGCCGTTGCTAAATTTGGCACCACCACCGCTTCTTCTGTCTCTACCGCCATGAGAGTGAGCTCTAAGCTCACTCTGGAGTAATTGGGCCTCGAGCTACTTGGGCCACCAGGGTGGGTGTAAGTTTAAACTCTATTAAGTTGGTTTTGGTGATAATGATAAATACAATTGTGAGACTAATATGTTTATTGATTATGATATTGCTTAATCTCATTTGGATTAAAAGGTGAAAAACATAAGAGGTATGCATTCAATATCTCATTCTTATCTTATTGCATAGAATGAACTTGAAATATAGAATGAACTTCACCAAATAAGTCAAGCATGAATATGTGCATATGCTTTCACAATACATTCTTATATGCACACATTTAGAGGGAGTTTACTCTATGTTTTGTAGTTTTATTAGTATTTATCCATATTCCATTTTCACATATTAAGGATCTTTATTTTGAAACATATCCCTTGAGTATATATAGCTTATGCAGTTCATATATACTCATAATCAGGTTGTTATCTAGTTCGTCTATTATATATCAATGGTTGGATGATTAATGGTAACTAAATAAGTAAATTTTGCTTTAAAAGCTTATCTTAGAGTATACAAGTATTGTGTACATGATGTATACTCGCAAACGAATTTTTATCTCATTATTTGTTGAGATTATCATGAATTACCAAAAAAAGGAAATACTGTATAATCTAGTCCCTCCATTATGAGTTAATGACAAAGTTTGAAAATTGATGACAATTGTTGGTGGAGTAACATTTTTCATGGGTTGGATGAATATGTTAAGTTCCATAAATGAGAAAGACTTGGAATGACTTTATTTGTTGAAGATCATCAAGTCAAGTGAAGGATACATCATGAGTTGATGCATGTCCAAGAGGAGATGATCATGTGTTGATCATCAAGTCAAGTAAAGATCTATCTTGTGTTGATGGAGTTGAAGTAAAGGATGTATCATGAGTTGATGCATGTTAAGACTATGACTCAAGGTAAAGGTATAGCTAGTTAGAGCTAAAGATGTATTCTTAGTCATTTACTGGTTTTACTGTTTGGTTGGAAGACCGGGTTGCTAGTATAGGTTGTCATACTATTAAGAGGAGTCATGTCTAGTAGATTGAGTCTCATCATGTGTTGATAGCTCAATCTCACTTGCTCTAGCTCTCCTTAGCATGAGACTTGTATTTGCAAATGTATTTTGTAAATAGTTGAAGCTCATGTGTTGAATCCTTGTAACATGGGACTATACATTGTGAATATGTTTTGCAAATGTTTGAAGTCCATATTTTCATTATTTGTAGTATGAGTCTTATATTTGCAAATATGTTTTACAAATAGTTGAAATTCATATATATAATCCTTGTGTCATGATTCTAAAAGTGTGCAAATGTGTTTTGTAACTTGTTGAGAATCATGGATAATCATTGTATGCATGATACTGTAATTTGCAAATGTATTTTGCAAAATTTGTTGAAGTATATGCACTTCTCAGGAAAATCAAAAATACCGCGGTGTATTTTGCGGTACTATCGCTAGTCAAAATTATTGGCATTGTAATCACGGAGCTACCGCATCTATTGGTGGTCGGAAGACCTGTGTAGTCGAGAACCATTATGGTCAAACCAATGTGGTCGATGACCTGTGTGGTTGTAGATCGAAGTGGTCGAAACCAACGTGGTCGGAACTGATGTGATCGAGATCTGTGTAATCAAAACTAGTGTGGTCGAAACCGACGTGGTCGAGATCTTTGTGATCGAAGACCAGTATGGTTGAACCAAGATGGTCAGATCCGATTTGGTCGACATATATGTGATTGAAACCAACGTGGTCAAAGACCAGTGTTGTCAAACCAACATGGTCGAAACTGACGTAGTTGAGATCTGTGTGGTCGAAATCGACGTGGTTGAACTAACATGATTGATTAAATGTGGTTGAAGATTGACGTGATGGTCAGAGATCTGTGTGATCAAATATTGACGTGATAAAAAATCGACATGGTCGACGTAGTTGAGGCCTGAGTGGTCGAAACCAATGTGGTCAGAGACCAGTGTAGTCAGAGACCTATATGGTCGATCCAAACAACGTGGTTGAAGACCAGTGTGGTTGGAGACCAGCGTAGTAGCTCTGTGTGAGTGGTCCGATCGGCTCTTTGTGAGTGGTTTGATCAACTAGCAGTATTACCGGCTCTGTGTGAGTGGTACTTCCGATTTGTAGAACGTCTGGCTTGTGTAGTGGTACGTTTTTTTTCCAAAAAGACACTTATGTGGAGTCTTCTCGTCCTCGAGGAAGTCGGTAGTTCTGCACGAGTGCTGCAGTACTTCCGATGATCTGTAGTAGTAGCAGACTTTGCACGATGGAACTATCGGATTTACCTGCAATGGCTAGTTTTCTGACTGTTGCTGAGGGTAGTGGAAGTATCGCTCGTTTGCCTACGGTACTTCCAGAAATCCTGTTTTTCTGTTCCAACAACTAGTTTCGAGGTGTGAGGTATATATACCCCCTTGTGGCTGGTTGGAGAACAACTTTTGGCACTCTATTTCACTCTCTTGAGCTAGTGTGAGATCCTTCTCTCAATTATGCATGTGTTGCACCTTATGAGCAAGGAGGAAAGCTCTAGATTGCATGTATTGCATTTAGAGGTAGATTGTGTATCTACTTGAGCGGTGTGCATCCGTTGCACATGGTGAGAGTCAAGCAAGGAGCTTGAATTATTATTCTTGGAGTTTGCCGACTCCTAGATGGTGTTGGAGGCGTCATGCATGGTGATCTTCTTAAAGAAGATTGTAAGAAGACTTGACAAAGTTGTGAAGGTTGGAATTCACCTATCTGAAGCGGGAAAGAGCTACCACTAGTGTATCGAGGTGTTTAAGCTTAATTCGTGGAGCTGGTCCAATTCATTTGGGCTAACCTCAACGTGGACTATAAGAGACCAGCAAGTCTTCGAACACTAGGGTAAAAATCAACCGTGTTAATTGTGGTTTGTTTTTTTGTGTTCAATTTACATTCAAGTAGTTTTATTCATAGAATTAAATTGATTACTTGTTATTCTAGAATTGCAAACCTTAATATAGACTTATCTTGTTAGTGCACTTAGATGAACTCAGTTGTTTTAAGCGTTATTTGTGTTAAACCTTTTTGAGTTAAGCTTCCACATTATTTGCTTGATTTAACCAAATAGAAATTGATAATTAATTTGAGAAAAAAAATTTGAACCGCCTATTCACGCCCCCTCTAGTCGGCCTTCTCGATCTAACAGTGGGCCGGCAAACCTAACCTGAGCGAAACTTTCAACCCAATCAGCCAATTGAGCCAAGCCCAGTACTACGTAGCCTAATAACACCCAATCCAGCCCAACGTTATTTATTCAACCTGACCCTAACACTGTTCAACCCGACCTGCCACACAGTAAATGGGCCCAGCACTATTATTCAAATCTGACCAGCTAGGAATAGTGCCAACCCAGTACTATTCAATGGATCCATTACTATTCACCTAAAACCCGTTAAGCCTATTTATACTTGTTTTAGCCGTTTCGAACCCATCTAACCCATTTTCAACTCGGTTTGACCCAACCAAGCGCTGCTTAAACCCTGTCTTCCCCACCCACTTTCTTGTATGTCTTTTTGTGGATACTTTATTGTATTTTGTTTATAGCTTGTATTATGCAAAGTAGGAACTTATCTGTATAGAATCTAAAGCCTATGAAGAAGTGATCGAAGACCCTAAATGACAAGGCAAGTCACATGTTTTTTGTGATCTGTTGTGGTAGTCATAGCTCGCTGCCTGGTTGGTGTTCGGTAGTCGTAAGCCGTGGCGATCAATATTCATAGCCTTTGTGAGCAGTAGTCATAGCAATCTATTATGGTAGTCGTAGCCTGTGTAATCAATGGTCGTAGCGATCGGTTGTGATAGTCGTTGGCTTCTGGTAGGTACTCGTAGTCGTTGGTTTCGAGTGCCTCATTTCTTAAGCACCCAAGTACTCGTATCAGACTAGCCAGCGGTCTGACTGGCTTATGCTTGGCGGTCATACTTGCTTCTCTTGGTGATCTGAGATTGTTCTTTGGAATTCTTGGGGTTTTGGTCACGGTTTGACTTAGGTGTTGTTGCTAATATGCAGATGTGTTTATTGTTTGGTCCTAGGTTTAGCATACATTTTGCGTGCTGCATTGTATGGTTTAATTGTGCAAATTGATGACTTTATGTATTGTACGGTGCTACGTGATGGTGTGCTTATTGTTGTTAGTTGCAGGACTTTGGAGTTAAGTCATGGTGAGGCGTCGGATGATCGAGACTAGGCACAGGGTGGTGCTGAAGTCCAGAATGGTTAGAGAGACACTGAAGATGACTGAGGCTTGCGGGGTGGTTGCAAGCTAGGACGACGAGAAACCAGAGCAAGAGCTACCAATGGTGCATATGACAAGCGATGCACCAGGTGGACCGGGACTAGACTCAGAGAGGAGTCGAGGTCTAGACGGTCGAGAAAGCTGGGTGCCGTCATGTGTGAGAAGAAGCATGTGGTGCGCCAAGTGACTTAGGTCATTTGCAAGCGAGGACGGTTCGGTGGGATCTGGACACGTGAGAGGCTTGATGACAAGTCATTAGGGTCACATGGAAGATGGTGAAGCATAGGCAATGCTTCGTGGCAAAGGAAGCAGGAAGTTTCGAGGAAGGTGGTAGAGGGGTATTTTTGGTAAATTGCCCAGTACCGGAAAAGTGGTGGTGTGTGAAACCGCGGGATTGGCCTAAGTGGTTTAGGTTATATATGCACTGAAAATGTGAAGTGGATTAAGTGTTGATTCACTAATGGGTTAATGGTTGTAAGCCGATTTGAGAAGCATGCGTGAGTAAAACCCGGTGTTAGGTGGTGTTAAAGGGTTATCCCCGGTTTGGCCTAATGGGTGGATCCATTAGGTTTTGGTTTAGATTCTGAGCCTATAAAAGGGGAGAGGAGGTAAGAGCTAGGTTTTGAGAAGGTTGGCTAGGCCTTTTGGTAGCTAGCTCCTCCTCCCACCCATGGGAGTTAAGTTAGAGAGTGGGTATGTGTTCTAGCTTTAGAGCTCTGTCCTCCTGAGTAGAGTGGCTGTAAAACCAATCATCTTAAGTGAGCAATACTTCAATCTTTGATCTAGCTTTTATGTATCTTTTGTCTTATTGAGTTTGCTCTACTTTGGTTTGGTTCTTCCTCTGTTCTTTTCGGTTCTACTTCTCAGCTCTGTTCATTTCCCTTCTTGATCTTAGAGGTTATTTTTATTTGATCTTGTTGGTGATCTAACTTGCTGCATTTTGTGGGATCATACTCAAAGTCATCTTGGTTATTCTCTTCCCACGAGCATGGTCTGTTCGTCGTTTTCATCTCAAGTCTCTGTTTTGTGCACCCTTGATCAAATCACAAAAAGGTCATAACTTTGTTACTGAGTTTTCAATCCAAGACTGGATTAGCTTCCTAAGACCTTAAGTCTCTTGCATATAAAGTTTCACAACCATTTGATCTCTTAGTCAAAAAATTTGAGGATTTTAGATACGGTAGTCATGCATCTCCTCGGATGCTTGTAGCGTTTACGACCATCTAATTTTGACCGCTCAATGATCTTAGATCTTTTGGTCGTGGACCTCCACTACCTTTCCGAGTTGAATACTACCGCATTTGGTTATGACTGCTCAATGGTCTTCGACCACGCTGGTCATATGATTGCTTTTCGATTTTTGTTCATTCATCGATCATCGACCTTACTGGTTGAAGTTTGGCTTAGTTCGACCACCTTGGTTTCGATTACTCAATGGTCATAGACCACTCTGGTCATATTCGGAACTGTTACGACCACACACTGGTCTTCGGCCACATGTGTTTTCTGGCCACACTCTGGATATCGACTATGGAGGTGTCGACCATTCATTGGTCCTCGAACACGAAGGTTACAATCACGTTGGTTTTGTCCGCGTTGGTATTCGACCACTCATTGGTCCTTGACCACACTAGGCTTTCGACTGCACATGGGACATCGACCGCATCAGTTTTCGATAACGTTGGTTTCGACCACGTTGGTTTCGATCACATTGGTTTCAACCACATCGGTTTTGACCATACTGGTTTTGACCACGCTGGTTTCGACCACGATGGTTTTGACCACGTCGATTTTGACCACGCTGATTTCGACCACATCGATTTCGACTACGTTAGTTTTGACCACATTGATTTTCGACTACATTGGTATTCGATTGGCAGTCAATCTTTGACCATAGTGATTTCTGTCCAACAGTTGAGCTCCAATTGTGTACGTTGGCTTCCATCTGATACAACCACGTTGTTTTTCAGACGAGTGGTCGTAACTCGACCATGTAGTGCTCTGATATGGTAGTACTGAGCTCTGTTTTTCAAGTAGACTTCATATCCCAATCTTTATCGCCTATCTGGTCCTACATAACCACTCAACCATCATTTGGTAAGCTTCAAATCATTATATATTATATTTTGTTACAAACGACTTGTTGAGTATTCTATATACTCATGGCTATATCCATATTTGCTCAATTGGTAAAGATGAGCCGTATTAGCCAGAAGTACTTGAAGGAGAATTCTTCGACGACTTCATGGATCAGGACTTCACTTCACAATCGATTGCCTGTGGACATGTCAAATGGTTACATGTTTATCGTTGTTTTTCGTTGCTAGTTTCTTAAGCCCTTTCAGCTATTATTTGTAAGCTTGGTCATAAGGTCGTAACTCTGATAATTAATAATATTTAAGTCTTTCTTAATTAATCGTGATCATGACTGATACTTCATCTATATTTCTACTATGTGCACTAGCATGATCTTAGACTGTGCAGAATATACAGAGAGTCCGAATTTACATATTCGGATCTTGACAATGAGTTGATCACGTTGTGGTACTCCCTTGCAACTTGGATGTTTGGGCATTTTTGGTCCTGTGCAGCACAGTAATACTAGAAGTAGCCCTTGGTGTATGCAAGACTAATTGTTGAAGATTTGAACCTAGGCCAATCATTTCCATGGGCTGGTTGGAATTTTGACGTTTCTATGAAGTTTCGAAATCATCCTTTCGCATAGAACATTAGAGCTGTGCTAACTTGGCCTAGCATTTCTTTTCTGGGAAGCACGGTTCGCTGTTGACTGCGGTCGACCATGGCTTGGCCCTGGCTTGAAAAATGACCTATGATTCGGGTCCTGGCCTAGCATGAAGCCAAGGGATTTGTTCTTTTAAGCTATGGTTGATGGTTTTTATTTATATTTTTTGATATGACGGTATACACTATTTTGATCTTAAGAAACCATTTGAAGAAGCGGTTTTGAGAAGTCACTTGAAAAAACGATCTATTTATTTTAGGTTCTCCGAAAGTGGAAACCAAAAAGTCGTAAAAGTTAAAAAAGAACAAGCAAAAGATTAGGGATGTGCTTGGAAAACTTGGGCCACAGCTGATTAGGGCCCAGCTTAGCCCAAAACCTAGGGCCTGACACCTCTGATGGGCCAAGCCTGGCATTGGATTCGCGTGTTAAAGCAAGTTTGCTCCGGTCTACTTTCATATAGGTATCTAACAACTTTAGGGGTGCTGGATTGGGCTAAAAATAGTGGATTATGGCTAAAACTATACTATAGCCAACTAAAATTACACTGCAGATAAAAGTGCCTTATTTGATGTAATTAAATTTTAAAAAAATAAAATAGAAAAAATATGTTAGCTCACCACAGACAACGCAAACGAATACCAAAAAAGAACCGGCAAAAAAGCTAAAAAAAGCCAAAAGTTCAGAAAAAGACGAAATTTATGAATAGTAAAAAATAAAGGCAGAAACTCAAGCTAAAATAAGCGGATATGGAAGAGAGGTAAACTACAGTAGTTATTTGCCTCAAGTTACAATGGGGGCACTCTTCCAGCAAACGTCACAAACTTTTTTTGGCTAGCTTCCGTGACAAGTGGTCCCAGTCAATTGTTTAGCCCGTATTGCCTGTTTGTTGGAGACGGGGGTAAGAAGCAGCGATCCCAGGCACACAGTAGATGAGCTACAGCTCGCTCATCTGAATGGTCCTCAGATGTGGGCGCCGACAGGGCTATTTGGAACGTAAGAATTTTATTGAAATTTCATAAGATTTTTATAAAAATAGTTGAATTCTCGCAAGATTTGGAAAACATTCTCGCGTTCCAAAGGAGGTCTTAGTCTTAGCGAGTCTGTGATCGGTTGGAGAGAAGGCAAGCAAAGTTACCTGGCTCAATCTCAGCCCTTTAACTGTGAAGTAATTGAGTGACTTACGGATGGGCCCAATCTCATCCCCTTCATGTACTGGGCAGTACGAGTACGTCGTGTTCTCAGCGATTCCTTTTGTATACTTGCCCAAGGTGAAACTGTGCGCAGACAAAAGGCATCGATAAGCCATGCCCGTGGTTAAATACAAAAAGGCTTAGAGGTGTTTGTAGTGGCTGTAAAAGATGATTTTTGGCTGAAAATATATAGTAAAGTATAAAATAAGTGGTTTTTAGAAGAGGGATGAGCGATGAAAAAAGTGAGAGAGAGATATGTGTGCGTGAGGCGAGAACGAGATGAGTGGGGTACGTGATACTCTCGTGACTTATGTCTTATCCTCAGAGCAAGACGGAAGCAAGAGAAATGGAGAAACTACTTTGAGAAGTTAGATGTTTATATTGGCTTCTGATTTCTATAAGCAGAAACCAATACGACACCCCTTACATGTGGGTCCACATGTGAGTGTTTTGTTTTCATTTCCTTCCCTTTTTAAATAATGATCACATATTCTAATTTGCATATAAATGAAAGCTTAAGTTGCTGAAGAACTAGATTATAAATTTAATTAATGCACTTATCACACACTGGCTTTCAAATTATTTGGAGAGAAAAAAAGCTATCTAACAGCGATGTCCTAACCATCCGGCAGCAGGGCAGAAGACTACAAGTGAATTAGCAAAAAACAATGAAGTCCGAAGCGTCTACCGATTTCGCCATAACCCTATTTTTCTTTTCTTTGATTCCTCATGTAATTTCATCAATTAATTTTAATTTAACCGTTGAAAAATCCTTGGAAGTAAGGCAGGCCACAGCAGAAGGCACCAACAGTAGCTAATGATCAACAAGTAAGGGGAGAAAGCTGAAAACTGTTACTGCCCAGTCAACAAGCTCTACCTGAATGAGGGCCACGATTCCATATTCTGATCTACAACTTTGATTGGTTTCGAAAAATTCTCATGTTCCTTTCATCGAGAGGTTCAAACATGTGTGGAGGTACCGGTCACGCTGCAACCGGTGCTGAAGTGGAACCTGGGTGGTGGCGTCTTGTTCTTATTTTACTGTATAGCCGCGGTAAAACTTGTTCCAGGCAACATGATCTTCCCGTCCCCTCCTCCATCCATACAGAGACATCAGTCTGTCTTTTCTGTCCTCAATTTTTGGCTGCCACCACATTCACTAGCCACGTAGGCGTGGCGCCACGCCACGCCAGCCACTGTGTGGACCGAAGTAAAAGAGACGAAAATTCGCAGGGAAAAGAAAGCGCAGGGGTTTTTTCGCCAAAAATAAAGGGCCTTTTCGCAATAAAAGGAGAGTGAAGGGGCTTTTTCACAAAAAATCGAGGGCCTTTTTGGAAGGAATAAGGGCCAAAATAAAGAGACGATAATTCGCAGGGAGCTCCATAAAAAAATCGGCAGCACATGCATAATTTCGGGGAAACAAAGGGCTTTTTCAAAAAACGAGGACCTGTAAGGATTTGTACGTAAATAAATAAGGGCCTATACGTAATTTTGAAAACCGCGGGCACTATCTGCAAAGTGGAGGGCCAAAAAAGCGCCAGGACCTTTTCGCGATAACAGGGGACCATTACATAATTTCGGAAAACGCAGGGCTTGTTCGCAAAAAGGTCACCGGACCGCACGCAAAAATCGCCACGCACGCGCGGCGCGCGCGCAGGGGCTGACGTGGGAGGGCTCTCCGCTCGCGCTTTCCCCGGATCGTAATAGACGGAGTATTCGTGAGCAGTGAGCAAATTATGTACTTCCTATTCAATTACTTTGTTTAGTATTGAGTTACATAGTCTGTAAGAATAGTATGCAGAAGTACCAAAGTGGTGCGAAAATTATGCAATTCTAAATTTGATATTTAGTTACATAGTCTACAAGATCTAATCATGTAAATTACTCGAAAACCATGTAAATTGCTCGGCATTAGAATACTTCATACACATGGTATGCAAATGTAATACCACTAAAATGCCAAAAGAAGAAAAGTGATAAATAAAACAATCAACGGGAGAATATAGGAAATAAAGTAGAGTTTTGCCGTCAGACCCATGGCTTTAGAATGCCGAATAAAAGTAGCGCTCACAGAGGTTTCCAGACCGTCTGAGGCCGGTCGGCGCCTCTCGCTATTATGAGTTTCGTTATTCGGCAGAAAATTTAATCAACACTCACTTTTACCGACTTATCTGCCGAAGTAGAAAAAGAAAAGCCTCCAAACAGTGCAGAGCCACCTTTGGACCAAAAGGTCCATGAGGCACATGACCAGTCAAGGCTAAAATGGGAAGGGCAAACTTGGCAATGCGCAAAGTAGTAGGAGAAGCCAATCGAAGCTCCTTCTTCAGCGTAGTCCACCAGCATGTATAGTGCACAAGCATTTCCCTCATTTCATATCCCCAGCCGCGAGCAAGCTAGGCACAAGCCAGATTCTTATTGTCACTCCATATTCCAGCCAAGGCCAAACACCACCACCCCTCGGCCAAGCGAAGAGGAGGTGAGGAAGAGGAAGCCCGTAGGAGGAGGAAGAGCAAGGGCGCGCCCAACCACGACGGCAAGAGAAGGGACCAACTGAACCGCAATGCAGCCATCACCATCGTCGTCCACGATCCTTGCCAATCCTCAGCCGACAAATAGTAGGCCTTTCTCTTCACCTTACCTCTTAGCACGGCCGAGAGAACCACAGCCGGCTTGGCTTTCATGCCAATGGCGGTGGACCAGCAACCACTGTCGCGCACCCTTGAGAGGGAAGACGTACTCCCTAGCGTATGCCTCCCTCAGCAAGTTCCATCGCGACGGCAATATTAGGCCTTCCCAATATCATGGATGGCAAAACAAAAGTAGGCAAATGTAGTAACCAAATCAAATACGTAGAAAAGGGGATGGAGGGAAGAGCTATTAGAAGAACCGACCGGTTGTATGCCATGGCCGATGAGCTGGAGGGTAGGGGCCCGAGCCATGGCATCGGCGGTCAGGCAGGAGTAGGCCGATGACGAACTGAACCCAAGTGTCCGAGCATAGGCCCATGGAAGTTGCTGGCGATGCAGTAGCCGGGCCAGAGGAGGGGAACGGTGGCCTAGGGCGGAGCCACGCGTGAGGGGTGGCGGGGCGCATGCCGGTGATGAGGCCGGGCGGTGGCGACCCCAAGGCCAGTGTGCCCACAGCACCCAGGGGGCAGCGCCAAGCACCTTGCCGCACATGCGCAGAGGGGAGGTGGTAGATCCGATCCCGGTTTACTGAATCTGGGCAAAGGGTGATGGGGTAAGAAGCAGCGGCGGGGTGGGCGCTCAGCACCAGAGGTCAACGGTGCTCGGTGTGGTTGCGCCATGGAAACTGGAGTCGTGGGCGACGGTTGAGTCGAGAGAGAGAAAGAGAGAGGTGGAAGGCGGAGCTGTAGGAGAAGGGCAGAGGACCTGGCCAGCGGAGGCTCGATGGCCGACAGCGAGGAAGGGCCGGCGCACCCAAGTGCGCCGCAAGCCCAGCCACACACCTGGAGAGAGAGAGCAAGAAATGGGGAAGGATAAGGCCGGAAAGAAAAGAGGAAGAAAGAGAAAAAAGAAAAGAAGAGGGAGAAGAAAAGGAAGGGAAAAAATAAAAGAAAAGAGGAGAAAAAGAAAAAAAAAATGGGATTTGGTATCTGCGCGACTGGTCCTTAACCCCGAACGTTCTAGGCCAGCGTTAGATCTTATGTGTAGAATCGATGTTGTTCATTCAAGCGCTTGTACCGAAATTCTATTCTGAGTCGAGATTATCTGCCTGTTCAGTTAAGGATCTGGAATCGATGCCGCCTGCACCTCACTCCGCTCCACTTGGTTAACAAGCAAGTGTATGGTAGAGCGATAGACTGTAGAGTTTATGGAATATGTGATGTTTCCATTATATGATTGTGCTTATATGGAAGTTCAATGTTACCCGACATAATGAAGTATTGATGATGACAATGGTAATAGAGCGAGGTGAGCAGCGATGCCTCCCTAACAATAGTATTACTGATGAACATGGCAATGATAATAACAATGGACATCTGCATTTGCATCATGTGCACTCAAGAGTGAGGGCGGTGAGAAAGTCTTTAGCTACGAGTAAAACTAGTTGACTAATCTGGAGTGCTCTTGAGTAAAACATGTTTCGGTAGGCCTCCACGGGAGTGGAGAGACCCCTGTGCCGATCAGGGCGGGCCCAAATTTTGAGTGAACATCGATGGGTGTTCATCGCACTAATGGTATGACAATACAGGAACATAAAATAAAAATATGAACAGGATAATGTATGTGGAGAATGTTATGACTGCTTAAATTGCTTACATATTTTGGTAGTGTTTATCGTTCTGTTATGTACTTACTGAGTCTCCGGATTCACTCTTGCTTTATTTAGTTTTTTAGGTGAACGTTGAGGATGTCATGCACAGGCGGGAGTAGCAGATGAATAATTTCATATACTTGCAGTACTTCACATATCAGCTTTTGTTAGTATATTTAACTCCACTAGTATGTTAGAATAGTTGCTTAAAAATAGTATGGTGTAAGTGACGCTGCTTTATGAACAAAGTAGAGTTTGTTTAAAATGATTAGCGGTTGTTTAAAAATAGTATTATTATATAATGATGATAGCACTCTAGATCTAGAGAATAATCGGGATGTTACAGCAAACCTAACCGACGTCACTAGTCATCGCTGTTCAGCGCTGCCGCTACACACGGAACGCAGCCCGCACCTCCGTAGGACGTTCTACACTGGCCCCAAAGCCATCAACAGCGTGCCGTGCTCTTCGCCACTGCCACGGCGAGATGATTGCAATGCTGAGCGGCCAGGCATGGCACGTGCAGACTCCGGTATTGTGGTTTCCGTCGTTGTGGGCAAGCAATAGGAGGAACAATAAGCATTAGGATTTAGGACTTTAAACGATTCTACATCTAATTTGATAATCTAGTAAAATTACCTAGCTACCCTTCAACCAATTGTTTAAATTGATTGCTGGCCTATACCTTGGCAGCGATCAACATGGCTGCAGCAACAGTGCTGCGGGCTTATTTGTCATTATTCATAAGTTTCGTCTTTTTCTGAATTTTTGGCTTTTTGTTGAGTTTTTTTGCCGGTTCTTTTTTGTCCCGTATTTGTTTGTATTATACGTAATGGGCTAACATATTTTTTATATTTTTAAATTTTTTTAAATTTAATTATGTTAAATAAGCCTCTGTCAGCTACAGTGCTTTTTTCAGTCAGCTACAGTGTTTTCAGCCATAAGCCATGAGCTTTTCAGCCGAACCGATCACCCCCCCTTAAGTACCTTTCATAGGTACCTTTAATTATGGATCATTGGATTATATGTAATTGTTCAACCTGAAAATTTAATTCTGAACTCTACATATATACCTATTAGTCACATGATCACTAGCTAGTATATATATAGCACATTGTTGCATCACATCCATACACGAATAGTTAAAATAGAGGAGCACATATTAATAAGCAGCATACGTAAGTCTATAAGACCAAGTTTTATACAAATAGGCCGACCATCTAAATAGTTCACGTTAGGAAATACTTGCAGTGGAAATAAATGATAATTAAAAACAAAAGGGCCCACGTGGTATGCCATAACCCACAGGAAACTGACTAATGCTTTAGTACTCAGCATCATCATCACCAAATCCTATGGTATAAAAGTAGCTAACTGAGGGATATTCTTATTTTTGCTTTGATGATGGTCAACAAGCAATGGAAGTACAAAATTGGACTCCGCAAGGCTTTAAAACAACATATATAACATATGTAAGCTGACACAGGTGGCTATCCTAACTAGTTTATTTTTGCATAAAGCAATGCTTTATTTGCATAGACATAGTACTTTCTAAAGAGCAAGTTGTAAGAACATTTGAGATTGATATGAAATAATAATTAATAAAGTAAATTACATGAAAGAGTAATCATATGGCTATCCTTTACCATAGCATTTATCCATTCAGGAATCCTTTGCCAAAATCTATCTACCATGGATTCCCACCATCCATACTATTCCCAAATCTATTTTTAGAAAACCATAAATTCTAAGTAAGTGTGATAGTCAAATTTGCCTGTAACCGAGGGCACAACTATTCAAATAGATTATATACTCCGTCGAGGTTGTATATTTTACCCACAATATATGATCATCTCACCATGTCATCCATCTTTCACGATACAAAATGTATCCAATTTGAGTGATCATAACAAGGTCTTTACCGTGACAACCCAAAAATTTCCAAAACTCATAAATGTCTCTTTCATTCTTTAAGTGCTTTGCCTTGATTTTCCTTATGTTTTCTTGGTCTTGTTTCTTTCCACTTCTTTCCCTAGCCTTCTCTTAAGATTCCCGAGCAATCGGAGCCTCTAAAGCCTTCTTCTTTGTCTTCGGAGTACTTAGCTCTGACTATATCTTCTGACCAAAGCCCTTGACCAACGGCAGTCGCCACACCCGAGCACCAGCCATCAATCCTTTCTTGGAGTTCTGACCGCACGCTGGTCCCTCCGCCCTGTTGTATCGCCTTGTCTATCCAGCACCAGCCTCGTTTTTTTGTTGTCTCCTTACTGTCCTCGTGCATGAGCAATTATGCACTGATAGAGCAATCTTTGGGTTTGTTAGCTGTGTCCAGTACTTCAGTTTTATTCAAATATTTCAAGACTTATTATTAGCAAAACAGTTTTATCAAGTTAATGGCCTGGCTTGTGGACGTTTTGGGCAACTACATCACTTGCTTTCTACTTCAACTGCTACAGGTAGTTAAGGCAGCTATATTGCCTGCATTTTATTCTAATTGATAGCAACATATCTACAGGTCGTCCTTCTGCAGCTTCTACTGCTCCTCGTAAAGGTTTTGATATGAAATTAGTCAAAACACAGAAGACGAATCAGTTCCTATAATCTTCGAAAGCTGAAGGAGAAGTCATTTTGGAGGATGTACAGCCAAGTTCAGTTCAGTCAAGGTCGTCACCTCTTCCACCAAGTGATCCTATCACAGTGACTATTGAAGAGCAGCTCAATGTAATAATTAAAAGAGATGGAGTTGTTAGTAACTTTGATGTTCAATGAACCCTTGCTCTTCATGTCCTTAACGATGCAGATGAATTTATCCAGTTGCAGGTAACATTCTTTCCGAATCTCTAGCATTCTACTTGGATGCTTTTTGTGTATGGAAATTTTGATACCTGAAGAAGAACAAAAGAATATAAGAACATTTTATTGTCTTTTTCGTGTGAATCTATTGTGATATTGTACTCTATAAATAAATAGAATATTTTAATTCTATTGCGGTCCTTCCAGCTAAGATAATTCCTGTACAGCTCCTTTTTCTAGCTAAGATCTTACTGATGTCATTCACTTGCATTTATGCTTCTAGTACCATGTATTTATTGCTAATGTGCAACCTTATTGCACAGCATTATGCTTAATCATATTGTCCATGTTACAATTGGTAGGAACTGTTTTTTCTATTATTTTGTGTGTTGTAGATTGAAAACCAAGATTTACCTGGACTTAACTTCAAAACACACCCCAATATCAACAAGGAATTGTTTAATACTTTCTCCGCTCCAAAGTATCGTGTGGTCAAGCTTTGACTATGAATATATATTAAAATATATAAATTGAATACATAAAAATAGTATCATTAGGGGGGTGATCGGTTCGGCTGAAAAGCTCATGGCTTATGGTTTGAAATCATCAGAGTTGTGAAAAAACACACATGTGGTGTGAGGCTTATTTAGCATAATTAAATTTAAAAAAATTTAAAAATATAAAAAAATATGTTAGCCCATTACGTATAATACAAACAAATACGGGAAAAAAAGAACCGGCAAAAAAGCTCAACAAAAAGCCAAAAATTCAGAAAAAGACGAAACTTATGAATAATGCCAAATAAGCCCGCAGCACTGTAGCGCAGCCATGTTGATCGCGCCCCTAGTCTTACAAAATACTTTTGTAATATATATTTTTATTATTTTTGCTAGTATATTATAATAATAAATTATAGTTAAAGTCTTATATTAGAGACCGTAAAAAGTTAAAAACAACCTACATTTTAGAAGGGAGGGAGTAGTCAGCAAGTTGTGGTCGCAAAAGATCCAACTAGACCTTTCCCTAGTGGTCAAAATGAAACTCCGCTGGGGAAATGGAGAATCCAGGGGGATGAATAAGTCGGCACCTCTGTCAGCTGCACAATCATTTATTCACTATGTTCTCTTATGGTATCTATTAATTTGGACATTCAGTGACTTGCTCTTGTTTTGTGTAGTCAATTTCTGGCCATCGATATCTGGAAATGAAACATATGTTAACATTGAATATGAAGCTTCTGAGAAGTTTGACTTGCACAATGTTGTCACATCTATTCCTCTGCCTGCACTTCGGCAGGTTCCAAGTGTTAAGACAAATAGATGGAGAGTGGAAGTGATTTTTCGAGTTCCTCTTTAATTTACTTTTTCGTAATGTTTACATTACTAAAAGAATCTTGCAAAAATTCTTAGTGAAAATTTTTCTACATTTATATGAGAAGCGTGCATTTGCAAATCCAGGCTATGCATGGCATTTGGCTTTTGTAGTCTAGGTTCCTAGCATAATTTTTTCCCCTCTTTTTTGGTAGCTAGGGCCACAACAGTGTACGGTCATCACCACATTCAGTGTTAATGTTAATATTAACAAATACCTTGTGAGAACTTGCATTCTAGCCATTGTTCTTACCACTGGTGTTCCAAACTGTTAGGGATCGACTGGGTGGAAGTAGTGTTGTTTTGTGATCCAAATTCTATACATTAGGCTAGCTTCTGGACGGAGCGTAGCGAGGTCGTCGCCGACCATTGTGCAAGGCCGTGCACCCGGGGGCGCTGAGGGAGTGCGGGGCGAAGCCCCGAGATGGATTCTAGTCGAATTAGGGTTTCCTGTTATATATATTCCAGTAAGCGCCGTTTGGGATATGAGATTAGAGTTGTAAATCCCCGGCATTGTAACCTCACCCCGATATAGTGAAGATTGTTGCTGGCTGGCGCTCGTGGTTTTTTCCCTCTCGCATTGGGAGGGTTTTCCACGTTAAAATCTCGTGTCTCTCTGCGATTGATCTTGTTTACTTCGTCGTTCCTCCGCCGTCGCGTGTAACAAGTAGAGCTTAACATTTATATCCTATATGGCAATATACTAGATAGTACTGAAAAAGCTATGGTGTCATTGTATTATTATCATTTTCTTACGTGGGATACACCATTATAAATTGCACCGTCTTCCTTTTGAAGCCTTCAGCTGCATATATTTCTTGCTTCTCATGTTTTTTGTTGTTATCCTAGCACTTTTTATCAATTAGTTGTTACACTAGCTGGTCACGCATTCTACCCTGAGCTTCTGGTCTTGCATCGTGCAACCATTGCGATTTTCTATTAGAAAAGGTCCATTTGACCCCTTTAAACTATTCCCTTTGAACTATTCGGGATATTGAACCTCCTTAACTATTGATACCGTTTATTTTACCCAATAAACCAAAACAACCTGTTGATACTGATTGTTGAGAGCTTCAATAGCTGACTTCGTAGTTTATAATTGATTTCTAGACTTTGTAAAGAGTTTATGGGGTCAAATAGGCGTTTCCATTTTGTACTCGATGAAATTTGGGATAGCATTTATGGTTTTAGGCCAATTATGTGCCAACCTGTCAGGTGATATTATGATACAAGAAACGTGCCCTTGGAGACAATTTTCCAGTGTTTCTTGCCGATCTATGATGTCAATGATGTAAATAGCCCCCGCCACGCTAGTATGTCACGCCACAGCCATGTAGGACGGTCAACTAGTAAACTAGCCCTGGGGAGGTTTTCAGTTCTGAGAAACTTGGCCTGAGTCTGCAAACCTAGTTCATTAGTGGACACTCTCTATATTAATCTATAAATAGGGGATCCTTGTTGTCATCTCCCATACCTTTTGAGAAACAAAAACAATAAAGAAGGAGCCCCTCATCTCTCTGTGTTCAATTCTTGTATTATACTGTGATTACTCTGTGTTTGATCCATCTACTTTGGCATAGGAGGAATTGATCCGACTGGACTCGCCAACGACGGTTCCTCAATATGTTATCAGCACGGGTCGCTCTGGTGAATCGCAAGGTAAATTTCGTAGATTAAAATGTCTAATCTAGATCGCTTTAAATTCCATAAAATTTTTACTTTCTAGATTATTTTCTACGGTGTAAATCCGTTCTAATCGACTGCGAGCAACCTTGAAATCGCCAGCACAATGTCGATCGGTAGATTACATGAAAGAATAGATGTTGATTGTATCGTAGATTGAAAAAAATAAAATCGACGAGTTGCCGCCTGCATGCGGCCGTGCGCACCGAGGTCGTACCGCCTGCAAGCGGTCCTGTCGCCATGCACTGACGTCGGCCCCAGAGTGGCCGCCGTCGCCTGAGCTCCCGCAGCCGCCAGCCCTATACAGCCACCGCGCGTGAGTGCCGCGCCGACCCGCAGTCTCGCTGGATCGCCGCCAACCCCGCATGGCTGAGCCGCCGCCGGTTTTGAGACGAGCCGCCGTAGGCCCCACATGGCTGGGCTGCCTCAGTTGAGCACCATCGTCGGCTTCACACGAGCCGTCGCATGGCGCATCGCCGCCGCAGTCGCTTGCCACCGCTCGAAGCCCCACACCGCCGCACGAGGCGCTACCCACTGATGCCACTCGGGCCCCGGGCTGCCACCGCACCGCCACTCGGCCGCTGCTGGCTTGGAGCTGCACCGCTTCTCGACTGTCGCCCACATGCAATATAAGCGTCGGCCCGCACGACCGCTCCACGTAGTCAAGTGCCGTCGGCCCTTGCACACCGCCCCGGGTGACGCCGACGCCACCGCTCCCGCACGAGCACTGTCGTCGCCCCGGGTGAAGCCGGCACCGCCGCATCCTGCATGAGCGCTGCCGCTCCGCACGAGCCATGGCTGCCCGCTGCCACCAGAAGTGAACAGGGGTAGGAGAAACCCTACCCCTTCACCCTTGAACCGGATTTACTTAGGCCGAAATGGGCCGAGAACTTGGGCCCAGTTCGGAAAAAAGAGAGTAGAAAAGGGAGGGGTCGGCTCCTAGATTTTTACAAAAAGATCCTCCAAAAATCAGAATTGAAAATTTGCGGATAAGCCCTTGAAAATTTGCAGAATTTACTGAAAATTCATATTACAGCATAAAAGGGCCTCAGAAATACAAATTTTGAATTGTTTTTAACATTTGAAGTATGTTTGGCACTGTTACATTACTTTTTATGCTTTCCTGTATTTATTTACTATTTTGATTAATTGTAATTATTTGAATTGCATTTAATTGCTGAAATCAACAGTAAAATTATAGAAAATGCATAGAAAATTCTAAAACATTATGAGAATTCTTTTATACCATTGTCCAATTTATTTTATGCATATTTACATGCAGTAAATTTATATATTCCTTTCATGCATGTGTAGATGACAAGCATCACGAACCGGGAGTTTGACGAGTTGGCCCATCATGGGCAAAATTATTTGACTTGGGCTTTCAACATCGAGATCGTACTTGGAACCAAGAAGCTCCGTGTTGCCATTGGGATTGGTGCATCGGAAGATGCTAAACCCACACGTGAGGAAAATGATCAGGCACTTCACTTCCTCAACCACCACTCTGTCTCACTCTCAAGAATGAGTATATGGCAGAGAAGAACGCGCTAGCATTGTGGACTGCACTTAAGAAGCGGTTCAAGAAGCTAAAGTACACCATTCTTCCTTAGGCAGAGCAAGAGTGGATTCGACTAAGGTTTGCCGATTTCAAAACGGTCAGGGAGTACAGCTCTGCTCTGCACAGAATTTGTACTAATATTCAACTTTGTGGCAGGAAGATTACAAATGAGCAGAAGATTGACAAGATCATCTCCACCTTCCACCCCAATGCAGTGTAGTCTGTGCGCAATTATCGTCAAGACGTCTACAAGGAGTATGCCCAATTGATTGATATCATGCAAGTTGCAGAAGCTCAGAATGAAGTTCTCCGTATGAACTTTATCACACAACCATCTGGAAGCTCTGTTGGTCATGAGGCTAACGCTAAAAGCTACAAGGTGCGGAAGTCTATAATGAAGAAAAAGGGAAGGAATGGCAAGGACGCAACCCAGAAAAGGAAGTCAAATGCTCCACAGGAGACCGAGGCCAGTAAGCCAAAGTGGGACGACAAGCCCTATGGTCAGCAAGACCAAACCTACTACAAGTGTGGCAAGTAGGGGCACTGATCGCGCATTTGTAAAGAGCTGCAACATGTCGTCGATGTCTTCCAGGCCAAGGAAAAGAAGGGCGTCAAAGGGCAACATGAAACCCACTTTGCCTTTGTTGAGGGGAAGAGCTCTCAGCAGCTGCCTGCACTATTGGAGATCGACTCCACTCCTGCAGCGGCACCCCCTCTTGAAATTGCAACTGTCGTCGCCATGATTTCCCAGGAAGAACATCTCACCCCTGAGAACATAGCAGCAGAAGTCTTTGGCTCTTTAGCAGATTCAGTCTAATGCACAGAATGTATTTAGACTTTAATTGTCATTTATTTAATGTGTGGAAGGAATAAGCTAGATTTTGCATTGTCGGTACTCAAACAATTTATTTTCTCGTGATGGTTGGATGATATTGAATAATTCATTCACTTATTTAGTTAATAATGGCATAATATGTTCTGATATTCAAAGTATTTTATTTGTGTGATTGATTTTATTCTACTACATATTAATAAAGTACTTTATATTAGAACGCGTGTGACGCCCTATGGAGGAAGTGTGCTTAGTTGACAACGGCACAACGAATACCATCTTGAGAGAGACAAAATTCTTTCAGTCGATTAGCAAGAATACCGACGGCCTTACAATAATCGCCGGTAGTGATGCTTGTATAGTACGCTCAGGAAGAGCTACAATTATACTCTCAATGGGCACAACTTTGGTCATTCAAGAAGCCTTATTGTACCCAAAATCAGCTAGAACTCTCCTAAGTTTCAAGGATATTCACGCTAACAGTTTCCAAGTTAAGACTGAAGAAGAGTATGGTAAGGAATACCTACTCATTACAAAGCGTGAAGTAAATGGGAAAAGGGTATTAGAAATATTTCCTTTATTTGAAACTGGGATATACTACACTAATATTAAGGCATCCGCAGCCTCTTTTGTCTCTAGCATGATAGATTAGGCCACCCAGATCTTAGGATGATGAGAAATATAATTAATAATTCACAGAGACATAACATCGATGTAAATAGTTTTTCAAATCAAGAAAATTTTGTGTGCCCCGCATGTGCCACCAAAAAATTAATTATTAGACCTTCTATTCTGAAAGTGAAGGATAAAGTCACTACATTCCTCGAACGCATTCAAGGAGACATTTGCGGTCCTATACAACCCCTGTCAAGGCCATTTAAATATTTTATAGTGCTCCTCGATGCTTCCTCGAAATGGTCGCACGTATATTTATTATCTACGAGAAATCATGCTTTCGCAAAGCTGATTTTGCAGATAATTTAAATTAAAAATAATTTCCCTGATCATCACATAAAGTCCATCAGAATAGACAATGCTAGAGAATTTACTTCAAAGGCATCCAATGATTATTGCATGGCAATGAGAATTAAGTTGAGCATTATGTACCGCATATCCACACCCAGAATGGACTAGTAAAGGCATTAATTAAGGAATTAAATCTATTGCCTGGCCACTTTTGCAGAATTGTAATTTGCCATCTACATTTTGGGGACACGCAGTCTTGCATGCAGCAACTCTCATTAACTTTAGACCATCGACATATAACATCCATTCACTAATGCAACTAGCACAAGGGTCATCACCAAAAATTTCTCATCTTCGGAGGTTTAGGTGCAAGGTTTATGTATCTATACCCCCTCCACAGCGTACAACAATGGGCTCTCTCCGAAAGTTTGGGATATATGTTGGTTATGAGAGCATCCATAATCAGATATTTAGACCCCATAACAGAAGATTTGCATACTGCACGTTTCGGTGATAGTATATTTGATGAGGATAGTTTCCCGACATTAGGGGGAGAAAATCAACCCCTTAATGAAAAATGCTGGAAAATTACGTGGTAAGCCACAGGAATCAATGCACATAACTCGCGCACTAGTGAAGCAAACAGAGAAGTCCAGAAGATCATTGACCTGCAAGCATTAGCAAAGCAACTGCCTGCACGTAATGCACCAGAGGGTTGAAATACCGAAGAAAGCTGAAGATATCCCTAATCCCGTCCAGAGGCCTCAGAATAAAAGGATGAGAACTCCAGCCCCTCGAATCCCAAGTAACTGGGGATGCCTGGTAAAAAAGGATAAGAAGGACTTTAACACAGCCAATCACTGAAGTTCCCTAGAACTAGAAGGGGAGCCAGTTGAGACCTAGAATCAGTATGGCACCTTCAAAAAAGGGCATACTGGATCTGAACATTCCCATGGAGGGAGAAATCAGCATGGATGTATGCGCACACATCGGAGCTGAAAAACTAAAGAGACTTACCCCTGCACTTAGAAGGAGTGGTGAACAAGTAGAAGCACTAGAAGAACCAATCCATGATGAAATAGCTATAAACTATGTGTATGCAGGAGAATCTATGAATAGGACAATTGCCAATGTTGATGTTTATTTTGCAAAGAAAATTACCACAATCATCGATCTTGATCCAGAGCCTATATCGCTCACTGAATGTAAGAAAAGATCAGATTAGAAGGATTGAAAAAAGGCAATAGAAACTGAATTATTAACTTTGAACAAAAGAGAAGTGTTTGGGCCTGTAAGCCGCACGCCTCCCCATATGCACCCTGTAGGGCATAAATGGGTATTTGTTCGAAAGAGAAATGAAAGAAATGGAGTTGTAAGATATAAAGTAAGGCTTGTTGCACAAGGTTTCACCCAACGACCGGGAGTTGATTATGAAGAAACCTATTCCCTGGTCATGGGTGATATTACCTTTAGATATTTAATCTCAATAGCAGTAAACCTGAATTTAGAAATAAAATTGATGGATATGGTAACTACATACCTTTACGGAGATTTGGATTCAAACATTTATATGAAGGTGACTGAAGGTATCTGTAACATCCCAAATTTTGGAATGTTCGAAAATTTTGAATAAGTTATAAATTCTATTTGCATCTTATTAGCACTTGACGTTTTTGCCGAAATTTTATTTGGATTTTCCCAAGTGTTGTGCTAAACAAAATAATAACCGAAAATAATTCTCAAATACAAATAAGAATTGTGATGATAAAAGATACAAAGTAGTTTAAAATGTGAGTTAAAAATACCAAGAACCAAAATCTAGGAAATCTCAAATATCCATGGGGATCCTAAACTCAAAATATAATAAATCGAAATTCGGATATTCCAAAAATAAATTATATATACACACAATTCAAAATAAAATAATATCGAAATCGAAATCCCAAGGCAGACTAAATGATATCGAAAATAGAGGAATATTATGATTTGATACCCAGATATTTGAATCAAAAGTTGAATTAAAAAAACCCAAAATTTGCTAGAGCCCTTCATTTTCTCTCATTCTTTTTCCCATTTTTCTTCTCTCTTACACGTGGGCCCTTTCTCCTGCCCCTGCTCCTCCTTTATTTTTCATTCTTCTCCCTCCTCCCCTCTTTCTCTTGTGGACGAGCTCGCACCGCGTCGCTCCCTTTCTTCTCCCTCTCGTTGCTCTCTGTCTCGCTCTGACCTCGAGGCAAGCATGCGCCGTGTTGTCAAGCTCAAATCCCCCGAATCCCGCGCAGTCGATGCCCTGTCACCATCAGCCGAGCGGCACCATGCCCTGTCGCGCCTCTGCACGGCCTTACGTCGCCGTCGCCATCCCTCGCGCCCTGAGCTCGGTCGTCAGCCGCAGCACTCCTACAGCGCCTCCCTCTGCAACCATAAGAAGCACTGGATCCTCCCCATTTGCATCCGCGCTACTCCCCCTCTTCCCTGGCCTTACTCCCTTCCTCCCTTGCCCAGCCGAGCTCGAGCACCCCACGCCCGTGAGCTCACTGCCACCGCCTTCACGCCAAATTCCGTCGCTCCGGTCATCTATTCCCAAAATCAAGAACATCACAGCGAGCCTCCACTCCTCAACCGCATGCCCTATGAACTAATTGGAATTTCGCGCACCGGAGCTCATGCGCCATCCTTCCACCCCAAGTCCGGCCGCCGACACCTCCATGTCCGCCGCTGCTCCTCCAGGGCGTCACGGCTCGATTCCTCTCTTCAGAAGCACCACCACGCCGCCACGGAGCTTCTCCGAGCACCGTAGCACGCCGGCGACGTGAACCTTCCCGGCCGCCCATGGCCCTCGCCGCCGGCCCACCACGGCTCTCCTCCGTCCACACCCGTCACCTAGGTGAGTTCTCCTGGCCTCCCTCCCGGTCACGCCCTCGCCAATCGCGGCCCACCTCTCCGCCGGCGCCGCTGTCCCGAGCGCACCCGCGCGCCGCCCCGGGCGACTGCGCTGCCCCGGGCCTAGCCCCCTCCTCCACCGGCATCCACCACTCCCCAGGACCCCGTTTTGCCGGCCTTCCCTCCCCCTCTGGCCTCCCCTCGCCGGAGCTCCCACCGTCGGCAGTGCGCCCCCCACCTCCTCTGCTTCGGCCAGCCAGGTGCCTCGTTTTAGTCCCCAACTGCCGCTTGCATCTTTAGAGTTAATTCCCCATAGACTACCATGACAGACAGAAAACCCACCTGGCTACCCGAGTGGGCTCTAAACACTTCACAGCAGAGGTCTTGAGTTCGAATCCTTCGGCTGCAGTATTTGTATTCCATTTTTTAACCCGTTTTGATTAATAAAAATCAAGGAAAATTTGAGAAAAGTTTAGAGAAGCTAATAAAATTTAACTGGAATAAAAAATGAGATTAATTAAGACTTAAATTTGAATTAGCTCATGTATGATTAGTTATATGGTTTGAACAATTATCCAAAAGATTTAGTATTAATTTGAGGTATTGATAAGGTATTATGATCTTGAATAAATATCCAAATCTAATAGAGGCTACCCATGATTAAAATTAAGATTTATGCCCAATATTTAAAATGCTGCCGTTAAATAAATTCTAGTGGTAGGTTTTACTAGCTAGCAAATATTGGAATATAACTTTGTTAGATAAATAAATTTTAATTAAAGCTAATAACAACTAGAATATAGAGACTTTCTATGTAAGTATATATATAAACATATATATATATATATATGTATGTATATGTATATGTATATGTATACATAAATATATATATAGATAATGCGGATAGCATGTATACAAGCCTACTAGTAAATATAATATATGTATAATTCTTTAGCGTAGCATCATTGTAGGCTCTATTAAAAATGTATACAGTAGACATTATCATAAAAATACTGCTAATCATGAACCCTTAAATGATAGCTTTAGTAAATAATGATAACTAAACGCCATCATGTTTAGCAGGCTCGAGCTACAAAGGGATAAAATATTAGAAGCAATAGTTTCCAGATAGCGCTCAGATTGAAAGGTCATAATAATATATAGATGCTAGCATATAGTGGCCCTAGGTCATCAAATACCAAAAAAAATCTCACGGACATATAGATACTCTAAAGTGAGTATGTAACCATTGACGCGAGTAATTAGGTTCACATAAAATGATACCTACCAAGCGTTGTCACATATTTAAATTGAAATAAAACTAAGCCTAATAATGATCAAAGTGTAGACAAATAGTAATGAGCCCCTAATTAAATCTTAACTTTAGAATTAGTTGGGTAAAGTTATATATAGCAAGCTAGGGCCATATAAGTAGATCCTATTCCAAATTAAACTAAACATGGTGACAACTAAGGATGCGTAAAGTGTTGTACCACAATATGCTATAAATCCAGACTCTGAGATTAATGCAATAAACAAAAACTGTGTACCTCGCATATGGTATATGCCCTGAACAATAGCACCCGACAAAATAATGCCCAGTAAACTCGCATACCTATTCGTAGGTCCATCCTAACTCATGGAACTTCCTTGATGAATACAAAAATGATAAAAGAAATTATTAATAAAAGGTCAAGCCTCGCTTTCCCCCAATCAGGCCATGTATGGCCACCTTCCTTTCCCAAAAGCAAATAATTCCTGTAGGTACATCTTCACTTTTGATCCCTCGTATTTCTAAAATTTTCCCTCACGGTAAAGCATTCAGACAACTCGTCCTCCTGCTCAAACCCAGCTACCTCTGTGCTTACAACACATCAATCTAAATCATCCTTCTATTCTCCAACCATAATAAATGCATAATTTAAAGTAAATCGGGTATTTAAAGTGATTGGATTTATTTGGATCTCTTGAGTTATTTGTTTTTTTATTTGGATTCAGTCGTTTGTCGCGTAATTAGAAATCAGGAGTTGTGAAGATCCAGTGGATCAATCGAGATCAAGCTCGAAGTGAAGATAAAGACCGAAAGCTCAAGAGAAAGCACTGAGTGAGCTCAAGATCGCAGTAAACCGCGCCAGGCGAGTCAATACTTTGATCATGTTGAACCTACATTTTCTGCAAATTACTTTGGTTTAAATTATCAAATTGCATGATGTTATTTTATATGCAAATACCTGATAAATTCAATATTCTAGTTATATGCCAATTGTTTGCCTTGAATAATATTACACTCCCTTTGGAATATTTGAATTTGTGAACCTTGTCGCCCTAGCAAAATTATAATAGTAACCTTTCAAAAATAAGTCTTTAAAATATATGCCATGCTTAGTATTGTTTAGATACTCATGGGCGCGAGAGCGCCCAAGCATCACTTTTAATCCTAAGAAAAATTGGTTGGGCAGTCATGGTGGTAATGGCTGGTGTATGTTGGATATGGTTATTTTATATTCCCAAAAATTCTAAATTTGCTTAAATACCTGGATGGATGGTTTGGGGGCTGGTATGTGGTGCAGTGAATGCACAAAAGGTGAAATGTGGTAGAACCATCTGGGTAACCCTAAGGACTGAATCTTGTCATGTCACCCGTGTATAACAAGCACAACCGCAAGCTGGCAAAGTGTAGGCAGGGCTAACTAATTTGCATCGACTTAGTAAGAGTTGCGCCGGTGTGACCACGGGCGGGTAGAGGATGGCCACATCCTCCGACGTGATGGCGCAAGAGGGGGCTTCTTGAAGGGTGGTCGTACCCCGAAGGAAGTGGAAACCTTAGCGGACGTAACTCTGCTAGGAAAAATGCATTGTAAAGGTCCTGTGATAGTCTACTCAACCGCATGGCTAAGGAATCATGTGGGGGCAACGAGTGGATTTAACTCTTGTGGGTAAAGTGTGCAAACTCTGCAGAGTCAAAACTATTCGAATAGCCGTGCCCACGGTTAAGGGCGGACATGTGAACTTAACTAGATATAGTTCTATTTCAAAAACTTTGTGGGTGGTAATGGAAAAAGTGGAGGGCAGTGGAAAGCCCTGATTTGAATTGTCTTGGGTGTCGTCCCAGTGGTAAGTTAAGCGGCTATAACGCTGAAAGATGCTATATGGTGTGGATGCCATGTAACGGTGGATGGAATCTGGATCGCTATTATTATTGCATTTTCTCGAACATTATGTTTTTGTTCAAAACTGCTAGGTCTCAGGGAATTTTTATGTATCATAATTCAAAAATAAAATGTTTTCCCTTCTTACAAGATGAAATATATGGAGGAATATATAGAGTCATGAGTAGAGGAGACGTGTGTTTGTGGTAAATATATATAAAGGTATTGATGGATTCATGTCGATCAAAATAGGAGACAATAGTGTCGAATCTAGGAGAAATAAATTGGTGGAGCCCAAATGGATTTATAGACTAGATAGATGAATTATATGATTTTTGGAGTATTAGGAAATGCAAAGGTAATGGTTGGATTACAACACCAATATTTGTTATTAATTCTTGGGAGATGTTGACAATATTGGGATTGATAGGATTGGATCAAATACTAGATGGATGAATTGAGAATTTCTGGAAAATTTGGAGATATGAAAATAACAATGGGAGATTAATCTTGATCAATGATATTCTTGGTGGATGTATACTAGTAAATTAATTAGAGACAGACAGTTGAAAATAAGATTGATTATTGGGAGAACAAATTATGGTTTTGGATCAATAACAAAAAGGATTGAATTATTAGGAAGTCCCGATGCGAATGTGTTGTACGGGTGGCCCCCACCTAAACCTAGCAGGCCTGGTAGGAGGTTATAAGGCCCAGAATAGGCCACGTGTAATGGCATAAGTGCCCCTGGAGGGGATGATCAGATGTAAGGGTATAACTGTAAAAGCACTCCTCGTGTGTACATATATATGGATACAGGCCATGGGCAGACGCCAGGCAATTACTCATCTCCCTCACTCTCCACTACCATATCTCTCTCTGTTTGGTCTGTAACCACAACAGTTGGCGCTGTCCGTGGGGAGGACAGGAGTAAGCCGAAACACGAAAAGGATGGCACCAAAACCTTCACAACGGCGGCGAAGGAAAGAAAGCGGCTGGGTTGGAGCGTCGCATGGGTACGGGGCTTCAGATCGGCGGCGGTGGCGCGGGTGGCGGCGCAGCGCGGTGGCTGCAGACGTCGGCGTTCACGCGGCGACGACAAACCCCGTGGTCAAAGACGTCGGCGCGCGCGGCGGCGGCCGACCGCCGACGCGCGGCGGCGGCGCCTCGCCGCAACCCTCGCCGTAGCGCGGACCGGCGAGTTCGAGTAGCCACAACGGGCGGCCGGCGGCTCGGGAGCTGCGACGCGATGCGTGCCGCGCCGATCCGTCCGTTAGGCGTCGGCGACCCGCCGCGCACGAGCGGTGGAAAGTGCCTGCGGCGGCCCTCAAAGCGTTCCCAAAGAATGTAACATCCTGATTTTCGAGTATTTTTGAAGCTTTTAAAATAAAATTCACCATTTGAATTTTTTTCTGAAATTAATTAAAGCTTAAATGAAATTTTATGAATTAAAAGGATTTAATATGAATAATCTGAACATGAACATTTGCCAAAGTTATTTTATTTGAGTTCCTTGTGTCTCAAGGAATTTATTGGATTTTTCTGGATTTTTCTGGATTTATTTGCTATTTTCTAGAGCTCAAAAGGATTTAAATGAATTTATGAAAAGAAAATACCAAAATCCCCAACCGCCAAGGGCGAAACCCACCAGCCGCCCAACCCGCCTCGGCTCGCGCCCAAAGGGCGCGCGCGCGCGCAAGCACGCGTCGAGCATCCGCGCCGCGCCGCCCGCTTGGCCTCCCGATGATCGCCACGTGGCCGCCATCCGCGCGCCGCCGCGCCGCGCCGCATCTCGGCCGCTGCTCACCGCGCACCGGCGGTGGGGCCCACTGTCGTCGTCCCGACCGGACTCGTCTTCCCGTCTCGAAGCCGGACTCGCCGCCGCTGCCGTCCGTCGCGGACACCTCGGTCCGTGTATAAAGCCGCCGCCTCGCTTCGCATCCGAGCCGCCGCTCGCCGCCGCCTTCGCCGGAGCCGCCGCCGCCGCCGCCTCGTCATCTTTGCGCCGGCCGTCGCCGCCGAGCTTCGCGCGCCCGCTCGCTGCTCGCCATCGCCGGTGAGCCCCGCCGCCGTCGCCGTCCCGCCACCTCGCCGCCGCCGTCACCGTCGCCGGCCGGCCGCCGCCGCGAACCCGCGCCGCGCCGCCGGCCGCCAGCGCCGCGCCGCCGCGCGCCTCGCCGCGCCGCGCGCCGCCAAGCGCCCGTGCGCCGCGCGCCGCGCCCGTCGCTTCCGCCTTCCGCGCGCCCGGTCCATGTGAGCGTGCCGGCGCCTTGTGGGTCCCGCCGTCGGCCGAGCCGTGACCCGTGAGCGATCCGGGCCGACGCCCGGATCGCCCACGCGCCGCACTACGCCCGTCCGACGCTTCGCCGCTGTGCTCCCGAAGCCGCCACGCAAGCCGCCACGTCGACCCTAACGCTTGCGTGTTCGCCACGCCACCGCCACTCACCCTAGTCGCCGCGTCAGCGCCGCCGCGCGACTGTTTCGTGCGCGCCGGTTCACCGTGAACTCAGCCTCCGTGCGCGGTCCACAAAGACAAAGGCACTTTTCCAATTTTCCTGATTTTCAGAAAATCCAATTTTCCAAGAGCCCGTTCTCCTCATCCTAGCTCCGATTGACCCGTTCTTTTTCTAAATTCATCTAAAATTGAGCTCTACCTTTTGGTTCAGGTTTGAAAGTTTTGGAGTTCATTTGAATTTTATTTGAATTTATTTTCTCTTTCGTCTCGCTTTCTCTCGTTAGATCGCGTGTTCGAGGGAGCGGAAGTTGGATTTGAAGACCAAGAGCCCTCATCTGAGCAAGGCCAAGGCAAGTCGTATTCTTTGATCATGTTGAACCCAGATTTCAATCTATTATGTATTATTTTGCTTTAAATTATCATGCATCGCTATTTTATTATCAAACCCTTGTATTGGTAGTTAATGACCTAATTGATTATTTCCTCCTTGATAATTTGAATACCATGATTCTATTGTCACCATAGGATGGGAAATTATTTAGTGATACAATATTAGTTGTCACATGGGTTGACGTCTAAATCGCTTAGCCTGCTTCCTATTAGTTCGCTGGGATCTGTCATCACATGTGGTTAATTAATCCTGACTTAATGATTTACTTGAACGTGGTGGTTAGCCACAGTTATAAAATTGGTATGTCATGACATGGGTAGTGTCATGGGCATTGGTTATACAAACTTGGCTTTCACTTGGGCGAATGATCGTGCAGTAAAGGGGGTGCTGGATGCACATTGGGATGTGGATGCTTCGCCTGGGTAATTGTTAAGGACTTAACTTTGTGCGCCATTGATCTGAGCTTAATCGCAAACCACATGTCTAGTATGGGATAGACCTGGCATAATAATTTGAGAAGTCTCTACTTTGGTTTTACTACTGATGTTGTGTGGCGCAAGAGGGGGCAATTATCGACTAGGGGGTTACCCTACTCGACGGCGAATCCTTAGCGAGTGGGATCGGGTGGAGATGGATCATTGTAAAAGCCTTGTTGTGATTTCCTTAAGCTGAGGCTAATCACATCGTGTGGGTACAGTTGTGCAACCTCTGCAGAGTGTAAAACTATTCGAATAGCCGTGTCCCCGGTCATGGACAATGCTCGGTGATTTCACACGAGGGGTAGAGTCTTTATGAAAATTTGATTGGTTTGAGATGGGAAGTGAATGGTTAGTTCACTTGTGGTTGTATTCAATTCCTTTGATATATTTACTTAGTGTCCATTTGTTAAATATGCTTTTCAATCTATATATTGTATTTACTTCAAATTGTCGCTTCATGCAAAACTAACCTTTCAGCCATCCATTGTTAAGCTTTGCATAATATATTGCATTCATTTGTTACAAGCGACTTGTCGAGTACCAATGTACTCACGGCTTTATGCCCATGTTGCTCGATTGAGGAGGAGGGACCAGATCACAGGAGTTGCTAGAAGGAGGCTACTACGAGGACTTCACGGATTAGGACTTCGCTCCCGCCGATTGCCCGTGGGCATGTCGAGTGGCTACTACGCTTAATTTTGGATTTCACGCTAGTTTCTTTAAAGCCCTTCAAAGCTAATAATTGTAAGCTTGGCCATAAGGTCGTACTCGTTGGTTATTAATATAATTTGGATTTCCTTTAGAATATCGTGATGTGGATGATATTTATCTTTGTTTACGCTGTGTGCACTAGCGTGATCTGGACTAGTGCAGAGTACACGTGAGAGTCCGAATTTGTATATTCGGTCTCGACAGAGATGGTATCGAGCCATATCGATCAGAGGATCTAAAACCTAAGTTAGTCATTGTCTCAAAATTCAAAACCTATTTTCTAAAGACAAAACAACCAAACCTGATATTTAGCAAATTCTTTACTCTCTTACCTTATTCTTAGGGACTCTTGCCTCTCACCTTAAAATTTCTGCGAAAATGAAAATTTTTAAACTCGACTCTTATCTTGTGCCGTCTTTGTAGATGTCGCAGCAACTATAGCAGTCGGAGGATGGAGGAGAGTGCTTGAGTATCGCTAAGAAGTCTTGGTTTCAAAAGAACACCAATGTACAGCCCATGGATGATGAAGTAAGAGGTACCATTTCACACGGTTGTACTTCACTATCAAGCTTGAGGTCACGTCGTACACCACGCCTTCAAAGGTTCAAATCCAAGCACCGCACGCAAGGCCGTTGCTCAACTCGCCGACGGTACAAGATCGGTATGACCAAGTTCATCCAGAATACAAGAGAAAGTATGAACCCGAGGAGTACACTCACGGACGCCAACACCTCCACCTTCGCCACGCCACCCGGCCGGAGGAAAGGCAACGCATGGCGGATGATCGCCGAGTACCTTCAACTCGTCATTCCAGCGCGAAGCGCCTACAATGCGCTTCCGCAACCGATGGACGTTCTACAATGATGCAGAGGAAGAAGAGGAAGATCGCACACTGCACTCGCCGGACTCGAGTGGGAGCTAAGAGTAGACCGTAGCATAGGATAGCATCGGTTAGGAAGTGGTTTTTGTTTGCATTGAGTGTGATGTGAGCTGCGGTTTTGCCCTCAAAAGCAATATGTTGCAGTCATATCAAATCTTTTATTGAAGTAATTTATTTGTTCTTTTGTTAGCTTTTCGCTAAGTGATTGTTTAGTTTAGGATTTACCATTAGAATATCCCCTTAGACGAACTTACCACTTATCTTTGCTTTTCCTCTTACCGTAAGCCTGGCAAGCGAGCCCTCAAGCAAGTGATCTTTCTTTTCAGATGGTTGATACCCGGAGCTCCGCAGACGTGGTCGATGAGTCGATCCCGAGGCGCCGAGCAACTCCGAGCAAAGATGCAAACCCAGCTGGATCGATCCAACCTGAGTCGGCTTCATGGCAGCCTGCACTCGCTTGATGAACACCATGATGCGAACATGAATGCCATGATGAATCGATGTAATCAAGACATGGCCATGCCTCCACCGATTCGCCAAAGTCCAAGTTTGCGAAATTTATGAGGACAAGGCCTCCTACCTATTCACGGTCTTCGAGCCACTAGAAGCCGGCGACCGGATGCGTTCGATGGAAAGAAGCTTAACCTTGCCCAGTGTACGATCGCGAGAAGGTGTTGTATGCAGCCCATCGGCTTGAGGGTGCTGCGGCCGAGTGGTGGGAAAATTATTGTGCCGCCACGAGGATCCGAGAGCATCACTTGGGCTGAGTTCGCAGGAGCTTTTCGTCATGCCCATATCCCGGATGGGGTGATCGAAATGAAGAAGGAAGAATTTCGGGAGTTGCGCAGAAGAACATGTCCGTGAGTGAATATCTCAACAAGTTCACTCGGTTGGCCCGTTATGCTCCGTAAGATGTCGCCACGATGATGCTCGCGAGAAGAGGTTCAAGAAAGGATTGAACCCGAGATTGAAAGTTCGTAGTGGGACATGATTATGCCGCCTCAAAACATGGTGGACAAAGCAATGCTCATTGAGGAAAGTCATCGCGAGTTGGAAGAATCTCGCAAGAGAAGAATGATGCAGCAAGGATCACAGATGCACCAAGCTCGAGAGCCCGCTGTAATTTTCAGCCAGCTCAAGTTCCTCGCCAGCCGGGATTCAAAACTCCCGCACCAGCCTCCCGGGCTTTTCTTGGCGCCAAAACCAAATCCATGGGAAGCCAACAGCAGAGGATTACCAAGCCCATGTCGCATCACTTGTTTCAAATGCAATGAGACGGACATTATGCCAACAAATGCCCGCAAAATACCGCATTGACACCGCCGCTTCAGCTTGGGAGCCACACGCATCGCACCTGCAGCAGATCGGGGCGCGAGCACCTCAAGGATCAAATCAACCCAACAAAGGATCGCAGATCGTGATGCGTGGCGAGTGAACCACGCCACCATGGAGGAGGCTCAAGCAGCGCGGATGTGGTGATTGGTAAGTTCCCGTAAAATTCAATTACCGCCACGCTTTGTTTGATTCGAGCTTCACATTCGCTTGTTTCTGAGTTTTGCTCTAAAGCATAAGTTGGAAGTCGTTGCACTTGGTTCCATTTTATTGGTTCAATCCCGTGCTCGAGATGAGTACAAACCTAGGATGCCCCAAAGTTAGGATAGCCATCCAAGGAGTAGAGTTCTCCATGATTTGGTTGTGCTGAATATCCGCCTTTGGACGTAATTTTGGGTATGGATTGGCTCAAGAAGCATCAAGCGGATTGGAATGTGGAAGCCGAGCGGTACTTTGGACGGTCCCGATGGAAGCAAGGTTAGATTTGAAGCCGACATGAAGCGACGAGAAAAAGTGATGGTGTGCCAAAGTAAAGGGATTGCCCTAAATGAAGTACCGCTTGCGAGAAATATCCCGATGTTTTTCCGATGATCTCCCGGATGCCACCAAAAAGAGAAGTAGAGTTTGCAATTGAGTTAGCACTGTGCACCTCACCAATTTCCAAGAGACCTTACCAATGCCCGCCAATGAGTTAGCAGAATTAAAGAAGCGTATACAAGAGTTATTGGATAAAGGGTATGTCGACCAGTACCTCTCCGTGGGAGCACCAGTATTGTTCGTCAAGAAGAAGGATGGTAGCCGCAGTATGTGTGTGGATTACCGAGCTCTCAATGAAGTTACCATCAAGAACAAGTACCGTTGCCTGCAATTGATGATCTGCTCGATCAATTAAAAGGAGCCGAGTGTTTTCCAAGATTGATTTGAGATCGGGTATCACCAAATGAGGATTCGACCGAGGACATACCCAAGACAGCCTTCTCAACTCGTTATGGATTATACGAGTTCACCGTGATGTCCTTTGGCCTAACCAATGCCCCACCTACTTTATGTACCGATGAACAAGGTGTTCATGGACTACTTGGACAAGTTTGTCGTTGTGTTCATTGATGACATTCGATCTACTCCAAGAATGAGGAGGAGCATGAGGAGCATTTGAGATTGGTATTGCAAAGATTGCGGAGCACAAGTTGTATGCTAAGTTCAGCAAGTGTGAATTTTGGATGAAGGAAGTTGCCTTTTGGGTCATGTGTTGACAGCAGAGGAGTGTCCGTTGACTCGTGAAAGTACAAGATGTGCTCACCGAAGGCACCCACGCTGCTGACCCAGTCCAAGCTTCCTAGGAATGGCGAGTTACTATCGGAGATTCATTGAAGGTTCTCGGTGTAGCCCGACCCTTACCCAGCTACTAAAGAAGGAAAAGAAGTTTGAATGGACGCGAGTGCGAGAAGAGTTTTGGAAGTTAAAGGAAAGTCGACAACAGCACGACTCTTAATTTTGCTCGACATCAAGAAAGATTTTGAGATTTATTGTGACGCCTCCCGCAAAGGTTTAGGTGCGTGTTGATGCAAGACAAAAGAGTGGTAGCTTATGCATCGCGTCGCTTGAGGCCACATGAGGAGAACTACCCTACGCACGATTTGGAGTTAGCGGCGATTGTGCATGCCACAAAATATGGCGACACTACGATGGGTAACAGATGTGAGATCTACACGGATCATAAGAGCTTGAAGTATATCTTCACCCAATCGGACCTTAACCTAAGACAAAGAAGATGGTTGGAGTTGATAAAGGACTATGACATTGGAATCCACTATCACCCGGGAAAAGCCAACGTAGTGGCGGATCGCGCTGAGCAGAAGGTATATTGCAACACAATTATGGTCAAGGAGAGTCAACCAAATTGCACGAGGAATTCCAAAAGCTCGGTTTGGAGTTGGTTGAAGAAGGGATGTTGGCGCTTTGGACTTGCAAACGACCTTGGATAGTCGATTCGCAAGCGCAACCGGAGGATGAAAATATCCAAATGGATCAAGGTTGGATTGAAGGAAGGAAAAGCGACGTGTTTTGTGGAGGATGATCGGGGTATCATATGGTACAAGAAGCGATTGTGCGTACCCAATAAGGAAGAGTTAAAGCAATTGTTGCTTAAAGAGGCACACGAGTCATTATATTCAATTCATCCAGCAGTACCAAGATGTATCAGACATCAAGGATAAGTACCGTGGCGGTATGAAGCGAGAAATAGCAGAGTATGTAGCACTATGTGATGTTTGCAGTGAGTGAAAGCAGAGCATCAAAGACCCGCAGGATTGTTGCAACCGTTGAAAATTCCGAGTGGAAGTGGGAAGATGTGGGCATGGATTTCATCACAGTCTACCCAAGACCAAGGAAGGTTACGACTCGATATGGGTAATTGTGGATCGATTGACAAAGGTAGCCCATTTCCTTCAGTCAAAACCACATATTCGAGATAAGTTGGCGGAATCTGTATATGTCCGAGTGTGAGTCTCCATGGAGTTCCTAAGAGGATTGTGTCGGATCGTGGATCGCAGTTCACTTCACGATTTTGGAGTAGTTTCCACGGCGATGGGTACTCATCCAATTTCAGCACACCTATCACCCACAGGCAGATGGTCGAGACAGGCGTGTAAATCAAATCCTAGAGGATATGCCGAGAGCATGTGTTTTGGATCACGGAGCTAAGTGGGACAATTGCCTACCTTTGCAGAATTTTCCTACAACAACAGATTACTGTGCCGGTTGCGGATGTCACCGTTTGAGGCTTTGTATGGTCGGAAGTGTAGGACCCTCTCAATTGGAAAGAAACAGGAGAAAGGCAAATTTTGGGCCAGTGTGTTTGCAAGAAGCCAAGAAAAGTGCGCTTGATTCAAGAAAGGCTGAAAGCACTCAAGCCAGCAAAAGAGTTATGCGATATCGCCAAGAGATTTAAGCTTTGAGCCCAATGATTATGTGTATCTCAGATCACACCTTTCAAAGGTGTTAAGCGTTTTCAAATGAAGGGAAAGCTAGCACCAAGGTATGTGGGGCCATTCAAGATTTTGAAGCGCAAGGAGAAGTTGCCTATCACCGGAGCTACCGAGAACTTGAGCGGGATACACGATGTTTTTCATGTGTCTCAATTGAAGAAGTGCTTATGAGTGCGAGAAAGCGGTGCCATTGAGGCCGTGGATCTCAGAGGATCTGTCCTATAAAGAGCATCCCATCAAAATCTTGGAAGTGTCGAGCGAGTCACTAGAAGAAGAGTCGCTTCGTTCTTGCAAAGTTCAGTGGAGCAATCATTCAGAGGAGGAAGCAACTGGGAAAGCGAGGAGGATCTCAAAGCGGAGTTTCCAAACCTATTCTTTAGAGAGCCGAATCTCGGGTCGAGATTCCGTTTAAGGGGGAGGTTTGTAACATCCTGATTTTCGAGTATTTTGAAGCTTTTAAAATAAAATTCACCATTTGAATTTTTTCGAAATTAATTAAAGCTTAAATGAAATTTTATGAATTAAAAGGATTTAATATGAATAATCTGAACATGAACATTTGCCAAAGTTATTTTATTTGAGTTCCTTGTGTCTCAAGGAATTTATTGATTTTTCTGGATTTTTCTCGGATTTATTTGCTATTTTCTAGAGCTCAAAAGGATTTAAATGAATTTATGAAAAGAAAATACCAAAATCCCAAACGCCGATGGGCGAAACCCACCACCGCCCAACCCGCCTCGGCTCCGCCCCAGCGCGCGCCGCGCTGCGTTGCGTCGCCGCATCCGCGCGCGCCGCTCGCTTTGGCCTCCCGATGATCGCCACGTGGCCGTCATCCGCGCTGCGCCAAGCGCCGCGCCCCGCATCTCGGCGCTGCTCACCGCGCCACCGGCGTGGGGCCCACTGTCGTCGTCCCGACCGGACTCGTCTTCCTTCTCGGAAGCCGGACTCGCCGCCGCCGTTGCCGTCCGTCGCGGACACCTCGGTCCGTGTATAAAAGCCGCCGCCCTCGGCTTCGCATCCCGAGCCGCTCTCGCCGCCGCCGCCGCGGAGCCGCCGCCAGCCGCCGCCCTCGTCATCTTTTGCGCCGGCCGTCGCCGCCAGAGCCGCGCCCGCTCGCTGCTCGCCACCGCCGCGTGAGCCCCGCCGTCGTCGTCCCGCCACCTCGATGCCGCCGCCGTCACCGTGCCGCCGCCAGCCGCCGCGCGAACCCGCCGCCGCGCCGCGCAGGCCGCGCGCCGCGCCGCCTCGGCGCGCCGCCTCGCGCCGTGCACGCCGCGTCGCCAAGATCGACGCCCGCGCTTCGCGCCTTCGCCTTCCGTCGCCGGTCCATGTGCGTGCCGTGCGCGCTTGTGGGTCCCGCCCGTCAGCCGAGCCGTGACCCGTGAGCCGATCTGGGCCGACGGCCGGATCGTCCACGCGCCGCACCTGGCCGTCCGACGCCCGCCACAGTGCTCCCGAAGCCGCCACGCAAGCCGGGCCACGCCGCTCTAACGCTATGCGTGTCGCCACGCCACCGCCACCTCACCCTAGTCGCCGCTGCGTCGCCGCCGCCCGCCTTTCATTTCGTGCGCGGGTTCACCGTAGACTCAGCCTCCCGTGCGCCCGGTCCACAAAGACGCGATGCACTTTTCCAATTTTCCCGATTTTCAGAAAATCCAATTTTCCAAGAGCCCGTTCTCCTCATCCTAGCTCCGATTGACCCGTTCTTTTTCTAAATTCATCTAAAATTGAGCTCTACCTTTTGGTTCAGGTTTGAAAGTTTTGGAGTTCATTTGAATTTTATTTGAATTTATTTTCTCTTTCGTCTCGTTTTCTCTCGTTAGATCGCGTGTTCGAGGGAGCGGAAGTTGGTTTGAAGACCAAGAGCCCTCATCTGAGCAAGGCCAAGGCAAGTCGTATTCTTTGATCATGTTGAACCCAGATTTCAATCTATTATGTATTATTTTGCTTTAAATTATCATGCATCGCTATTTTATTATCAAACCCTTGTATTGGTAGTTAATGACCTAATTGATTATTTCCTCCTTGATAATTTGAATACCATGATTCTATTGTCACCATAGGATGGGAAATTATTTAGTGATACAATATTAGTTGTCACATGGGTTGACGTCTAAATCGCTTAGCCTCGCTTCCTATTAGTTATTTGGGATCTGTCATCACATGTGGTTAATTAATCGACTTAATGATTTACTTGAACGTGGTGGTTAGCCACGCTTATAAAATTGGTATGTCATGACATGGGTAGTGTCATGGGCATTGGTTATACAAACTTGGCTTTCACTTGGGCGAATGATCGCGATAAAGAAGGGGTGCCGGATGCACATTGGGATGTGGATGCTTCGCCGGGTAATTGTTAAGGACTTAACTTTGTGCGCCATTGATCCGAGCTTAATCGTGCAAACCACATGTCTAGTATGGGATAGACTGGCATAATAATTTGAGAAGTCTCTACTTTGGTTTTACTACACGATGTTGTGTGGCGCAAGAGGGGCAATTATCGACTAGGGGTTACCCTACTCGACGGCGAATCCTTAGCGAGTGGGATCGGGTGGAGATGGATCATTGTAAAAGCCTTGTTGTGATTTCCTTAAGCCGAGGCTAATCACATCGTGTGGGTGCAGTTGTGCAACCTCTGCAGAGTGTAAAACTATTCGAATAGCCGTGTCCCGGTCATGGACAATGCTCGGTGATTTCACACGAGGGGTAGAGTCTTTATGAAAATTTGATTGGTTTGAGATGGGAAGTGAATGGTTAGTTCACTTGTGGTTGTATTCAATTCCTTTGATATATTTACTTAGTGTCTGTTGTTAAATATGCTTTTCAATCTATATATTGTATTTACTTCAAATTGTCGCTTCATGCAAAACTAACCTTTCACCATCCATTGTTAAGCTTTGCATAATATATTGCATTCATTTGTTACAAACGACTTTGTTGAGTACCAATGTACTCACGGCTTTATGCCCATGTTGCTCGTTGAGGAGGAGGGACCAGATCGGCAGGAGTTGCTAGAAGGAGGCTACTACGAGGACTTCACGGATTAGGACTTCGCTCCCGATCGATTGCTGTGGGCATGTCGAGTGGCTACTACGCTAATTTTGGATTTCATTTGCTAGTTTCTTTAAAGCCCTTCAAAGCTAATAATTGTAAGCTTGGCCATAAGGTCGTACTCGTTGGTTATTAATATAATTTGGATTTCCTTTAGAATATCGTGATGTGGATGATATTTATCTTTGTTTACGCTGTGTGCACTAGCGTGATCCTGGACTAGTCACGAGTACACAGTGAGAGTCCGAATTTGTATATTCGGTCTCGACAAGCAGGAGCTGGGGGATCTTCGCGGGGCTGTCCGAGACATACAAGCCGCGTCGGTGGTTGCGCCAGAGCCCACGCCGGAAAGGGCGGACAGCCGCGACGCCCCCACATCCAGCCGCGTCCCGCTACGGCGCGTCGACCCAGAGTCCCCGCTTTTGGCAGGACTACAGCAAGCGGCGTGGCCCGAAGACTTCAAATACCCCAGTGTCATCGAGCCCTACAAAGGTGACACGGACCCCCGCGAGTTCGTGCGCGTGTACGAAACCGCAATCGAGGCCGCGGGCGGAGATGACACCACAAAGGCGAAGGGACTCCCCCTCGCGTTGCAAGGAGTGGCACTCTCCTGGTTTTTTACCATAGAGCCGAACTCCATCTACGCGTGGGAGCAGATCCGCGACCGACTTCACAACAACTTTCAAGGAAATTATGTCGAGCGGGTCGACGCAGACCAGCTCTTCGCCGTAAAGCAGGAACCTTCGGAGAAGCTCCGGGACTACGTCAAACACTTCACGAAGATACGTTGTCAAGTCGAAGGCGTCAATGAAACCACCGTTATCAATGCGGCCATACAGGGCCTTCGCCCGGGCCCGATGGCCAAGTACAACGCACGCAAGCTTATCAAGACGGTCGCCAAGCTCTTCGACACAATGGAAGGGTATGCGCGGGCCGAGGAAGATGCGCGAAGACGCAACACCCCCGCCCCTGACCTCGCCCAAGTGAAGCGCTCACCGTGCGAGGAGGGGGATGGCGATTCCCCGTAGCAACACTGCAGTCGACAATCCCGGGAGGCCATTCCCGGAAGCAGCGGCCCTGGGGAGCAGGAAGGCTCGCCAGGGGACGGGCGCAAGCCCCGCCGTCACCAGCGCAGACCATGCAAGGTCCGCCATGTCCTTGGTATCAGGAATGCCCTTCAAGGCCCGGCCCCCATGTTGTGGAAAGGGGGCCGAGGACGCGGGGGCAGACTAGGTCGTGGCGAGCAACCCTGCGCAGAGCAAGAGCTTCGGGACTGCGACAAGTGGTGCGAGGTGCATGGTTACGGCGATCACTACACGAAGGCATGTACCGCAGTCACGGAGCTGCGGCGAGTGATGGCCGAGCCTCGGGCCTCGTCCCATCGGCCCCTTGCCGAAGTCCATGAGCGGCACCCAAAAGGTGGTCCCCTGCAAGCCTCCGGAAGGGAGGACACGCAGCACCGCACGGTCAGCGTCATCACCGGAGGTTCCCTGTTAGGGGCCCCCGTGGAGCGGTCACCACCATGGGTGCCGCCCTGCAACATCACCTTCACCCTGAATGACGCCAGGGGCGTGGCGCTCCCTCACCAAGACCCTCTAGTTGTTCAGGCTCACATCGCAGGCCATGACGTCAGGCGCGTCCTTGTCGACGGGGGAAGCTCTGCGAATATTCTATTCGCAGGGGCCCTTGAGCGTATGGGAATCCCCCAAAGCCGCCTGGAGCAGTCCGGGGCTCCACTTCAAGGCTTCGGAGGCCAGCAGCTGGAGGCCATGGGACACGTGTCCCTTCCAGTTACGTTCCGCAAGGGGAGGAACAGCCGAAGCGCGCATGTCATCTTCGACGTCGTAGACATCCCACACTCCTACAACGTCATATTGGGACGACCTGCCATCAATTCCCTCGAAGCGATCCCGCACCACGCCTTCCTATGCATGAAGCTCCCAGGCCCGGAGGGCGTGATCACTGTCTTCGGCGACCAGGACCTCGCCAGGCGCATCGAACTTAGCAGCCGGGGTTCGCACCGCCCGATGCACACCCTATCGGGTGCGCCTGGTGACACCCCCTCTGCTCCGGGGTGGACGCCTAAGCCTCGGCCCGAAGGTGGAGTCAAGAAGGTGCCACTCCAGACGGAGGGACAGTTTGTATCCATCGGCGAGGGGCTCCCCGCGGAGGTGGAGCGAGATCTGCTCCAAGTACTCCAGGACAACGCCGACATCTTTGCATGGTCGCCCGAAGACATCAAGGGTGTAGATCGCGCAATAATCGAGCACCGCTTGGCGGTCCGCCCTGACGCCAAGCCGGTCAGGCAGAAGCTCCGCTGTATGTCCATGGATCGGCAGCCGGTGGCCAAGGCGGAGGTAGAAAAGCTTCTCCAGGCCGGGGTCATTCGTGAGGTCCACCACCCAGAGTGGCTTGCCAACCCCGTGCTAGTCAAAAAGGCCAGCGGGGCCTAGCGTATTGTTGGTGATATGCCCTAGAGGCAACATGGAGATGTTGAATATATCACATACTATGTTTATGATACATTGCTTTGTTCCTTGAAATAGACATTATCATTATTGATTAATGAGTATGTGACTTATTCATGAGACTCTTAATGCCAAAATGTTGCTATTTCTAAATGATCCCTGATTATATATCATATGAGGAACAAATATGATTCAAAGATCAGCATATGTATTGATTGATGATCATGTCTCATGGATCATGGTATGGAGATACCAAATCAATAATATGGACATGTGTTAGTGAACATATGTTGGATAGACCCGCCATGAAACAACTGCGAGATTCCATGTGTCATCGCTTGGTCTCAAGTAGTGTTTATGTGGAATCCTTAGACTTGAGATCATCATGGTTCCCAACATGCGTAGTAGCTTATTTTGGGACTACTAAACACTACTCCGTGGCTGGGTAGTCATAAAAGTAGTCTTCGGGTTTGCTATGAAACATGTAGTGGGATGTGAATGATCAAGATAGAATTTGCCCCTCCTTATGGGAGAGATATCTCTGGCCCTCGATGTAATGGATTATGAAAGTGTATGGCCATGCCAATGTGATTGAGGAGTCAATCACAAGTTTATAATCCATCACGGAATCGAGAGAGTGATTGAGCTATTAAGAGGATGACACGAGTCTCGCCTTGAGCTTAATCTATATCGTGAGGCAAAGGGATTCGTACATGAGAACATTACAGTTCAAATGATATGATCTTTACGTATACTTTGGGGTTAATATGTCTTGCTAGAGGCCGCTATTAACAGGGTGACCGAAAGGTATTTCGGGTCACGACCAAGTATCGTGAACCTCTGGTCGCACACTTAACGGGTTGGAACACTAATTCGAATGTGATTCTGATGTGGGCTCAATTCGGATAGAGATCCGGATAGACTCCTATTGGGCCTCGGTCCACGAGGCCCAAGTGAAGAGGTCTATATATGGAGGTGGGGGGCAGAGGATATACACACATGCTTCGCTCCTCCCGAGCAAAACCCTAGCCGCCACCTCCAGAGCCAAACCCTAGCCGCTCGCGAGTCTTTGGTACACTCGCGATCGGCGTTCGGCCCCGGGCGTGTGGATACGGTGGGCGCTGCTCGTTCGGCGTTGATCGGCATCAACAAACTACTGATTGGATCCGCTCGTGGTGTGGTTGATCACGTGGAGAGCGATCCGTCGGGACGATCGGCTACTTCCACTACTACCTCGGCGCGCGTGGTTGGATCGGCTTCTCCAACTCTTCTTCATTGCGTTGCGCGTCTAGTGGTAACGATCTATGATCCCTCCTTAGCATGATGTCCTGGTGTGTGCGGTAGAAATTTTTATTTTCTGCTATCGTAGCCTACGCGCGTTCCTTCACGTATGTGCATCGACTTCACAGCACTCAACAAGGCGTGCCCAAAGGACAACTACCCCCCGCCACGCATCGACCAATTGGTCGATGCAACCGCCGGATGCGAGCTAATGAGTTTCCTGGATGCTTACTCTGGCTATCATCAGGTCTACATGGCCAACGACGACGAAGACAAGACCAGTTTCATCACACCAATTGGGACCTTCTGTTTCGTCAGAATGCCCTTCGGCTTGAAGAACGCGGGCGCTACGTTTACCCGCCTCATCGCGATCGCCCTCGCCACCTAGCTCGGGAGGAATGTGGAGGCCTATGTCAACGACGTGGTGGTCAAAACCCGGCAGCTCGCTCTGCACGGCCGGGACCTCCAGGAGACCGACAACCTCGGGAGGGCGGCATCAAGCTCAACCCGACAAATGCGTCTTGGCGTCGGCGGAGCAAGCGCTAGGCTTCCTCATCTCCGGACGAGGCATCCAGGCGAATCCCGAGAAGGTTGAGGCCATCCTAGGCATGGAGCCACCCAAGACGACGAGGGAGGTCCAGAGGCTGGCGAGCCGCATGGCGGCCCTAAGCCGCTTCCTGTCTAGGGCGGCGGAGCGGGGTCTGCCGTTCTTCAAAACACTCCGCGGGTGCGACGGATTTCGGTGGGATACCGATTGCACGGAGGCCTTCAACGAGCTCAAGAAACACCTGACGAGCCTTCCTACTCTGGTCGCCCCAACACCAGAGGCTCCCCTCTTGCTCTATCTAGCCGCATCAGTCACGGCGGTCAGTGCCGTCCTCGTCTCAGAGGAAGGCGCCGTACAGCGGCCCATGTACTTTGTCTCCGAAGCCCTCCAAGGCGCCAAGACAAGATATACGGAACTGGAAAAGCTAGCTTACGCATTGATCATGGCCTCCAGGAAGCTTCAACATTATTTTTTGGCCCACCCGATCACAGTGCCTTCCTCATTTCCCCTGGCGGATATGTTACACAACAAGGAGTCCACGGGGCGCATCGGCAAGTGGGCCGCTGAGCTCGCACCGTTCTCCCTAACATATGCCCCGCGGACGGCAATCAAGTCTCAAGTCCTCGCCGACTTCCTCGCAGAATGGACTCCGTCGGCTCAGCTTGCCACGAAGCACGACGACCCGGTCTGGACCCTCACTATAGATGGGGCTTACGGCGTCTCGGGCGCAGGAGTAGGCGCAGTAATTGTCACACCCGAGGGGCAGCGCTTACTGTACTCGGCGCGCCTTGCGTTTCCGGCCACCAACAACACAGCTGAGTATGAGGCGCTACTCTTTGGCTTGGCCAAGCTCAAGGCAGCCGGCGCGCGGCGAGTGCTCGTCCGCACGGATTCGCGTTTGGTGGCCGGTCACGTAGACAAGTCATACCAAGCCAAGGACCCCGAGCTGGCTAAATAGCTCACCGCCGTACAAGCAAGGGAAAGGCACTTCTTGGGCGTCACAGTCAAGGCCATCCCTCGCGCGAAAAACGAGCAGGCCGACGCTCTCGCGAAGGCGGCTAGCCAGCAGTTGCCGCTCCCTAACGGGGCGTTTTACGAAGTATTGCCACAAGCGGCCATCGCACAGGACAACCGGGATGCGGCTCTCGTTCACCATGTCGTCCAGCAGGGCGACTGGTGAGAGCCCATCTTCAATTTCCTACAGGGCTTCGCCGAGCCAGAGGACCATGCCGAGCTCCGGCGTCTGCAACACCAGGCCAGATCCTTCCAGGTGTTTGAAGGGACGCTATACAAGCAGAGGGTATGTGCACCGCTCCTGCACTGCCTCTCCCGCGAAGAAGGAAAGAAGCTCCTCGTGGAGATCCACGCGGGGGCATGCGGGTCTCACCTCGCGCCAAGGTCATTGGTCGGCAAGGCGTTCAGGCAAGGCTTGTACTGGCTGACTGCCATTACTGATGCCCAGGACCTCGTGCGTCGGTGCCAGGGGTGCCAGTGGATGGGGCGCATCATGCGCAGGCCCCCGACGAGCCTCAACCCTATACCCCCCGTATGGCCGTTGGCACGCTGGGGTGTCGATATAGTGGGACCGCTCCCCCGAGCCCCAGGAGACCTGCGGTTTGTGGTAGTCGCCCTGGAATACTTTTCCAGATGGCCGGAGGCGGTAGCCCTAGCCAAGATAACCTCGGCGGCCATGCAGCGCTTCCTCTGGCAAAACATCATATGCCGCTTCGACGTGCCCAGGGAACTCACCGTCGACAACGGCCTGCAGTTTGACGCTGCCCCGTTCAAGGAGTTCTGTGGTGACATGGGCATCACAATTTGGTTCGCCTCAGTGGGGCACCCTCAGTCCAACGGAGCAGTCGAAAGGGCGAACGGTGCCATCTCCATCGCCATCAAAAAACGCCTGGTCGGGCTGCCGAAGGGCAAGTGGCCGAGTGAGCTTCACAGCGTCCTCTGGTCCCTTCGCACGACGGTAACACGCCCGACGGGGTTTACGCCCTTCAAGCTTCTTTTTGGTGATGAGGCGGTGACGCCTGAAGAAATCAGGGCTGGATCGCAAAGGGTCCTCGTCCAAGCGCCCGACGAAGAGTGTGCATGTCCTTGGACCTCCTCGATGGGGCGCGAGCGACCGCAGCCCAACATGCTGAAAAGTACGCACGGCAGACGGTGCGTACTCGAGACCGGTCCGTGTACCCGCGAAGGTTCAAGGCCGGGGATCTTGTCCTCAGAACGGCACTCCATGCGGAGACCGTTGGCAAACTGGAGTCCAAATGGGAAGGTCCATACATTGTGACTGAAGCATTGCACAAGGGAGCTTACCGCCTCGCCACACTCGAGGGACAAACTCTCCGCCACACATGGAACGCGGACAAATTGCGGCGATATTATGCCTAGAAGCAAGATGAAAATTTTAACGGCATCAGCCCCCCCTTGTACGATGCTCGCCCGCGCAAACGGGAGTTCAATAAAGCTCGCTGTTTTCACGAATAACATTGTCTGGCCGCAATGTGCAAAGCATCACCCAGCGCAGTGCGCGGCGATCTCGGACTTTAAATAAGGCGTGGCGTCGAGGTCGCCTCCGCGCGACGATCCACGGACAATAAATAAGGCGTAACATCGAGTCCGTCTCGCGCGCGCACGATCTACGGACTTTAAATAAGGCGTGGCGTCGAGTCGCCTCCGCACGCAACAGTCCACGGACCATAAATAAGGCGTGGCGTCGAGGTCGCCTCCGCACGCACGATCTACGGACTTTAAATAAGGCGTAGCGTCGAGTCGCCTCGCACGCACGATCTCGGACTTTAAATAAGGCGTGGCGTCGAGTCCGCCTCGCGCGCGGCGATCCACGGACTATAAATAAGGCGTAGCGTCAAGGTCGCCTCGCACGCACGATCTCACGGACTTTAAATAAGACATAGCGTCGAGGTCGCCTCGCGCGCGGCGATCCACGAACTTTAAATAAGGCGTGGCGTCGAGGTCCGCCTGCGCGCGGCGGTCCACGGACTATAAATAAGGCGTGGCGTCGAGTCGCCTCCGCGCGCACTGATCTACGGACTTTAAATAAGGCGTGGCGTCGAGGTCGCCTCCACACGCGGCGATCTACGGACTATAAATAAGTCGTGGCGTCGAGTCGCCTCGCGCGCGGCGGTCTACGGACTATAAATAAGTCGTAGCGTCGAGGTCTGCCTCCACACGCACCAGTCTACGGACTTTAAATAAGGCGTGGCGTCGAGGTCGCCTCGCGCGCACGAGTCTACGGACTTTAAATAAGGCGTGGCGTCGAGGTCGCCTCGCGCGCGGCGGTCTACGGACTATAAATTAAGGCGTAGCGTCGAGGTCTGCCCCCGCGCGCGAGATTCGACGGACTATAAATTAAGACGTAGCGTCGAAGTTCGCCTCCGCACGCGACAGTCTACGGACTATGAATAAGCGCGTCGGCCGAACCGCGATTCTGATCGAATAAATGGTGCATCGTCCCATTGCAAAAATATGAGGCCAAATGATTACAGGTATGATCAACACCTCAGTCTTCGCGCGGCGCCGAGGGACCCGTGCCGCCGCCATGGCCTCGGAAAACTTCTTCGAGCCAACGGAGGAAGTCCCCTCCCCCGCGCAGCGTTTCTTCAGACGGCAACCCTCGCGCATCCTCCCGACGCGACTCGGATCCGCGGTGGAAGTTCGGAGGCTAGGCTCGATGGAGCGAATAACGTCGGCGGCGCCTCGGCCGCCAGAAGATCTAGGTGAGGTTTGCGGCTCTGCATGTGCCTACACCCACGGGTGTGAAGCATGCCGAGGGCAAAACGCACGCGCCAAGATAGCCGCGATGCTCCCGAAGGTCTTGGCGCTGCGGCGCGGCGCCTGCCCCCTCCTCGATCAGCCCAAGCGTCTCCATCAGGTCCTCCGGCCCGTGGGTGGCGTCGGGCATGTCAACGCACAGATCACGGAGGGCCCGATTCAGAGATTCCATGGCCACCCAGGCTGACGTGGACACGTCGTCCAAGGCGCGGGTCTTCCCTGCAAGAGCCTCGGCCAGCTGGGTCTTCTCCCCCTCCAAGGCCGTAATCTGCTGCAGGAAGGAGGCGCGTTTCTCTGCAGCGGCGCGCCTGGCTTCCTCGGCCTCGACTTGTAGGGATGACAAGGCACCCTCCAACGCGCGGAGCTCTTCGTCCTTTGTCGCGTGAGCGTCATCCGCTTCACGAAGCCTGGTTTCTAGGGCCCTCCGCTCCGGATACGGGCTTCGTCTAGCGCGTCGCTGATGACGAGCGTCTGAAAGCAGCAATGCAAGTCATCAGGCGCCCGGCGGCACCATACAAAACACACGGCGCACGTACTCACCCTTATTTCCGAGGCCCGCAGCGCCAGCGCTAGGTGGTCTCCCTCGCACGATGACAGCATCCGCCGGTCAAGGCCGCCGCTGGCGCGTTCTGCAGCCATGGTGAGAGCACGGAGTATCTCCAGACGTGGGAGGTAGTCGGACAAGACGGGTTCGGACCCCACCGCGCCGAGGGCTGTGGAGGCTTCGGCGCCGGCAATGGCGGATACCGCGCGACACCCTACACAAGGTTTCGGACTTCGCGCACTCCCCCGTTGCTCGATCCTTCACCACGCACGGGAGACCTCGTCTCGCCTGATGTTGACAGAATGAGCGAGCAGATCGGAGAGAGTTTCGCGTAGTCGAGCGGAGAGAGGGAGTCACACTTACCTCCTGCACCCCTCACCATAGTAGGAGGTGTCTGTTCAGCCACCGATCAGGGCGCCAGCCAAGAACGGAGAACAGCACACGCCACCGCCATAACTCGAACAGGCAAAGGTCAATGTTGCGGCAAGAGCAGACATGATCTCGTAGGCAGATATGAATCGCCACACCAGCATATGCTCGTTCGCACGAGCAGAGCTTACGGATGACTCCATATCTGTCTACAAGAGCAAGTCAGGCCTTGCCATTTCCGCATCAAGCGGCGAAGCATTCCCACGAACGGGGCGAATTTGGTCCACCGGCGCTCGTAGGCATTGACACCGGTCGACGCGGTCATCAAACACAGGTGCACAAAACTTTTCCTGCATATGAAATTAACTATGAGCAGTGCGGGTGTACGACAAAGGATGTCTAGGCGGCCTGGCGCGGCATATTTATACTCGGCCTCGCTTGGCGAAGAGTCGCGGCGTGGAGGCATGCCAGCAGACGGAGCACAAGCGCAAGGCGTCGGGCGGGCAGCTACGATGGCGCGTAAGAGCAACCGTCCACACCCACCGTGTGCACTCGGAAACCGTCGCGCGCTCCACTTACGAAAGGCACGCCGCGCGATGCGACGGCCGCTCGCAAGCCAACCGTCGGCAAAAGCACCCAACGGCGGCAAGGTCGCAGCGATTGCGGAGCGCGCGCCTCGAAGTCGGATCTGGAGTCCGCCGTCACATTGGCGCTCACGGCGCCTCAAGGCCCGTCTGCGCGCGAGCACGCTTCACCACGTGGGCGCCCACAAGACCACGCATCCGCCCGGCCGCACAACCCGGTCAAATCTTGGACGAGCTCACGGGCCGCGGGGCGAAGGGCCAAAGGACTCGGCGACATGGCCCGGCCTTGTGAAGCCCTTTACCATGAGAGGCTCTGTCGTGGGGTGGCCCCACCTAAACCAGCGAGCTGGCGGAGATTATAAGGCCCGAGAATAGGCCATGTGTAATGACATAACTGCCCCAGAAGGGATAACCAGATGTAAGGGTATAACTGTAAAAGCACTCCTCATGTGCATATATATATGAGTGCAAGCCATGGGGAGGACCCAGGCCATCACACTTATCTTCATCACTTTCCACTACCATCTCTCTCTCTGTTTGGTCTGTAGCCACAACAGCCGGCGTCAAAGAACGCGACGAAAACGATCGTCTCTGTCTCCCGGGGCTTCGGCTCCGTTTCGTTGCGGCGGGGTAGGCGAGCCCCATCCCGATCCTCGATCTTCCCGTCACGCACAAGCCGCTGCAGCGTCTCCTCGGTCACGCGGCTCTTTCCCAACACGCGGGAGCAGCGTGGCCCCGAGTATTCCATGGCATCCCATCGCCGCGTCGAAGACGCGGCGCCCCAGCGACACCGACTTGTAATCCCGAAGGAAGGACAGCTTGTCCCAACTAGATGAGGAGCCGCCGCTGGGAGGGAGAGGCGTGTCGCCATGGCTGGCCATTGTCTTCTGAAGGTAGGGCAAAAGAAACCGAGGCAGGAATGCGCGCTACTACCGGCACGGAATAAGCCAGAACTAAGCGGCAAGCAGGACAAAGTGCTCCCATCGCAGTGAGGGCACCTTATAAAGCCCGCTCGCCTCCCCCACAGCCAGAAAGCGTAGTTAGGTCAGAACCCCAGCGGTTCGACTACGCACGATCTGGAAAAAAGAACCGTCGGTACACGGAGCGCGCTGGTAGGTGGCGAGCGCGCCACGGCCCAGCCCAGCGCGCTGACACGCGTCCCGCTTCCTCGGGAAGCGGCGAACAACAGCAAGCACGCAACGCTCACATCCCACGATGTGCGATTGCAAGCCGCGCGTGCCACCCACGAAGCAGATCGCATAACGCGACAGCTGCCCTCAGCGAGCGGGCGTCGGCGTGATTCGGCCGTCATTTAAAGCGCACTACCAAGCGCGAGGCCGTGGCGATAGGGATGAAAACGGTGGAAAACTCCTCAACCGTTTTCTACTTCTACATTTGAATACGAAACAAAGCGGCGCGTAAAGCGGACACGAAACGAACGCGAACTTACGGAATATCGAGAATTTAAAACGAACCAATTCGGCGGAATTATGTCGAACACGGTCGGTATCTGAAAATTCAATACGGAATACCGACCTGTAGGACCAATGCATAACAATTAACAAGTGACCAAGTACATAACAATTACCAAGTGCATGATCAAGTTCAAGTGCATATAATAATTAACAAGTGCATGACCCTTGGTCTTAAGTATTAACACAATAGCCGACACAAATACAAATACAATACAAGTCTAGAACAAGCAATTAACAGCTAGCAGAACATCTACAGTTCATCAGCATCATCCATGAGGTCAGAATTGCTTTCCATATCTTTTGCTTCCTCATTGTCCTCCTCAGAGTCCTCATCCCCCTCCTTGTCCTTTTCCTACAAGTTTGCAAAGTGAATTAAAATTAGATGAAGCAATAGCATATTTCAGAGCAAGCAGTCAATAAACATACACATACCTCAATTTTCACTTTAGCCACAACATTAGCCAAAGCCTCAACCTCAAGATCACTCACAATTGATCCAACCATTTTAGAATCTGAACAAAAAATTTGGTATTCCGTATTTCGAACCGAATTTACAATACGGTATATTCCGAATAAAATGTAGAAAAGTAGAAAACGGTCGGAAAACGCCTAAACCGTTTCCGCTCCATTTTCGAATTTGGTATTCCGTATTTCGAACCGAATTCGAATTTGTCCGAAAATACGAATTCAATCGGGTCAAATGTAGAAAACGATACGGTTCGGTACGGGATATTTCCGTTCCGTTTTCATCCCTACGTGGCAGTTGCAAAACGCGGGAAAGCCGGCGGCATAGCACCCGCCTTCGCTACTGCATCGCCCACCCCGCCCCAACATAAGGGTAGGAGACGGAGCGCGCACGTCTACTTCGGCTAGGCGCCAGCTCCGCTGCCACCCGTTCGAAGGGTAGGGGACGGAGCGCGCGCGTCTACTTCGGCTAGGCGCCCGGCTCGCGCCACCCGTTCGAAGGTAGGGGACGGCGCGCGCGCCTACGCGGCTAGCGCCCGGCTCGCGCCACCCGTTCGAAGGGTAGGGGCGGAGCGCGCGCGCGTCTACCGGCTGGCGCGGCTCGCGCCACCCGTTCGAAGGTAGGGGCGGAGCGCGCGCGTCTACCGGCGATCTCGCCGGCTGCGGCCTCGGCCCTGGTCAAGTTCGGAAAAGTTCACGAGCCGCGGGCGGAGGGGCCAAAGGACTCAACAACATGGCCGGCCTGTGAAGCCCTTTACCATGAGAGCCTCTGTTGTAGGGGTGGCCCCACCTAAACCAGCGAGCTGGTAGGAGGTTATAAGGCCCGAGAATAGGCCACGTGTAATGGCATAAGTGCCCCTGGAGGGGATGACCAGATGTAAGGGTATAACTGTAAAAGCACTCCTCATGTGTACATATATATGGATACAGGCCATGGGCAGACGCCAGGCAATTACTCATCTCCCTCACTCTCCACTACCATCTCTCTCTGTTTGGTCTGTAACCACAACAGAATGATTGGTGGATTGCATAATTGATGATAATCGCTGTTTAAGAGTCATAGATAGCAATCAATATGGAAAGAGCATGATCGGTGGACTAATTAAATGATGTCATTCGCTGTTTGGAGTCTTAGACAGCAATCAATAAAGAAAGTGTATTTTGGTGGATTAAGTAGATTATGGTAGTCACTAGGTGGTGTATAGGCAGTAACAATAACACTATGATGAAATAATAACAAAGCTACTAAAAGTGATTTTTGGCAAATAAAATAACCCGAGCCTCTCCTTTGTTAAGCAATGCATACTATTTATTTGCATTCTGTGTATTGGCTCGCAAAGCACGGGGTTGGAGTGCTCACACTCGCTTTTGCGACAAAATCCAACATCAGGAATCAAATCACCTCGCCTCAGCAACAAGATTGAACAAGCTGACAGAGAAGATGAAGATGTCAAGGGCTAGGTCGCGCACCTCGGTTGGTGCTGTGGGCATGTCCTGAAGGTCCCACTTGTGTGCTTCGTTCTTCCGCTGCTGCAATTTATTGATTTCGGCCTAATCGGCCCATGAGTAAGTTTACTATTATATTTACGCTTCCGCATTATATGTACCTTGATATTTAGAACTGTAATCTGTGAGCACTATCTACTGATCCAGGGAATAGTGCGGTGGAATCACAGAAGATTCCGGATTGTAAAATCTGGGTCTGACAGTATCCCTGTCCCGAACCAAGACAGAGCAAATAGAGGCATGTACAGTGTGAAACTCAGAAAATCATTGTATGGACTTAAACAATCAGGCAGGATGTGGTATAATCACTTAAGCAACTTTCTATACAAGAAAGGCTACACGAACAATGAGGATTGTTCTTGTGTATTTATACGACGATCCCAGAATGTATTTTGTATAATCTCAGTATATGTAGATGATCTGAATATTATTAGAACATTGGAAGATATAAAAGAGGTGAGTTCTTACTGGAGTCAGAAATCGAAATGAAAAATTTGGGTAAAACCAAATATTACTTAAGCTTGCAACTTGAGCATGTCCCAGAAGGAATATTACTACATCAATCCGCATACACTCAAAAGGTGTTAGAAAGGTTTGGCTTTAAAAAGGCATACCTTCGAAGGTACCAATAGTTGGAAGTTCTTTGCAGTAAGACAAGAATCCGTACAGACCTAAAGAAAAGGGGGAGGAAGTCTTGGGACCGGAATTCTCATACTTAAGTGTAGTAGGAGCACTTATATATTTAGCAAACTGCACTAGATCGGACATTACATTTGCCGTAAATATATTAGCAAGGTACAGTGCAGAACCTACCAAAAGGCATTGGTAGGGAATAAAGAACGTTTTTCGATACCTCCAAGGAAGCAAAGATCTTGGACTATTCTACAGAAAGAACCAAGACTTGAATATGACTGGCTATGCAGATGCTGGGTACCTGTCAGACCCGCATATAGCTAGGTCACAAACATACTATGTATTCTTATGTGGTGGAACTGTAATTTCATGGAAATCATCTAAACAAAGTCTTGTATCGATTTCGACGAACCACCGAAAATCATAGCGTTATACGAGGCCGCACGAGAATGTGCTTGGCTTCAACGAATGGCTCATCACATTCATCAGTCATGTGGATTGAACATTATGCAAGCCCCAATAATTATCTATGATGATAATGCAGCTTGTGTTGTACAAGTGCGGACGGGTACGTGAATAGTCATCTTACAAAGCACATCCACCCTAAATTCTTCTATGCTCATGAATTGCAAAAGATTGACAAAATTAAGATATTACATACTAAGTCATGTGAAAATTTTGTAGATTTATTCATTAAGTCACTTCCAGCATCTAATTTTGAAAGATGTGTACGTGGAATTGGAATGATGAGACTTAGAGAAGTGCAGAATTCAGGGGAGACTCTTCATGAGTTCACTATTAAAATTTGATCACGAAGATCGAGTACCCAAAGAATAAATCCTGTAGATTGAATAAAATTGGGTGGGTCGTACTCTTTTTCCTTTAACGAGTTTTCCTGAAGTTTCTCGGCCAAGATTTTTAATGAGGCAATTCGTGCAACACAACATTACATGTATAATGTACTCTTTCTCTAAATTTTTTCCATTGGATTTTTATGGAGTTTTGATGAGGCATAATCGTGTCGGATGAGTGTGCAAGGGGAAGTGTTGAGAAACCTAAGCCTATGTCTACAAGCCTAGCTTATTGGTGAACACCCTCTATATTAGTCTATAAATAGAGGGTCTCCATTGTCATCTCCAGGGCCGTGCCGGTGGGCGTGCGGCCGGCACGCTCGAACAGGGCCCCCGATTCTGATGGCCCCACCGCCCCAGAAACTACGGCCCATTGCGGTTTCCCCGTCTCCCCGTCTTCCCGATCAACTCTGCGTGCCACGCAAGCTCTTCTTCGTCCTCGATCTCTTCTCCACAGTCCACTGCAGAACAAGAAGAAGAAGAAACACGAGAGGAGCAGCTGCAAATGCCTGAGCAAGTGTGAGCTTTGAGATATATAGCTGCGTGTTTGTGTGGTTTCTTGCTGATCAGGTTGTGCAACAGGAGGCCACACTAGAATTTATTTTTCCACACTAGGTTCACATCCAACTACTACTCACAAGCCAATAAGGTAATTTATTTTTCTTTAATTTCAATTCTATTAAATAATTCAATTGAACTAGAACTGTTGTACTAACTTGTTCGTTCTCTGTTGTTTCATATGCATCCCTTTAATTTTGTTCCTTTTGTCTTTTGTATATATGTGCATCAATTGGTGTAGACGTCTAGTGTTCCAAGATTCAAGTCATGTCTTCTACAAACCGGTCTAGAAAATATGAATCTGGTTGTCAAAAGTGTAAGAAAAAACAAAGAATTGAGGCTTTAACTCAATCTTAGAAAGGAGCTATGGATAGATTTATTTATAAAGAGTGAAATCCTGGAGAAGATTAATTATGAGTATATCGTTGAAGATTTTATTTCAAAGAACACTAAGAGAATGATGTTATTCAAGTAAAGATTATGCAACAAGAGTTTAATAGGTACGATTCTTGATGTATCTCATTTTTAGAGTTTTAGCATATACATTAATATCGTTCTACTTTTCTAGACCGGTAGAGGCGTAGGGCCTATTTTAAAGTTTGGAACAAGGCCCCGGATTTTGCCGGCACGGCCCTGGTCATCTCTTGTACCTTTTGAGAGAGAAAAACAATAAAAGAGCTCTTATCTATTTGTATTCAATTATTGCATTATTCTACCATTACTCTATGTTTGATTTATCTACTTTAGCATAAGAAGAATCGATCAGACTGGACTAGCCAATGATGGTTCCTCAATATTCCGCACTACTTAGAACTTGCATGGCTTTGACGACTGCAAAATTTGTGGGAGGGTGGGGGTGCTGACAACAACTTCCAGTGAGTTACAGAAGGATCACTGTTTGCACATGTGACAAACTCCTTCAACAAAGATCACACAGGTAAACATGTTGGACATCATAAAACAAGAATGCATAGGAGCTATGCAACAGCTTGGACATTAAAAGAAAAACAAGAATATGTATGTAGGAGGGACTATGCACCTTTTTTTTTAAAAAAAAAAAGGAACAATTTGGACGTCATAAAAAACGAAAATACTTGAAGGAACTACTTTTTTTAATGTAAAAAAATGAGAAGAAACAGCTTCGCGATCTTGTGAGTTTGGAGGAATCCAGGCCAACAGCCAGGCTATAACCTACAAGCATCCAGTGGACACTGGACAGTGCAAACCAAGATGCGGTTTCTGTATATCCCTTAAAGGGACGTATCACTTTCAGTACGAGAGCACTGTGATAAAATAAACCAAACATTGCTGATTCTACCAAGCTCGGACCGGTAGGTTACATGACTGCTGGAAAAAGGTGTTTTCGTACTATTTTTAATAAATTCTTAATGTTGCTCCTAGAGAACCAAGCATACACGATACTTCTAGGGGAAAAAAAATGGAAAACCTAACAAAAAAACAAATAACAAACAAGAAAATATTGGGAACCAGCCTACCTCCACTATTCCAAGATCCGTTTATTTTTTCTACCCCAGGTAACCAGGTTCAGTCAAGACTATGGGCTCCACAAATGCAACTCAGTCTGATGTGCATTACTGTTCAGTTCAGCATAGCTTCAATCCTTCAGAACATGCGAAGTATTACTATAGCTACCAACAAACTACTAGTGATACTAGTGATTCTTCTGTCCAGTAAGGAGTAAATCAAAATTCTGCCTCTTGCTTCATTTCAGAATTCAGGGTCTACAAGTATTACAGGTTCATTAGACTAGGGTTCGGAAAACCGGGACCAGAGAGAATTCCGGCCGGCAGGCAGTACTAGTAACCGGTTGGTTACCCAAAAACCCGGAAAACAATCGGTCGAAATTTGTAAATCAAATTTTGAATTTGAGTTGTTCGAAAAATGGTAACCGTTCTGGTAACCAGAAAACCACTTAAAAAACGGAAAACCCGCTAATAGACCGAGAAAACCGCTAAAAAATGAAACAACCAAGTTGAAAGTACAATAATTGAAGTATATTTAGCTCATATAATAGGTAAACTAACACCAAAAAAGCCTAAAAGGCCCTAAACCAATCTAGAATATACATTAGACCTAAACCCTAACCCAGCCGGTTTTCTGAACCCTGCATCAGACTGCGCCAGGATGTGGAACCAGCAGCAACAATGGTGTAAGGTACCCAGAGCACAGAAGATCAGAATAGAAAGCACAAGCAGATTGAGCAAAAACAATGATCTATCCTGAAAGCATGTTTCCTTATGCAGAGAGAATGTCGCGCCCAGAAATACACATCCAGAAACAGTGAACTGTTCCCATATGAATATCATATACCACAAACATGTACCTTTAAAGTGAGACAACAATCAGCCCTTATTAGGGTGTTAAACTACTTGATAATTAGCGGTGACCAAACGAGCCCTCTGTGAGTACTTTGGTGGGTTACCTTCCTTCAGAGGACGGATTCCAGTAACCTGAGAAATTTCCAATAAATCAAATTAACAAAAAAGAAATGAATTGAAAGATCAACAAACATACAAAGCAGAGTCAGCCAACCAATATGGGGAAACCAACCTTCAAATCACTGAAGGTATTTGATGCAGAAAATCCAACGGATATCGGGAAAAATGTTGATGGATCAGCTGGGGGAACAACAAATTCCATGGATCCACTGCAAAGGAGGAAAAAACAAGAGTTGGTAACAAGGGATTAAACTACACCATAAAAAATTAAACATGATTCTAAGAATTCAAATACTTCATGCACCTGCGGTTGGACTGATCAATAAGAAGAATAGACCATTCCAAAAGAGAGTTCCTTGAGTCATACCTGTATGCACAAGAAAATGAGAAATAGCAAAATGCATGAGAAACAAATAAACATATGCAGGCAAGGGCCATAAAAGGGAGATAGGTGCAACTTGTAATGGTGTAATTTCCACATAAGGGAATGACAATAAAACAAGGACGCCACAGCTTTTCAGTACTATCTAGTGTAATGCCATCTAAAATACGAAAGTTAAGCTCCACCTCCACAAAATTCCAACCCTTTACAGCTGAAATACCAGTGATAAGAACAAAGGCAGGAATGCTAGTTCTCACTTGTAATTCGTCGAGATTAACATCAATACTGAATATCATAATGACCAAGCATTGTCAAAAAAGGGGCTTGCAAAGGTTTACTTCTCAGAAAAGGGAAAATTGGTCAGTACAAATTTTCGCAAGACTCTTTTAGTAAAATATAACAGAGAAGTAAACTAAAGAGGGACTTGAAACATTACTTCCACTCTCCATCTATCTGTCTAACACTTGGAGCTTCCCGAAGTGCAGGCAGAGGTATAGATATGACAACATTATGCAGGTCAAACATCTCAGAAGCTTCATATTCAATGTTGACATAGGCTTCATTTCCAGATACTGAAGGCCAGCAATTGACTACACAAAGCAAAAGCGTTACTGAAAGTCCAAATTATTTGATACCAGAAGATAATAAAGTGATTGTGCACCTGATAGAGGTAAAGACGACTCATTCATCCCCTGGATTCTCCATTTCACAAGAGGAGTTTCATTTTGACCACTTGGGAAAGGCCTGTTTGGATCTTTTGCTCCCACAATTTGCTGACTGTTAAACAAGTCCTTGTTGATATTGGGGTGTGTTTTGAAGCTAAGTCCAGGTACGTCTTGGATTTCAATCTACAACACACCAATAATTAGAAAAATCAGCTCCTAGATATTGTAACATGGATAATAGCATTATTCATAATACTGTGCAACAAGGTTCCTCATTGGCAACAAATACATGGCACATGAAGAATAAATGGTGAATGTTATCGCAAGGATGGATATCATATTTCCATTTACTACAAAAAAAGACCTGTACAAGAATTATCTTAGTTAGATGATGGCAGCAATAGAATGGAAACATTCTATTTAATTCAAGAGTGCAATATTGCTATAGGTTCCATTGAAAGGTAAACTAAAATAGTATTATATCGTTTCATTATGCTTCATCGTTCAAAATTTCAAAAAGAATCCAAGCAGAATGCTACAAGTTCAGAAAGAATGTTACCTGCAACTGGATAAATCCATCGGCATCATTAAGGACTTGCAGAGCAAGGGTTCCCTGAACATCAAAATTATTAACACCTCCATCTCTTTTAACTATTACATTGAGCTTCTCTTCAATAGTCACTGTGACAGGATCACTTGGTGGAAGAGGTGACGACCTTGATGGAACTAAACTTGGTTGTACATCCTCCAAAATGACCTCTCCTTCAGCTTTCAAAGATTCTAGGAATTGATTCGTCTTCTGTGTTTTGCCTAATTTCATACCAAAACCTTTACCAGGAGCAGTAGCAGCCGCAGATGGACGACCTGTAAAAATTTTGCTACAATTAGAATAAAATACAGGTAATATAGCTGCCTGAACTCTCTCTAGCAATTAGTAGAAGGCAGGTAATACAGTGCTCAAATTCTCCACAAGCAAGGCAACTGACATGAGAAAACTGTTTAACTAACGTTAAGTCCTGAAAGATCTGAATAAAACTTAAGTTTTGGACAAAGAAAAGAAACCCTAGATTGATCTGTCAGCACATAAATTGACACAATAAGTTTGCCTTGAATGCTCAAATATAGTATTCGCTGAAAAAGGCAAAAGAGGCCTTAAGTTACCTCCTTTGGACTTGCTAGCAAATGAGTCCATATCAGTGCTCAGTCCACCTAATCCAGAACCACTTCCAAAGCCAGTACCAGTAATGCTCATGTCGCTGAAAGTTTTTTCGATTACCCGGGGGCCAGATATTGATGAGTATCCTCCTTTGTCAAGTTTGCCTCTTTCCATCTGCATGAACACAAACCATACAAATTAACCTCTTAGATGTTAAAAAATAATGCTCAGTAAATAGCATGGTAACACCATTGCAATTGATGAAATGCATTACAAGTTCAAAAAAAAATATTTACTTTAAGACATTGTGTGATATATTTCCCCTGTTGTCTTGCTACTGAACCTAATTTTTCATTGGCCTAAGTGGCAGATTTGTTAGAGGTACCTACATTACTAATGGATTTGTTATATATGCTTACAAGTTCTAAAGCCCAACAAGGTAATTTAGGAAAAACTAAAGTTCGCCCAAACATATTCTAACTGTAAGATGTTACTAAAAGAAACATGTGAGATTGCAGAACTGATACCAACAGTAACAGAATTAAATTAAGGCCATGTTGACAACAAAATAGCTCAAATAACCATAAGGAGTAACTAGAAATTACAATGTAATTTTATTTGTCCTAACGGCTAAAGCGCACTAAATTAACCGTCATTTTATTTACCCCCAAGATGGAATACATTTTTTTAATCTGGAGAAAAGAATAGGGCAGACCCTGATTTTGTCAAGCTCACTAGCTCTCTTCTTCATCACATCCCTTGTTTCATTGATTTTGTTTTGCATCATCATCTTGTGCGCTTTCTCTTCATGACTCTCCATCTCACAATATTGTTTGACTTGCTGCACTGTTACATTTTCCTTATTCCCGAGAGAGATGGCTTCATCGAAAGCAAACATAAGCTCAAATGCTGTTTTACAGATACCCTCCTCATCCAGAGAGGGGGAGTATTCAGGCACCTTTACAAATGTTAAGGAGGCAATGGCACTGAATTATTGCCATGAAAGAAAAACAATGCAGCATAGTAGCAATATAATGGTGGATGGATACAGGTTCATACTTGCAAAGGTTGTGTGTAGATTTCCATCAAGTATGACTATCTAGTGCTTTTTTATGTTTTTTTTTTGTTTCCTTGGTAATATGTAATGACATGCTTAACATGGATATAACGTTATAACCTTCATTTTAACCCCCAAAAGAAACATTACTCAATAACATTATCTGCTATTTAATTATTGTGAAGAAAAAGATTCATTACATTACCTAAAACACGCCCCCTTTTATGTGTTTCATTATATACGATTGTATCAATAAGGTAGATTACAAAAACAGGATACAAGCTTGGAGAGTAGCCTCAACGTGTCCAGATCTTCAAGAATATTACTCTGCTTGTTTGTGATAAGTAGCAGATACAGGCCTTCAATAGGCTGATATACATAACGAACATTTTCAGTCTCAACATAAGTGTGCTGCTTCCCAGTTCCAACCAGTTTTGGGAATGCTGCAAGTAATCCCTCAATCCTTATGCGAGACATGTCAACAAATTGTCTTGAAACAAGTGCTGCAATAGGAAAAAAAACCAGTCTTCAGCCTAGTCCAGGGGCAAAAAAGAGAAGTTCTTGACCACATAGCAATTTTATATCAAGTGAACCCACATACTAATACACTATAGAAGTTAAGAATCTACTTAGCCAGCAATACGATAACAGCTAGTTCACTATTCAGGTGACTACAATGAAGTCATTAACAAGCCCGTTCTAAATATAACAGGATTATCTTTTGCTATATTAGAAGAAGATAAGAAATCAATTTCTTTGGGGATTGACAAGAATATAAGATCTGAATAACCGAAACTTTCAAACAACCTTACCTTTTCCAGACTTTGAAATGATAGAAGCAGCAAGAACCACCTGGGGGAACAGAAAAACAATCAGCTTTTCTAAACAATAAAATTCAACTACTTATAGAAGCAAAAAGAAAAAAATGTCAACATGTTCCTTAACATCAGAAAGCATCATCAGTAGCCATACCATTTTTAATGGCTTGTCCCTGGAATTATCTAAACCAAGTTCACAAATTAAGCTCCTGCCAACAGGAAAAAAAACAATTATTTAATCAGCAAACAAACCACAAAGATAATATGACGAAACTAACAATTGTCAGAACTAGGGTTCAAAATCCCGGCCGGTAACTGCCAGTAACCGTTTTTACCGGTGGAGACCGGTAACCGAAAAAACCAGCCGGTATCAATTTTTGATTTTCAAATTTTTGCCCCTTTTTTTCCGGTTACCGGCCGGTTTTTCTAGTTACCGGTTTCAAAACATCTCAAAATTCAAATTTTGAGATTCAAATTGTGACCAGTTTTTCCGGTAACCGCCCGGTTACCGTTACCGGCCGCCAACCAGGATTTCTTCCGGTTCCAGATTTTGGAACCTTGGTCAGAACAGAAAGAAAAGGAACCCTTTAAAGCTAGAAAAGCACTACCACTGGGATGTCAGTTAAATATGTTTCTTTAAAAAAAAAGATCCCACAAACTTCTACAGTGTCAACAGGGTGTGCATCTGCTGTTCCACATATTGCAGAGAACAAAAATAATAGGACCACAAGGAATTTCAATTTAGATACCTCACTACAAGGACAAATAAAAAAAACTAGAAGTGTGTTAGAACAACCACCATGGTACAGACCACAGAGACATAGCTCCTTCATTAGTACACTACCTACCCTAGAGCGAGCTGATGCGATTACCACCACGCAACAAACATCACGTAATTAAAGATCAAAAGACAAAACGACTGGAAAAAGATGAAAAGAATACAGAATTTGCCGCACAAGAGCCTAGAAGAATACCACTACCCCTGACTTCATTTGCCGTATCACATTGCAGGATGAACAACATAGTTGAACTCATGGCATCTAAACACCATAAATTTCGCCAGAGGCAGACCGGATCTACACCAACACAACAATGTAACGCACGGTGGGTGCACCTAGGGCCCCTATCCTACCGGCCATCCTATGGATCTTGCGCGCGCTGAACAAGAACAAGAACAAACAAAACGAAATGCGCGGAGTGCCAGCAAACGCATCCGCATCCGGAGGGGGTACTTCCTCCCAATAATGGGCCCATTTCCTACACCAATTAGACGTCTAGTATCTCAGGAAGAAATATTAGCGTTTGATTGCCCGCAGCAAGCGAAGGCCAGAGCAAACCGAGGGGATCAAACGAAGCGAAATCGATCCAAGCGAGCTTACCAGCAGAAGAAATCGGCAGTCCGGAAGCAGATGGATCTCCACGCCGATCCAGCGGAGAACGGGAAGGAGGAGAGAAAAAAAGAAGAGTTTTTCTTGGAGGTGGCGCTCGGCGGCTTCGGATCTGGGGATGGAGGACGGGATCTGAGGTTAATATGGTGCGATGCCGGCCAAGACAGTGGGCACGGGGAAGGCGACGAACGGCCGATCCAACCGTTGATTTGGGATGGACGCACGAGATCGGGCAAATGGCTCCCGGTTGTTTTTTCTTTCAGAAAACTATGTTAGCGTAGTCTTAAACGCACGAAATTACGTAGGTGCCATCCATGGCCAGGCAGCTCGAGGTCTAGGTGCAGCCAAGCCTGCCGCCGCCTTCTTCCTCCTCTCCGGATACCATGGCTGGCAGCACTTGGAGCGTAAGGTACCGCCATAGTGGTGATGCTGGAAGCAGAGGATGCATTTGGAGGGAGGGTGGTTGAAACACCCCAAAAATTCAAGGTTTTTGAATTTTAATTGAATTTTTTCTTGATTTTCCTTCCCTTTCCCAATTTGGCAACATCTTGTGAAAATGCGCCTTCTTCTTTCGGCCTTTCCGCTTTCTCCTTGCACCTGTGTCTTCCCGAGCTGGCGCCGTCGCCGAACCGCCTTTCCCACCGCCTTCACTCGCGTCAAACCGTCGCCGCTCGGATTGTAGTTGCGCGTGCGCCTGGGTTCACCCCAAGCTGACAGCAGCGGTCCCACTCGTCAGCCACCTTCCTTTGCACCTCCCTCGTGCAAAGCGTCGTTGACCCGCGGTCATTCCCTTCGCGCGCAAGCACCCGAACCACCATACTGCTCTTACCGCCTCAATTCACCTCTAAAGCCTGATTGCTTCCACTGGCAGCTTCGCGCTACTCCCCTCTATTCCCCAGAACCAACCAATTGTGCTCTCCCTCGTCGCAGCTCCTTCTCTTCTGTCCCCTGAGCCCGGTAAGCCACTCACCCAATTTTCTGTTTCCGGTCATTATATTTCAATTGCTCGCTGTCATAGCATCTACGGGACACCGCAATCATGAAACCAAGCTCAATTTCATGTTAGCATTTCCGTAGAGCTCCGCCGACGAGATCTACCGCCGGCTAAGAACACCCTCCCGTGGACAGCTCTTTAGGGAACGTCTCGACTCAAATCGCCACCACCCTCGTGTTTCTAGTGAACCATAGATGGTCCAACCCCAGCCAACCTCGCCGATTAACCCCTGGAAAACCCTAGCTTTGCTTGAAGGCCCGCAAACCTCTCTCTTGCCGCCAGCCGCTATCGCCCATCTCCATGCCCTCGAATGCTCGAAAATGAAACCATTGCCACCCCAAAAAGCCATCCGTACCGCCCACCCTCGCCGGCGATCATCGCTAAAGCCGAATCGTGAAAATCCGTGGCGCCCTGTTTTTCCGCCGGAGAGAAAGGCTGGAGGTAGAAGACGACTGGGGAGGGGCGACATGGTCGCATCTCGATCGTTGGCTTCGCTGCCGCCTTCCCCATCCGAGCGTCCGCTCCTCGCACATCTGGACCGCCCGTGCCAACTGCGTGTCGCCCATCGGGCAAGCGCGCGCACGCATGGGCCGTTGAGGCCGAGCGTTGCTGGGCCAAGCCGACCGGCCCACAGACCATTTTTCTTTTAAAATTAATCCCGCGTGCACTGTTCATTTTCGGGCTGGCCCAGTATTGTGGCTCACTGTTCACCCATTTTTGAAATTCAGAAAAATTGTTAAAAATCCCAGAAAATCCAAAAAATTCCCAAAAATCCAAAAAAAATACACCATTTTGATCAGCTCAACACCAAGAGTTCATTTTTTACTTCCATTCCACCAAATTCATCTCCAAATAAATTCAAATTCCTCCATTTTGCCAAATCCAATTTCAAATAAATCCAAACCCCTCCATTTGAATTCTGTGCATTTTACTCCTTTTTAATTAGTTTATTTTCCCTAGCTTGATTAGATTCAAGTGCAGACATATTGTTATTTTATGTGTTTGCGCTAGCTTCTGACTTTTTCGAGGTAGCAGTCCAAGATTCAGATCCGAGCACTGAAGTTTGCAAAATTGTCAAGATTTCCGAGCAGCAAGGCAAGTTACAAGTTTTTGATCATTTTGAATCCCATGACATTTAAATTATTTAATTACAGTATTTCCATTAATGTTATTTGTGAAATGTTAATTGATTTAAAAGAAATGTTTAGAATGGCATGCTATTTAGATAAATCCTACCACTGAAAAATGCCCTGCCTTGATTGATGGCCACATTCACCTTGACAACCTTAGTATCAATTAAAATATTGTACAAATATTTATAGATCATCTCATTCAACATTTTGTACTACTAAGTGACTTGGTCGTTGGCTGGTAGGATTTAAAAACTGGTACTAAGGTAAGGGTGCGCTGTAGAAAATCACGATGTGATCTCCGTCCACGACCTTACCTTAGGGAAAATTGGTACTAGAGTAGAGAGGTTGTGGGACACTGTGAGACGGTTTTCGCCCACTACTTTACCCTAGTGTGGAGGCTGGTTTGGATTGGTGGTGGTTAGTGCTGTTGAGCACAGTGGAAGTTTGTAGTTGGATGCCTTAGGTGAAAAATATAAGGACAAGAGTCTTATGCTAAGTAAAAGACACAGTGAATGCTCAACCACAGAAGTTGACTTGTCAACACTGGTTTAGTAGCTGCTTAACTCGATTGAAACTCCACAGAAGATGAGACGACATGATACCGAGGAGTTAGGTATGCTGCGGGTACCTAAGAACGGTAGTGGTCACTCAAACAGCAAGGGGAGTGTAGGTTTAGTTTTGGCCTAACTGAGTGATTCTACCAGGTAGAGCCTATATAAAGGGTTGAGCAGTGAAACGACCTGGCTTTTTTAACTCAGTCATGAGGGTTAAGAAATCGTGTGGGTAAAGCTGAGCAGCTCTGCAGAGTTAAAGTGATGGTATTCGAATACGCCGTGCTTCCGGTTAATGAAGCTGTGTTAATCGGATGACTCCAACAACGAGGTATAAGTAGAGTTTATGATGTTGTTAATCTGAGTAATGGTGAAACTTTATCTGATAACAGAAAACCCCCTGATCTTAAGGAGAAATGTTTTAATTTTATTTGTTTGCAAATAAAATTGCATCCACTCCCTGTAATAAAACCAGTATATTCCCGCCCTTGATTATTCCTTGCAAGTAGTAAATTAGGGTTTACCCTTGTAACTTACTGCGTACGGTTATACTCATGACTTGCTAAACAACTAACAGAAGACCAAGGAAGTCAAGACTTTCAAGCAGAAGATGATGTTCCCGAGGAGCCATTCTTCCAAGAGGATAAGTGGTTTTATGTCTCAGCTGCGCTCAGGCCGGCTGAGGAAGTTTTATGATGTAAAAAAATTTTGGGCTCTTTCGCCCGTTATATTAAAACTGGTTGTTAAACCTTATGTCAGTAATAAAAGTTGACTCTTATGTTGAAAGCTTGTGCTGCTGTAGTGCGCACTCTGGTTCAGTACTCCGCAACTGTTCATTTTTGTACGGTTACGAAGTGCTATATTGCCTTTAGAAATTGGGGCGTTACAGTGGTGGCGGCACTGACAGCATGAAGAGAATGTAACTGAGAGAGGAGAAAGAGGATGAAATTAAGAAGAGACCAAGTCGGTGATGGGACGAGGCAGGGGAGGAACATGCCGGAGTAACCATCGTTGCCGAAGAAGATAACCCTAACAAAGGCGTTATTTTTTCCGTCATTTTGTACATTCGCGATGGCAATGGACGTTCGACGACAAATGCTATGTTCAGGGTTTTTCAAATCGGCCAAAAATCGGAAATATCGGACCTGGTAAAACACCGTATCAGTCAAAAAATCATTTTTGCATGATTTTTGTCAAAGATAAATGAAATTAGTAACCATTTTGAATCACATGCGTGTGCATAGCCAGGTGGTCAGGTTTCTAGCTTTGGAGTAGCTGGTCTTGGGTTCGTACCTAGAAATTGCATTTTTCTTTTTTTGTTCGTTCGATCTTCAAGAGTATTCAAATTTTGATTTAAAAATTTTGGACGAATTTGGCTGAAATTTTCTGAAAATAAAAAATATCAGATACCCTCATAAAATTTCAAAACCGGTTTTAAAAACCCTAGCTATGGCATTTCCATAATTTGGTGTGTTTTCAATAGTACCGACATAATTTTCTATTTTTTTTATTTAAGCCAAAAAATAATAGTAGGTCAACTTGATAATGGAAATGGGAATTTGATGAAGCCCCAACCATAGTTCTCTTAGCGTTGGTATAGAGAAAGGATTAATGACAAACAGGAGCTCATGATTGTCGAGTTTTGGGCATTTTTGGCCATGTACAGCAAATTAATATTAGAAGTAGCCTCCGGGTGTATGCAATACTATTTTTGGTCCCTCTAAGCATGGGACTCCAGCCAGTCGATGCGTATGCAGTCCCATGCCACGGCACCACAGCACTTAAGTCATGCGGTCCAGGAGCGCATGATTCCGGCACTTGGTTAAAAAGGCTGCCGTGGTCGAATACGGCAGTGGTCGAGTAAGGCAGTGGTTGAACAGGTAGTGGTTGAACATGGGTGTTGTGGCTACTGACCAAACAGAGAGAGATGGTAGTGGAGAGCAATGAAGATAAGTGTAATGGCCTGTGTCCTCCCCATGGCTTGCTCGTATATATACATACACATGAGGAGTGCTTTTACAGTTATACCCTTACATCAGGTTATCCCCTGCAGGCGCTTATGTCATCACACATGGCCTATTCTGGGCCTTATAATCTCCTACCGAACTGCTGGTTTAGGTGGGGCCACCCCTATGACAGAGCCTCTCATGGTGAAGGGCTTCACAGGCCGAAGCCATGTCGTCGAGTCCTTTGGCCCCTCCGTCCCTGCGGCTGTGAATTCCTCAAGCTTGTGGTTGGGGGCACAAGTCTGTATGGTGGTAGCGGAGGTCGGCGCGAGAAGACGCGCGCGCTCAGTCCCCTACCCTTGAGCGGCGGCGCGGCCGGCGCGCCCAAATAGACGGCGCGCTCAGTCCCCTACCCTTGAGCGGGTGGCGCTGGCCGGCGCGCCAGGTCAATGGCGCGCGCTCGTCCCCTACCCTTCGAGCGAGTGGCGCTGGCGGGCGCCCGGTCGGCAGACGCGCGCCGTCCCCAACCCCTCGAGCGGGTGGCGCGGGCGGCGCCTGGTCGGCAGACGCGCGCGCTCCGTCCCTACCCCCGAGCGGGTGGCGCCGGCCGGGCGCCTGGTCGGCGCGGCGCGCTCGTCCCCTACCCCTCGAGCGGGTGGCGGCGCCGGCCGCGCCCAAGTCGGCGAGACGCGCGCTCGTCCTTACGCTTGAGCGGGTGGCGCTGGCGGCGCCAACTCGAAAGACGCGCGCTCCGTCCCTACCCTCGAGCGGGTGGCGCCGGTTGGCGCCCAAGTCGGCGACGCGCGCTCCGTCCCTACCCCTCGAGCGGGTGGCGCTGGCCGGCGCCTCGTCGGCAGACGCGCGCTCCGTCCCCTACCCTTGAGCGGGTGGCGCTGGCCGCGCGCTGGTCGGCGTGGCGCGCGCTCCGTCCCCTACCCTTCGAGCGGGTGGCGCTGGCGCCCGCCAAGTCGGCGACGCGCGCTCAGCCCCTACCCTTCGAGCCGGTGGCGCCGGCCGGGCGCCTGGTCGGCGGCGCGCGCTCCATCCCTACCCTTCAGCGGGTGGCGCTGGCCGCGCCCAAGTCGGGCGACGCGCGCTCCTTCCTTACCCTTCGAGCGGGTGGCGCTGGCCGGCGCCCAAGTCGGCAGACGCGCGCGCTCTCGTCCCCTACCCTCGAGCGGGTGGCGGTGAAGCTAGCGCCTGGTCGAAGTGGCGCGCGCGCTCGTCCCCTACCCCTCGAGCGGGTGGCGCTGGCCGCGCCTGGTCGGCGAGACGCCGCGCTCCGTCCCTACCCTTGAGCGGGTGGCGCTGGCCGGCGTCTGGTCGGCGTAGAGGGCGCGCTCCGTCCCCTACCCTTGAGCGGGTGGCGCTGGCCGGGCGTCTGGTCGGTAGGCGCGCGCTCCGTCCCCTACCTTCGAGCGGGTGGCGCGGCCGGCGCCCAAGTCGGCGAGACGCGCGCGCGCTCGTCCCTTACCTTCGAGCGGGTGGCGCTGGCCGGCGCCAAGTCGGCAGACGCGTCGCGCTCCGTCCCTACCCCTCGAGCGGGTGGCGGCGAAGTTGGCGCCTGGTCGGCGAGGCGCGCGCTCCGTCCCTAGCCTTGAGCGGGTGGCGCTGGCCGGCGCCCAAGTCGTAGTGGGCGCGCGCGCTCGTCCCCTACCCTTCGAGCGGGTGGCGCTGCCGGCGCCTGGTCGGGGTGGTGCGCGCTCCGTCCCCTACCCTCGAGCGGGTGGCGCTGGCCGGCGCCTGTCGGCGACGCGCGCGCTCGTCCCTTACCCTTCGAGCGGGTGGTGGCGATGCGATCGGAGCTTGGCGCCGGTATGGTTGCGCTCGGGGTTGTTGTGACCTTGCGGTCTCGTGAGCGCTTTTAATGGCGATCGAATTACGCCGACGCTCGCACGCAAAAGTCGGTATCGCGTCGTCGCGATGCGCCATGCCGCGGGTGGGCACGTGGCGACTCACGGCCGTGCGGCGTGGGATGTGGCGTTGCGTGATCGCGGCCGTTCGCCTCGTCCCAGAGAGGTTGGGCGCGTGTTGAAGAGGTGGGGCGTGGCGCCGCTTGCCACTTACGCGCGCGGCCTCTAGGCCCCAGCCGTTCTTCTTTCCAAATCTTGGACACCGAATCGCTGGGAATTTGATCCGTCTGCGTCTTTGAGCCACAAGGCGGCGATCGTCCTTATAAGGTGCTAGTGTTGAGGTGGAGGCACCCTTTCTCGCTTTGCTTTTGATATGCCGTTTCGCTTGCGCGTGCTAATTGTCACGCCGATTGCTCCTTTGCTCGCTTCTTCTTCTTCTCTCGTCGCGAAGAGCGATGGCTAGCCCCGACGCGCCACCTACCACCCCGCTGCGGTTCCTTGCCTAGCTGGCGAGGTGACCTATCCTTCCCAAGAGTACAAGCCGGTGCGCGGGAGCTCGCGCGCCAACAAGTGGTGGAGAACGATGGAGCACTCGGGAGGCTCCTGCTCCGTGTCTTTGGGAAGAGCCGCATGACGGAGGACGCCGCAATGACTCGTGGATGAGGAAGATCGTGGATCGCGATGGGGCTCGCTTACCGGCGGGGCGAGGCGGAGCTGGCTTGAGGCCACAGAGGCAATTGTTTTTGTCGCGTTCTTCGATGCCGGCCGGATGCCCTCCACGTTGTTTGTGGCGAAGTCCTCACGCCTATAAGTTGAGCTAGCCCAATCGACGCCCCACGCGATACTCGCCTAGCCGCCGTCACGTGGCGTGCGGGCGAGGGTGGCGCCCAACACGAGCTTATTCGCCACCCCGCACGACGCTGCACCGCCGACCCGAAAGGTTGGCGGGCGGTGTCCAACCGGCGGTGTGGACTTCGTGCCGGGCGTCTGCGCGACGTTGTTCCTGTGGCGGCCTCGTCGAGCGATGGCGTCCGGTGGGCGCGTGGTGGTTCTATTACACCGTGGCCGAAGAGCGAGAATGCGATGACGGGCGGGCGATCTCGCGTTTAACGAAGACGCCGAGTCCGGCGGAGATTGGCGACACGCGGAAGCCGCAAAGCCTCGTCGGTGTCGCCGTCGAATGGCGTCGCAACCTAGCCGAGGAGTTCACGATGCATGGGCGGCGCCACTCTCTCCCCAGGGAAGTATGTTGTGCGAGAATGGCCCCCGCGAGGATGGGTTCGATCCCTCCGTGTCTCGGCTTCTTCCGCCCTCCGCCCCTTGTAAGTCGCCCATCGCGCCATTGCATCTGTTTGGCTTCCGCCTAACTGACGTGATCTCCTGCGCGGTGGCTCGGCTGAAGATGCGAGCGCGTGGTTGCGCGCTCCTCGGCGTGCACACGCTTAAGGAGCACCGGCTCGCGAGGCCGCGGTCAAGCGCGCTAGCGGTGGATAAACCGCACCGCGAGGTCAGAGGCATTGCCGTGCGAGCGTGTGGTGCGGAAGAGCTTCCGCCGGGACTTCAGCGCTTCAGGGCGGTGATAGCCCTACGGGGCTGTCTTGCGACGCCGGGCCCGTTCCCGGCCGCCGTATGCGACCGGCGGCCACTCGGCGCTAGCCCACCGAGATGGGGCGCGCGATCGGCGGTGGGCACGCCATACCGCTTTGGAGGGTGTCCGCGCGGATCCCCGGCACCTTCTGCCGCGCCACGAGCCCGTGCTCGGGCTCGCGGCTATCGTTGAGTTGGGACGTCAACCGGGGTGGCGTCGTTCTGGCGAGCAAACCACGGGGGCGGTGCGTTATCAACGCGCAACGCCGACGGCGTGCCCCTCACCGAATCGCTTGTGCCCCACGGTAGCGCCCTCGACGCGATCCCGCCGCCGGCGAGGGGTCGACTGCTGCGGGGCCTTGCCGCGGATTCCGCGGTGGCGCGCCGAAGACCTTCTCCCGACCGCCGAGGCGCCCGCCTCCCACAGGTGGTCGACCGGCGCCACTTCCTACCGTGACGAGGCGCGGGAGGTAGGTGTGAGTCCCTTTCTTCACCGACCGCGAGACTCTCTCGATCTGCTCGCTCATTCTCGCCGACATCGGCGAGACGGCGTCTCCGTGCGTGGCGAAGGATCGGCGGCGAGGTATCGCGGTCGGGAGCCTCGTGCGAGATGCCCCGCAGTGTCCACCGCTGCGGCGTGGCGTGGCCACGATAAATCTGGCGTGTTGGGGCGGGGCTCGCTTCGCTCGGACTTTCTCCTCGCCGGAGGTATTTCGACCTCACCGCCGCCGCGAGCGTGGCGACAACGGCCTCAACCGAGAGTGCTGTCGTCATGCGCGGGGACCTCCTAGCGCTCGCGTTGCGTGCCTCGAGATGAGGTAAGTATGTGCGCCGGCATGTAAGGTACTGCTGGGCGCCGCTGATTTGTTGCTACGCCGGGCTTGCCTCGGTAGGTCCCTTGACGAGGCCCGCGTTCGGGAGCGGAGGGCTCGAAGCCGACCTCGCGAAGCAAACATCGCTCTCGCGCGAAGGATGAAGAAATTCGTGCGTTGGAGGACGCCCGGTGGCGCACAACTTGCGCCACGAGGCTTCGGGCGCCGCGGCGGGAGCGCCCGCCGTCGTGCAGCGGTCGCGACCCTAGAGGGGAGAACGCCCGGTGGCGGAGTTCTGCCGCGAGAACCGCCTTGCCTTGGAAAATGCGTCCATATCGGCATGGCGGGCCATGGAGTCTCGAACCGCCCTTCGAGATCTGTGCGTCAAGTGCGGATACCACACACAGCCGGAGGCCACGCCGAGACGCTCGGGCTGATCGAGGAGGGCGGCGTTGCTCTTCGTGGCGCGGAACCTTTGGCGAGCACTGCGGCTATGTTGGTGCGTGCTTCGCCCACCGCTTCATACTCGTGGGTGTAGGCATACCATGAGCTAGCGAATCCTCATCGGATCCTCCCGACGACCGGAGGTTATGTCGGACGCCATCCGCTCCATCGGGCCTAGCTCGCGAACTTCCACCAACGGATGCAGGGCGCCGGGAAGGTGCGGCGAGAGTCGCCGTGCAGCGAGCGTTGCATGGGGAGGACCTCCTCGGTGGCTTGAAGGGTCCTTCAGCCGCGGCGACGACGCAGCGCGGGCTCGTCCGCACCGCGCCAAGGCCGAGCGGTTGGTCGGGTAGGGTAGGGGATGATGTGCGGGTTCTTACGCTTGTGACCATGTAACCCCTTTGCTTTTACAATGGGACCAAGTAGTACTTTATGCTTGGTGTTACCGCCACGACGCGAGAGCGGGTTTGTGCATCTTGTTTATACTCCGTGGAGTGGCGCGTGCGAGGCGAACCTCGGCGCTTCGACTTCCTTTATAGTCAGGAGACTCGCGCGCGAGGCGGGCCTCGCCGCTCGTAGTATTTAAAGTCCGGGGGCGGTGCGTGCGGAGGCGAACCCTCGGCGCTTCGCCTTCTTTATAGTCCGGGGACTCGCGCGTGCGAGCTGGGCTCGGCGCTCGTCTTCTTTATAGTCAGGGACTCGCGGCGTGCGAGCTGGGCTCCACGCTCGTCTTATATAAAGTCCGTGGACTAGTGCGTGCAGAGCTGGGCTCGGCGCCACGTCTTCTTTATAGTCAGGGGACTCGCGCGTGCGAGCTAGGCTCAACGCTCGTCTTATTTAAAGTCCGTGGACTAGTGCGTGCGAGCTAGGCTCGGCGCTACGTCTTCTTTATACTCCGTAGAGTGCGCGCGGGCGTCCCCGCTGCGTCTTATTTATACTCCGTAGAGTGCGTGCGGAGCTAGGCTCGGCGCCACGTCTTATTTAAAGTCCATGGACCGTGCGTGCGGCTAGGCTCGGCGCTACGTCTTATTTATAGTCGCGGACTCTCGCGTGCGAGCTGGGCTCGGCGCTTCGTCTTATTTAAAGTCCGTGGGTGGTGCGTGCGAGCTGGGCTCGACACTCGTCTTATTTATAGTCCGCGGACTCGCGTGCGAGCTGGGCTCGGCGCCACGTCTTATTTAAAGTCCGTGGACTGTGCGTGCGAGCTGGGCTCGGCGCTTCGTCTTCTTTATAGTCCGGGACTCGCGGCGTGCGAGCTGGGCTCCACGCTCGTCTTATTTAAAGTCCGTGGATGGTGCGTGGGAGCTAGGCTCGGCGCTCGTCTTATTATAGTCGTGAGACTCTCGCGTGCGAGCTAGGCTCGGCGCCACGTCTTATTTAAAGTTCGTGGACTTTGTTACGCTCAGCGCGGACGGGGATGTTCGGGAACAACAACCTTTATTGAACTCCCGTTTGCGCGGCGAGCATCGCTAACAGCGGGCTGGTGGCTCTCGCTGCTGTCCCGCTTCTAGGCGTAGTATCGCGCAACTTGTCCGCGTTCCATGTGTGCCTGGGCTTGTCCTTCGAGCGTGGCGGGCGATCGCCCCGCCGGCAATGCCTCCATTACGATGTACGGGCCTTCCCACTTGACTCCAGCTTGCCAGCGGTTTCCGCTGAGCGCCACTCGAGGCGAGATCCCGTGTTTGAACCCCGCGGGCATATAGAGCGGTCCCGAGCGCATTGTGCCGCGCATTTCTCAACATGGTGGGCTGCGTCGCCGTATCCGTCGAGGAGGTCCAGGACACTCGGCGCTCCTCTTCAAGTGCTTGGGCGAGGACCCTCCGCGAGCCGCCTTGATTTCCTCGGGTGTCACCGCCGTCACGAAAAGGAGCTTAAGCGGCGTGAATCCCGTCGGGCGTGTTACCGTTGTGCGGCGACCATAGAACGCTGTGAAGCTTCGCTGGCCACTTGCCCTTCGCAATCAACGAGCGCTTTTGATGGCGGCGAAATGGCGCCATTCGCCTGCTCGACCGCCCGTTGGGTGGGATGCCCTACCGAGGCGAATCGGAGGGTGATGCCCATCTTTGTCACAATAATCTTTGAAGAGGTGGCGTCGAACTACAGTGCCATTGTCGGCCGTGAGCTCTGAGGCACCCCGGCGACATATGATGTTTTGCCATAGGAAGCGCCTGTATGGCGCGAAGTTACTTTGGCGGGCGATCGCTTCGCCACTGGAGAAATACTCGGTAGCGGCGACCACTTAACCTGAGGTCCCACGAGCTCGGGTAAGTGGTCCTACTATATCAAGACCCCAGCGCGCCAGTGGCCACACCGGGGGAATTGGGTTGAGGCTTGTCGGGGGCCTGCGGATGATGTGCGCCATCCACTGGCACCCTTGGCACCGACGGACGAGGTCCTGGGCGTCGGTGATGGCAGCCGGCCAGTAGAAGCCTTGTCTGAACGCCTTGCCGACTAATGACCTTGGCGCCAGGTGGGATCCGCATACGCCCGCGTGGATCTCCGCCAAGAGCTCCTTTCCCTCCTCAGTTGAGAGGCAGCGCAGAGCGCGCGCAAACCCCTTTCTTGTAGAGTGTCCTTCAACACTGGAAGGACCGTGCGCGATCTTGCAATCGTCGCAGCTTCGGCAGGTCCTCCGGCTCAGCGAGGCCTTGTAATAAATTGAAAATGGGCTCGCCAATCTCCGCCGATAAATCCGGTGGACAAGTGCGCGTCCGGTTGTCTGCGCGATGGCGCCTTTGCTAACACGTCGTAGAATGCCCTCTGGGGAAGCGATTCTTGGTCGCCGCCTTGGCGGCGTCGGCTTGCTCATTCTCGCCCGGGATGGCCTTGACGGTGACACCCAAAAGTGCCTTTCCTCGCCCTCACCGCCGCAGGTGCCAGGCCAACTCGGGTCCTTGGCTTGATATGACTTGTCCACATGGCGGCCACCAGCGCGAGTTGGTGCGGACCAAAGACCGTCTCGCGCCGATCGCCTTGAGCCGCGGGCCAAAGAGCGCACCTCGTATTCAGCCGTGTTGTTGGTGGCGGGGAAGGCAAGGCGCGCCGAGTACAGCAAGCGCTGTCCCTCGGGCGTGATGATCACCGCCCCTACGCCCGCGCCGGCGACGCTGTAAGCTCCGTCGATTGTAAGCGTCCAGACGGGATCATCGTGCGTCTGGCCGAGTTGGGCCGGCGGGGTCCATTCGGCGAGAAAATCCGCCAGGACTTGGGATTTAATTGCCGTCCGCGAAGCATACGTCAGGGAGAAGGGAGCGAGCTCGGCGGCCCATTTACCGATGCGCCCTGTGGACTCCTTGTTGTGTAGCATCTCTGCCAGAGGGAACGAGGAAGGCACTGTGATCGGGTGAGCCAGAAAATAATGCCGAAGCTTCCTGGAGGCCATGACCAGCGCATAGGCGAGCTTCTCAAGCTCCGTGTATCTTGTCTTGGCGCCTTGAAGGGCTTCGAGACAAATTAGGCAGGCCGCGCATGGCGCCTTCCTCTAAGACGAGGGCGGCTCGGCCGCGGTGGTGCGCGCCGAGATAGAGCGGAGAGGAGCCTCGTGCTTTGGGGCGACGAGTGGGAGGCTTGCAGTCTTTGCGCTTGAGCTCGTTGAAGGCCTTCGTGCGCCTCCGTCCCAACGAAATTCATTGCACCGCGAGTGTCTTGAAAAGCGGCAGGCCCGCTCCGCCGCTGGGATAGGAAGCGGCTTAATGTCGCCATGCGCCCGCGACCTCTGGACCTCCTCGTTGTCTTGGGCGGTTCCATACCCGGATGGCGTCTACTTTGTCGGGGTTCGCTGGATGCCCCACCCGGACACTAGGAAACCTAGGAGTTTGCACTTTGTGCACGAAGACACACTTGTCGGGTTGAGCTTGATGCCCGCCTTCCGAGGTTGTCGAAGGTCTCCCGGAGGTCCCGGCCGTGTAGAGCAAGTTGCCGAGTTTTGACCACCACGTCATCGACGCATAGGCTTCAACGTTCCTCCCGAGGCGGCGGGGCAATGGCGGCGAGGCGGGTGAAGGTAGCGCTGCGTTCTTCAAGCCAAAGGGCATTCGACGGCGTAACGCGTCCCAAGTGGTGTGATGAAACCGGTCTTCTCCTCGTCGTCTTCGCCATGTATACCGGTGGTAGCGGAATAGCGTCCAGAAACTCATGAGTTCGCACCAGCAGCGGGCGTCAACGGCTGATCGATGCGCGGTAAGGGGTAGTTGTCCCGCACGCCTTGTTGAGTGCCGTGAAGTCGATGCACATGCGCCGAGCCTGCCGCCTTTTGACTAGCACCGGGTTAGCGAGCCATTACGGATGGTGGACCTCGCGGATGACCCCGCGCGAAGAAGCTTTGCCACTCCGCTTTGGCGCTGCTGCCGATCCATCAACATCTGCCGAGCCTCGCTTGGCCGGCTTGGCGTCGGGCGGACCGCCAAACGATGCTCGATTCGCTCGGTCACGCCCTTGATGTCCTCCGGGGACCATGCGAAGATGTCAACGTTGTTACGGCACACTCGGGCGCTCGTTCGACCCCGGTGGAGCCCTCGCCAATGGACACAAACCGCCTCTCGCTCGAGCGGCACCTTCTTGACACCGCCGGGCGAGGCTTGGCGTCCACCGGAGCGGAGGGCCCATCGCCGGCGCGCCGGAGGGCATGCACCGGCGATGCGGGGCGGCCGCCGCCGCCGCACGCTCGCCAGTCTGATCGCGAAGATGGTGATGACACCCTCGGGCAGGAGCTTTACACACAAAAAGGCGTGGTGCGGGATTGCCTCGAAAGAGTTGATGGCGGGTCGCCCCATGACGGCGTTGTAGGTGCGGGATATCCACGACATCGAAGGTGACATGCTCGGTCGGATGTTACCCTTGTTACCCTCTGACGGAAAGTGACAGAAGGGACACGTGCCCTGTGGCTGCAGCGGTTGACCCCGAAGCCTTGAAGTGGAGCTCCTAGCTGCTCTAGCCGGCCGGGATTGCCATGCGGTCGAGGGCTTCGCGAATAAGATGTTCGCGAGCTTCCGTCGACAAGGACGCGCTCGACTTCGCGGCATGCTATGTGGGCTGGATGACTAGAGGGTCTTGGTGAGGGTACTCCACGCCCACGCGTCGTTTAAGTCGAAGGTGATGTTGCGGGCGGCATCCACGATTCTGGCCGCTCCCGGGGCTTTTGAAGAGGAGCCTCGGTGATGGCGTTGACGGTGTGATGCTTGCGCGCCTCCGTTGCGGTGGCCCGTATGGGGCCATCCTTGGTGCCCCACGTGGGCCGGCGGGGCCGAGGAGGCGAGCCCGAGATCCGGCCGTCACCCTCGCGGCTCCATCACCGCGATGCATGCCCTTGTGTAATGATCGCCGTGGCCGTGTACCTCGCACCACTTGCCATAGTGCAGAGCTCTTGCTCTGCGTGGGGTTGGCCGCCGCAGATCAAATCCGCCCTCCGATCCCGGTCTCCTCTCAGTGGCGGGTCGGGTCCTGTCGGCGCCTCGGTGGCGAGGACATGGTGGGCCGCTGCGACCAGCGGCGGCGGCGGCGAGGTTTAGGCCTGCACCGTGAAGAGCCTTCCGCCTCGGCGGCCTCACCGCCTCGGGAGGGCCTCCTCGGGCTTCGGCTACGGCTCGGCTTCGAGGAGGACCACCCGCCCCGACCTCGCGCGGGGGGCGCTCCTCACGGGCGAGGCCGAGGGCGGTGATGCTGCGTCTTCGCGCATCCTCCTCCGCCCGCGCATACTCGTCCATTTTGTCGAAGAGCTTGACAACTGTCGTGATTGGCCTCCGCGCGTTGTATTCGGTCATCGGGCCCGGGCGAAGGCCCTGTATGGCTGCACTAACGATTGTGGTTTCGTTAACATCGTTTACCTGGCTTCGAATCTTGGCGAAGCGCTTGAAGTAGCCGGGCGTCTCAGGGTCCTTGCTTCACAAAAGAGTTGGTCGCATCGATCGCTCGACATAATGTCCTTGAAAGTTGCTCTGGCGGTGCAAAGCTGCTCCCACGCGTAGATGGGCCCGCTCTATGATAAAAACCAAGAGAGCGCCACTCCGTGCGGTGCGAGGGGAGTCTCTTCGCCTTGCGGTGTCGTCTCGCCGCGCGCCTCGATCGCGGTTTCAGACACACGCACGAACTCGCGAGGATCCGTGTCGCCTTTATGCGGTCGAGGATGCGAGGAACTTGAAGTATTCGGGCCACGCCGCTGCTGCGGCCCCCACCGAAAGCGGGATTCGGATCTGGCGTCTCGGCGGGACACGGCTAGATGTGGGGCTTCGCGGTGTCCACCTTCTCGGCGTGGGCTCGGGCGCGACTCGGCGCGACCTGCGGCTCGAGCCTCTTGTATATCTCGGACGGCTCGCGAAGGTCCCTAGCTCCGCCGGAACGCGTTGAGGGCTGCTAGTAGGCGCTTTCCACCGCAGTGTCGTTAGAACGCCGGGCGCCCGATGGATGGGCGGTGCGGGGACCATCGCCTCACGATCCCCGATCCGCCGGATGGTTCGTTGCGGCTACCCCCGCCGCGGATTCGCGCTACGGCAAGGGTGGCTGAAATTTGTCGTTGCGATGCAGCGACGGGGTTGGATGTCGTCGTAGCGGTCTTTGGCGGGTCGATGCGTTGCCGCGCGGCGTCGGCGCCCGCGACCACGCGCGCAGCGCCACCAACTCCTTCGGCGGTCGATGCCGGCCACAGTGTTCACGCGCTGCTCCGACCCATTCGTCTTCTTTCCCTTCGCCGCCGGTGAAGCTTTTTCGTGCCATCTTTTCCTTCTGGTCTTGAGCTTGTCCTCGCCCTCCCACGGACGGCGCCAATCTGTGGCTACTGACCAAAGAGAGAGAGATGGTAGTGGAGAGCGATGAAGATAAGTGTAATGGCCTGGTCCTCCCCATGGCTTGCTCGTATATATACATACACATGAGGAGTGCTTTTACGCTTATACCCTTACATCAAAGTTATCCCCTCTGGGGGCAGTTATGTCATTACACATGGCCTATTCTGGGCCTTATAATCTCCTACCAGGCCTGCTGGGTTTAGGTGGGGGCCACCCCTACGACAATGGGTGTGGTCGAAAGCGACAGCGGTCGAAAGCAGTTATGATCAAAAGTAGTTACGGTCGAAAGCGACGGTGATCGAAAGCGGCTGCGGTCGAAAGCAGAGGTGGTCGAACATGGGTGTGGTCGAAAGTGGAGGTGGTCAAAAGCGGTAGCGGTCGAAAGCCGAAGTGGTCGAGGGAGGTGGTGGTCGAAAGCGACTATGGTCGAACAACCATGGTCGAAGTGGCTGCGGTCGATGCGGGGGTGTCATGCGTTCCCAGACTGCATGACTCGGTTGCTGTGGTGTCAGGGAGCAGGACTGCGTATGTGTCGGTCGGTCGGAGTCCTGTGCTCGGGGAGAGGGACCAGAAATGGCATTGCATACACACGGGGGGCTACTTCTGGTATTGTTGTGCTGCACAGGGCCAAAAATGCCCAGGATTCATGATTGTCTACTCAGATTCAGGTAAGGATGTTGGTCGTCTCTCAGCAGCTTGGCAGCTGTACAAGGCTCAAGAGGAGCAAATCTTATCTTGATCGACCATGCCTCAATGTATACATCATGACAAAACCCGAAAGCTACTTTTATGACTACCAAGTTGCGGAATAGCGTTTGATAACCCCTAAGTTAGTCATTATGCATCTCAAGTACGTGTGATGACCTCAAATCTTAGGACATAGCATACGTATTGTAAATGAGATCAATTGATGACATGTAAGAATGCAATATTCTCGCAGTATCTCATGGTGAGTCGATCCAACCCTATGTTCGCTAACATGTGTTCATATTATTAGTTTAATATCTCTATATCTATGACTCATGAAACATGGTCATCTGCTAATACATATGCTAGTCTATTTATATGTGTCCTATATGTTTTCGACTAGGGATCGTTTAAGAATAATCATCATAGAATTATAGAGTTTCACAATCAAATCACATATTTGATCATAAATATTAACGATATTATTCAAGAAACAAGATATCATATTATTATCTAATAAATCATGAACATAATGAAATATAATTATCTCTTTGATTGGCTCTAAGGCATATTTCCAACACTTTGGTGTGGCCCCTCAATGTTGCTAAGCGATTTGGGGTGAAGTTGGCTGTGTTCCATGGGCGGGGTGGGACTGTTGGAAGAGGCGGAGGCCCCACTCATCTAGCCATTTTGTCCTGCCACCAGGCACAATCCATGGATCTCTCCGGGTCACTGTCCAGGGTGAAGTCATTGAGCAGTCCTTTGGTGAGGAGCACCTGTGCTTCAGGACACTCCAACGTTTCACAACCGCCACTCTGAAGCATGCCATGCACCCACCCATTGCCCCGAAACTAGAATGGCGCGCTCTGCTTGATCAGATGGCTGTGGTAGTGTGTGGTGGCAACGAAGGAATACCGGTCCATTGTCTTCCAAGAACCACGCTTTGTCGAGATTTTCCGCCTTGTGAGTACCTTGCTTCATCATTATCAGATTAGGCAAATTAGAGTAACTTTGCATATTTCTATGCTACATATTTCATATAATGTGTTCAAGGCACTAATCTAAAAGGAACCTAGTTCATTTTAGTAGGACCGTTTGTAGCCTAAAATTAGCTTTCTTTACGATGTTCATGGAACAACAGGCGGCACCAGAGATCGATTATGGAAGGATGAACATAGGAAGCAGGCCATCCAAGAGAAAGCCGAGTGGTGGTATTGACAGTCACTCCGTGCCATCCCGTGGATCTTTGCATGGACACAGACTCGCTTCCACCTCCCAGTCTGGCTGGGCTTCGGTGCTGCCTTCAAGCACATCCTGGAGAAGGATATCAGAAACCTCCACACGCTCCAGGAGATGTACAATGAGTGGCCATTCTTCAGGGTCACGATTGATTTGGTCGAGATGGTGTTCGCCAAAGGTGACCCAGGCATTGCAGCGTTGTACGACAAACTCCTTGTTTCAGAGGAGCTATGGCCTCTGGGAGAGAAGCTAAGATCGAACTATATGGAACCAAGCAACTTCTCCTTCAGGTGCGTTGACCAACAAAAGACTAAAGCTGTTCACACTTTAGAGAACAATGATACGCAGTTATGCGCTCTCGGAGTCTTCTATTGTCATATGATGATGATGCAGTTGGCTACTTTTGAACTTCAGGTTGCCGGACACAAGGATCTTCGTGGATCCCTACCTGAAGCAGCGTCTCCGCCTCCGTGATGCGTACATCACTACCCTGAATAGACGCCAAGCCTAAACAAAGAAGCGGATCCGCGACCCAGACTACCATGTCACATTGCGCCCTCACCTGTCCATGGAGATCATGGACTGGTCCAAGCCGGCTGCAGAGCTCATGAAGCTGAACCCGACCAGTGAGTACTCGCCGGGACTGGAGGACACCCTCATCCTAACCATGAAGGGCATTGCTGCCGGAGAGCCAAGAGGTGCCTGAATGGACACCATTTGTATTCTTGAGTGTATCTTGACTTGCATCATTTGCTCTCGGCCACGTACTTTGCCGACGTAGCTGCTTATTTAACTTCCACTTGGCAATAATGGATCTGCACAAGAATATCAATAAATCAAAGTGAAGTTGATATTGTTCGGGAATTTTTCGAATTGGTTCCTGATATAGCTAGTTTTGTTCGATTGTTGCATACTTGCATCATTGAGCAGTAGTGTAGCGTCGAACTCGAAAATTTCATTCCGTCCCATATATCGTTCCATCACATCTATACACAAGTAAAATAACAAACAGAGTAGCATATAATATTAAGCGGTTTAACATAGACTTGTATGATCAAGTTTTACACAAATAGACCGATCGGCCAAATAGTTTATGTAAAGAGTACTTATAGTGGAAATAAACAATAAATTAAGACAAAAGTGCCCTTGCGGTATGCCATAAACCCACGAGCATCCGACTGGGTTAACGTACTAGAACTCAGCATCCTCATCATATAATCATGCGACATAAAAGTAGCTCACCAAAGGTCTTCTTTATCTTGCTCTGATAGTGTTCAACAAGCAATTGTGAGTATAAAAATATAGTCTATAAGACTTTAAGTAAGGATATTAATACATGCAAACTATGTCAAAAGGGTGGTTGTCCTATCTAAGCTATTTTGCACAAAGTAAGGTTTCATTTACAATACACTTAATAGTTTGTAAAAAGCAATTTATAAGAATATTTGATATCAATATAAAATAACGAGCAATGAATAATAATATACAAGTATATGAATCAAGTATCTTTCTTTTGCCACAACATTTTCATATTCGCGCCAAAAATTTTCTAGCATGGATTCCCACCATCCATACTATTCCCAAAACTAATTTAAAACCAGAAAATCTAACCAAGTGTCGTATTACCAAGCAATGTCTATGACTAGAAACACAACTATTTGAATAGATTTTACACTCTATAGAGGTTGTATAGTTTTACCCAATGATATGATCAATTTATACTATCTGCCCACACTCAACATTAAAGAGTGCGACTAAGATGATCATAATGAGGCTTTTACAATATCTTTTTCTAACATTAACCGCCCAATGAGCTGAAACCTCAAGATATAGACGCCCTTTACCACTGTCAAGAGAGCCCATATGTCATGTAGATAAGCCTTGCAAAATAGTGCAAGAGCACATTCGAGCATAGAGTTCATTTACTAAACCTGCATGACCAACAATTAAATCTATGATCTATAACCTGCAATTCAATGATAGAATTGGATACATTATTTAGCCAAGTCTGCCCTATTGCCAGAACATGTGGTTGTACAATAGTGCTTGGAGCAACAGCAAGTTTGATCCTTAGTGATCTAGGCGAGACTATCACAAACCGAGATCTCATGCAAACTGCACTAGTCTCAACCAAACCACTCGTCCAAGCCTAAATCATTTTTATTTTCACATTTTAACCAAAATATCAGAGGTAACCCCTCTATCCAAATTGAGCTAAAAAATTTCCCAAAGTGTCCAGAGTTGACTTATACCAATTAACACCATTTTTACAATTATTAAACTAAATATGGCTAGTCATAGGACACATATACCACTCTAAAGTTCCACAAATATTTACTACAATAGTGGATAATATTCCTAACATGGAAACGGTGAGGATATCAACTTTCCAACATAGGATCAATACAACAATTGGTGATAACTAAATCCTAAACATAAACATAGCCATTTGATCAAATTAAGTATGTATAGTAATTTGAGCAAACAAAATACGTAACATTGGAATATGGGATCAATATGGTCAAAGAAGAGTGCTTGCCTTTCTCATTGAACACTTGCACTTGTTGTGGACCAACTTCGCACGATTCTGGTATGTTGGTATCTAAACAAGAAAAACCAAAAATACAAATATATATCAAATAAATTGAAATAGACACAAAAATTCATTATTTTTTGTGTAGAATGAAAGTCCATGATTTTAGAAAAGTTTAGAAATAAGAATTACTTAAATCAAAGTTCGTATGAAAGAGAACGAGCCTTCCGAAATTTTGCCAACAGAAAATCCCAAAAAGAAAAGAGAAAATACTATGCATGAATTCCCTTTTTATTTTATATTTTTCTTTCTATGCGAAAATCTTGTTTTTTTGGTTGTGAGAGGCTGACATGTGGGGCCAAGTTCACAGTGAACCAGGCACTCGAATGGACTAGCTAGTGCGTGCGATCCACGTGTTAGAGACTCAAGTTTTAAAAACTGGCTTAAATTTAAAACTTGATTAATTAAACTATCGATCCCACACATCAGTGGCTCAAATGTCTTAAAGTAACATCATTAGTGCTAAACTAATCTCACCAACATGGGGCTGGCTTGTTAGAGAGAAATCAGGGAGGGAAGCAGAGCACAACACAACGCACGCTAGGGCAAGCTCGCAGCGATAAAAGGAGAGGGCCAGGTAGGGCCAGAGGCCCAATGGGCTAGAGTAAATTGGGCCAAGGCCCAGGGAGCTAGGCCCAATCTATTTTCTACTTAAATTTGAATTTTCTATGATTTACATTTTTAATATCCATTTTAAATGGCTAATCCAAATCAAGGCCAAATTGAATTTGAACTTGATGCTAGTTTTTATTTATCTCAACTTAAATTTCCTTGAGTACTACTTAAGGCTTCTAATGGCAATGGAGCAAGATCTTCTCAAGTTTTTCAAATGTTTTCCTAATTAAAATGCAATTGGTCTTAATCTCTCAATTGGTTTGTATTTAAAATTCCATCTATTTGACTTTAGTTTTCATTTCCATTCTTTCTCCATGTTAGATCATAAATATAAAATATTTCCTTAACTCTCAATTCACTTTAATAGGGTTTATCCTCTCTTTTTGTTTTGAATTGAGCTGCATACAGAGTAATGTATATTTAACTTTCTATTGGAGGTGAAGGTTACTTTTTGGATCATCTTTTCATATTCAGATTTTTGTTTCAATTTACTTTCATCTTCTGCACTTCTTCTAAATTGCACTTGCATGGATTTCTCTTTTATTATTCTTACCATTGTTCCTTAGAAATCTCAATAAAAAATCTAGAAAAACCAAATGCGACAAGATGCAAATAAAAAAGTTTTAAATTTTACACTATTTCAAGCAACATGCTTTTTGGGCTGTTATAAAGCCTACTCTTAAAAGAATCTTGACTCCGAGATTCCGCTTATTCTAAGAACAGGTAAGGGAAATCTATCTTCAATCGATCTTCTCGCTCTCAAGTGGCCTCATCCTCAAAATGGTTGCTCCATCGAACCTTGCAGAGATGAATGACTCGACGTCTATCGGCAAGTGGTTTTGGGAAGGTATGGATGGGAGAAATCCATGCGTGACTTGGTCGACAAAGGAAAATTGTCATTGTTTTGTTTTAGGGTAGCAAGCTACTTGTATAATATGTTATTTATGCTTTAGTATTAATTGCTTATCAAATTCAAATGATCTTACAACTTCCAATTACAATTTATTACTCATTATTGCTAATAAAAACTTGCTTTATGCAAAAATAGAAAAACTTGATAGGATAGTTGTTGTGGTTACAGACCAAACAGAGAGAGAGAGTATGGTAGTGCAGAGTTAGGTGAGTAATGGCTTAGGCCTTCCCCCATAGCTGGTGTTGTATTCATATACCCTCTTGGGGAGTGCTTTTACAATAGTACCCTTACATTGGAGTATCCCCTTGGGGGCACTTATGTCATTATACATATCCTATTTTGGGCCTTACAGCCTTCTAACAGGCCTATTGGGCTTAGGTGGGGGGCCACCCCTACAACAATAGCCATCTATCTTGGCATAGCCTCACATACTATATAATCTTTGATATGAAGTCTTGCATATTACAATTTTATACTCACAATTGTTTGTTGAACACTACCAGAGCAAGAAGAAGGGGATCTCTCGGCCGATTACTTTTACACCACGGGTTTTAATGATGATGACACCAATCTTTAAGGTTTAACGTCAGTCAATTGCCTGTGGTTGGGCTGAGACATACTAACTAGATTTTGTTGCCTATCGGAGGTACCTCTGGAAACAAGAGAGCAAGCAGTTAGGCCCTGTTTGTATTGGCTTGCAAGAGCCAATATAAATACCTAGTTTCTCAAAGCGGTTTCTCCACTCATCTTGCTCCAATGATAAGTCAGGGGTTACAGGCGCATCACATATTCTATTTCTCTCGCTCCCATCTTGTGTATGTATCTCTCCCTCACTTTTTTGCACCACTCGCCCTTCCTTCTAAAAGTCACTTCTTTTAGCCACAACTATTCATTTTTAGCCAAAAAGCCATCATCTATAGCCAAAAGTCATTAGCAAAAGCTAGTACGAATGCCCCCTAAGATTTTGGAAACTGTCGCTAGTTCACTCCCTAAATACCCCTTTTTGATCCCACCTTCACATAAACTTATAAATGTATCAAATTCAAATGTTGAAAAAACATACTGTTGTAGGGGTGGCCCCCACCTAAACCCAGCGGGCCTGTTAGAAGACTATAAAGACCAGAGTAGAACATAGGTAATGACTCAAATACCTCGTGGGATAAAGCGATGTAAAGGCATAATCAGTAAAGCACATCCCATACGCATATATATATCGGGAAAGGCTATGGGAGGAAGGAGGACACTTCCCACTCCCCACTACCATCTCTCTGCTTGATCTCAGAACCACAACGATTGGCGCCGTCAGTGGGGAGGGCGAGGACAAGCTCAAGATCGAAGAAGAAGACGGCAACGAAAAAGCTTTATCGACGGCGCGAAGGGAAGGAAGACGGTTGGGTCGGGCGACGCGCGTGAACACGAGGGCCTCGGCGTCGGTGTCGCGGGTGCGGCGTCGGCGTTCGCCGACGACGGCAACCGACCCGCCATCGTGGACGGCGACAATCGACCCACCAACGCGACGACGTCTACTCCGCCACTCCGTCGCGGCGCCCACCGGTGTGCGGATCGGTGATGGCGGGAAGTCTGCGGCGGGCAACCGACGGGCGGGATCTCGCGGCGACCACCCCGCGCCGACCCATCCGCTTGCGCGCCGGCGGCCCGGCGACATCTACGATGGAAGGCGCCCTCCGGCAACCCTCCGCGCACTCCGGTGAGCTGGGGACCTCGCGGGCTGTCCGGAATATGCAAGAGGCTCGGAGCGATAAGCCACGGCAGCGTGGTCGCGGCTGAGTCCACCCAGCAAGGGCGACATGCCGTGGCGCCCCACATCACGCCGCCTACGCCGCGGCGCCGATCTGAGTCTCCGCTTTGGCGGGACTACGGCGGGTGGAGTGGCCCAAGACTTCAAGTTACCCAAGATCATCGAGCGGACAAAGCGAGACGGACCGGTGGCCAGCGCAGCGTATGTGGCGGCAATCGAGGAGCTCTTCGACGCAATGTACGGATACGCGGGACCGAGGAAGAAGCGCGAGATGCGTACTTCCACCCCGACCGCCCCGCCAAAGGGCAAACCGCCGAGGAAGCGGCGCCTCCGGAGCGGGCCCGTGGTCGACAACCTAGGAGGACACTCCGGGAGCGCGCGCACCGAGAGCGTGAAGGTTCGCTCAAGGGCAAGCACAAGCCTCGGCGTCACCAGCGTAGGCGCAAAGGGCCCATCATGGCCTCGGCATCGGGCGTCCTTGGGATCGGCCCCATCCGGTGCGGGGGCCGAGGACGAAGCCGGACTGGTCCGACGAGCGCCCGCGCGGAACAAGAGCCTTTGGACTACGGCAAGTGGTGCGAGGTGCACGACAGCGATCACCGCGCGGAGGCGTGCGCTGCGGTCATGAAGCGCGTGACGCCACGACGGTGAATCGTGCCTCGCCCTCAGCCCCTTGCGGCTCGGGAGCATTGTCCGCGAGCAACCCCGCGAGCGCCGCCGGAGAGGACACGGTGCCGCGCGTAAGCGTCATCACCGGAGGGTCCTCGCCTCGGGCCTTTGGGGCAGCCGCGCTTGTGGATGCCGCCAGAACATCACCTTCGACACGAATGACGCTAGAGGAGTGGAGTACCTCACCAAGACCCTCTGGTCATCCAGCCCACATAGCACGCCACGATGTCGGCGCGTCCTTGTTGACGGGAAGCTCCACGAGCGTTACGATCGCGGGGCCTCGACCGCATGAGAATCCTCGCAGCCGGCCAGAGCAGCCAGAGCTCCCCTTCAAGGCTTCTAAGCCAACGCTGCGAGCATTAGGGTATGTGTCCCTCCGGTCACGCTCCGCCAGAGAGGTAACAAGGGCAATATCCGGACCGAGCATGTCATCTTCGACGTCGTGGACATCCCGCATTCGTACAACGCCATATTGGGGCGACCTGCCATCAACTCTTTCGAGGCGATTACACACCCCGCCTTTTTGTGTATGAAGCTCCCGGGTCCGGAGGGCGTCATCACTGTCTTCGGTGACCAGGACCTGGCCAGACGCACGGAGGCCGGCAGCCGAGTCCTGCATCGCCCGGTACATGCCCTCTCCGGCGCCCTCGGTGAGGGGCCCTCCGCTCTCGGGTGGACGCCCAAGCCTCGGCCCGAGGGCGGAGTCAAGAAGATGCCGCTCCAGGAGGAGGGGCAATTTGTGTCCATCGGCGAGGGGCTCCCCCCGGAGGTCGAACGAGATCTGCTCCAAGTGCTTCAAAACAACGCCGACATCTTCGCATGGTCTCCTCAAGACCTCAACGGCGTTAATCGAGCGTGTCGAACACCGCTTGGCGGTCCGCTCGGCGCCAAGCCGGTCAAGCAAAGGCTGCGGCGCATGTCGGTGGATCGGCGGCGCGCCAAGGCGAGGTGGAGAAGCTTCTCGAGCCGGGTCATTCGCGAAGTCCACCATCGAGTGGCTCGCTAACCCAAGATATTAGTCAAGAAGGCCGGCGGGGCTGGCGTATGTGCATCGACTTCACGGCGCTCAACAAGGCGTGTCCAAAGGATAACTACCCCTTATCGCGCATCGATCAACTCGTCGATGCCACCGCCGGGTGCGAATTAATGAGTTTCCTGGACGTCTATTCAGGTTACCATTAGGTCTTCATGGCTGAAGATGACGAGGAGAAGACCAGTTTCATCACGCCGATCGGGACTTTCTGCTTCGCCAGGATGCCCTTTGGCTTGAAGAACACAGGCGCTACCTTCACCCGTCTTGTTGCGCTCGCCTTGGCCGCCCAAATGGAGGAGCGTGGAGGCCTACGTCGATGGCGTGGTAGTCAAGACTCGACACCTCGCGCGCAAGACGGTCGGGACCTCCGTGAGACCTTCGACAACCTAAGAAAGGCGGCATCAAGCTCAACCCGACAAATCGCGCTTGGCATACAAAGCGGGCAAACTCTGGGTTCCTCGTGTCCGGCCGGGTATCGGCGAATCCCGACAAGATCGACGCCATTTTGGGTATGGAGCCACCCAAGGCGACGAGGAGGTCCAGAGGTCGGCGGGCCGCATGGCGACCCTAAGTCGTTTCTGTCTAGGGCGGCGGGCCGGGCTTGCCGTTCTTCAAGACACTCGCGGATGTGATGGATTTCGTTGGGACAACGATTGCGCGAGGCTTTCAGCGAGCTCAAGAAACATCCGCAAGTCTCCCACCTGTCGCCCCAACACGAGGCTCCCCTCTGCTTTACAGCCCACGTCGATTCGGCGGTCGCGCCGTCTGGTTTTAGAAGAAGGCGCCACGCAGCGGCCCGTATTCCGTCTCCAAAGCCCTCCAAGGCGCCAAGGCGAGGTACACGGAGCTCGAGAAGCTTCGCTTCGCGCTGATCATGGTCTCCGAGAAAACTCGGCACTATTTTCTCGCCCATCCAATCACGGTGCCTTCCTCCTTTCCCCGGTAGAGATGTTACACAACAAGGAGTCCACGGGGCGTATCGGCAAATGGGCTGCCAAGCTTGCCCCGTTCTCCCTGACCTATACCTCGCGGACAGCGATCAAATCCCAAGTTCTCACTGACTTCCTCGCAGAATGGACTCCGTCGGCTCCTCTCGTTCAGAAGAACGACGACCTGGTCTGGACGCTCACCATCGACGGAGCCTACGGCGTCGCAGGCGTGGGCGTAGGCGCTGTAATTGTCACGCCCGAGGGGCAATGCCTACGTATTCGGCGCACCTTGCTTTCCCGGCTACCAACAATACAGCCGAATATGAGGCACTGCTCTTCGGCCTGACAAAGCTCAAGGCGATCGGGGCGCGGCGAGTGCTTGTCTGCACGGACTCGCGTCTGGTGGCGGGTCATGTCGACAAGTCTTATCAAGCCAGGACCGGAGCTGGCCAAGTACCTCGCACTGTTAGAGCAAGGGAACGACACTTCACAGGTATCACGGTCAAGGCCATCCCCGAAGCGAGAATGAGCAGCCGACGCGCGCTCGCGCGCCACCGGAATCGCTATTACCCCGATGGGGCGTTCTACAAAGTGCTACGCGACGCGCCATCGCGCAAGATAACCGGACGCGCCGTCGTACACCACATCATCCCACGGGCGGCGTGGGAGCCCATCTTCAATTTCTGCAGGCATCGCCAACCGGAGGATCCCGTCAAATTCTGGCGTCAGCGACCGCACTGTGTCCTTCCAGGTGTTCAAGAGACACTCTATAAAAGGGGTTTGCGCACCACTCTTGCGATGCCTCTCGGCGAAGGCGGTGAACCTCCTTGCGGACATCCACGCAGTGCATGCGGATCTCACACGCGCCAAGGTCTCTGGTCGGCAAGGCGTTCAGGCAAGGCTTTTACTGGCCGACTGCCATCACTGACGCCCAGGATCTCGTACGCCGGTGTCAGGGGTGCCAGTGGATGGGCCGCATCATCCGCAGGCCACCGACGAACCTCAATCCTATCCCCCCAATGTGGTCGTTGGCTCGCTGGGGCATCGACATAGTATGACCGCTTCCCCGAGCTCCAGGGGACTTGTGATTTGTGGTAGTCGCACTGGAGTACTTTTCCCGATGGCCGGAGGCGGTCGCCCTGGCCAAAATAACCTCGGTCGCCATGCAACGCTTCCTCCGCGAAACATCATATGCCGCCGGGCGTGCGAGGCACTCACCGTCGACAACGGCCTACAGTTCGACGCCAACCTGTTTAAAGAGTATTGCGATGGCATGGGCATCACGCTCCGGTTCGCCTCGGTGGGGCACCCCCAGTCCAACGGAGCGGTGGAGAGGGCGAATGGCACTATCTCAGCCGCCATAAAAAAGCGTCTGGTCGGGCTGCCAAAGGGCAAGTGGCCGAGCGAGCTTCACAGCGTCCTCTGGTCCCTCCGCACAACGGCAACGCGCCCGACGGGTTCACGCCCTTTAAGCTCCTCTTGGCGACGGCAATGGCGCCAAGAAATCAAGGCTGCTCGCGGAGGGTCCTCGTCCAAGCGCCGATGAAGAGCGCCGTGTGTCCTGGATCTCCTTGACGGTGCGGCGAGTGCGACCCAACATCTTGAGAAATACGCAAGATGCAGAGCGGTGCGTGCTCGGGACCGCTCAGATATCCACGAACGTTCAAGCCCGGGACCTCGTCCTCGTAATGGCACTACACGGAGGCGTGGGCAAGCTGAGTCAAGTGGGAGGGTCCTTCATCGTCCCAGAAGCGTTACGAAGGGGCATACCGTCTTGCCACGCTCGAGGGACGAGACTCTCCGTCACACATGGAACGCCGACGAGTTGCGGCGATATTACGCCTAGCGGCAACACGGCAAGTGTAGCGGCGCCACCGCTTGTTGCACGATGCTCACCCGCAAGCGGGAGTTCAATAAAGCTTGCCGTTCTCGAAGTTGCTTACCCTCCACCCATGGACTCTAAATAAGACGTAGCGTCGAGGTTCACCTCCGCCGCGAGTATCCGACTATAAAGAAAGTCGTAGCGTTGAGGTTCGCCTCACGCGCGCGCCATCCACGGACTCTAAATAAGGCGTGGCGTCGAGGTTCACCTCCGCGCGAGTCTCCGACTATAAAGAAAGTCGTAGCGTTGAGGTTCGCCTCCACGCCGCGCATCCACGAACTCTAAATAAGGCGTGGTGTCGAGGTCCGCCTCCGCACGCACTCTACGGAGTATAAAGAAGACGCAGCGGGGACGCCCTAAATGCGCACCGATCTGGACTCTAAATGAAGTCGTAGCGTCGAGGTTACGCCTCGCATGCGCGATCCACGGACTCTAAATAAGGCGTAGCGTCGAGGTTCACCTCCGCGCGCGAAGTCTTCGGACTATAAAGAAAGTCGTAGCGTTGAGGTTCGCCTCGCGCGCGCGCGATCCACGGACTCTAAATAAGGCGTGGCGTCGAGGTTCACCTCGCGCGCGAAGTCTCCGCACTATAAAGAAAGTCGTAGCGTTGAGGTTCGCCTCGCGCGCGCGATCCACGAACTCTAAATAAGGCGTGGCGTCGAGTCGCCTCGCACGCACTCTACGGAGTATAAAGAAGACGCAGCGGGGGCGCCCTAAATGCGCACGATCTGGACTCTAAATGAAGTCGTAGCGTCGAGTTTCGCCTCGCACGCGCCATCCACGGACTCTAAATAAGACATAGCGTCGAGGTTCACCTCCGCACGCGAGTCTCGAACTATAAAGAAAGTCGTAGCGTTGAGGTTCGCCTCGCACGCGCCACCCACGAACTCTAAATAAGGCGTGGCGTCGAGGTTCACCTCCGCACGCGAGAGTCTCGGACTATAAAGAAAGTCGTAGCGTTGAGGTTCGCCTCGCACGCGCGAGTCCACGGACTCTAAATAAGGCGTGGCGTCGAGGTTCACCTCACGCGAGAGTCTCCGGACTATAAAGAAAGTCGTAGCGTTGAGGTTCGCCTCACGCGCGCCCGATCCACGGACTCTAAATAAGACGTGGCGTCGAGGTTCACCTCCGCGCGCGAGTCTCTGACTATAAAGAAAGTCGTGCGTTGAGGTTCGCCTCGCACGCGCCATCCACGGACTCTAAATAAGGCGTAGCGTCGAGGTTCACCTCGCACGCGAGAATCTCCGGACTATAAAGAAAGTCGTAGCGTTGAGGTTCGCCTCGCGACGCGCCGATCCACGGACTCTAAATAAGGCGTAGCGTCGAGGTTCACCTCGCGCGCGAAGTCTCGGACTATAAAGGAAGTCGTAGCGTCGAGGTTCGCCTCGCACGCGCCGATCTGAGACTCTAAATAAGACGCGAGGGGACGCCCGCGCGCACTAAGATGCGATGTTTTCCTGCGCACTCTCGAGTATAAACAAGACACGAATCTCGTGCACACGCGGGCGTTGCTTCCGTGCGTACTCTTCGAGTATAAATAAGACGTGGATGTCGATCCCACGCATTCTCCGAAGTATAAGCTAACAACACAGTGTTGCTTTGATTCATTGTGAAAATAAGGGGGTTCCATGATTACAAACATGGGCAACAACACATTCCCCCCCGACCTCCCCGACCGACCGCTCAACCCTGGCGCAGTCCCGGCGAGCTTGTACCGCCATCGTGGCCTCGGAAGATCGCTTCAAGCCAGTGGAGAGGGTCCTCTTCTCCATGCAGCATCTGCCACACGGTAGCTTTATTGCGTCCTTCCCGATCGATCCCGCATCCGATGGAAGTTCTGCGCAGCTAGGCCGATGAAGCGCCGCAGCGTCCACCATCACCTCCGCCGGCTGGAAGATCTAGCTGCGATTCACGGCGCATGGGTGTGCCGCACCCATGAGTATGAAGCATGGAGAGGGCAAGGCACATGCCAACATAGCGCGATGTTCGCCAAAGGTTACGGCACCGCGAGAGCAACGCTTCGCCTTCTTGGATCGGCTCGGCGTCTCGTCAAGTTCTCCGGTATGCGTAGTGTCCGTACATTAACGCACAAATCTCGGAGGGCCTGGTTCAGAGCCTCCATGGCCCGCCATGCGGGCGTAGGCGCGATGCCTAAGGCGCCGCTTGCTGCAAACTGCATCGGCCGTTGGGTCTTTTCCTCTTCTAGGACGGCGATCATTGCGAGAAGGAGTCGTGTTCAGCACCGCGGCACGCTTGACTTCCGCGGTCTCGATCGCTTCCTCGGCCTCCACCGCCACGGCCCCACGCACCCTCCAGCGCGGCTCTTCGTCGCCTTCTGCATAGCGTCGTCCGCCGCTCGAAGGTCGCTTCCACGACTCTTCGCTCCGAACGCGACCTCGTCAAGCGCATGGTCGATAGCGTCGCCGGACAGAACAACGACTCAACAAATGCCAAAGGTACCCTAGCGGCAAAGCGCGCGCCACTTACCCTTATTTCCGGCACGCGCTGCGAGTGCTAGGTGGTCTCCCCGCACGAGGACGGCGCTGTCGGTCAAGGTCGTTGTTCGCGCGCGCGCGCGCCGTAAGGACGCGTATCTCCAAGCGCGGAGGAAGTCCGAGAGAGCGGGTTCGGGCCCCACGTCGAGAGGCCGCCGCCGCGCGGCCGCCTCTCGCCGCAACAAGCACCGAGGGGCATTCTGCGCAGAGTTTTGGACTTGCGCACACCTCGGGTGCTCGATCCTTCACGTCCGGAGACCTTGTCTCTCCTTAGGTCGATGGAATGGCGAGCGGATCGGAGAGAGTTTCGCAAAGTCGTGCGAAGAAGGGGAGTCGCACCTACCTTCTGCGCCCCTCGTCGCAAGGAGAGGCACTGCCGGTTCGGTCGCAAGTTGGGGTGCGGCCGCCTCAGTGCTCGGCGTGAAGGCCCCTTTGTCCGCCCGGCGTCATCCGGCGAGGAGCCCGCGACGTGTGACGACCGCCGGGGCGGCGGACTGGTCGGCGCCGCTGGGCGATTCGGCGACTCTTCGCGGTGCTCGGCGCGGCCGTGTGGCGCCCGCAATATCCGCCGCAGAGGCGCGTCTTGGCGGCTATAGTGGGCGGCGGCAAACCACTATCCATAGCCCCTCGCCAATGCGATGTCCCCGGATTGGCGGTCTCTAACCCAACGATGGCCGTCGCGCGCAGTCCGCCGGCATCGGTAAGGGCTACCAGAGAGTCAAGGCGGCGTGCCCTCGAGCCGTGCTACGCGTCGGCGTGCGGAGGGTCGCATATGGTGGCCGCGAACGAGTCCGCTGCCGCAAAGACGGCGTCCCTGCTCGACTGCCACCACCGTGATGGCTTCGAGCATCTGCAATGCCCAGAACCTCGCAGGTGCGGTTTACCCGCCTGCTTAGCCGTGGTGATCGCGACCTCGCGAATCGGTGTTCTTTCAGCGTGTACGGGCCGAGGAGCGCCGCATCGCATGCTCCGCGTCCTCCACCGAGTCATCACAGCAGGGATACCAAGACAATCAGCAGAACCACGCAGTTTAAGGCGTACATACGATGCACTCGGCGGCTTACAAGGAGCGGAGGCGGGCGGGCGGGACACGGCCGGGCTCTACCCGTCCTCACGGTCGTCGCCCGCCCAAAGATACTTCCACTTGGAGAGTGGCGCCACCCCATACATGGTGAACTCCTCAGCCAGGTCACACATGTTCATCCGACGGGCGACACCGACAAGGCTTTGTAGCCTTTGCGTACCGTCAACCTCCGCCTTCAGGCTTGGCAAGCTATTGAACGCGATCGGCCCACCTCGGCATTGCAGGCCGCTCTTGTCGGTCACAAGATAGTAGAACCACTGCCGCGTCCAGCCGGACTCCCATTTCCCCAGGGAGGCTAGGGCGAGAACAGCGTCGAACATGGCGCCCGGAGCACGAAGTCCACGTTGCCAAAGTTGGACACCGCCTCAACTTTCCGCGCGCACGTGCGTCGTGCGAGTGGCGAACAGGCTTGCGCTGGGCCGCCGCCCGTCCGCAGACGCCACGCATAAACAGCCATGCGAATTATGGCGTTTGGTGTCAGCTGGGCTATCTCCAACCCGTAGGCCCGTAGGACTTCGCCCACAAACAATGTAGAGGGAATTCGCAGGCCAGCGTCGAAGAACGCGACGAAAACAATCGCCTCCATTGCCTGGGGCTTCGGCTCCGTCTCGTCGCGGCGAGGTAGGCGAGCCCCATTACGATCTTGGATCTTCCCTTCCCGCTCAAGTCGTCGCAGCACCTCTTCGGTTACACGGCTCCTCCCTAGTACACGGGAGCAGCGGCCCCCTGAGTGCTCCATGGCATCCCACCACCTGTTGGCGCGTGAGCTCACCCGCGGCGCCAGCGCGTACTCCCTAGGCGGATGGGACTCCTCGTCCCGGCCAGGCAAGGAATCGCCGTCGGGACGGCGGGAGGCGTCGTCATGGTCGCCATTGCTCTTGCCGATCGCGGCGAAGGAAGCAAAGCAAGCGGCACGGCTACTACGGGCGGCCGAGAAAAGCGAGCAAGGTGGCGGCGAGAGGAGCGCTCCCATCTCAACAAGGCACTTTATAAAGCTCGCTCGCCTCCCTGCGGTTTCAAGCGCAGACAGCCCAAGCATACAACGGTTCGACTACCCATGATGCGAAAGAAGGATCGCGGGGCCTAGAGGGGCGTGCGTGTAGGTGGCCAAGCAGCGCCACGAATGCCACCACGCCCTCAACACGCGTCCCATTTCCCCGGGAAAGAGGCGGGCGGTCGCGATCCACGCAACTTCTCACATCCCACGATCGCCAATTACGAGTCGCCACGTGTCCCACAACGGCATGCGGTGTACTATGACCTCTGCCAAGGCAAAGTCGGCGCAATTCGGCCGCCATTACAGCGCACTACCGTCCACATGGTCACGGTAGCCCCCAAACGGCAAGGCCAAGCCTCCACCGATTCGAGGGTAAGGGATGGAGCGCGTGACCGCCGACATCAGCCGAGCTTCGCTCACAGATGCTCGGCACGTTAAGATTACGCAAAACCGTGGGCGTTCACAGCCACAAGGGCGGAGGGCCAAAGGACTCGGCAACATGGCCGGCCGGTGAAGCCCTTCACCATGAGAGGCTCTGTTGTAGGGGTGGCCCCACCTAAACCAGTGGGCTGTTAGAAGACTATAAAGACCAGTAGAACATAGGTAATGACTCAAATACCCACGTGGGAGATAAAGCGATGTAAGGGCATAGCAGTAAAGCACATCCCATACGCATATATATATCAGGAAAGGCTATGGGAGGAAGGAGGACACTTCCCACTCCCCACTACCATCTCTCTCTGTTTGGTCTGTAACCACAACACATACTTTGTATTTCGTTTCTACTCTCCCTATGAATTAACAGAGGGCAACCCTCTTGCCCAGTTTCAAAAAAAATGTTGAAAAATTTGCAAGGACAATTTACCCAAGAAAACCAGCTGGTTTCCAGAACTGGACATGTTCCTCTTCCCTAAACCCTGGTCTGTTGTCCGGTCCATCCAAACAATGCTAAATAGGGATTGCTGTCTACGGAGAACACGGCAGCAGGCCCTGATCAACTCGGCTTCAGCTTCTGGCTTCTGGCTTATTTTTCACTATTCATAAGTTTCGTCTTTTTCTGAACTTTTGGCTTTTCGTTGAGCTTTTTTGCCGGTTCTTTTTTTCCCGTATTTGTTTGTATTATACGTAATGGGCTAACATATTTTTTTATTTTTAAATTTTTTTAAATTTAATTATGCTAAATAAGCCTCTATCAGCTACAGTATTTTTTTCAGCCAGCTACAGTGTTTTTAGCCACAAGCTTTTCAGCCTTACCGATCACCACCTTAATTACCAACAGCGCGCCTTGGACCAGCTAGATACGCAGGATAGGTCGTCAGACGTTTCATGATTGGACTCCTTTCCAGTTTCCACGAGCCCCGACGAATGCACGTCGATGGTCACCAGGTCAAGTCGCCCCTGGCCTGAACCGATCGGTGCATCCTATTTTACACGCCGGTTGCTCTCCGGTTAATTTAGCATGTACCTGTCACGATCTTGACCTCTCAGTAGCAATCAATGGGTCTGTTCATTTTACTGTGGTTTATAGCTTTTGATTGTGGTTTGTGATTTTTAGGCTATTTATATGAGAGATTATAGAGTAACAGGAACTCACATACGGTTTTTGCCGATATAAATGAAGTCAGTAAAGTATGTACTACAATTAACTAGTATATCCTATCTTAAAAAATACTTAATCTAAAAGCTAATTACTGTAGAAAAGCTAAAAAGTAGCTTTTAGAAGCTGAAAAGAACATAGCTAATATTTATGATCGATGACCAGTTTATCTAATTAGCACTATATTCACGTCCATTTGGAACGCGAAAATTTTTCTCACTTTTTAGAAAACTAAACTGTATTTTGTGAAATTTCTATGAAATTTCCGTATTCTAAATAAGCCTCGGACAAAATAAAAAGAATTTAACTGTGCTGCCCGATCACTCCACTGAAGATCACAACAAGAGTTCTCCACCACGAACCTCGTGCTCATCCGAGGTGAATCCCTAGATATATTTTTTCACCAAGAGATTAACGTCCACTTTCTCTACATCAATAGTTCCGAGAAATTAAGGGGAAGCCACCGCTCTGTTTTTCCCCTGCCGTACGTGACCTGGATTAATTGCTACCGTATCAATGATTGATTTGACGACCGGCTTGCTTGCCGGCCATAGCGGACAGATCCGTGTCCAACTGTCCATAGATCAGCCATCTTTTTGTAAGTTTGGTTTAGACGACCAGCTTTTACAAATCTGACTTTTTAGTAGACTCACCGAGAACTAGAAAAGTTTCACAGATGCTCTACTGTGGACATCTCCAATGGTTATAGCTAGCAACTAACTATAAGACTTCCATATCATTTATATAGTACACACTAAAGCTAGCATTCTAAAGAACTATCTATAAGGATAGATATTTAATACTTACATACACACACAGAATTTATAGAGGCTGTCTCGTTTGGCGTTATAGACTAGTGCTTAAGGAAGAGCTGACTCGATTTTTTTTGCATACTCTCTTTCCTCCATATAGGATATATGCTGATATGTACATGCATATAGCTAGCTGACTCAGACCATTGGAGATGCCCTGAGCTAACACTAATTGCCTTCATTTAATGCTACCACACCTGGCTTGCTCGGTAGTTGGCCTGTCAGGCACTGTAGCTTGGCAGGCACCATCTGGCGCTTCTAACTGGGTAAGCCTACAAGAGGGATTAACTTTTTGTAGGGCTCGGCCAGGTTTTGGTCTTTAAAAATTTTGAGTCGTAGAATAAGTTTAAGTGACTTAGATTATTGCTTGTATGTATAGAGATTAAATGTTTGGTCCTAGTTTTAGGATCATTGATTTGGTTCAATATATTTTTCATAGTGTATTGTATGGATTAATTGTGTCAATTGATGATTTTGTGTATTGTACGGTGCTACGTGATAATTTGCTTGTTTGTGTTAGATGTAGGACTCCGGAACTACGTCATGGTGAGACGGACGAGACCGAGACTAAGTTAAGAGAGCTTAAGTCTAAAGCAGTCAATAGATCAGAACTACATTTAGAAGGAACCAAGGTCCAGATGATTAAGGAGCCACTGAAGGCGACCGAGACTTGTGGGTGGTTACAAGCCGAGACGACGAGGAGCCAGAGTGGAAACTACCGGTGAATGGCATAACAGGCAATGACAAGGTGAACTGGACTAGACTCAGGAAGAACCTGAGGTCTAAAGCGGTCAAAGAAGCTAGGTATCGTCATGCGCGAGGAGAAGCATATGGTGCACCAAAGTGACTTGGGTCGTTTGCAAGCGGGGACGGTTCGATGGAATCCAAACGTATGAGATGCTTAACAGTAAGTTATTGGGGTCACATGAAAGATGACGAAGTATGGGCAATGGTTCGTGGCAATGGAAGCAGGAAGCTTCATGAAAAAGTGATAGAGGGGCATATTGGTAAACTGGCTGTACTGTAAAGTGGTTGTGTGCGAAACCGCTGTATTGGCCTAAGTGGTTTAAGTCTTTGTATGTGCTGAAAATGTGAAGTGGACCAACTGTTGATTCACAAATGGGTTAATAGGTGTGGGTACTTTGAGAAGCATATATGTGTGAGTGTAAAACTTGATATGGTGTTTGGTTAACAGGTTAGCCCATGTAAGTGGATGAAATCTAACTAGTGGTAGTGGTTAAGGTTTCCCTTGTGAGCCTCCATATGTAAAGAGGGAGAGAGTTGGCTAAGTGAAGCTTTTGGGAGAGTTTATGCCTAGACTTGAGATGACTTATAGTTCTTGGAGAGAATTTTGTGGAAGATGTGAGACTCTTGTGGCTGAGCTTTTTGTCATCTTTAGGTTGTGAAGTGGCAAGAGAGTGGTTGTAAACATTTATATTCAAATATCAATAGAGATCAAAATTTATCCAAGTATTTCTCTCTTTTGCTCTTGTGATGAAATGTTATTTGGCTTAATTTTTTGTGTTTCCTCTTCTCCCCTTGATCTTGCTATGTGCCGAGGATGTGTAAGTAATAAAGATGTAACTTGAAGACTAGATCTCATATATTTAGACACTTGTATTTGTAAGTCTTTATGTTTACCCGGTTTTGTCTTAAGAAGGGGTGATTTTGGGGGTTTTTGGTGATGTGAGTGTTTTGGCTTGCAGTCATGCTGTGATCTAGCTTGGTACGACATGTGAGAACCCATCCAAGATTAGATCATTAAGAACTCACGAGCAAGAGCAGATCGATATTTTCCTCTTTTGCCCAGTTTTTGTGCAACTTTCCTTCAAATGAAAAAATCTCAGAAATTTGGCAATATTTTTTATCGTTGGTTGGAATAGATTCTTGACATCCTAGGAAAGGTGCATACCAAATTTCAAGTGATTGAAGTTTTGGTTTGAGAGTTGGATCAATTTATAGTTCTAGGCCGGTTTTGTGACAATAGAGATTTAAGAGCCAATAGATCCCAATTTTCTTAAATTCTTTCTTGATCTTTAGTTGGGATAGGTTTCTAAGGTCATGATCTAGTCTTGGTTTAAGTTTCAAGTTATATGGAGTTGTGGATCAAAAATTTCGTTGATTTTTGGATTGAAATAGTGTTGAAATCTATTCTATTCCTGAATTAGAGGTCAGATTGTCGCCTTAATAGAGGTGAAACCGCTAGCACTAGACATTACTACTAACGTGGGTCAAGTTGTGAAGAACTTATATCCGAAAAAGGTTTCTTTGTCTTTGGATGTATAGGGTCGTTTGGAATCAATCATGGTCAATGGCAAAGATTGGGGCTATGCTTGTGGAGAAGCCGAGGCCCAGAACAATCAAAGATGCGGGGTAAGATAGTGAGCTCAAGTATGGCACGAGAAAGACTAAAAATATTGAAGGAAAGTTCATACAGCGAGATGCACCAGAGCGAGAGACTTGCTGACGCATGGCAAGCCAGTGGTGCACGCACACGTGGCAAGCATGGTGATTGCATGCATTGGAAGGTGAATACTGGATCATGGAAGGGAAACCGCTTTGGAAGAAAACCGTGGCACGCTAGCGACGCTTGGGAAGGCGGTTTAGGTCATTGAGAAACTGATACGATCAAGTTGGATTGAAGTTTAGGACCTATGTGTGGGGGGTTATTAGGTTTCCCCCATTGTGCTAAGTGAATAGTATCCCTAAACGTTAGATGTAGCTGGCTAGTCTATCTATTTAAAGGGTTAGGATGGCGACTTGTAGTTAACCATTCAACCTTCTTTCTTGAGACCAAATGTTCATGTATTGGGATTATGGTTTAAAAGAACAGTGCTTAGTGTGCTCTCTGTTCTTTACGGTGGAGTAGTTGCAAAACTTTCATTCTCAAGTAGCAATATATCAATCTTTGTTCATCTCCATAAATATCTCTTGTGTTGATTGATTTGCTCTTATCTTGGTTAGTTTTTTCTCTTCTCATCTCTATTCTTGATCTTGTTATGCCAAGAACGTATAAGAGATAGAGATAGCATCTAAAAAATCAATCTTCATTATGTAAGCACTTTGGAAGCAAGTTCACAAAATTTCCCGGTTTTTGCAATTTTTGGCCTTGTCAAATGGTTTTGTGATCTAGGGGTTTTTTACTTGATTTCTTCGGTATTCTTACTTGTTGTGACATATGAGATTACATCTAAAGCCATCTTGGCCAATTTCCGCCTATGAGCAGTCATATTCGCCATTTTCATATTTTACCCTTTTTTTGCAATCTTACTTTAATCTAAAAAAGGTCTAAATTTTGATATGGATTTCTGCGATCCATAGATGGAATAGGTTCCTGAGACCTTGAGTAAGGTTTGTGCAAAATTTCATAGCTTTTGGATTATCGAATCAAAACACTGTAGCATTATGACCTCTACTGTTCACCAGTCTAACTAGAAACCACTATAGCTTTGTCTGAATTTACTGTTTATAGCAGTCAAACAGCTAGAATAGAGGTCAAATCGGCCTCTGAGTGAGAGGTTAGACCTCTAGGGTTGGTGTTTTGCAAAGTTTGATTTCTTGGCTGAATTGTTTTGGGTTTTTGGCTATTGATTCTTTACTTGATAGCTCTGTAGTTGTTTGAGTCAAGGATAAAAAAAGTTGGAGGAAATATTTGCACAGCATATTGACTCTCACTCTGCTGCCTTTTGGTCCTACAAATTTGTAAAAATGAGCGTCTAGAAACCAAAATTTTAGAATATAGCTACAATATCATTTACAAGAGGTTTCCGTACTGAAGACTCCTTCACGGTCAAGTCGCCATATGGCGTTGTTGGCCCAGACACAGATCAAAATGCACACACATAGTGGTCATAACACACACGAACACCTTTTAATGAACTCAAGACACACAAGAGTTTTGTTGCTGTATAATGTCGTGTAGCTTTTCCCTTTTTCCGTATTTATAGATTCAAGTTATAGGTAGAACAGGCTAACAAAATGCCCAACTTCTTCGACCACGATCCCCATGACTCGCACACTGTGCACTACCTGAGAGACTCGCTCTACTTAACCAACAGCTAGTGGGCATGACCTGTAATAGACACACTGTTACATGCCTAGTTCTACGACCACACATAGACATGACCAGCTTCGAGTCCTTGGATCATGGCTCTTCAACAACACTACTTCGACCATGGCTTCTCGCCACGCTACTTCGACCGCAGCTGCTCGACCACGGCTTCGACTGCTCCTTCGAGCATGACTTCGATCATGGCTTCAGGCGCTCCTTTGAGCATGACTTCGACCATGGCTTCGACCGTTCCTTTGACCATGGCTTCGACCATGGCTTTGACCACTCATTTGACCACGGCTTGTCGACCGCATCTCCGGTAGTACCACTGACACAGACGGTACTATTAGTCTTCGAGCACTGACCAGGATACTGTAGCTTACGAGTACCAACCGTCGACCACTACGCAGCTAATGACCACTGTAGCTACGACCATGGCTATGACCACTGTAGTTACGGCCACTATAGCTACGACTACTGTAACTACAACCACTGTAACTACGACCATAGTTACGACCACTCTAGCTACGACCATGGCTACTTCTACAGTACTCGGACACACCGACTATAATGTATTTGAACACACCGAGTACTCTACACATAATGACACAGAACTTGAATACATCGAGTATTCGACACCGACTATATAGTATTCGAACTCATCTAGTACTCGACACCGATCACTACCAACAAGATTAGTTGTAGCAGGCATAACTTGTTTCCAACTGGCTTACGGTACTTGTCTCGCCGTGCAATCGCTGTCACTGAAGCTAGCTAATGTTTCGTCTCTTGACCTCTTCCATCGCCAATCAATCCAACAACTACCACTCTACTCGGCAGTCAAGCGCGCGATCAAGAAACCAAGAGAGAGAGAGAGAGAGAGCAGGTGCTGCAAAAATGGTAGTGCTGAGACTGTTATGGCTGGCACTAGCATTGCTGCATCCTGTAGCGGCGCAGCAGCCGCCTGGTTGCCGGCGGCGGCGCGGCAACGTGACCGTCCCCTACCCCTTTGGCATCGGCGAGCGCTGCCACCGCGGAGTCGACCGTGGCTTCCGGCCGCCCGCCGCGCCTCACCATGGCCGGCTACAGCCACGAGGTCGCCGCCATCTCGCTCCCCACCGCCGAGGCCACCGTGCTGCTCAACGCCAGCCGCGCGTGCTACGACCGCACCGCCGGCCCTTTTCTTGGCAGTCGGGAGTACCCCATGGCCCTCAACCGCAGCACCTTCCTCTTCTCGTCCATGAAGAGCAAGTTCGTCGCGATCGGCTGCCCCGACCTCACCTACTTCGTCAACGGCGACGGGTACTACGTCACGGGGTGCATGTCTGTGTGCCGCCCGTCGGAGTGCGCTTCCCGGGTCGTGCCGGGGTGACGACGGCTGCTGCCAAAGTAACATCCCTCTCGGGCTGGACTCGTACCGGCCGTACCTCCGGACCTTCGGCCGCCGCCATCAAGGGACGTTCTTGGCCAACTCCACCGGCTGCGCCTACGCGTTCATGGTGGACGCGTGGTGGTTCTGGTACGCCGGCTCCCACTTCAACCGGACGGGCGACTTCGCCGTGCCCGTCATGCTGGACTGGGCCATCAGGGACGCCGGGAGTTGCGCCGCCGCGCGGCAAAACCGCACGGCCTACACGTGCCGGAGCGCGCGGAGCGTGTGCCTCGACTCGAGCAACGGCCCGGGGTACGTCTGCAACTGCACTGGCAGGTACGACGGCAACCCGTATGTCCTGGACGGCTGCAAAGGTGTGTGTTATTTCCTCAAAAATTTTGCTTGATCATCTCATCTTGATGAGGTGTTGCTTATCAACTATGGAAGTCGAGATCATACTGATGATACCTTTGCCGCCTCTGCTGCTGATCTGATCATCTGATGAAATGCATTAAACGAAAGACATCGACGAGTGCGGCAAAGACCGATCGCACTCACGGTATGTCCGCGCCAACACACCGTAGCTACATCCACAATGCCCCAAGGGATCAAACGGGAATGCAAGAGTGCATGATGGTTGCCGTCCCAACGACAAATTCACATTAGCTCTCAAGGCGGCCACAGGTACAACTAATGAAGTACCGGTACTCCCATAGTGTCATATCCATATATACTATGGCACGATGATCTCGATTCGAGTATTAAAATCTTGCGGTGATCCGATAACCTTGTATTAATACAACGGCCGCAAGGTGCAATTTATTTGTATGTTTGTGTTTAGGTGTAAGCATAGGCCTGTTCTTTCTGCTCGTGGTCTGCTTCTCAGCACACCTGGGTCTTCAGAAGAGGAGGCTTCTCAGAGCAAAGCAGAGGTTCTTCGAGCAGAACGGCGGCCTGCTCCTGCAGCAGCAGCTGGGCTCCCTGGCCAGCTCCGGCGTGGCGTTCAAGACCTTCTCCGAGGAGGAGATCAAGAGGGCCACCGGCGACTTCGACGAGGCACGGGTGCTCGGCCGCAGAGGCCATGGCTTCGTCTACAGGGGCGACCTCGCCGACGGCTCCACGGTGGCCATCAAGAAGTCCAGGGTGGTGGAGGAGAAGCAGATCAAGGAGTTCGCCAAGGAGATGCTGATACTCTCGCAGATCAACCACAGGAACGTGGTCAAGCTGCTCGGCTGCTGCCTCGAGGTCGAGGTGCCCATGCTGGTCTACGAGTACGTCTCGAATGGCACCCTCCACCGCTACAGCCACGGCGACGGCAAGAGCGCGCGCGCGCATGCTGCCCGGGGAGCGCCTCCGCATCGCCGCCGAGTCGGCGGACGCGCTTGCACTCCTCGGCCTCGCCGCCGATCCTCCACGGCGACGTCAAGTCCGCCAACATCCTGATCGATGGCGAGTTCACGGCCAAGGTGTCCGACTTTGGCGCGTCGAGGCTCGCCCCCATCGACGAGGCCGAGGTGGCGACGCTGGTCCATGGCACCTGCGGGTACCTCGACCCGGAGTACCTGCTGACGTGCCAGCTCACCAGCAAGAGTGACGTGTACAGCTTCGCGGTCGTTCTTCTGGAGCTCCTCACCGGGAAGAAGGCGTTCTGCCCGGACGGCCCTGAGGAGGACGACCGGAGCCTCGCCTTCTGCTTCATCACGGTGGTGCAGGGGGGCGGCACAGGGAGATCATGGACGGGCAGGTTAGGGAGGAGGTCAGGGGCAAGGTGCTCGACGACGCCACGGAGCTGGTGATGCAGTGCCTGAGCATGACCGGCGAGGAGAGGCCGACCATGAAAGAGGTCGCTAACAAGCGCGAGCGGTTGAGAGGCCGAGCATGCAGCAGTGCAATTGTAGGAATTAACCAGTGATGTTTTCTGTTGTGCCAGTTCTAGTTAATAGACCACTTAGAGCAACTCCAGCAGGGCCCCTACTTGAGCCCTCAAACCTCATATTTGAGGGCTTGAGGTAAAAATAGAGGTCCAGCGGGGCCCCTACTAGAGCTCCTCAAATTTGAGGAGCCCTCAAATCACCCTCCCACCCTCATTCCTAGGGGCTCCCCACCCTCATTTTCTGTTTTTCCCAAGACCGTGAAACTTCTCCCGCTCTCGGCCAAAATTCCCGCCCGCTTCTTCCCCCGCCCGAATCCCCCCCGCTGCATCTTTCCCGCGCCTCCTCCCCGCCCGCCTCCTCGCCCACCTCTCGCCCGCCCGCCTCCGCTTCCCCGCCGCCTCGCTCGCGCCTCCCCGCTTCCTCGCCCGCCCGCGCCGCCTCCTCGCCTCCGCTTCTCGCCCGCCTCCCTCGCCGACGCCTCGCTGCCTCCCGCCCGCCCGCCTCGCTGCTTCCCGCTTCCGCCTCCTCGCCGACGCCTCCGCTTGCTGCTAACGCTGCTGCCGCTAAAATCCGCTGCTTCGCTACCGCGCTCACCCGCCTCGCTCGCGCCGCCGCTCACCGCGTGCCTCTTTCTCGCCGCCTCCTCCCGCCCGCCTCCGCTTCTCGCCCGCCCGCCGCCTCGCTGACGCCGCCTGCCGCTGACGCTGCCGCCGCTAAAATCCCGCGCGACGCCTGCCGCCGCCTCCTCGCCGACGCCGCCCTGCCCGAATGGATTTGTCGAGTGGGTCCCATGTGTCGATGTGTGTGGAATGGATTTGAGGGCTTAGATTTGAGGGGTGCTGTTGGAGTAAAGCAAAAAAATTGGGCCCTCAAAAGTAGGGGGAGCCCTCAAATGAAAAGTAGGGGCTTAGATTTGAGGGTTACTGCTGGAGTTGCTCTTAGGAGGCAAATCAAGCTTTGAATAATCTCCTACAGTTCCTAATGGACAGGAACAACAGATATTTGGGAGCCGAGCTGAGCACGAGCTCTCACCGAGCTCTTCATTAATGTATCAAGCGTAAAGAAGGCTTAATGGCTTGATGCACGGCTCGAGCCCGCTCAACTCATTAAGGTTCTTCTCGGTTGGGCTGAAAAGATGCGGCTTATAACTGAAATTGCACTATAGCGTCTGAAATTTTACTATAGCTAAAGGTGTTTATTTAGCGTATTTACATTTTAAAAAATTTACAAACAGAAAAAATATGTTAGCTCATTACGGACAACGCGAACGAATACAGAAAAAAGAACCGACAAAAAAGCTCAAAAAAATGCCAAAAGTTCAGAAAAAAGACGAAATTTATGAATAGTGAAAAATAAGCCAGAAGTCAGAAACTGAAGTTAAAATGAGCGGGGCTTAATGTATCAAGCCAGAAAGAAGGCTTGGCTTGGCTTGATGCACGGCTCAAGCCAGCTTACGAGGGCTCGCGAGCCGAGCTGTCCAGAACTAGCCAACTAAGCTGGGCAGCTTCTAGGAGACTCATACATTTGAACAAGGTGATATCAAACAACTCGGCATAGATTTGAACAAGATCCAAAAGGAAAATAGCTTCACAGCATAAAACCAAATCATCAGCTTAAAGACCAAAATGGCCAAGAAAACCAAGGAGTGAGATTGATATTCATGCTGCCATGCACCCTTTGAAGGTCGCGATCAAATAAGGTGTGACACCCAACGCATTATTATCCACCGGATAACCGCATGGGACAAACGGGTTACTATTTGCCTGATCAGTAAAACACTACTCCGGTAAATGGTAAACCTTTACCAGAGTTGCGCATCAGAACAATAACATAGATACTGTAGCTTTTATTACAACAAAGGCCACATGGCCTACAGTCTGATATTACAAAAGTACCACTATTAGCAAAAGCAAGACTAATACCCCAGGGCTCCTCTGCCCACTCCATTGGGCCTTCTATTCGTCCCAGCCGAAGTATACGGGATCCACCTCGCCTGGCTCCTCGTAATCTCCCTCCTCCTCTCCGGTCGACTCGGTGCCACCTGCTTCCCCTTCATCCGGCTCGTAAGCTTCCTCGAGCGGATTAGGGTCTAACAAAGGAGGTTAATAGTAAGGGTGAGTACCACGGTACTCAGCAAGCATAATAGCAATAAATGCACTGATATGTTCTCATGTCCTTAAGTCCATATTCTAATCTCCTTTATTCTGAAATTAATCATATGAAAATATCCAGTCTTGCATTTTTAATTCTCAAATAGTTTCTAGTTTTCACCCAGTAAGGTACGATCCCTAGCGATCACCGTAGTCCACATTCCAGTGAACTGGCATGAATCCATGATTTTATCAGCACTGCGCAGGCTTGTACCACTGTACCCAAGCTGCTCTGAACCTTCTTAGCTAGGTCCTTCCACACTGCCTTAGGTATGGAATCCAGTTCAGAGTACAGAACTTTTCTCCGATTACGTTATTCCATCCACCAGCCCATCTATTTTCCATCGGTGTACCAAGTCGCTCACTTGGGCTCCACCGACTTCCAATAGTGTTTGGTTGGACCGGCTCCCGGCCCAACACTCCACCTAACGCATATAGCGTCTGGGACTTACTCACTTCCAGACTTGCGTTACTGGTCCTGAGCTTCATCCATCTCTTTACTCACACATAAATACATACCCAGTGTGGTGGACTAGTTAACGTAACGGGATACTAATTTCTGCCCTTCCAAAACGGGAAATTGGTTGGCACGATAATTACGGTTCCCTATCCGAGTGAAAACAGGGTAAGTCCTTACATCATAATCCTATGTAAAGAGGTCCGCCTAGCCTCTCTGCATCCTTTCCCTGAACCTCTTTACCCACCATATACATCTCTGCTTGTGGGCCTGCTGTCTTCTCAGCAGTACCACAACTGTTCATTTCTTCTCTTACTTTTTCTCTTTATTTTTCTCCTCTTTTCTTTTCTCCTCTTACTCATCATATCATCATCATTCTCTGCTTTCTTTTTAAAACAATGGTTTTCATGCATTTAAATAGAATTATTACTATTGCTGGAAATACACATATTTTCAACATAACTACGTGCATGGTCGAAGAATGAGCTTGCCTGAGTCGTAGTGTAAATTAGAACTGATGGAAATCGAATCTGCTCCTGCGATTTGCTCTCGCTCGACTGCTGCAGGATTAATACTAAACTTAAAAATACATAATTACAGCTACTAATTTTAGAAAAGGGGGGTTTAAATAGAAAGATAATCCCCTCCCCACTCTACAATTATTTCTAATTGCGTGGCTTTTCTAAACGCATTTATAGAGGTATTAGTCAGGTTCATTTTTAATTAACTATAGAAATTGCTATGAAGGAATACTAGAGTTATTTGCTAAAATTCAACCTACTAGTATTTTACTGGGCCTTGCGACCCTATATTTGCGCGCAACAGCCCGCTGGCCTCAGCCCACCTGGGCTTCTCGCCTCCTCATTTCCTCCTCCCACCGACGCCTCTCTGCCTCCTCTCTTTTCTGCCGCCGCCTCCCTGCTTCTACCTCTACCGACGCCTCTCCACCTTCTGCCCCTTCTCCTTCCTCTCAAGCCCACCGACGCCTCTCATGCCTCCTCGCCTCTCTACGCCTCCTCTCTTCACCGTCGTACCACACCTCCTCGTCTCCACTGACGCCTCCTCCTCTTCACCGCGCCTCCCCAGCGCCTCCTCCTCTTCACCGAGCCTCCCCGGCGCCGCCTCCTCTTCACTGTGCCTCCCCCGACGCCGCCTCCTCTCTCTCTCCACCCGGTTCCTCTCTCACTCTACCCGGCCAGGGCGCCACGCCTCCTCTCTCGGCTCGGATTTGGGTGGATCCGATCCAGATCGGTGGATCTACGCCTACTTGGTGCTTCCGCGGCTAGATCGGAGCCGGAACTCGCAGGATTTCGGAGCGTCCTTGCGGTGGCTGGAGGTTCCATGGTGCCAGACCGCGTCGGCTTCTACATAGGGGTCGGCCGACAGCCTCTAAACCCAGAAATGCTCCTGGTGCTAGCTTTCCTACTCTCATGATTTTACATGCACTTGATTTATTAGTTCAATCCTCTATTACTTGCTTTATTAGTTCAATCCTCTATTACTTGCTTTATGCTACCGTAATCGATGGTATACCTTAAGGCTTAGAGTCTTGGTGCTAGTGGGTGGAAGATGGTTTTTGGACTGTGGCTATGAAATAGCGGTTGGTACGGTGGTGGCTATTTTCTCGGTGTGGTTTGGCTCAAATGATCCCAAAGAAGAAAGAAACAGGGGTAAGGGAAAGGTAGAAACCTACTTGTTGGGATGTCGGGCTGAAGAAGGAAAGTCGATGGTTGATGGGGACCGCAGGGGTGATTCCACATTGTCGCTGTCGGGAAAGAAAGTGTGGCTTGCCGCTTTTGCCGGTGTGTGAACCCTTGTTTTGTGGTGGTCCTCGTTGACTTGATCCTTGCTCCCTCGTCCTTGCTGGTCCCTGGTTGTCCTCCTTGCCGCTGCCTCTTCCCCTTCGGCTCCTCCTGATCTTCACAACCGTGGGCTCTAATCCACCTTCTGGCCTCTGGCCGAAGGTGCTATGTGCTAGTAAGAGTTGTGGATGAGTTTTGGGATGGCTCTCAGCTGTGGACAGTCTGTGCTCTGGCTGTGTTTATCCTTGTGTGAGGCTGTGAGAATGCAAAGTATGGGGACTGGTTTTGAAGCGCTGGGGGAGATATTTCTCGATCTCTCTCTCAAGCGCTGGCTTCTGCTGGCTGCAGCTGGCTGCTTGCTCTTATCCCTTCCTGAGTCTTGCTCTCCTGTGCCGAAGGACCTTCGGTCCAGAGAGGGGTTTAAGCACTGTGCTGCTAAAATGGGCTGGGCTGGAAATCTTATGTGGGCTGAAATGAATGGATTGCACATGTGGGCTTTTGTGGCTAAGATTTCATATGTTGGGCTGAATAATCGGGCTGAGAATGCATGAGGGCTTTGGGCTAAGGTAAGAATTGTGGGCTTGCTTTCTTAAAATTTGCCGAATGATGAAGCCCACTGAGACGAGAGGTGCCGACCGGCTCGGGACGGTCTGGGGAGTCTCTAAGATGTTCTCAAATTGGCCCTAGCAGCCCAAGGGCACTGACGGCAACTTTATTTAATCTAATTATTCTCTCCTGGATTGTTAATTGTCTAATCTTTTAGTTACATAAGAAAATATATTGAAAGCACTACTAATGGAGATTCTTATTGCAGGCAAACGAGAAAAGACGCAAGACAACTTCTACGCCGACGAGCTCACCGACGAAATTTTATTTCTAACTTTGCAAAATATGCTTGTAATGAAAATAATGTGATTTGCTATTGTAAATGCAATGCCAAACATGTAATTCAGCTTGTAATATTAATGGTACTAATGTTTGGTGAAGTGCAATAATTAATTTAATTACCCGCTAATTACTTACTTAGCTAGGGTATTAGATTTAGGGTTCTTTCAGCCTTCCCCCCTTTAGGCGATTTCGTCCGCGAAATCGGGTCTTTGCTTGAATAAATTAGGGTAGGCCTCGCGTAATTCCTCTTCTTTCTCCCATGTAGCTTCTCAAACTGAATAGTTCTTCCATAATACTTTACAGAAGCGAATGGTTCGATTCCGTAATTGGCGATCCTCTATTTCCAAAATCTTCACAGGGTGCTCTTCATAGGTCAAATCTGCCTGGAGGGGTATGCTTAGGTTGGTTAAGTGCTGAGAAGGTTCACGCAAACACTTCCGAAGTTGAGAGACATGAAAGACATTACGTATCCTAGACAACTGGGTCGAAAGTTCTAACTGATATGCTAGGGTACCTCTTTGTTGCAAGATCCGAAAAGGCCCGATATATCTAGGACTTAATTTTCCTTTTACTCCAAATCGATGGACTCATTGCAAAGGTGAGATTTTAAGATAAACATAATCTCCAACTTCAAAATGAAGATCTCGCCCGCGTTGATCTGCATAGCTCTTTTGTCTACTTTGAGCTATTTTAAGTCTTTCTCTGATAATCTTGATCTTTTCATCATATTCTCTTACTAGTTCTGGTCCCATTAGTGGCTTTTCTCCTGTTTCATACCAGCACACAGGGGATCGACACTTTCGTCCATATAATGCTTCATAGGGGCCATCTGAATACTAGCCTGGTAACTGTTATTATATGCGAACTCTGCTAGTGGCAAATAATTATCCCATAGACCTTCAAAATTTAATACACAGGCTCTCAACATGTCTTCAAGAATTTGGTTCACTCTTTCCGTTTGACCATCCGTTTGGGGATGATAAGCTGTGCTAAAATTTAACTGGGTACCCAAAGCTTTATTTAAACTTTGCCAAAATCCAAAAGTAAAGACTGATCCTCGATCTGAGGTGATAGTCCTAGGTATTCCATGCTGAGAAACAATTCGTTCCACATATAACTCTGCCAACTTATCCACTGAATATTTTTGGTTGATGGCAATAAAATGAGCTGATTTTGTTAAACGGTCTACTATAACCCAAATAGCATCTTTCTTCTTAAGGGTAACAGGTAGGCCTGTAATAAAATCCATACATATATCTTCCCATTTCCATTCTGGAATTTCTAATGGCTTCAACAGTCTTGCTGGTCGTTGATGTTCCGCCTTAATCTTCTGACCACATTGACCCACATATAGTGCTATCTCTCTTTTCATGTTAGCCCACCAAAAATTTTCTTTTAAATCACGATACATCTTGGTTCCTCCAGGATGAATGGTATAAGGAGTGTCATGAGCTTCTCGTAAAATAGTTTCCTTAATGGTATCATCTTTTGGTACACAAATTCGATTTTGCCTCCATAAGGTCTCTTGATCATCTAAGCGAAACTCAGAGGGTTGTCCTTCTTTAATTATTCGGATTTCTTCTCGAATAAATGAGTGCAACGTCTGTTTTTCTCTGATTTGATCTAGTAGAGTTGGGCGAAATGTCATGGCTGCTATAGTGGTTTGAGCAGGAGACGTTCTGACTTCTATTCTCATTTTGGCTAACTCTTGGGTGATTACTGAAATAGGATTCTCAAGTATAGCTTGGTGGCATTTCGCTTTTCGACTAAGGGCATTTGCTACTACATTGGCTTTTCCAGGGTGGTAATTGATAGTGAGGTCATAGTCCTTAATCAATCCAAGCCCTCTTCTTTGCCTCATATTCAATTCTTTCTGGGTAAAAATGTACTTAAGACTTTTGTGATCACTGAATAAAGTACATTTAGACCCATATAAATAATTTCTCCATATCTTCAATGCAAAGACTACTGCTCCCAGTTCCAAATCATGAGTAGGGTAGTTTATCTCATGTGGCCTCAATTATCTAGATGCATATGCAATAACCCTTTCATTTTGCATCAGCACATTTCCTAGCCCCTGTTTGGATGCATCACAATATACCACATAATCTACTCCATCTTCTGGCAGTGCTAAGATAGGTGTTGTAGTTAACCTTTGCTTTAAAGTCTGAAAACTCCGTTCACAATTTTCAGTCCACACAAAAGGAGTTTCTTTTCTCAATAGCTTGGTGAGAGGACTGGCGATCTGTGAAAAATCCTTTATAAACCTATGGTAATACCCAGCAAATCCAAGAAAACTGCGGATACCCTTCACATTAGTAGGCTGACTCCAAGTGGTTACAGCTTCGATTTTTGCAGGGTCAACTTCAATCCCTCTTCCTGAGATGATATGGCCTAAAAAATATACTTGGTCTAACCAAAAGGAACATTTACTGAATTTGGCAAACAGCTGATTCTCTCAAAGAATTCCTATGGCTATGGCAAGATGACGCTCGTGCTCTTCTACACTTTTTGAATAGATTAGAATGTCGTCGATAAAGACAACAACAAACTCATCAAGATATTTCATGAAAAGTTTGTTCATGAGATTCATGAAGATGGCTGGGGCATTGGTTAAGCCGAATGGGATGATAGTGTACTCATGGTGTCCGTATCTAGAGACAAAGGCGGTCTTTTCAATGTCTGAAGGCTTGATTTTGATTTGATGATATCCTGATCTGAGATCTATTTTTTGAGAACACCTTCGCTCCTCTCAATTGATCAAACAAGTCATCTATGCGGGGAAGAGGATATTTATTCTTGATCGAGACACTATTAAATTCCCTATAGTCAGTGCATAGTCTTTGGCTGCCATCTTTCGTTTCCACAAATAGCACTGGGGCTCCCCGTGGCGAAGTGCTTTCTCTAATAAATCCTTTTGCTTGAAGATCATCTAGCTGCTTCTTTAATTCGGTTAATTCATGTGGATTAATCCGATATGGCCTTTTTGAAATAAGGGCGGTGCCTGGAACCAAATCTATAGCCAACTCTATTTCTCTATCTGGTGGCATCCCTGGTAATTCCTCTGGGAAGACGTCTGGGAATTCTTTTACTATCGGTATATCTTGAAGTTCCTTCTTTTTCATGCTGGCTAGGCTAGGAATAGAGGGTTGCTTTAATGTGCTCATTCCCACATACGTGATTCTAGTCTCATCTGGTTCTCTAATGGAAGCACTCTTATACTCACAATTTATGTTCACTCCATGAGTTGATAACCAATCCATGCCTAAGATTATGTCTAGGTCACTCAGGTCTATGACATACAAATCAGCAAGGAATTTGGTGTTATAAATAATAATAGCTTGACTTCTCCTTATAGATGACACCTCTATTACGCCTGCTGGCGTACTCACCATCATTGGTTTATCTAAGGGTTCAAACTGCAATTTATTCTTTGCCAAAAATCTCTGGGGAATAAATGAATGCGTTGCTCCTGGATCAAATAAAACAGTGCCTACAAAGGGTGGAATTTGGAGCGTACCCGTGACTACATCAGTGGCTTCTCCCACTTGTTCTGCGGTTACATGAGCCAACCTTGCTAGTCCTCCCTTTCCTGGTCCAGCTGGAATAATTTGGGTATTCTTAACAGGGTTGGGTCTAACATTTTGATAGGGTGCTGGAGCTGGCAGTCGGGGTACATTTGTAGGAGGTAGGACTTGTCCGGAAGTCTTATGAGGGTAGGGACAGTCAATTTTGCGGTGACCTGGTTTCCCACAATTAAAGCAAGCATCTGTTCCCTTTAGACAATCCTTAGTGAGGTGACCCATGCCACACTTAGCACATCTAACTGCGATTGCTACCGGTGTTGGGGAAGCTGTTGGTCTCTGATAGGCAACATGGTGTGGTTTGGGTTTCGGAGGTCCATAATTAGGTGGATTGGAGGAATATGATGAGGAACGAAATTTGTGGGCTGATGGGGCACGTTGGTCAGTTCTGGCTTTCTTCCTCCTCTCCTCAGTAAGGTTAGAATGCTCACTTTCTAAAATAATGGCTCTGTTAACCAAATCTTGGAATTCCGTAATCTTATGGATGGACAGGATCATTTTAAAATAAGGATGCATGCCTTCTTTAAATCGGTCTATTTTCTTTTCCTCTGTATCTACGTCAGTGGTGGCATAATGGGAAAGATCATTAAATTGGCTGAGATATTCAATCATCTTTTTATTCCCCTGGGTTAATGCTCTAAACTCTCTTTTCTTCAATTCTAGCCTTCCGGTGGGGACATGGGGTTCAGTGAATCTTTGCTTAAATTCTTCCCAGGTGATAGGCTGTGTACTAACTCTGTTGCAATTACCTGGTGCATGCTTGGTTGTACATGCGTATTTTTAATACTTCAATTAAGGGGGATCTTCTTCAATTGTGCAATTCCCTTCTCTATTGCTGTTACTTAGAGCTAATCCTAGACTCTTTAGTTCCTGACCTAGAGGATAATTGATTTTCATAATAAGTTTGGAAATGACCCTAGTAAGGAAATCTACTAGTTTGAAACTAAATTTAAACAGAACCAAGAAAGATAGCTATTATATTTCCTAGCAATAGCTGCTGCTTATATGTATCTGTTATTAGTTCAACTCTTAGATAGTGACTCCCAGTTCACGGGTAAACGGGCATGTCCATGGGCGACGGATATGGGTGAGGTTTTTCACCCGTCATCCTTCACTAGCATGTCGTGGGGGTAAATTGGGGTCGCGGGCGTAGGTATGGGCGAGCACTACCCGTGCCTGCCATGCCCGATTGCCATCCCTAGTTTGATCTCGCCTTTAGGAGGCAATCCACGCATTCATGCTGTGTCCTCCTTGTTATGGAACTTACCCCTCACTCGTAGGGGTGTAAACGGAGCAAATATTTTCGGATTGTCCATTTGTTTTAATTCAGATACAATTCAAAGCATATTCTCGGATATATAAAGCCTTCAAAGCACAACCGGTGGAAGCCGAAGACGCACAGTCGTCCGGCCGCCTGACAGCTCACGATGCGCCAATAGCATCTGTAGGATCGGAAATGGCAACAGAGGGGGGGTGACTGGTGCCCTTTTAAAAATCGCCCCTCAAAAGTATCCACATGTGAGTCTCCTCTCCAATAGCTACGAAAAACTATGAAGAGGAATACTCATGCTCTTTGGAACTTCTTGCTAAACACACACGAGAAAGAAGCAATGAAGAAAATCAGCTCAAACAACATTTTCTTGAGGGGCTGGTTGACCATAGTTCAAAGGCCGGTCAGACCTCCCTTATAACGCCGGTCAGACCGCCCTTATAACTCCGGTCAGACCGCCCTTATAAGTCCAGTTAGACCGCCCTTATAACTCCGGTCAGACCGGTCCTCGGGCACAACAGCCTGAAACTTTTTCAGCAAGCACTGAAATCTTCTCAAACTTGGAAATTGTGATCTTTCTTCTTTTCTTCTCAAGCCAAAAGGTCAAGAACATGTTCTAAAAAACATATAGACCTCAGGAAACAAAGGAATTCATTCCAAAATCAAGAAATCAAGATTTATGCTAAAATCTGAAAATGAATTGAGAGAAGGTTCAATTTTCAGATTTCTCGAGATTCTTCCATCCTTTGCTTAGGAGCTTTTGCAATTAGATTAGCAAGGAACTCAGGACTTGCAAACAAGAATCTCAAGCCATCTCCTCAAGGGAATCACAAAGTTCTCACATTGCTCTGCAAAAAAACCCTAGCTACAGTAGAAAACAGAGAAAATGGAGTGAAGGGAATCTTTAGAAAAATCATGGCTATTAAGATTTGCTCTCAGAGATATACTAGCCAAAAGGCTTGGGTGATGATCCCTAGTTCAGAGCATAGCTATTCCATAGCCATCCCACTCAAAAACTCAAATCAATCCATAGCAAACAAAGAAGGGCATTCAGAAGAACAGAAGACAGTAAAAGACAGAAACTCGAGATAACTCAAAGAAATCCATTACTGAGAGATGGATGATTACAAATGAGAGTTCTACATCCCCATGAATGCTTGCTTACAGAGGAATGATTACACGAGGTTTCACTACATGCTTGAGTACACACGAGAGCTCACTCCCAGCTCAAGCATACACACACTGCTCAGCTCTCTACAGACTCCTCCATTTCTTGCCTTGGCTCTGCCTCCCCTCTCCTCATTTGAAGGCAGGACTCCACCATCAAGTGGCAAAACAAGAAATGTCATACAACACCCACTCCTCTACCTCACACTCCATATGAGGCAAAAGTCAAAGGGGGTCAAACCAAATGGAGGGAAACAACCTCCCTCTCCAATCTTGAGTCAAATCCCGGATTTGCCCCTCAAGCGCTGAAACGACCCACATCGTTAATTAACCTTAAGCAATGAATTATAATGTTAAGCAGGATTAATTATACATAACTAATGGGCTAAAATACGGGGGGAATTTAAAATTTTCTACGTAATCGTATAAATTGAAATCAATGAGCGATAAAATAATACGTTGCTTTACCATTTCATCGACAAGGGCGAATATTAAACTGTATAGACTAAAGCGAGAAGGAAAATTTAGTTGCACGGCTAGTAGAAGTATTCAACTCAATTAAATTATATATAACAACCCATTGTAAAACAGTAAGAAATTACAATCCGCATATGTTAACTTAATAACATCCATTGAACGACAATTAGGATATATATATATATCCATATATATATATATAGGAAAAATCCTTATTACTCCCGGGTGTAGTTACACCCGGGTCTTCTACCGTTGATGTTGTCTTGGAGATTCGCGTCACACAAATAGACTAACGGGGTTCAACGCATACGGGTTTGAGGTCTTGATCCACATCCTGTGTTTGTTCAAATCTCCTTTCCCAATCCAGAAAATCCGGAGATCGCGCAATCTACAAAAACAGCTCGGCGTTTTTCCTCCTGGCGATACGGATGCTTTTTCCTTGCCGCCGCCCTCTCTTCTTTGAGTAGTGCGGAGAAGATTCTCCAGAAGGCTTGGTGCGCTGCCTTGCCGAGTTGTGGGAGAAGTCTTCACAGGTTATGGTTGGTATGTCATCTTTTGTTCTAATAATGATTCTGAAGTTTTGAACTCATTAGGTTTTGTAGATCGTTGTTGATTTGCTGGTTTTTTCGATATTGGTTGTTCTTTCGTTCTTGGTCAATTGTGAGGAGATTAACCCAGCAGTCAGATACACGGTTTGTGCCTTAGCAATTGGCTGTGGGATTCAGCGGCTAACCACTACAACCTTCGCGGTGTGCCTGCAAGGTGCTCGATAGAATGCCCAGGGAACGAGCAACTGTGAATCTTGGATATAATACCCAGGTATAGAGCCTAGGGTTCAATGGTATTGACGAATAGTTGCATGCTATTCTCTTTGAATTTACCAGTTTACGTAATACCACCTCCATTGTTTAGTCCTCAAATCAAACTTGTGCATCAAGACCGATATGCTTATTGTGTTGGTGGGCAATTGAGCTATACATTGGTCCAAAGTTCTATTGTGTGCCCGCTTGAAAACTGAATTTTCATTTTTTTGCCTAATCAGATTTTACTACATGTCTACATCACATCCTTAACGGACAAACATCCTTTCAAAAACAACATCCTATTTCAGTTTCATGTCTACCATCCAGTTTTCATATGTACATACCTCGATGGAAAATCATGCCATTTGCTTCCGTAAATTTAGTTCCATTCATTTTTTACCCGTAATTTACAATACTTTATGATACTTGTTCTAATACGGCAAAGCTTACATATCATACACATACTCCTAAGCAATTTTGAAAAAAAATGATTGGAGTTGGTCCGCCATACTACTGGTTTGGGAGCAAGACGTATGAAGTATTTTGTGTAGTGAAGACCGATATGCTTATTGTGTTGGTGGGCAATTGAGCTATACATTGTCCGCAAGTTTTATAATGCCCTGTGAATGAAGAAACCTTCTTCTGTCAATTTAAAGGGATAATGATATTGCATGAATATTCATATTTGGTAGAAAATCATTATGCCAAAAATGACAAACCTTGAACTTGCTAGAATATTCATATTGATACTGAAATCACTATGCCGTAAGGTGACAAATCTAAACTTGCTATCTAGCAACCGTGAATCTTGGATATAATACCGAGGAACAGAATGCCCAGGAGCAGAAACTCCACTTTCATACGTATATACGCACACATACTCAATTTGCTTCCGCCCCTACTGTTTTAAACTTATACTCCGAGGTCCGCTAGGTCGCGCTGCTCATTTGTGCCCGAATTTGCATTAGGAGCGTGCTTCCAAAGCTAGTTAAGAGGTCCTCGGAGAGATGCACGGTGATGTTGTTTCTTGGTTAGTTTGGTTGTAGTTCACTGTTAGGCTAGAATTGGCACTATTTGTTGGGGCACGTAGATATTCAAATGGAAGTTTTTACTCGTGTTCTTAATACGATATTATTCAACTTTTTTTCGACTCGTCATATACTACTTTTGTTATTCTGCATACTCCATTAAATTTGTGCTATTCTTTCGTATACATACTCCTTTTCGACACTTCATTTTACTACCACTCCATTTTCACATTCGTTTACATACTCCTTTTCAACTATTCTAACTTACACATACGGTACATATTGAACAATACATATTCCTATTTCTTACGTACACATACTACTTTTCACACTAACACATAGTCACATACTCATCTTACATACGTGTACATACTCTATTCGTCATGATATGTCGAACAGACATATCAAATTTTTCACGTTACTTCACATACTACTTATTAAACTGCTCGTAAAAACACATACTCCTCTTTCATACGTACACATACTCCATTTGCTTTCGCCTACTGTTTGACGACATGCTTCCGAGGTCCGATAGGTCGCACAGTAGACTTGTGCCCCGACTCGCATTTCGAGCGTGCTTCCAAAGCTAGTTAAGAGGTCCTTGCGGAGAGATGCACGGGTGATGTTGTTTACTGGTTAGTTTGGTTGTAGTTAACAGTTAGTCTATAATTGGCACTATTTTTGTGGGCACGTAGATATTCAAATTGAAGTTGTTACTCCGTGGTCTTAATATGATTTGTTTCACCTCCTTTTTCGTCTCAACATATACTACTTTTGTTATTCTGTACATGTACAATTGAAATTGGTCTATTCTTTCGTATACATACTCCTTTTATACTATTCATTTTAACTAATACTCATTTCACACATTCGCACATACTCGTTTTTGACTATTCGCTCGCACACATACTCCTTTCGACTATATACATTCTCATCATCATCCGGTATGCTCAAAACTAGACATTCCTCTCCGTCGCCGTTCGACGGCGACTCAATACACTCAAGAAGAAGATGCAATCTCAACTCACGACTATTACCTCCAAACAGGGGAATGAGGGAAACACTTCCTACGTAACGTGGAAAACTGCTGAATCAACGCCGATTAACACGGCAAAGATTACATTCCGTTCTCGCGATATGTTACTTAAACGAACTGATTTGTTATACATCTTGTGTGTGCCGCTTGAGATGTTAATATTCCATTTTTGCCTAAACAGCTTTTACTACATCACATCCGTAACCGCGAAACATACTCGCTGAAAACCACATCCTGTTCAGTTTCATGTGTATCATCCTGTTTTTCATATGTACATACCTCCATGGAATTTCATGCCATCTGCTTCAGGCTAGTAGATCCATTCATTTTTAGTGCGTAATTTACAATACTTGATGCCAGTTGTTATATTACGGCAAAGTTTACATATCATACCCATACTCCCGAATTGTTTCTTTAATAGCAATGATTTGTAACCATCCGGTGTGCGCCAGAATTTCAACTGAATATCCGGAACGGATAACAATACAAAAGAAAACATAAAAGGTAAAGATACGAAAAGAAATACACCGATTGAGTATATCTCTATGTGTTTGACAAGTGTTTTCTCAAGTATTTTTACTCACTATCAGTGCTATCATGTAGCAGTACTTTATGTTCAAGGGTCCTTCAGTCCAATCAATTTGCAACCGTGAAACCACTGAAAGTATGATCAATTGTGAAACCACTATAAGACTACCTATCAAGAGTATTCAAGACCTGTTACGTACCTACCATCCGCGCTATCCGGAGAACCTACCACGAAATCATGCAGACACAGAATCAGCAATAATTAGTCCGAAATCCTTCACGTAAACGTATATATTTTCTACATGCAGGGAAATTTTGTACTTGCAGAGAAAATAACAAGGAAATCATGAAGTACGATATTTAAAAAAAATAGGAGTATGTCGGACATACTACATTTTGGGGATTAACAAGTATGATGTTTACCACTTTGTAGTATTCGAATTATGTTTACATCATTTTATACAAAACTATCTGACAACAATCAGTAGTTATCATCTGAAACCATGTGTCCCTTCGGTTTAGTATGTACATATTACCAATTGGTTTCATTCCATTTTCGTTTTAGAATATTTTAAGCAGTACGTACATACCTCTATTCATAGTAATCCATTTAGTTTGAGGACATACATAGTCGATACGGGAAGAAAGTGGACATGGCTTGCCGTGTACACAGGTAAATCACTTTGGGGAAAAAAAGACATACTCCCATGTACAAAACACATCTACTGCTCACATCATTCTTCACCAATCTATATGTCAAACATCACAGACCTACCTGAAACCAAGTCTACCTTCGTTTACGTATGTACATGCAACCATACGTAAAACATACTCCCTACTGAGGTAAATCATACTCCCTACTAGTCGCCCACTCTTCCTGGTCCTCTGTTCTGACGTTTTGCTTTGGTTGGAAATACTTCCTGCTAGTTGTTCTAATAAATCATCTGCAAATCCTATTAATGTGAAGTTTTGGGGATTTTGATATTGGAGCATACTTACTGTTCCTGATCAAAATTTAGGAGAATACTCCCACTCATCCGCAATCTATGTTCAACCAAGCCTTCTTGAAATTACTTTATGATAGTTGTTCGAATTATCTATTTGCAAATCGTGTAAGTTTGAAGTTTTGTTATTTTTTAGACAATGAAACATACTTAATGTTCCCGATAAAATGAGAGTAGAATACTCCTTACATGTTCAACTTAATGATTGCATATTGTTTTTTTGATAATACAGATACTCATCATTCTCGATCAATCCATTTGGAGAATACTCCTTGCATGTATACCCAATTGATTTCTTTTTGTTTACTAGTCGCCCACTCATCCGCATCTCTATTCGCCATAATGCTATCGGATGGAGTACATCCTTATGAAAGCACGACTAAACATGCGCCTTGGCACGCATATACTACAAGAAAAAATGATTTTTTCCAAAGGAGTATGATCTAGTTCATAGGAGTATCCACTATGTGCACATACTAATAACAGCAGGAGCAATGTTTTAAGCGGAAATCTGTGTGTGGTGACAGACTGCAAACACAGTTCAGCTTACTCGCTTTAAACTCACCAAACCCCGAAACCCATGTGAAGATACTAGATGTTTTAATCGGCAATACCGATTGTTTCAGAGGACCATGGTACAATATGTAACTACTCCAACCATGCAAGAGTATCCTACTCGTGTTCACATCATTTTTACTGTCTCTATGACAACAATCGGTAGTATCTGAATCAAACCATTTCTTCCTTTGTTTTCGTATTCAAATACTACCATTTAGTTTCAGTCCCTTTGGTTTCATATTATTTATTTCGTACATACATACCTCCATTCAGGTTCTAGCAAGTTGGTTTCAAGCCATTAGTTTCGTATGTAAATATTTCGATTCAGTTTGATGCCATTCAATTTCAGGCTAGACACAAAAAAAAACAATGTCAGTTTCTTTCCATTTAGTTCTCATCTAAACTAATAATCCACCAGTTCAAATTATTTTACATCCACCCAACAATTACCTGCTCCACAGTCATGAGCTTAACTACGTCCACACCACAATATGCACCCATAATTACACCATCATAAAAACGTCCGCACCGGATTAACTCTCCTCTATTCTCTCTCCTTACCCAACCATATCCGACGGTCATCCTTCAATGGATCTGCAGTACCCCTCCACCCCGCGCCCCCGCTCGACCTGCGCTGCCCCCTCCCTCCGCCTCCCTCGCGCCTCCTCCGCTCCCTCCGCCTCCCCCGCGCCTCCCCCTCCTCCCCCGCGCCTCCTCCGCTCCCTCCGCCTCCCCCACGCCTCCCCCGCGCCTCCCCTCCCTCCGCCTCCCCCCATCCTCCCCCGCGCCTCCCCTCCCTCCGCCTCCCCCCTTCCTCCCCGCTTGCTGGTGGGGTCCCCCGCTCGACCTGCGCTGCCCCCTCCCTCCGCCTCCCCCGCGCCTCCTCCGCTCCTCCGCCTCCCGCGCCCCGCCTCCCGAGGCCCGACCTCCGCCGCCTCCCGAGGCCCGCCTCCCCACCTCCCCGGTCGCCGCCTCCCGCCTCCCGGGTCGCTTCTCCCCGCCTCCCGACCGACTCCGGCGCCGCCTCTCGAAGGCCGCCGCCTCGCCGCATCCCCGGCGCCGCCTCGCGCCGCCGCGCCGCCGACTTCCGAAGCCGCCGCCGCGACCGACTCGCGCCTCCCCCTCGGCCGCGCCTCGCCGACTCCCGAAGGCCGCCGCCTCCCGCCTCCCAGAAGGCGCGCGGATCGTCTCTGGTAGGCCGTCTCAAGTCTTACCTCAAGCTAGACACGAAATATTCAAAGAAAAGATACCTACATCGTTGTTTGATGAATTCCTTTTGAATTGTCTATCACCCATAGTTTTTATTTTCCTACCTACAATTTGAGATTATTTCTGACCTAACCCCTTAATGTTGTACCATTGAACGAGGGATCCCCCTAACTCCAAGCATGAATTCAGTAATAACATGAAAAGAAATGACATGGTTGACATTTTACCTTCAATTTTGGAATGTGCAAATGAAACACATGCCCTTTTATTTGTGATACAGATGGATGTTGGTACTTACATACGAGAAATGGCTGTAAAAGAGTATATACTGTAAGCTGGTGGAAAGGGATCAGAGATACTGATCAGGAGGCATTGAGATTGTGAAAACATATATTTTCACATTCTGACAATAATTACACAAAACTATTTCTGCATGATTGCAACTTAAAACACACTGCTCAACATTCACCTTTATTAAACAAAACCTTTAGTTTCTTATTGTATTTACTGAGGCAAGCTTCTCCCGATTTTCCAGATTAATTTGCACAAGATGGAGTCCGATAATGCAAAACAGATTGACTTAATTTTAAATTCTTTTAAAATACCACATAATTATTTCCATCCTTCGAAACACACCGCCAAATTGTAACGCTCCAAAAGAAAATTACTGTGCTAACTTAATTTTTTAAAACCTAACTCTAACCTAAAAAATACTGTACTTTTATGTCGCTATTTAGTGTGTTCGATAGTTGGCTCATATACTGTGAGAAAGGCTAATTGTTTGATTATGCCGAGATTAGATGGGAAAAGCAACATGCATGAAACACACGTACTTGTGAACATGATGCGAAGATAGTAGACTATTAACATAGCAAAGGAACTCATGGATACAAATATGCTCCATTGCTCCATAAGATATTGCATAGTTTCTATTCATAGTAATTTATTTGATAGATCTGAATAAGGTCAAAATTTCCATGTTAGACTTTTTGCTAATGTTGATAAGGTTAAGTGACATTCTTTTTTGCCTCTTAATTGGTTGTCAACTTGTGATGTTTGTGCTTTCTGCCTGAGCACTGTTAAATACTGATTGCCAATTGTGTTTTATTTATTTATTTTCTTCATTTCAGGTCTTTTACAACACCGCTCAGACTATAGGGCATACTATTTATTTAAAAATCTTTACCATCTCATTGATTGCAGCATTTAAACTCTTCCATATGTTCACACTTTTCGTCTCGCAAATACTATATACATAATGCTACTACTTTGCTTTAGTTTGTGTACATTTTTAGTCTCACAAATACTCAATCTACTGAGTGCCCTCACTCGGTATTGTATGAACTAAAACTATGATCCCGAGGAAGGAAAGAATTACTACTTATTGTTATACAATTACTCTGTTTGTCTGTTAGTATGTCAGTATGATATATATACTATATGAGATCTGATATTTTAAAGCAATCTTTTTTATGCTAATCAATATTGGTTTGAAGGAATCATATTTTTGTCGAAAGCTTTGAAATTAGAGAACTGTGTCTTAAACATTCTTTGTTTTTATATGTAATTGAATATCAGCATAAAACATAAGATCTTGCATCCTTTTCTCCATTTGAGTAGTAGAAAGATAACTAAAATGCTTTAGCATAACAATAGATCTTATGTTTTGTTAACAACAGTACAAACACTGAAAGTGTAATGCTCTTGTTGCCGGCCATAACAAGTGTCAAGCAAACTCCTGCTTACAACAATAGGTTAAAAGCGTTGGAGTTTGAGCGAACAGGAGGAATTGGAAGCAAAAAGAAGGGTCACAAGCAGATGAATAAGTAAGAATGACATCCAATAAGTTTTTTTGAGGCTGAATTTGTCTTATCTGAAAATTTGAAGGTCGCTTTGGTTCCCACTTGCCAGCCCATTTGTAGTTTACTTCCAAATGAGATCTCAAAGTTTAAAGTCTTGTGTATGGTCTACATGATGTTGGGATATTTCAACAACCTGGATAGATTCCTTTGCCCTTTTAGTTTCTTTGTCCTTTTAGAAATCGCATGTTTTAGAAAGATACATTCATTATCATGTTACGATTGTGGAAGTAAATGTCAGGTTTTCCCTTTTCGATATTATTCATGATGCAATTCTGTCATAGTATGTCTGATGCAATTCTGTCATAGTATCTTTTCCAACTTCAATGAACTCTGAATTTGACAAGCTCCTGTTGTCACTTCTACCTTTTGTTTAGAAGTCAAATTTATCACCCAATGCAATATCAGTCGTCAAAATGGTGTCTTTAGATTCTAGCATATCATCTGTAGGGTGGCATATATACATTTCGGTCGATATGCATGGTATGTGCGTGGTTGATCAAAAACAGGAGTATTTGATGCACATAAATGTCTATAGGGTTGATGTTCTGATATTCCTGGAATCGGAGATTCTACTGTCCCACGGCCCCACGTGTGCGAGTTAAAGCACCGTGCGAGAAGGCTAAGGAGATATTGATGGAGGAAAGCAACGCTCGTATCACGTACTATCAGTTCTCTTCTCGCTGTTGTGCAGGTGTATCTTTTATACACCTGTCTTCAATTGATTCTATGGATGTCTAATTTGTACCAAGTAGGGAATTAATCTATTGTGAGTTGAAAAAATATATTTTAGAATCATGCCATTTCTCTATTTGTTCTTATTTTGTGAGTTGATCCTTATCCTTACCCTTCCAATATCTCAGCTCTGCAGATATCTGGAGTGTGGGATGCACATTCATTGAAATGGCTACTGGTAAACCACCATGGAGCCAGCAGTATCAGGAGGTAAATTTTATCACCCCAGCACTAAAGTAGTTGAAAATTTGGTTGATCAGCACTTGAAAATTTGGTTGTTTATTTCACTTAGATAATATTCGTTCAAAAGCATTACATAACTTCTTGCAATTGAAAACTATAGTTCCTGGATTTCTTATCTGGTGCCTTGGGTTGAAGTGGCTTAATATAACGTTAAAAGACCACTGCAAGGGTAATTGAAGTGGCTGGAGCCAGTATGGGGCAGAAACAAAATCGAGTTGCTTTAACTTGCAACTTTCAGAAGTTAAACAACTTGCATTTGGTCTGTCCTGTTGTTGGTTCCAAGTTCCAACTCTGTATTGGTTGTATGATTTGCTGGTGTATATTTTTATTTCCCTGTCTTTTGTTTCAGGTGCTGAATTTCAAGCAAAAGATCTCGGCTTACTGGTTGAGAATACAACAGTGGAGCAGCTCGGCGTTGCCCGGAAAGTGACAATCTCCCAGTCATCCACGACCATTATCCAGGTCCGCAAGATTGTGCTTTTGATCTGTTGTTTTTGTTTGCGTGTATATGTTTATTGGGAGGAGCAGTAGGTTAAAATTCTGACGATTTTGTGTTGTGAGTGCAGAGGGGGCACCAGAACTCGCTTGAGATGATGCCGATGTTCTTCGTCATGGTGCTGCTCGGCGGCCTGCAGCACCCGGTCATCGCCTCCGCGCTGGGGGTGCTCTACACGGTCGCGAGGTTCTTCTACTTCAAGGGCTACGCCACCGGCGTCCCGGATAACCGCCTCAAGATTGGGTATGTTTTTCTTAGCAATTAGCAGCCTGTTCCTATCTTTAATTCCGTCCAATTGGTGCATAAGCAGATAACACGGATAGAGTCAGGTGCCTAAGGCTGGTCAATGGTGATAATTCCATAGAAATTTTGGTGGATGTGAAGGAAAATCATGTATGAGACAAGCAGTAGAGATTAACTTGGTTTCTATGTTTTGGCCTTATAGGAAATTTTCAGTCCTGAGGAATATATGAATGTGGCTAGAAACTGTATGCTCCTAAGCCATTTGATTTTATGGATAGGGTGTACTTAACCAAACACCCAACAAATTAATATGAACTTCATACCTGAATACTCAATACTAGAAGCTTTCAAATGTAAGCAGGTAGTCAATAATAGATATGGTACTGTATACCCCACTAAAAATGTCAAAGCTGCGTTTATTGGTGCTCAGTGACAACGTGAAGTAGCTTTCAAGTGTTTGATGAAATGCTCACTGACAACGCATAAGCCATTTGATTTTATGGATAGGGTGTACGTAACCAAACACCCAACAAATTAATATGAACTTCATACCTGAATACTCAATACTAATAGCTTTCAAATGTAAGCAGGTTGTCAATGCTCGATATGGTACTGTATACTTCACTAAAAATGTCAGAGCTGCGTTTATTGGTGCTCAGTGACAACGTGAAGTAGCTTTCAAGTGTTTGTTGAAATGCTCACTGGCAACGCGAGTGTTTGTTGAACTTCTTGTTCATATAGTATTCTATTATTTAAGATGTTAAGACGTAACCTTGTTCTCAATTCTTCATCTTTACCACTGCAATCCATTTGTAGCTAAGGCCCCAGCAGCTGAGACCCCAGCTGGTTGTCTGCACAACCCTGTCCAAATGTCCAATGTTCATATAGGCAATTACTACAGGCGAAGACCTTGGTCGGTAGGTGAGGTTCGTTCACATTGCATAGGTCATTGCTAATTTGATGTGGATTCCTCATGGCAAATGTAATCCTACCCAACCATTTGCCCTATATCAACCACTTCGGTTTATAATTGACTGCCTGTAAGCTCTGAAATGAGTAACGAAAAGGATTGACGTGGACTAGAGCTTCATTTGAATTTGCGGCGCATGGCACCGACTGGTGCGTTGTTGAGCCCATTGGCCCAACCCGCATCAGCTTGCTGACGGTGGACGCATCTGTGTTGCCTTGCTAGCGGCGGACGCTTCTGTGTTGCTACTTGCTCGTTTCCTCTTTTCTCAGAAGCACAAGTCTTTTGATCAAAATGGTTCTAAAATTGGTCGATTTGCTTTTGGTGAATGCTGCAGGGCTTCAACTTCTTGGCGGTGCTTGGGTGATCATCCGCACGCGTCATTCGGCATCAACCGGTCATCGTGGAGGTGATCCGAGGTTCAAGTGATGTGTGGGTTGGAGACTCGGGTAACGAGGGCGCTCTGTGTTTCTTGTTGTGATGTTGTTGATAGGGCTTTGTGACTTGAGCCATTTAGATGTTGTGGTATCCATCGCTTGGTGTCTAACAAGCAAAGTATGAGTGCGGCGTGTGTGTGGCTGTGTTTGTGCGTGTCTCGATGCCGGAATAAGATCGGATGGAGAATTCGGTCGAAGGATGACCACCGGCCGACGAGGAATTAATGTTCCGCTCAAAGAACTCAGAACAATATAAAACAAGACCGTAGCGTTAGCACGGACACTATACTAGTCATGGGTAGTATGCGTCTTGCGATTGAGTATTCCAAATGTCAGACATCACCCAGGTTTCCATGCTACACAACGCAACTACTCCTAACATCAAGGGATGAGATAATTACGGCACTAAATACTGCAAATGCATCGCATGTGTGTTTATGACGGTATCCGCATCGCGGGTTTGTTTTGAACTCTATAGATCATCCAATAACCCAAGTAATCTGGTGGTATCTCGAGCTAGATGAACGGTAGATACCATGGGTGTAAATACACCAGGTGTAGTAAATAGGCTTCCTATATATATATATATATATATATATATATATATATATATATATATATATATATATATATATATATATATATATATATATATATATATATATATATATATCAAGTCAAATACAAATATTACAATTTGCATTACATAGCCAGGACAATCTGAATTACAACAAATATACAATTCCATATCTCAACCAAATAACCATCTCAAGGACTAAGCAATTGCGATACAATGGTATTCATTCAGGAAGTGTATGAGGTAATTTTACACCAAGTCCATCTCATACATAAATACTGCATTCAGGATAATTGAGGATAAAAATTACATTTAGATAAATTACATTATTCGGTGTACATCAATATTAAGAGAAAGCCAAATTACAGTTAGATCATCTTATACATTAGAAATTGCCGCCGAATTGCCATCACACCGTCAATTCACTTGTGATTCCAATTGTAATTATAATATTGAAAAAGACCAAACAAAAATACAAATAAAAACAATTGAAGCAAAGAAAGAAGATAGAAAGTGCCGTCAGAGCCTGAGAGGTTAAATTCGGGCGGGGTAATCCGTTCATGGAGATTACCTGACCGTCCGGGGGCCAGTCGGCACCTCTCACAACCGTAGGCTCATCATACAGTATAAACAAACCTGATTATTATGGAAGACCCAGCACATAACACCAAGTTACCATATACATTTCAAAGCCCATATAACCACAGGAAAGACCAGCCAAATGTCAAAATATCTTCAAGCCAAGACAGTAACCGGAGGCACAACAAGGCCACGGTAGACAGCCAGCACACATTCAAGAAGACACGGCACAGCCCGAGCCAAATATCTCACACAGTAACTGGAGAAGAGGGCATAAAAAGCATGGCAGAGCCATCTCCCACTGCCTCTCATTCTCATCCCCAAACCATCAAACCATCCCAATCCAACCAAGAAACCGTAGCCACTAAGGAGAAGCCAGGAGCAAGATGAAGGCCAGGCGAGCAGATGAGGAGCAAGGCGACTGCGACGGCCAAAGCCAGACCGCAAGCCGTGAACCTGTCCACCTTAGGAGGCCACCATCAAGCAACATCCCCATCATCACAAGAAGGCAACAACCACAAGCCGACCTTCAACCTTTCTCATAGCAAGCCGACCAACCATCAGTGAAGGTAAACCACACCAGACTCACGGCAACATATTCCATTTAGCCAAGGTAGTCACTATTGAACTAGAGACAATAAGTAAACAAGCTCAGTAGAGCACCATGAATCCACTTAAACCTCTAGCTACCACCGGGTACTCCCCTGGCGTACGGGCGGCGACTAGTCGGCCGTGGTTAGCTGGGGTAACGCGCCTCCCAACCTAGCACCTCATAAGCAAAACCGGTAAAAATCAAAACAAATAGAAACCAAAGTACGCACAGATCGAGTCAGATTTGGGGGAGAAGACACCAGATTCGGGCTTTAGGCCACGAATTTGGCCAGGGTTCCCTGAGCGGCGTCGAGCAGCCATGCGAGGTCGGCCGGCCGTGGCTCCCCGTGCGGCACCGGGCGGCAAGACGGGGACGGCCGGGTGGAGCGGCGCTTGAGGTCGGGCGCGTCGGAGAGCCGGTGGGGGAGCGGAGGCACCGGCTGGAGGCGGCGCACCGGTGGAGCGGTGCGGAGGCGCAAAGAGGCGGCGCTCGGTGACGGGAGTCGGGGAGATGAACCGGGGGCGGAGGAGTGAGACCCGGGGGCGGAGGCGTGAGACCCAGGGGCGGAGGCGCCGAGCACCCGGGGTGGAGGCGCCGATACGCGGGGGCGGAGGAGCGGCGGCGCGGCGGCGGTGTGAGGGGAGGAGGAGTATCGACGGGGCAGCGCGAGGAGGAGGCGCGCCGGCGGAGCGGCGTGAGGAGAAGGCGTGCCGGTGGAGCGGCGTGAGATGGAGGCGCGTGAGGGGGAGCTGAACCGAGGGGAGGCGCAGCGACCGGGGGCGGAAGAACCGAGGTGGCGGCGGTGTGAAGAGAAATCGGGAGAGGAGAGAGAGCGCCGAGAGCAAGAGAAGGGGAGGAGTTGAGGCGTCGGTGGAAGAGGTGGAGAGCAAAAAAAGGGGAAACCGAGAGAAGGTGGAAAGAAAAAGAAAAATAAGGAAGAAAAAGGGGAAAAGTAAAATAAATTAGGAGAAATAAAAGAATGTGCAGGTTAGAATTGCTAGATTTAGAGATACCCATAAGGCTGCATTATAGAACCTAGTTATAACAGAGTTGTCGAGGTTAATCAAATTAATTGAATATACAAACCACCTTAAGCTCTCCCCGCAAGGCTGAAAACCTAGAGCTATCCAAAGGCTAACTGCTCATCCGCAAGCTGCTCTAACTGATCATCAGTTATGTCACAGAGAGCAGCAAGAGAGAAACCGCAGAAAGAATCAGAAGAAGAACCGGAAGCCAAATTGGGATCGGTGACTAAGGCCATCGACTACGACTTTGACTTGCGAGAGACAATGTCAATCTCGTGAGTCTTGAGGTGCGAGTACAGCACATCAAGAGTCAAAGTCGAGAGGTCCGTGGTGTCCTTAATGGTAGTCACCTTCATCTCCCAAACACGAAGGTCGAGTGCGGCGAGCATCTATCGAGCATTATCCGAGTCGGGGTATGTGAGACCGACCGCTCGGAGGTTGCTCAGAATCTTGTGAAAACGCGCAAAACACTCATCGAGGGACTCGCCAACGAGCATTTCAAACTTGTTGTAATCTTGCTTGAATTGGTCCTGTCGCATCGTCTTTATTTGGGTGGTGCCCTCATGGTAAGCATCGAGGGTCTCCCAAATATCGAAGGCGGACGAAAGATGAGATATGCGGTCAAACTTGCTACGACTCAAGCCCTGGATTATGATGTTCCTTGCCTTAGCGTTTGCCTCAACATCATGCATATTTCCAGCATTGATGTTCTCATTGGTAGGAACAACAAACCGGACCTTGACCTTACGCCAGATGGCGTACCCCTGAGCCTGGATGTATGTCTCCATTCGGCTCTTCCAGAAGAGGTAATCGATGCCATCAAAGACGGGAGGCTTGGTCGAGTACTTGTCCATCGCCATGGCTCTAGAGACCGGTTAAGATATATGAAGAAGAGCTAACCGGCTCTGATACCAATTGTTGGACCGAAATGGCGACAGAGGGGGTGAATGTCGTCTTTTAAAATAACCCTCTCAAGTACTTTCTCGAAACTCTCCTCCAGTACCTAAGAAGAAGCTATGAAGGAGATCAATCTAACTCCCTGGAAACTAGAGAACTCAGAGCAAACAGGCACAACAAATGAGAAACCAGAAAACCACAACCTAAAAAATAGCAAGTAACTCAGTCGCGCGGAGGCGGGCCGGATCGCCGGCCGAGTGGTTCGATCCGCCTGCCTCTAGGCCGATCGACCGCTTGGAGGCGGTTTGACCGCCGGCCATTTTCCGGTCTAACCGCCTCCCCCACTCCGATCTGACCGGTTATGACTGTCAGTCAGGGCAAAGAGAAGGAGCTCGAAAACAGACTGAAACTTCTGCGTAGCAAAAACTGAAACAACTGATTTTTGGCCAAATAGGAGATATGCAGCTGATTTCCCTTAGCCAAAAGAGCACACACCTATTCTAAATAACATCAAGCACTCTTGGTACAAAGGAATTCATCATTCGAGCAAGAAATTGAGATTTTGCCCAAAATCTGACAAGTTACATAGTGCACCACCAAAAACCAAATTACTCCCCAATCCTTGATCCTTTGGCAATGAAACTTTGAGGATAGCAACTTAATAACCTCAGGCCTCTAGATACCAGGTTTCATGCCATCTCATGAAAGGAAACAAGAAATGAGCTAAAACCCTAGAAGGTAAAGGATGAACAGAGGAAGCCCAAAAACCAAATCTGAGATTAAATGCTATTTGCTCTTGGGAAAATCGATCAAACGACCTTGAGGCACTATCTCCATCATAGAGCAACCCATTTTGGGCCTTCCCAACAAGAATCAACAAGAAACTCAAAAAGTCAAGAAATCACCAAATGAGGGCATCGAAGAACAGAAACAATAAAGAGCTCAAGAACTGAAACAAGCATCATCTCATATTGATAAAGAGGAAAGGAGATACATGATTGATACAAGAGGAATGATTCCAGGCTCATCAATCCATCCTCTTCTTCTCCCAAATCAAGAACACAAGAACTCTCTACATGCTTTGGGAGGAGACTCACTCAGGAACACATCGAAGGAGACAAGAAGCAACAACAGAACCTCTGTTCCCTCCTGCTCTCAACCACTAAAGCCTCACCAACTAAAGCCTAAAGCCAAAACAAACTCTCCAAAGCTCATTTTGACTAAAGCAAGCCCTACCAACCTCTAAAACCCTAGGAATGCATGAGTGGGCATGCAGCCACTCCCTCATATTTATAGCCCTTGGCTAACGGGTCTCCAACCCGTTACGCCCGCTAAACCCGAACGGAGCCCGCTCCCGCTTTTGCAGCCTCGCGAAATTTCCGCGCTCCTTGTCGTCCAAGCCTCGCAACCACCTCGAGTCTCCGCCGTCTTCGACACATCCGACCGTTATGACCTCAACGCCACCTGCGTCTAGTCCGGTCACCTCGTGTCTCGCCACGACTCCGCCTCGACGTCCTGCAGCCAACACAGACAAGAAACACATCACATAGCACCGCTCGATACATGAAAGCATAAATGCATTAATGAAATAGTCCAAACCTGACAAGTCGACATAATGTGCATCCTAACCATTTTGACCAGGTTTGACCAAGTCCGACCGAGCCCGATTGCACCATGCAACGTCAAGGACGGAACCAACCAAATCAAACTCGACTTCCCTAAACCGATGTCAATTACTCATCACACACATGGGATGACCTCCACATGGTCTCTCAGCTTCAACAGCCAGTTCAACTTCGTGTTTGCGGCACGAAGTTGGGCTGCGCCGGTAAATCCATTTTTGCCCAAGATCACGGAAGGTCACAGGCCGCAGGGACGGAGGGGGCCAAATGGCTTGGCAACATGGCTACGGCCCGTGAAGCCCTTCACCATGAGAGGCTCCTGTCGTAGGGGTGGCCCCCACCTAAACCCAGTCAGCCTGTCAAGGGTTTGTAAAGCCCAAAATGGGATGTGTGTAATGATATAAGTACCCCTGCGAGGATACATGAGTGTAAGGACATACTTGTAAAATGCTCCCCATGTGACTATATATATGGCGGCCCTACAGCCCTATACATGGGGAAGGTCAAGCATTGTTCACCTAACATCTCCACTACCACACGTTACTGTTTGGTCTGTGACCACAATAGTTGGCTTCGGGAGTAAAGGAGATAGCGCATGAGAGTGAGAGAGAGGACGAGCTGGTGATGTGATGAGGTCTTGGTGATGGGATGAGGTCGCGGCATGCAAGGCTCGAGGCTGCGGTGCTCCTTCAATGCTTCTACTGCATGTGGGGAAGACCGAGCTCGGGAGAGCGCAAGAGAGAAAAGGGAAAAAGAAGAACAGTGCCACGCTGACAGGTGGGACCAAGGCCCACATGGCAGTCGTGGCGAGAGAGTGCATGACAGCAAGCTAAGCTGGCGCAGTGAGCTGTTGGGCTAGCATGGCTAGGACATGATGGGGAAAAGAAAAAGAAAAGAAAACGACCCGATGGGGAAAAAAAGAGGAAATGGGTTGGGCCGGTGAAGGGGATTTGGCTCGAAGGCAAGAGAGGGAAGAATTTAAAGTTTAAACTTTAATTTAGGATTTAATTTGATTTGAATTCAAAAGGGGATTTGCACACAAAATTTTTAGGGAAAATTTATTAGCACCCAATTAACTTTTAGAATTTTGACATATTCATTGTTGGGACAAGGATATTATTTTAAAATCTTAAATCTCAAGCAAGGCTTTAGGAAAGAATTGAAAATGCAACAAAAATTGTAAAATCTATGAAAAATTATGCATGTTTTATTTTGAGGCAAATATATGAGAGAGGATTTATCATAAATATATCGATTCAAATTAATAAAGAAGATCATCGGTAGTTCTCTCTCTCACCTCTTATGTCAATTGTTGACCTACTTTTGCATTACTTGATTATCTGATTGTTCTCGCTTTCTAGTTGTGTTGATTGACTATTGGACACTCAACAACGCTAGTTTTTTCAACACTCCTAACCCTTCTTGGTTCCTCCTCGGCAATGACAATGGTGCCTACACGACTCGTTGGCGCGCGGGGGCTATGGAGGAATGTTGGTCACCACCGGCAACTTAAGGGCAGGAGGGTGGCTGCCCCCGCTTGGCGGTGATGGTATATGGTTAGTGGCGCCGTGACTCCGGAGGAAGCGGCCTGGATGGGTGGTGATGGCGTGGGGTTGTCATGGGTGGCTTAAGCCCCGCTCGGTTGGGCTGAAAAACTGTGACTTATGGCTGAAATTGTACTTTAGCGACTGAAATTTCACTGTAGCTGAAAATGGCTTATTTGGCGTAATTAAATCTAAAAAAGTTTAGAAATAGAAAAAATATGCTAGCTCATCATGGACAACGCAAACGAATACGAGAAAAAAGAACCAGCAAAAAAGCTCAAAAAAGCCAAAAGTTCAGAGAAAGACGAAATTTATGAATAGTGAAAAATAAGCCAGAAACCAGAAGCTGAAGTTGAAATGAGCGGAGCCTTAATTACCACTGACAAGTCAAGGTGCACCAGTGAAGGATTATAAAAAGATAGAAGGTAGGAGAAAGTAACGTGGCTTTAAGATTGATGTTTGACACATATTCTAAATCTATGCTACAAATGTTTATATGGCATGGGTGCCATAGAGATTTTTTTGTCCATAAAAGATTACCCAGGGAGAGAGGAAAGATCAGAAATCCTTGTTTCCACATGTGCGGACATTGGTTAGACGGCATGCACATCCATCCGAGTAAAGCACACCTATCTAGCACCTCTTATTGAATTTTTGAATTGCGAGACATGATTGCTCATCAGGAAAGTAAGGCCTATATAGCACCTCCTATTCTTACGTAGCTTCATTGGTTTTTGTCATATTGCGAAGTCACTCCGTCACATGTCCCCTATTGTTACGTAGTTTCATTGATTTTTTGTACAAACATTCTAGTTACCTATTATTTAAACCAAGTTGAATTTTGTACAAACTTTTGTTTTAGGTAAATTATGACTTTTGATTCCAAATTTATGACCTTACTAAATTATACTCATTTTGCTTCCGTGTGTAACATGCTTTTGTATTTATGCCGACTTGCTCCCAAATTTATACTAACTTTGTTCAAAATCAAATTGATTTGATTTTTTGGATAAAATTTGCTTTAGGTAAATCATGACTTTGCATTCAAATTTATGATCTTACTTGCAAATTATACTAATTTTGTTTCCATGTGTATCCAAGTTACTTTCAAATTTATAGCGACTTGCTCCTAAATTTAAAATTCATGCTAACTTTGTTCCCAAATATAATATAATTTGATTTTTCTGCACAAAATTTGATTTATGTAAATCATGAATTTGATTCCAAATTTATTATCTTACTTGAAAATTATACTTATTTTGCTTTCATGTATATATCAACTTGTTTTCAAATTTATAGCAACTTGCTACCTAGCGGAATTAAGGATGTGCATCATAGCAATATAACATACGTGCAACAAAGAGTACATATAACAATATATAGAACCAGTTATGTGGTGGACATTACTTTTTTCAGCTTTTTTTGGTTCTGTTTTTGACTTTTCTACAGTAACTAACTTTTAAACGAAATGTTTTTAAGATGAGATCTACTAGTTAATTGTAGTACATATTGTACTGACTTCATTTATATCGACAAAAACTATACGTGAGTTTCTGTTACTCTGTAATCTCTCGTACGAACAGCCTAAAAACACAAGCATCAGAGCCTTAGCTAAAAAGAACTAGCCCTAAGATTACTAGTGAGCAATAGATCTTGCGTGGCTAGCAACAAATTTAAAATTGTAAACAAAATCTACATATTAAACGTCCATATAATTAAACTAAGTTACAACAAACTATTTTTGTCCATTTAAAGTCTTCCATTATAATTTCCACTGTTTTGCTTCCCTCGATTGAAACACCACTTGAAACGTCATTTTTATGTTTTTTCGGGGTTTTTCTTTTCTTTGTTTTGTCACCACAACTCCGTGCCTTCATAATTTCTATGCTTTTTATTCCCAAGTTGCAAACAGCTGTTAAGATTCGTTTAGAACGCAATTTTTTTTGTTTGCAGAAACGGTTCAATTCTTCTCGCAGGGCGGGGAAAAAATGCCAGCGTTATGACGGCCTCAACCTTTTATCAAATCTGCCATAAACCCTGAATTTGCCATAAACCCACGAAAACTCGTAACCGCAGCCCTCCTTTCGCCCGCCGCCACTCCCATTTCCCAGCGCTCTCCCTGATTCCGCTCCACAACTCCATCGAGTAGCCGTAGATGGATTCCTCCCAAGGCAAGCCGCCGCCGCCGCCGTCGACGGAGCGGTACACGTACAGCCCGACGCTGCGGTGGCAGCCGGAGGTCGAGGAGTACTTCGCCGCGGCATACGGCCGCGACCGCTTCGCCCGCATCTCCGAAGCCCTCGCGTGAGCCCTGCAAACCTCTCACCTTCTTATCTTCTTTACCTTTAGTTGATTCCCGCGAATCCTAGGGTCCTCACCAGTTCTTGCTTGAACGGTCGGGGTGCTTAAGTTTGGGTTAGCTTGGGTGGTTTACGGTTCTAACTGGGTTGCAGCTGCTTTGGATCGATAAGATTAGATGTGTTTTTGAGCTCTGATGTGCACGGTATGAAAAGAATTGACTAGTTTTGTTATGTTTGGTGTGCAAAGGGGGATGAGAGAAGCGGTGAATTAGAAGAACGAAAACGCTTATCGGTACAGATTTAAGCTAAACTGCAACAAGCTCAGCTCTTAAACTAGTCCAACTGTAGAGCGGTTAAAGCGTGAGTCAGAATGAACGTGGGAAAGCACATGCAGTAGGAAAAGGTAAGCAAGGCACGATATGATTTTGTAATTACTGTTTTTCAACATAGGGCTAAATCCCAACTGCAAATATTGTTCCGTGAGATTACCGGAAACATGTTTTACAATTTGACTACTATATAAATGGCCCATAAAAAGGTTTGCAAGACGTTTGGGTTATGTATGCATGATATAGCACTAGTGCATACTGCGTGCTAAGGCGGCCTTAATTCTGTTCAACCTAACGGCTGTAACTAGTGAGTATCCATCTCATTACTCTTGTACCAATTTAAAGAAAATAAAATTTTCTGTCCTACTATAGGCCTTAGTGGAAGAAGAAATGCTCCCTTACAAAGTTTACCTGCGTATTCTATTATTCTACATTGCTTTGTTCATTCTCCATCTTCGACAGTTTCTAATTTCCATGCTCTTCAACACTTAAATCATGCTTTCTAGCTTTGCTGGTTTGTTTCCATACATCAGCAATTCAGCATTCAGTGTTTTGCTAGGGCTATTACACATTTGAAAGTCAAATGGTTTGGAAGATCATATCATCAATACCTGTTTTCAGTGCTTCTGAAGTCAGGAGTTGCGTATGCTGTATAATCATTTATTTAATCAAATACCTATGTTTCAATCAGTTTTGGTACTTGGACATGCTTGGTACTTGTTGTAACACCTTGGACTAGTTAGAGGTGGACTGAGTGGCCCATGTGAATGTTTAGTCCGATATGGGAAGTTTAGATGAGTTTGGATAGCATATAAACCCAGGGGACCAAGTGTCAACTCCGAGTTAACCCTTTGGGTGAAGCAAGGATGAAAGCCTAAGTGAACTGCTGTGCACATGCGTGGTTTGCCACACCTTGGGGTAGGCTTTAGCACGTTTGGTCCATAGGTTGTTACCCTTGATAGGGGAAAAATATTGGAAGAGATCTGAAAATGCCACTGATCAAATATATATTGCTGAAAATGCCACTCAAAGTTCAGGTGACTTTTAAACCGCTAATTTTCTTCTGAAAATACCGCTCTGGCAAGATCATGGGTTTTGACTAATTTCATATGACTCTTAAACCCATTCCTTACTAGTCAGTTATATTTTTTTAGTGTTTACCGGCTACTTAAGTAAATAATTTGCGACTGAATACACGTTTAGGATCTTTTACTTGCTTGAATTAATGATGAGGAATTTGAATGTTTAAGCTAGTTAAATAGGGTTCCTTTTAGGCTCCAAGTTTCGAGAAGGTAATTTTCTGAAGCAGCGAAGTACACATATGTAGTCTTCTGTATAAGCTTACCTCTTCCAATCTTCTTCAAAGTGGGTAACTTGTTGAACTTTATGACACCTTGGTAAGAAGACATCTTAAAGTGGGTAATGTTTCACTTGTTGGTTTTGTTTGGGAAACATTGTGGTTTGCAAAGAAATTATTGCCTTTTGATCACTTTTTCTTTAAAATCTAATATTGTACTAGTATTGCAGTGAAGCTCTCATGTGCACTTTAAGTTAATTTCTTCATATAAGAATTTTTTCTGCCTACAGCTACATCACAAACTTCATTTCTCAACATGGTACTTCGCTTCATTTTTAACCTGACTACATATAGTGTAGGATCACTCTGTTATTTCCATTTTCCAAATCCTTGTGCCGTCTCCATGATAATATTTTTTTGAGGGGTTTTCATGGAAGAAATTATGACTTCTTGCACCTTATACCATTACAGATTATTTTGGTATGCTAGTTGAGTTCAGTGGTTATGCAATTAGCTGAAGAAAAAACTGGTAACATAGCAGCACCAACGGCAGTTAAATTGATATTGACGGTATTAAAGGAAGCTTATTCGGCATTTTTATTCTAATTTCAAAAAAATTGTCAAGCTTTAATATTTTATATGACTAATGATCGCTTTCTTGATCAGGCATCCTTCTTGTTACTCTTGTATTCGTGTCAATACTCTGAAGTCTTCCACTGATGCTGTCATGCAAAAACTGATGGATATGGTACATGAACATGGAATATGTGGTGGAATTAGTGGCCTGGACACTGATGAGAAGAGTGGTGGAGATGAAGCTCATGGAGGGAGCAATCTTGTGTACAAGTGCCAACATCCTGGCCTTGAAAATGTTTTATTTGTTCAAGGTTCAGGACCACATGTGCTGCACTATGATAGCCAACCCGGCCAACCTGTCAAGGAAGTAATTGTGAGTCGAAAATGCGCGGAGTCTGTTCTTCGAGGAGCCCAGGTACATATACTATTTTTTGTGTATATGTAGGTGCACTGGTCATTTTATATTGTGATTCTGCTGACCTTGCAAATCAAAAACTTAAATAGTTTTGTGAAGTTGAACTCATATCTGCTATTCTGCTAACTATGTGTGTACTACAGTACTACACAACTGATTTCACTTTGCATTCTAGTTTCGTGGAATGAGCCCAAGCAAAATCTTGTGAAGGGAGCGTAAAAATAGGAAATGGTTTTTCCATTAGTGTCATTTTGTGAACATAATAACTTTCTTAAACTATAATTTAATCAACTGTCTTAACTTTCCTGCTACATGTCTGGTGCACGTTTTTTTAATGAATGTTTGGTGCATGCTGGATGTTTCTGTTAGTACCCAATATGGATAAAACAATTATTTTTTGAACGTTACCATGTTACACAGGAATTGTTAATGTCCTACACCCATACTTCATTTACTTGAGCAAGTTCGGAATACTTGTTAGTTTTTTAGTTACATGTACATGCTAACCTAAACTGTGTTGCTTTCTGCTCCTTTGCTTGATCTTCCTGTGGATTAAGTGAATCAGTTCCATGTAGTCCTCGATGCTAAATTGGATGGTGTACTATGTTACCCTGAATTTTTTTCAACTGAAATAAGATATTTTCCTTCTTTAAAAAAGTTTCTGATGTCTCTTGTTTTTCTTTTTATCTCTTAATTTCGCAAACTCAATTACCAGATGCAATTTTACTGTAAGTTCATTGCTATTAGAATGTCTACACTTCCTTCTGTCTTGATCTTTTTATTTTCAGGTTTATGTCCCTGGTGTTTTGGCTTGTAGTTCACATGTTGAAAAGGGTGATAAGGTTGCAGTGTCAGTTGGCATTGAGCAGCCTGTAGAGGATAGTGGTTGGTCTGTTGGTATTACAAGGGGAACTGTTTTACAGGGATTGCAGTCAGGCAAGCTTTTTTTAGCTAAATTTTCCTGTTCTTTTTAAAACTTATTGAATAAGTTTATTTCTTTTCTATATATGGTGTCCATTTTGCCTTAGAATAAACTAAGTTTGAAGTGCAAGGTTGCTTTTTCCCCTAACTAAAAGATTGAAAACACAAGTTCATAAACTTGCAAAATATTCAACGTTGCAGATGCACACTATGAAGAACGAAAGGGTTTGTACATTGGTCAAGGGATTACTGCAATGTCAAGGGCTGGAATATTCCGTGTTCTTCATGGAATCGCAGTAGAGATGACTGAGAGAGTATATAAGCTCCCGTCTTTTAATGGTATATTTGCTTTTAAGCTAAATTTTATTGAATATTTCGCAGCAAGAAGTAAAGAAAATTCAAAATTCAGTATTCCATATTTGGTTCTTTTAATATACAATATAAGCGGCTATTTGAGTGGCCATCAAACTCGTCCACTAGCTAATGTATGTGTGGTAGCTTATGTGACTTACTGCAAAAACTGTGACCTATATTTTGGCCATCGTGTGGCTAACTTTCATAGACGTAAAAGGAACAAATAAGTTGTCATACGTGAGTGTGACAACCACCATCAACCAAACAATGGATGCCATGGTGCTGTCTGCTGCACCCTGAGTTTGGCTAAATTTGGTCACCAGCCAAACAATTCCTATAACTTTGCATTCAACTTAGTGCATTTTCTAAACTAAGCTAGTTTTGAATGCAATGTGTTTTCTGAACTTGGGGAGCTCGTATAAATTAGAAGTCTAGAAGGCTTCTGAGCATTGGTGTCATTGTAGGTCACTTTCACTATAATTAGTCCTTTCTTCTCTGGGATGAGCAAATGTAGTTAGTCATGTCATATATTTAAGCATCAACATAATTAAAGTGGGTGGTTAGTTTCCATCATCTTTTGATTATATATTACGTCTGTTTTTGTGGCATTGCAATCTAATGCTCACATATGTTATCGTAACATTAGGACTTGCTCATTCTTGTTTTGATGCATGGACCATGGTTAGGCTCAATAATTGTGTGCATGCAGCCAAATGCTTGTTGGCATGCATCCATACTACTGAATTTTGATTGAAAACATCCTTGAAATTTCTTTCTTGAGCCAGAAGGGGAAACTCTCCCGATTTCTTTTATTAGAAACCGACAATAGGTTCATCAAGTCACACATTAAGGAAAACAAAAGCAACCAACCAAATCCCTCAGGCCACATCATGTTAAACACCAGGCATGGCATCCAAAATGAAATCCAGAGATGAAAACAACTACTGGATCACCATGACAAAAGCTAGAACCTAAGATCTTTCCATCTCTTAAGGCTTCTGCATCCTCCTCCAGATATATCACCGCCAATGTCTCAGCCATGTTGAATCCGATGCATTAATGTCTTCCATCCTCACTTGGCATTGAACACTTCAGCTGGAACTTGCTCTAGCAATATGCCCCTGCCTTCTCTTTCTGCAGTAGTGCCCAAAAATTCAGCCAACAGCAAACTCAGAAAATTAGAGCAATAGGGTCAGAGCGTATTTTGTTGTGGAAACATGCTGCATTGTGTGGTTTTCCAATTTGACCATAGTATGCAGTCGCACCCACCATGATCAGCCTTTTGACTTTGTTTCTCAACTGTCTTACTTGATTAGTATTTCAGCTAATGTCTCTATAAATGCTTCTAGCCACTGTGTCCCATTGCCCTCGGCTAGTTATTGAATAAACTTGTCTCTTCAAAGCCATGGGCCTTAACTGTTCTTTGCTTTTATTATCTAGATGTGCTTGAAGGAGAGATATTTCTTCAAAATTTGCCAAGTGTTGTGGCTGCCCGTGTCCTTGGTATGATTTCTATTTTGTAAATGAGTTCTTTGCTATTCCATCTCTTAAATCAGAAAACATGCTTTTCATCTGCCTTGAATTCAAGTAACTACTTTAGTACTTTCATTCTGCTGGTCATCAGTAACCTTGTATCCAATATTATGTTCATTATGTGCAATTCCCATAATATTTAGCATGCACTTCAAAGAGTGACATTCTTAGTTTTATACACAGGTAGTGGAGCAGCAAATAACCAATGGTTAAGACTAGAAAGATTGAATTAGAGCATCTGATATATAGTATGAAAAAAGAAAGGAAAACCTAGGAGAAAATATATTCAATTCATACGTATTGTATGAGTTCGCTGAGTTGAACAGGTTCTAGTGCAGGGAGAAAACCAGGGACATTTTGAGTTTATGTATTTAACTGAAACGGTATGAAAAGCTGTTGGAATTGTCGCCGAACATATTCATGCTAGGAACAAAGCACCAGAATTTTGGGGCATCTGATTAGCTTGTTCTTGTAGCTGCTGATTTTTCTTCATATAATTAACTTACGAAAACACCTGCTTGCCTGGGAACTTTGTTGCTATAATTATACAAGTGATTTACTTTGTCCTGCAAAAAGCATGTGGAATGTTTTGCTTGTTTATAGCTTTCAAAGAGTTTAGGTTATCGAGTTTTTGTGTTTTACATGCCAAGATTTCCAGCCTGTTTTGTAATGTACAAAATTTGTGATCCATTTCATAGATCCCCAACCAGGCGAGCGAATACTGGACATGTGTGCTGCTCCAGGAGGAAAAACAACAGCAATTGCCATCCTTATGAGGGACCAGGGAGAAATTGTTGCTCTTGATAGATCTCACAATAAGGTAATTTTCTCATTTTAGATTCAGCATAGGATGTATTTTTTTAACGTAACAGCATAGGATGTTACATTTTTTTAATATGCCATCTGAAAAATGAGTATGATGAACTTACCTGGTCAGGTTTATTCCTTTCATGTCATGACCTGGGTCATGTTTGAGAAATTTATATAGCTTTATTAAAACAGTATCCTTTCATGACAAAAGGTTAAATTTCCATTGATGAGGAGATACCAAAATTAGCGTGTGAGGAACGATCCATCAAAGCTATCTATGAGAAGTGGAGCTATGAGGATATTCTTTCCTTCTTTCCAGCCTTCCTCTCTTCTTTTGAGATGCTGAGGGCTAAAAGAACAATTGCAAAGTTAAAGTGAATAAGTGCTTATTAGTCACGATTCAAAGCTTCTTTTGACAGATGAGCTAGAGGAACAATTTCAAAGAGCTCGCCAAAAATAATAGAATAGAAAAGAAAAGGTAAAACAGTGAAGTGTCTTGCACTTTTCAAACATCAGCCCCAACCTCAAACGGACTATGGTATCATCCAACTTGCTAAGATACTTAAATTCACGAATTGTCTTAACCTTAGTGGCTTAGTTTTTATATTGTTTGTTGGTTTTGAAGTTAAAACTCCTAGTAAACATGTCATACTTCTAGGAAAACAGGCATATATTCTTCACCTTTTTATCTGTATGGATAGGGCAGAAGTTGGTGGTTCCTCATGCAATATAATGTTTTTCTAAGTTTATGTTCAAATGGATGAACTAGAAAGGTTGATGGGACTTGAGCACATGAGCGACACAGTTGATGGTGACATCCAAAGTTCCAAAAACCGGAACCGGAAGAAATCCCGGTCGGCGGCCGGTAACGGTAACCGGGCATTTACCGGCCGGTTACCGGAAAAACCGGTCACAATTTGAAAATCAAAATTTGAATTTTGAGATATTTTGAAACCGGTAACGGAAAACCGGAAAAAAACCGGCCAAAATTCGAAAAATAAAAAAATTCATACCGGCCGGTTTTTTGGTTACCGGTCTCCACCGGTAAAACCGGTAACCGCCGGGATTTTGAACCATGGTGACATCTATAAAAGTCCTAGATTATATATTTACTATTTAGATGGTGTATTTATTCATCACTTTTGCAGCCATATTGTTCATTGTACTTTTGTAACATAAAAGTAGATTCCAGGTGATGGATATTTTGAAGTTGGCTGCTGAGATGGACTTACATTGTATAAAAGCTTATAAACTTGACGCTCTTAAATCTGTTCGGAAGAGTAATGAGGCAAGAAATCTTGGCGTGGTAGATAATCACACTGAAGCAATTGAGATTGTGGCGGAAGAATCTGATTCTTGCCATACTACAGTTGATACTGGGGTTAGTGGTGCAGGTGAAGACAGCTCGACAACAACAGTTAAACAGACAGGTAAGGAGCATGTAATTTTTGTTAAGGATAGAATATGATTGTTATTTATTTCCTTATGTCTTGGTTTCTTTATTTGTATATGGCATATTCCTATGTATATCTCTTTATACTCCCTATATATATTACCCTTGGGCCTTTGAATATACATACAATATTCATAACATGGTATCAGAGCTAGGGCTTTGACCTTGTTCTTCATTGCTTAGCGCCATGCCGCTCCCGCTACCTCGCTCGTCTGCCGCCGGCTGTCTCACTGGCCGCCGCCTTGGTGTCTCGCCGATCGCCGCCGCCGGCTATCTCGCGCCGAACCGCGCGCGCCGCCGCCTCTGCTCGGCTATTCTGCGCCACTGGCCGCCATCGCCCGAGCCACAGCCAGATCTGGCCGTCGCCAGATCCGGCGCTTCCTAGGCCACCTCTGCCCGTGCCACCGCCACCGCCGCCCGAGCCACCACCAGATCCGGCTAGATCGGTGCTTCCCGAGCCACCTCTGTTCGAGTCGCCACCGTCGTCGCCCGAGCCGTCGCCAGATCCGGCTAGATCAGGCGCTTCCAAGCGCCGATCCATTGTTGCCGTCGTCGCCGCTGGGCCGCCGCTCGCTTCAGCCACGCCAAGAAGCGAGTGAGCGACCCGTTTGTTCTTTTGTAGTTTTGTAAAAAAAATAAAAAAGAAAAAAAAGAAAAGAATAAGAAAAGAAAAAAGAAAGAGAAGAGATATAACGTTGTTCTAACCGCCGCGTCGCCTGTTAGACTTCGTTGCCTTAGTCGCCGTGCCATCCAGCGCTCCCTACCGATGGCTTCCATTCCATCTGCTGCGATCTCCTTCTCGGGAACAAAGCTCCATGGAACGAGCTACAAATTATGGTCTTCTCTCATGAAGATCATGCTTGATGGTCTCCGCCTTTGGGGACATGTTACCGGTGCACTCCCTTCTCCGCCACTGCCGGTTCAGCCTCCTAGGCAGTCTGCTTTTGCACTTGGAGCAGATGAGGCTGCCAAGGAGGCAAAGGCTGCTGATGAGGCTTTTGAGTACGCCATTGATGCTTTCAAGCGCTGGTGTGCTGACGAGGCCCGTGTTCATGCCATCCTGGTGGTTAGCGTCGATGACTCCACCCAGCCTGACATTGTTGGTCTACGGTCTACTCGACAGATTTGGGAGTACTTGCATGAGCGATACCAGCAGAGCAGTGATGCTCAGTTCTTTTCGCTTCAACGTGAGTTGGAGACGTTTCGCCAGAGAGATTCTTCTGTTGACTTCTTTCGGGCTCTGGCAAGTCTCTGATGCCAGATAGATGAGCTAGCCTCTCCACTTTGTCAGTAGTGTCACAAAGTGCAGAAGGCGGATCATGATCGCCTTCGTCTTTATGACTTCGTCTGCCGCCTTTGCCCAGAGTTTGAGCATGTCAGAGCTCAGCTTCTGAGCCGCTCTCCACGGCCGGCGCTACAGAGGGCACTTTCGGCGCTTGAATCAAAGAGTTTAAATCACGGGTTAGCGAGCGGTCTATTCGGCCGTGCTTGTTGCCCCTTCTTCGACTACGACACTGATATCTTCTTCGACTACAGCCTCTCTCCAGGTGCATGTCTCCGCTCCTGTTCTTGCACCAACTGGAGTTCAGTGCAACTACTACAAGAACTTCGGGCACGACTACCAGAGTTGTGCGGTGCGGAAAAAGGGGAACAAGGCACGTGGGGATGGGCAACAAAAGGAGGGCAGAGAGGCCCTTCCTTCAGAGGAGGACAGACCAGCTCATCAGTTTCTGCTCAGAAAGGTGGCTCTGTTCAGCAGCTCTGCCAAACTCTATTTCAGCAGCTCTCTCACAGCTCAGCAGGTTCTGCTAGACTAGCTCAGAGTCTCAGACGTCTCCTCTTGGTACTTCTTGGGTTCTAGATTCTGGTGCCTCCTTTCACATGACACTGGACTCCACATCTCTCACTTCAGTAGGACCTTCTGCTTTTTCTATCACTGTTCAGACAGCTGACAGTACTTCCTTGTCTGTCAGTTGTCAGGGCATTCTTTTGTCCACTGACTTTTCTATTCCAGCTGTTTCTCATGTTCCCTAACTTACCATGCAGCTTCTTTCGGTGGGACAGCTCATTGATCTTGGTTGTAGGGTTGTTTTTGACTCACCTGTTTCGTTCAGGATCGACAGACAGGGACGGTACTTGGGACTGGCCGGCGCCGTAGGGATCGTTAGGGTCTCTACATTCTCGACCGTCTCTACCTTCCGTCCACTTCAGTTGCTCCTGCTACGTTTGCCTCTACCGCCACTGCTGCCACCACCTCTGGAGCTTTTGCGCAGTGGCATCATTGTTTAGGACACCTGTGTGGGTCCCGTCTTTCTTCATTAGTTCGTCAGGGTGTTCTTGGACGTGTTACTTTTGACACGTTAATGTTTTGTCAGGGTTGTAAGCTGAGCAAGTATCTACAACTTCTTTATCATTCTAGTGAGTATGTTTTCTTGTCCTTTTGATTTAGTTCATTAAGATGTATGGGGATTTACGCCTATTATCTCAAAAGGCGGGCATAAATTTTATGTAATTTTCATTAACGATTATTCCCGTTTCACTTGGCTTTTCCCTATGTCTAATCGTGGTTAGTTTTTTGCGATCTATCGTAGCTTTGTCACGATGGTTCGTACTCAATTTGAGTCCTCTATCCGTACTTTTCGCTGTGATTTTGCTGGAGAGTACTGTTTTGATGCTTTCAGACAATTTCTTTCTGAGCAGGGCACTCTTTACCAGTCTTCTTGTTCTGGTGCCTATACTCAGAATGAGGTGGCTGAACACAAGCATCGTCATCTGCTTGAGATTGCTCGCACTCTTACGTTTCACCACAGTTCTGGGCAGAGGTTGTTTCTACAGCTACATATCTCATCAATATGCAACCTTTCACTGCTCTTAAGGATGTTAGTCCTATAGTTTCTCTACTCTAGAGTCCCCTAGTACAGTCACCTTTCGTGTTTTTGGCTGCACCTATTTTGTCCTGCTGCAGCTACGTGAGTGCACCAAACTGTTAGCCTAGTCAGTTGAGTGTGTGTTCCTTGGGTACAATTCTGAGCATAAGGATTATCGCTGCTATGATCCTTCTGCTCAACAGATTAGGATCTCACGAGACGTTGTCTTTGATGAATCTCGACCTTTTTTCTATCGAGATTCAACTCCTCGTCCTGCTTCCGCTATCGAGACGATCTCTTGGTTGTCTCTCCCTGACTTCACCCATTTCTCCTCTTTCACAACCTTCCTCCAGCCTGCCTCCTGTGGTTCCTTCTGTACCTTCCCCTCCTGTGTTGCCTTCTGTAGTACCGCCTCTTCCTCCTACAACACCACCGTCTCGTTTCTCTGGGGTGCACTACTCCAGACGTCCTCGTCCTTCACCAGACTCATCTTCTGGTATTTTGCCGACACCGGCTTCTGATTCCTCTGATGATGCTCCTTGTTACGCCCTTCGTGACCAGACATCCCTTCGACCTCCTGATAGTCTTGGTTTTACTTCGACCGCTCATGCTCTCTCTGTCATTGAGCCCAGCTCTTATCGTGAGGCTGCTTCTCATTCTGAGTGGCAGCTCGCTATGGCAGAGGAGCTTGATGCTCTTAGAGGAACGGAGACTTGGGATATTATACCGACACCTGTGCATGCTCGTCCTAGCACGTGCAAGTGGGTGTACAAGATTAAGACCAGGTCTGATGGTACTATTGAGCGCTACAAGGCTTGTCTTGTGGCTCGTGGCTTCCAGGAGTATGGTCGTGATTATGATGAGACATTTGCCCCTGTTGCCCATATGACCACTGTTCGCACTCTTGTTGTGGTTGCTTCTGTTCGCCGGTGGTCTATCTCTCAATTGGGCGTGTATCCCCTTGTACTCTCTATATATATTACCCTTTGGGTCTCATGAATATACATACAATATTCATAACAATTTTTGCTAAAGTTTTTTTTCCACATTTCTTCATTATGTCAGCATTATAATTTTATACAGTATGCTTCCTAGGACCCTCCTTTTCTTCACTTGATAGGATCACATGGACATTTAGGAATCCTTTAAAACACTACTAGTTTGTAGTAAGGAACAAAGCCTGGATTTTGTAGACACTAACCTAAACTCTTCTCAGTATCATCTGAAGTAACAACTTTTATATCTTTTTGAAAATTGGACATTTTGGAGACCAGAAAAATCTTGGAGTATTTTTTCTCCTAATATTCATATGCAGACACTGAGCCGCACCTTAATTAGATGGTGTTCTTAACATTGATTCAGAAATTGTATATTTTCTTTCGATAGATGACCAAAAAGATCCCAAAAGATATGTTAGCATGGCAGAGCTCAGGAAAAACACAAGGCGGTTGAGGAATGGACCAGGAAGAAATAATTGCTCGGGTGGTAGGGTTGAACACTCAAAGGGGTTTATGCCCAACAGCTTTGACCGTGTCCTTCTTGATGCTCCATGTTCTGCACTTGGCTTGAGGCCTCGGCTGTTTGCTGGTGAGGTAAGTTACTACTATATACCTAATTTAGGCACATAGTTGATCGTCATGTCCTTCAAAATTGCATTTCTATTTATTGTCTGTTTGTAACTATATTCTTCCTATATGGACAAAAGGAGCAATGAAATGTATAATTATAACTCCTGGGCTATTATCTTTCATTGAAGCAAGGAAGCTGATATGTGGGCAACGTATCAGGTGCAACCTACTCTTAGGGTGTAATCATGCATTCTGGTCAATTGAGGCACTGAATTAACATGAAAAATTCCAAAAAAGAAAATCTAATTGTATTTCTCAGTTTACTCTACCTATATATAGAATTTCAAGTTCAAATTTATTCTGTAGTAAGAGTAACAAAAAAAATTCTAATGAATCATAAATCAAAAGAACAGAAAAAGACAAATGTTACTATTCACAACAAACTTATCTCTTTTGTTTCTTCTAAGTTCTAACACACTTTGGGTTTGACGTTAAAATTTGAAAGTTTACTACACTCCATAGGCTACATCATCGATTAACAACAACGAAATCTTTTGTCCGAAACAAGTTGGGATATGCTAGAAATGAAACCTTCTCAAGGTTAAAGAAACAAGTGCCTTGTAATAAAACCTACAAGGAAAAAAAATCCTAAACCTGCATCCTGCCATCTGAGCAAAGAGCCTAAAATACCGCCTCTTTATCTCAATCCTAACTAATTAAATACTACCATGATTGGATGCTACAGCACAGAGGGTACTGTGACAACTTTTCCCCCTTCGGCGATAGCTCATCCTTGAGCTATGGTGCTGCTATGGCTGCTGCCTTAGGAGATTCCAAGTTGACAAGAGACTGCGACGCTTACCTTAAAAGACTGTGGCCTCCACGTACAGGTGCAGCAACATTGATGGCATCTACGATCGCCACAGTAGGCACGGTGGCAACTACTGTAGCGTTGTGATAGGCTTTCATGATGTGGTTGCCGTGGTAGGCTTCAACAGGGCCATGGTGGCCTTCGGTAATACCGCGATAGGACATGGTAGGGTCGTGGCGTGCGTCAGTAGTACCGTAGTAGGTTGTGGTAGTGACATGGTTGCCACGGTAGGTTTTGGCAGCAATATGGCTGCCGTGGCAGAACGTGGCAAGGTTGCGGTAAGCGTTGGCAGAATCGTGGCTACCATGATATGTTCCTGCGGCGCCGCGGCGGCTGCTAGGAACAACACCGCTGCCCCCTCTTGTTGCGCCTTTTTCTGATTCGCGATCTTCTCCAAGGTGGCATGCATGTTGAGAAAGATGGCTGCCATCTTGTCAATGTCATTTATACTAGTGGCTATCTTATTGGCACTAGCCTTTATCGTGGCCAACGACTCTGTAATAGAAACCATGGTAGCAAAAGTAGTGAGAAGGAATCGAGTGCTTTGATACCAAATGTAATGAACCTTAGTTCATCAGGGTAAATACTGTCGGGAGAAAGGTCGGGCGACGTCGGTTTCGTGGGATGAGGGATTTGATTTGACTATAGATTGGGATGATAGAACTTAGGGAAGAGACTAGATTAATTCATCTTCATTGCTTGATTGATAATAGATACATGCTAGCTCTGTTATAAGGATGACTTACTTGGCTTTTAAGAAAGCGATCTCTAATTGGAAGGAATTAATCTTATTTAAAGAAAACTAATCTTATCTCAATCCTAACTAATCAAATACTGCCATGCTCGGATGCTACAATATGGAGGGTATTGTTCACGCGCATAAACAGTGCGTGTGAACAGCAATTCTAGCACGTGACAGCAACGTGCAACTCTCCCAGTCTACTCTATCTGGATTGCCTCTGGATGTTAAATTGTATGTTTCAGTTACCCATTCTGGAACACAACCTATGATGCAAATAGTAATCCTTGAAATATTTTTTGTATTTAACAATCTGGCTCCTATGTTGTAATCTTCAAACTATTATATTTTCATTTGGGCCTGTCTATCTTCAATAACTCTCTCCTAGATCTAGGGCTGTAAATAAAGCTCGAGGCTTACAAGTTGCTTGAGCTCGGATCGCTCTAGGTTCGATTCGAGCTCGGCTCTAACTCTAAATAAGCTGATCTCGAGCTTGATCCTGAGCCCGCGAACTTCAACGAGCCGAGCTCAATTAGCTTGTTAGAGTTCGATTTGAGCTTGAATATCGATGCATATTAACTTTTACCGAGCTTACTTAAGCCAAGCTCGAACACGAACTTTTCTATTGTTGAAAATTAGTGCATGTTGAATTGTTTTTTTACTGTTATCGAGGTTACTCTAGTCGAGTTGACCTTTTCTTATTATGGAAAATTAGTGTGTGTTACAAAATTTTATTTATTATCGAGCTTATTCTAGCCGAGCTCGAGTTTTGGCCGAGCTGAGCTCGAGTCTAGGTACAAGCTCAGACCCCAACTCAAGCCCCCCTTGAGCTCAGCTCGAGCTTCTACCGAGCTCGAGCTTGGGAGGCCAGGCTCGTTTACAGCCCTACCTGGATCATGACTCTTGAATATTTGTTTTATTTTTACCAAATATTTCCATTATTGTAACAAGGAATTTCCTCTGGAATGACATACCATATATGTAGAAGCTTGATGTGCATGCGCTTACACCTTTTAACCTAAGTACTATTTGTTATACTATGAATTGCTCAAACTTCTGTTGGTATTTCATTCATTGCAATCTGACAGGAAACACTGGAATCACTGAGAAACCATGCAAAGTATCAGAGGAGAATGTTTGATCAAGCTGTTAAGCTAGTTCGTCCCGGTGGGGTGATTGTCTATTCCACGTGAGTTTCTGCTCAACATTTTGTACTGTTACTGAGATAGAATGTCAAAAACCTTTTGGTTCACAGTTCTGTTAGCTGTTACCGGGTAAATAACGTTTCAATTGACTGTTACCGCTTACCGGACATATCTATGAGCTCCAAAATACATTCTCTATTTCCCATATTAGGATGATGGTTCCTTTCACTATCTAAATATTGAACATGAAGAACAGAGCCTTGATTTTGTGAACAATGCGGCTTTGGCCCATAAGTTCATCGTCACTGATGTATCAGTACCAAAGAAAGCGCAGTTCTCATGTCTCATGGTTGCTCAAGTCTTCGTCCCGGTGGGGTGATTGTCTATTCCACGTGAGTTTCTGCTCAACATTTTGTACTGTTACTGAGATAGAATGTCAAAAACCTTTTGGTTCACAGTTCTGTTAGCTGTTACCGGGTAAATAACGTTTCAATTGACTGTTACCGCTTACCGGACATATCTATGAGCTCCAAAATACATTCTCTATTTCCCATATTAGGATGATGGTTCCTTTCACTATCTAAATATTGAACATGAAGAACAGAGCCTTGATTTTGTGAACAATGCGGCTTTGGCCCATAAGTTCATCGTCACTGATGTATCAGTACCAAAGAAAGCGCAGTTCTCATGTCTCATGGTTGCTCAAGTCATGTGAGTACATGTTACGGTAGGAAAGGTACTGTAGCGCGTGTACCCTTCACGCAAGGGTACTGTAGCACCGCGTGTATTAGGCATGGTTTGTTATTTATAAATCTATCTATTAGGTATTTGGTATTATCTATTAATTAGTCAAGTTATTATTAGATTGGAGGCAAAAACTGCTATGCACTCATATTATGGTGCACTCACCATGCACTCAATCTAAACAAAGTCATGAAAAATTCCGAAAAAAATTTACATGTATCTCTAAACTTGATCTACCTATGTATACAATTTCAAGTTCAAATTCATTCTATGTTTAGAGTAACAAAAAAGAGAAAAATCTGACAAATTTTGAGTGTTCAAATTTGTCAGATTTCTCTTTTTTGGTACTCTTAATATAAAATGAATTTGAAATTAAAATTTTATACATATGTGGAGTAAACCATGAAGTACATCCAAAATTTTTTTGGGAATTTTTCGCGATTTTTTTTAGATTGAGTGCTCGGTGAGTGCACCATAAGGTGAGTGCATAGCAGTTTTTGCCTACATTAGATTGTTAGAGGTAAGTTTTTTTATAAAGTATTTTTTAGTAGTTAAGTCAGGTCGTTCCTATAAAAGGGATAGTATGTATCTATTATGAATCAAGCAAAGATGAATAAACAAGTCTCTAGTCTCTAAAGTCTAGTTGTGGTCCTTCCCTTGACCGGTTATTTTAAATCTATTCCTCTAATCGGTGCCCTTCACCTAGTGTCATTCTATTTCAGGTCGTCACCGTCCGACCTTACTCCGACGGATGATTACCTCCTGTTATACTAGTTCACAATAATTGGTATCAGCCACTCACCATAGCTTCCAGTGTCGCACCATCACTTTTGGAGAAGTTGTAGGTTAACGAAGAGCAGAAGATCTTTAACCGGGGTTACCACCACAGTTCGAGGACGAGCTGCCTCACCGCGAGGGGTATAATCTTATGGTCTAATATTTAGGAAAAGTATTGTAGTGCATGTACTGTAGCACGTGGCACTGTTCACCACGGTGCACTGTAGCGAGCATATTGTTCATGCTACTGTAGCGCGTGTGTATTAGGCATGGTTTGTTATTTAAGAATTTATCTATTAGGTGTTTGATCTTATTTATTAGTTAGGCAAGTTATTATTAGATTGAATTATTAGATATAAGTTTTTTATAGATTATTTCTTACGAATCAGATCGGGTCGTTAGCATGTATTCGTTATAAATCAAACAAAGATGAATAAATAAGTCACTAGTCTCTAAAGTCTAGCTGTGATCATTCCCTTGATCGGCTATTCTAGATCTATTTGTACTTTAATCGGTGCCCTCCTTCACCTAGAGCCATTCTATTTCAAGTCGTCGCCGTCCAACCTCTCTCCGACGGATTATTATCCATTTGTTGTGCTAGTTCACAATAGTACATTTTGTCGCTACTCAAGGAGTGAAATAGTCAACTTTGGCCCATGTTCATCTATTGCTGTGGACAATATCCTTGACGGCTATGCGATGGAAGACCTTGTTTAACCTAGTTGTCTTAAAAACAAAATACGTTGCACTGCTAATCTATCTACATGTCGTATCTATTATATATTACCTACAAATTTAATGGGAAACAAGATAATAACAGTCTTTTGATCACCATCAGTGCCTTCTTTGTTTTTCTGCTTTCAGGTGTACCATAAATCCAGGAGAGAATGAGGCTTTGGTCAGATATGCATTGGATACATACAAGTTTTTGTCACTAGGATCACAGGTAAGTTCCATGACTTGCAACACTTAATCACTATTGTTTAAATTACATAGTTATTCTTGCATTTGAATTTTGGAGATGTAAACTGCAATGCTATAAATTACAAAATATAAATTAGCACTTCATAAAATGCAAAGCTCTGTGATATATACCAGCTAAAGGGTGTATATTTCAAAAACTGTTGTTTAGTTCAATGTCATATTGCATGATGAGGTTGAGGCGACATGCCTCTAGAGACATTGTAGAACCAAATTAAATCCCGCACATCTTTGGTCTCGCCTCCGCACTTATGTTTCAAATATGAACTTGAGGAAATAAAACTAATAAGTGCTTGTCTTATCTCTGTAATTCTGTAAAATTAAATGTGCTCTTTTCTATGACTCATGACTGCATTTCCAATACTGTTTTCATTGTTTTTTTTCCAGCACCCGACAGTCGGAGGGCCTGGTATTATTGGTTCGTGTGAGATGTTCAATAAGACATATGCTGAGTAAGATTCTCATTATATCCTTGTTGGAATTTGGCACCTGAACTTTTATACATATTATGTCATGGCTTGCCCATTTAATTGTATTTGGAACATTTGATTGTGTCATCATTTGGGACAACTTTGATTAGGATATGGTACTTTTGGCATCCCATCACGAACTAACATTATTCCTTTTGAGTTCACTACAATGACATGATAAATTGATAAGCGTTTCATGTCTAGACATCAGCAATATGCTATGCTTGTACATATGACATATTGCTGGTGAAATGGTTTGGTGACTTGGTGGATAAATGAAACTGTTGCACAAGGCTTCTTTTATAATCCTTGCTTTATTGGGGTGTACGTAACTCAGTAATACTATAGAGATTTTTACAATGTTAAATGATTTTATCTCAATTATATTAGCAATTTATTCATTAGGACTTAGGAGTTATGTTATGAATTGTTCAGAATCTAATGATTAATGTGGCACACTTTGCTGAATGAACTATATCTTGTATGTTATCATGTGTGATATAATCATATAATTACTCATGAAACTATGTTCTTTTTCAAATATGGCTTACTAACCGTTGTCCTTACAACTCTCTCTCTCTCCAAAAAAAAAACCCCTTACAGGGAATGGTTGACGCAGCATGAAGCAAAACTTGTCCAAAGGTTTGATCCATCCTCGTCACTCGATACGATTGGTTTCTTCATTGCGAAATTTGATGTTGGGAAGAAAGAGGACTGAACTACACGATTGGTTTCTTCATTGCGAAATTTGATGCTGGGAAGAAAGAGGACTGAACAAAAGGGATTGTAGATGTTTTGAACATCCTATTTCAGATGCTAGACCTCTGTGACTTCTGTTACACTCCATCTCGACTTGCTACCATTAAATCATGTCCGGCCCTGGCATTTTCAGGACGAAGGAAACCAATATCCGTGGAGTGGTCTACAGATATTGTCACAGACTCACAGCTACTCAGTTCCTGGCGTTGCATCTCACAAGGCTACCTGGTTTCCCAAGAATTTTTGCTCTACAGTGTCCTAGATATTTGCTGTCCAAGGGATTGTTATTCCTTCGAACGAAGGTAACTATGGTTGAAACATTTGTAAATCAGACATGGCACAAACACACGGGGTGGGTGTTTTTCAGTAATTGGATTATGATTGGAGGGTGGGAGTAGAAGTGGAAGTTGTGGAGTTCTTGTTGGGCCTTAGCGTCTTTCCTCAATCATGAGAGGTGATTGTATAACTGCCATTCGTAAGAACGTTCTTACGGTTTATGTGAAACGAGAATGACAACATTTATCTACGCTTGCAAACCTATTTTATAATCGGAATTATTCGCTTTGAGATGCTTGGCTGCTCTGTGTTTTGACGACATTGTACTAACGTTGATAGTTCACTGCTCTACTTAGGGGCGAAAATAGGCATGTTCTTTTGGGATGTAGTTTACGATTTTTTAGATTGTTTGTAAGAGAGAGTACAGAGTAAGAGAATTCGTGTGCGGTTTTGTCTAATATAAATAAAGTTGTGTTAGTATGTAACCATGTCTTCAAAAGATAGTCTGTTTAAAAATTAGTTACTGTAAAAAGATGAAATGAAGCTTTTAGAAGCTGAAAAATCGAGGCCCAATTTCTGCCCAATCCAATGCTGTATTCGGAAAAGGTCAGCATGAGATGCCTTTTTTTTACTTCGGATTTGTATCCGATATTATCTGTGTTCGTCTCCAGAAAATTTAATGGGATATGGGAATAGCAATAGAAAATCTGATGTATATCCATATTTGATAGGATATCCGGAAATCCGGAGATATCCGGTAATCAACAAAATAGATTTATGATAAAACATAGAACATAATATGGAAACATCAATATCCTTTAATACTCTATATTTTTACAGTCATTCGTATATGGGATATTCGTACCTAGCTTCGAATCCAATGTTTTCTAAAAATATGATTTAGGGTACCGGAAGTGGATATATAAAATAAAGATTTCATTTCCTTGGCTAAGAGCAACTCCAACAGGACCTCTACTGCCCTCATCCTACTTTTGAGGGCCGAGGGGCAAAAAAACTCACTCCAGCAGGGCCCCTACTTGAGCCCTCAAAAGTAGGGGGCCCTCAAATCTCCCCCTCGAGCCCTCATTCCGGGTGCGGAGGAGCCCCTACTTTGAGGGCTCAAGTAGGGGCCTCTTTGGAGTGAGTTTTTAACCCCTCAGCCCTCAAAAGTAGGATGAGGATGATGGTGGGTCATATGTGTCATCCTCTAAGAATGAATTTGAGGTCTGTTTTGAGGGCTCCTGCTGGAGTGTAGCCCAAAAAATAGAGCCTTCAAAAGTAGGGAGAGCCCTCAAATAAAAAGTAGGGGCCCTGTTTTGAGGGCTACTGTTGGAGTTGCTCTAAGAGAACATCGGCAACTTTAAAAGTCTTTATGGGCTTAAATTTGCCCAACTACTATACTTAGGCCATGTTTGGATCCCATGGTCTAAAGTTTAGTTGTCTAAAGTTTTGGACTAAATTTTAGTATGATCTAACTTTAGCCACTAAATTTTAGTCGAAGGTCCTGTTTGGATCCTGTACTAATGGATATGACTAAAGTTTCAAAAAGATCATACTACCTCTCCTCGTTTCGTGCGTCAGCCATTAAATGAGAGGTGAGAGACCAACATGCATGGGTAAACACGTCTTTGTGCCTAAGAACCAAAAACTTTAGACCGCTTTAGTTCACTTTGGTGGACTAATGGTCTAAAGTATTTTTTAGGGGTTAGAAAGTTTAGATCTAACTTTAGACCACCTGTTTGGAGACTTTAGATCTAAACTTTAGTGACTAAATTTTAGATGGAGGGATCCAAACAGGGCCTTAATTTCAGAATCGTGTCCTCTGCCTTCACCCGTATACTACACTCGGCCTTTTAGACCACATTTGGAATGGAATAATTTTTCTCGATTTGTATAAGAAACGAATCATTTCTTGTAAAATTTGCTTCAAATTCCTGCGTTTCCAACGTGCATTAGTGTGCCGTCGGCCCAGCCCAAATCGCACACAGACACACGGAGCTCTCTCTGTTTCTCTCGTCCTTTTTTCCTTCCCTCTGTGTATCCATCTCGCCGACTCTTGACTCTGTCCACCTTCCCTCGTCTCCTCCCGATCCGGCCCCCTTCAGTTCAGGCGCGGCGGCTCCGGCGGCGAATCCCCGCCCCACAGCCGGCGATCCAACCCGGGCTACTGCCAGTTTTGTTGGTAATCCTACTTTAGCTTCGTCGATTTGTTTCTTCAGCTTTCCCTAATCTGCGTCCTGCCGTGCTGTGTGATGTCCAAACCGGACCTGTTCTGTCCAAATTTCCGTCGATTATTTGTTTTTCGTCGCCAAATTCTTGGAGCATCTAGCATTAGCAAGATCCTGGACTTGCTACGCATCAGTTTGTTACATGTACATTGGTTTAGTCTCTGGACCTCCTCTAATTCTTGCATTTATGGCTTTCAGGTGGATAGATCTTGCCTCATGGCGAAGCAGTCCTACGCGACGAGCAGCCTCGTGATTGGATACGCTTTGTGCTCCAGCTTGCTGGCGATCATCAACAAGTACGCCATCACGAAGTTCAGCTACCCCGGCCTCCTGACTGCCCTACAGTACTTGACATCCGTGGCCGGGGTTTGGACCCTCGGGAAGCTCGGTTTCCTCTACCATGATCCCTTCAACCTGCAGACCGCCAAGAAGTTTGCGCCGGCTGCGCTTGTCTTCTACCTTGCCATATTCACCAACACCCATCTCCTGAAGAATGCCAATGTCGACACCTTTATAGTGTTCAGATCACTGACACCGCTGCTGGTTGCTATCGCCGATACCGCCTTCCGGAAGCAGCCATGCCCTTCCAAGCTCACATTTTTATCCCTTGTGATTATTTTGGGAGGCGCGGTTGGATATGTGATGACAGATTCAGCGTTTACCCTCACGGCCTACTCTTGGGCATTTGCTTATCTGGTGACTATAACCACCGAGATGGTGTACATAAAGCACATGGTGACCAACTTGGGGCTGAACACATGGGGTTTTGTGCTCTACAACAATCTTCTTTCGCTGATAATGGCGCCTGTGTTTTGGTTCTTGACGGGGGAGCATTTGTCAGTCCTCAGAGCCATTGAATCAAGGGGCCAAAGCTGGTTTGAACTTGGCGCGTTTGCTGCGGTGTCATTGTCCTGTGTGTTTGGGTTGCTCATTAGCTTCTTTGGTTTCGCGGCAAGGAAAGCCATCTCTGCCACGGCATTTACAGTGACAGGGGTGGTCAATAAGTTCCTCACAGTTGCAATCAATGTTATGATCTGGGATAAGCATGCGAGTGCATTTGGTTTGGTTTGCTTGCTCTTTACTCTGGCTGGTGGAGTGCTCTATCAGCAGTCGGTTACAACAAAAGGGAACTCTCCAGTGCAGCGTGAGGCCGTAGCTAAGCAAGGTAGGGGTGGTGATGATGGAACTGAGTTAGATGAGGAGAAACTAGGTTTAGTTTCATCTCCAAAGGATTCCCGTGTCTGAGGGACATGCTTTTCAGCAGATACCCAGTTTTGTATTTTTTTTTTGTTTGGTCTGGAATAGACATGGAGTGCTTGAAGATTGGTTAAAATAATGTAGTATAGGAAATTCAAGAGGTAGTATTGTTGTTGTTGTTGAAGGAATTTTGGCCTCCGCTCACATTACAGATTACATGTTTATTCTAGAATTATTCGTGTTTCTCTGCTCTATTTACGGTTGTTTATGGAATTACTAATGTGTTCTTAAAAAATTACTTGGCTTCTTCACAGACGTATCATTATTCATTGATGTCTTTTTTTTACTTCTCTTTTTTGAGGTTTTTCCTGTTGTTTTATGGGATTGCTAGTGCTACAGTACTCATTATTTGCGAAATCCCCTCAACAATATGCAGCAGTAATGGTTAGTCATTTCCAGTGTAGAGACCTTAACCTCGAGCTGAAAGTGTGAGCTATGTTTATGATAATATAAATTGATGAGTTAATGTAATAATTTTCTTTTACAGTGGTAATATTATGTTGGTCTATATGTTTAGCAGCTTCATGCGTCGATGTCTGACAATGTACTGCCTTTCTGACATTTTATATGTTTTGCAGTAATGTTAAATTTCGTGGCTCTACTATTTCAGCAATTGTAGTTCCTATATGCACTACTATGTTCAGTTTTAATGGCAAATAGGCAATGTTTTGATGTCACAGCTGATCATGCAAAGTCCCATGACTGATCACAAATTCACAAATACATATTAACTTCCTCTGTCTAGTTGGCTTAAACCATCTCAACCAAGTAGTTCTGAACATTATCAGCTGACTACTCAAACGACACACGTTTTGCCTCTCGTTTTCAACAAATTGATGTACATTATATTCTACATTTTTCACCACATAGTGCAAGGATATGCAGTGTTCTACTAAAATCCAAATTGAATATTGGAACGAACACACTTGCTTTTTCTAGATTCGTAATTTTGGTAAACAGAAAGTCCTGTTTGACAGTCCGTGGCAACATGAACTAGACGATGTTCAGAAGAAAACACTTTGTTTTCTATGCACGTGGATACATAGATTCGTCAACATGCCAGTGTCTAAGATAAGATTACATAAAAGATGCGGATCGTTGATAGTTTAGCAGCTAAATTTGCTATTCTACGAGATGATACAATGGTTCAAGTTCGATTCCCAATTGTGTGTTGGCCCAAGCAGTTCTCTAGAATGAAAGAAAGATGCAGCTGAGGGCAGGCAAATCCTAGTCAGACCACAAAGGATCATCTTCAGAATGTAAGGAATTCATCATTCAGCCTCCTGTGATCCAATTCCTCTACTCCTCTGTCGATGTAGCTTTCGGACGCCTACCCTTGAATCCGTCTTCATCTTGTAGTACAAGCCATCATACCCGTCTCGTGTAGGTTGATCAATTAATTCCCTTCATTGGCAAGTCTCTTCTGTTTTCGGTTCTCATCGGAACATGCCTCACTTGAATCGATAAAATCAACTTGATCCAACATATTGCTCAAACCTTTCTTCAACCGCATTCCTTGACTTTCTATGTATCATGCTTGAGCCCAACCATTCCACACAACCTTCTTGATAGCTTGTACCTCACTCCACCTTGGTCGAGTCCTGGTTGTCTGTCATTGATCATGGTAGCCTCCAAGCTTTTCTGTACATTCAAAGATAAACAAACCATTTTCAGGAACGAAGTCTTGCAACATGACCCATGTTAGCATAAACATGCAACAAGCAATACACTGCAACCATGACAGGAGTTCCAAGATCATCTCATGATCAAATTTCCATAATTCTCAATATACAGAACCTAACTGCCTCAGCCAATATGATTGCACTCCTTATGCCGATCATACATCACTAGTCGTACTGCCAACCACTGACCGGTACTACCAGTCCTTACCCAAATCCCGGTAACAGAGGAGCGGTATGACCGCTTGCCAAGGCTAATACTACCGTCCTAGTAGTATCGTCATGTATGGCCCGATCATACCATTCCTCTGGTAGTACCAAGGGTTGGATTGATCAGAGTTCGACAACAAAGGTCTAGTTGCCAGAAGATTTGCCAAAGGAGGAAATGTGAAGAAGGAAGGGAGGGGTAGAATAATATATAGATTACCTTTTATTAGAATGATAGAAGGTGTCTTTTGACTTTGATTTATTTCACAATTCGATTACACTTATTGGAGGCAAGGGCATTTTTTTTCATTTATTTCTAATTTGATGAAGACTAACACTTTATTTCCTTTGCTACTTGATTATATTAAGAAAATTGCTGATGTATGGCACGTGGGGCCACGGTCTATGTGAAATCGGACCACGGAAATAGTGACTAGACCGTGGGCCCACATGTTATTGAAATAATAATCCACCACTAACCACTAATTAATCGTGATACTAATTACTAATGAACCTACGAGACCACGCTTATTTCTAATTTACGTTTTGAATATCATGCTAAGGATATATAGACTCGTATGTAAGTTTATTATTGTCAACAGATAAAAGAAAAGAGTCGAGGACAAACAACTCATAGTATGTCTCTCTAACCAAAATGCTAAGAGCTAGCTCACGAGAGGGTATGGAGATAATTAGTTCGGACATCCAAACCAACCAAGAAGGACACTTAGTACAGGTTAGCATTGTGAGGCGGTGAGACTGAGAGTTTGGAATTGGGAGGGCTCCACAAGCCATATGTTTGTCTAATCGAAATGCTAAGCTAGCTCATGAAACCAACACCATAAATATAAAAGGTTATGTATCAGCTAAAGCTGCCCAGAATGCTACGCTGCTCACGCAAAATGAGCCGATCTTAACCCTTGGGCGAGCAATCCTAACAGAAACTTAGCTAAATTTGAATAATCTACCCACCAAAGCAGCTAAATCTATTTTCTGAATATTCATATAGCTACTGATTGCCCACGCATCACCGTTCAAAAGTAACAACAGAAAAATCATATAACTACAGCACTGAGACCCGCTGGCTACATATATGGTAAGGTGCAACAAACTACAAAAGTGGTACTATTGAGCTCCGTGTCTGTCCCCCTACCCATCTCCTTGGCCACGGCCCCATGGCCTGCTTGTACACGGCCCCTCTTGGGCCGATACGTTGCTATCTAGGGCCCGAGAGGGTCAACCGGTTGGACAGTCTGACGGTCCTTGCCTTGACTGGTGGAGTAGGAGGAGGTGTGCCATACGGATCCACAGGGTGCGCGGGCTGCATATGGAGTGACACGCTGAATAGCCGCAAATCTCCAAGCACGTCGGGGTGCACGCTGAAGTCGGCGATGAAGTCGTTGCACAGGACGTCCTGTAGGATGTGCCCACATGCGTAGCTCACTGCATCATGGATGTCTAGCCACCTGCATGGCAAAAGAAGATAGCTGTTAGCTAGCTGCATGCGTCAGTTCGAACGTGGAAAAACCAAAAGCGATGGTGCCATGTACATAGGGTGGGTACCATCAAGTGATGGGGCCATGAGGACATCGTTGTTGTGTGAGGTACCCACAGAGTCATCGGTGCACTTGCACAAGTTTGGGTTAGTTGTGATAATAAAGAGATAAATTCACATTATGTTAAATGCAATACCTTTTGCGGGGTAGTGGTACGCAGGAGGCATCGAGGACGATGGTGGGCAAGGCACCTGCCATACTAAGCAACCTGGCTAGTTAGGTGGAGGAGCTAATGTCTGTTGTGGTGGAGATGTCGTGCCTCGCGGGAGGTGCAGTGGATGCAGCGAGGATGGTCCCTCTATGTCCACGAGCTGAAGGCAAGAGGTCAGGCCGACGATGCGGTGGCCCCGTTGGTAGACACATCCCAAGGTCACTCAGAGCTCGTCCTATGTGACCACCGCACTGTTGGAACTAATCTTGCTATGTTATTGTTTGTGTGGTCGGTGTCGAGTACTCATGTGTTCGAGTACTACGTAGTCGTGTCGAGTGCTCGGTGTGTTCAAGTACTCCATAGTCATGTGCTAAGTGCAAGTCGAAGACCTGGAGTTAGAGAGCAGTTGGAGACTCCGGAGTCGAAGACCAGTCGTAGTCGTAAGTCAAACTGCGCAATGATCATAGTAATGAGTCGATGCAGTCGGTACTCGGAGGAGTACTATAGTATTAGTCGTAGGTCGACAGTGGTCATAGCACAATAGTTGTGCTACAGTGGTCGTAGCACGGTAGTCGTGCTACAGTGGTCGTAGCTATAGTGTTGTCGCAGAAGTTGCAGTCGTGAGTTGAGCTGTGTTGTGGTCGATGGTCGGTACTCGTTAGCTACAGTATCCCAGTTGTGCTCGAAGAGTGATAGTAATGTTTGTGTAAGCGGTACTACCGGAGATGCTGGTCGACAAGCCGCAGTCAGTGAAGCAGTTGAAGGCACCGTGGTCGAAGAAGGACTCAAAGATGGTCAGGTCTGTGTGTGGTTGTAGATCTGGTCAGGTAGCAGTATGTCTGACATACCAGGTGTATCCACTAACTGTTAGTTGGTTAGAGGTCCGAGTAGTTCAGGTATTGCACAAATTGCGGAGTCATCAAGGGTCTCGTGCATTCTGTTAGTGCAGAATCAGTGGGATCGTGGCCGGAAGTTTCGGGCAGTTTGCTTTCCTGTGTAAATTGTAATCTGAGTCTATAAATAGAAGAGAAAATAAAAAGCTGTAGCAGATTGGCATAGCGCAAATGCTTGTGTGTCTTGAGTAGATTCAAGGTGTTCGTGTGAGTTTCAACCACCGTGTGTGTGCATGGTGTTCCATCCCTGGGCCAACACGCACCAATCCGAGTGTGTTCCCACAGGTTACGCACCTCCCTAGTGATGTCCATGTCATTCTGTGAAAGACAAGAACAAAGTTAGTGACATGGACAATTAAATTGACAGTACAATGCACAAAGGTAGGCCACATACCACTAAGTGCATGCTAGTGCCAATGTGTCTCGGGTACATGTCCTCAACCCAAGCCAGCTCCACTATGGTGGATGCACCATGTGAACCAGGCAAACGCGTGTCAGGGGTGTGTACTACCACAGGTACTGCTCATACGATGTTGGGTCATATGCAGCATCCTCCTCAACACGGTCATTCAAAGCCCCTAGCCATTGCGCCATTGTGGGAGCCATGTGCTAGCCCTAGTTCGTACGCCGGCCCTAGGCCCCTTCCTTGAGTGCCTACAAAGAGTCCAAGTTAGTTACGAAGTGACGTCAAATCATGCAACAGATATGAAACAAGTAGGAGGGAAAATTTACAAGTGGGTCACAGGCGGGATGAGGTTCTAACTAGAATTGGGACCTCTTGGTGCCAGCCAAACTGGTGCATGACACAATGGACACTAGTCCTCGACATATACATCAAAGGCCAGCTTCACCCACATGACCTAGTACGCATGGTCCCTAGTGCATAGGCTGGAAAGCTCGAGAGGTGCGCAAGCATACAAACTGCTCCACCATGTAGGGCTCCCAACGCACCTACAGCTCGGTGAGTCGGTCAAACACCTTCGTAAAGTGCTCATAGGCCTGGTGAACATGTAGTTGGGCCTATTTAGCCTGTAAAGGAGAAAGTATGATGTCATAACATAACGCGCTGTGCAGTGAAGGAATAGAAGGTAGCAACAACATCATAGAGAAGCACTTACCCTCTTATGGCACCACAGGGATCCCATGGTGGGCATTATACATAAACCTCTTTAGGATCACACACTTTATGGGTTGGAACAAACTAGTTTTGGATTGGTTCCATTCTTGACTAATACCTAGTGTGGGCTTAGTACCTTATTGGATTCGTAACGTTGATCGTCACTGAAGGGGCTCTATATAAAGAGAGCCGCGATGTTTTAAAGACATCCTGAACCCCCCTCACCGCCTGCCTACCCACCTAAGCCGACCTCGAGAAAACCCTAGCTGTACACTTTGGTGCTAGTACATCAGCATACGACATTCCAACCCAAGACATGTGAATACCGATATTGCTACTGCGTTGTTGATTAGGGATAATCTGTGAGTGGTACGAGAAGGTTCATGAGATCGTGAGGAGTATTGACATGCATGGCAAGCGGTTAGTGGGACATTCACAGGATTGATCAACTATGTGGATGCATGCTTCATTCGATTTGATCGGGCTATTCGAACTCTTTTTCCACTGCACCGCATATATAGTGGTAATAATTCGTGATCTCCTACTCGCTTGGTTTCTAGTTTACATGGTAGAAGTATTTTGTTTTGTACTAGAGTAGCCTACCCGTATCCTAACAGCCACTTCTTTGAACACTAGATGATCCAATCGATTTCCCAGCAAGATATGGAGGCTAAGACGATCAATTTGTAGTTCAGTTGATCTCCTCCTAAATATAAACCAGGATGATGGTGCACCGAATAAAATCTAAATTCTCATGTTTCCTAATGTCATGATCAGCCTTCCTCTTCTTCCGTTCGAGGCATATATATGATTCACAACAATTTATACTGCTTCGACAGTTCACGTATGTACATCCATCCATATTAGATTAGCTAGGTTGTTGCGTCAAATATGGTTAGGAAACACATGCATGGAAATAATCTCACTAGAATCGATGAGATCTTGGCCGCAATCGATTCGTAGGACTCCCAGTTAGTTACTAAGAGAGACGCGCCGCGCGCGGCAAGACGATTGGGATACGATGCCAGCGCGTACGCCCGCCTGCACGTGCACACGCCGCAGCCGACGGCGAAGGAATTACGGAGGGCGCGCAGCCGACGTACGTCGGCGTTCCCACCGAGCCAACTAATGGTCGTGCGGAGGATCCGGGTCTCCTTCTCCGATCCCGACGCCACTGACTCCGACTCCGACTCCGACTCCGGCGATGACGCCAGCTTCAGCAGCTGCCTACGGGGCAGGAAGGCCGCCGTCAAGTCACAGTTCGTGATCTTGGTAGGCCGCACGCGGGTGCTCACCAGCGGTGCATCTAGGACCGCGTGCCCCAAGAACGGGGACCCTAGCCGCTCTTCCAAAATGATCCAAGCAGCGGCTGGGCCGTCGTCGTCGCCGAGGATGCGCGGCGTCAAAGCGGCGAGGTCGTCGGCTCCCAAGAGGCGGTTCCGCGGCGTGTACGAGCGGCAGCCCGGCCGGTGGGCGGCGGAGTTCCGGGACCACCGGCTCAAGGTCCGGCGCTGGGTCGGCACGTTCCCCTCCGAGGAGGAGGCCAAGGCCGCCTACGACGCCTTCGAGATGCGGTTCCGCTCGGCCGTCGGCTTGCCACCGTCGCCGACGGCCCTGGATCAGCGCGGCGGCAACGTCCACGGGATTGATCTAGTGTCACATCAACTGGATCGTAAGAAGGATATGACGGGATTGAAGCAGCCGGAGGCTCTGACGACGGTGACGATGGAGTCACGTGCGAGAGTAGCGTCCGTCTCGTCCGCGCCATGCGTCTCTTCCCTGACGACGACGTCGGCGGCGGCCGCGACGTTTCAGAACCCACTACAGCACGCCGAGGAGCGGGGGATGCTTGATCCCTTCTTGGCGGAGGATCTCGCCGACGAGGACCTCATCGGCCTAGCCGATCTCGGGCACCTGCCGCTGCCGTTGTTGGACGACAACTTGGACTTCGATCTCACTGATCTATCGCTGTTTAATATAGGGTTCATATGAGAAATTGATGAAAAATAATCGGGCTGGTGATCAGTACGTTATCGCTTCGATTCTCATAATGTTCGATCAACTTGACATTTTTAATGCTATGCTATGAACTTGTGAGTTGTGCCAAAAGAAGTTGTCGTAGGCTATGAACTTGGAGACGTCGCCCCGGGGGTCTATCTTCACGCAAAGCAGACCGAAGTTTGGATGGTATAGTCGGATAAGGATAGGATGGTATAGTCGGATAAGGATAGGGACTTGGTTGAAAGCAAAGACGGAGAAAAAGTGCTGAAGCTTAGCCTTTTCAGTTTTTTTCATAGTCCTTAAGCTATCTTTCCTGTTGTTGTATGCCCCTCAGTTTTGAGGCTTTGAGCCTAAGAGCTCGTATAATTTTTGACTGTATATATCCCACATGGATATAGAGACCGGATTTTATATCCTTTATCTAAAAAATATGCTCAATCAGGCCAATTTTCCATTAGTTATGGATGTAACATCTCCTTCTCTTAACGATGCAACTTACGTTATTTTTTTACGTACTGCAATTAATCGGAAGTAAATATCTAATCTCAGCAGCGTTGTACGACTATTAACGTAATGACAGTTGGAAACACAATGACCAGCTAGCTAGAACGCGCCGGGGCACTCGAAGGAGACGTGGCAGCCCTCGACCGGCGTGAGCTTGACGACGTGCCGCACCGCGGTCATGAACACCGGGAGGCGCGCCACCGCCTGGCAGACGCACGAGTTGTCGAGAGCCATCAGCCGGCGGCAGCAAGGCGTGTCGTAGGGGTCCTCCTCGCCGTCGTCGCGGCGGTGCCTTGAAAAGTCCCCAAAAAATTCAACTAAAAATTTCCTTTATTTTTACTGGATTTTTGAGTGTTTTTCAGGAACTTTCCTTTTTGAGAAAGTTACCCTCGCCGCCGCTTTCCTTTTCTGGCCGGACGTCTTCCCTTTGCCGCTGGCGCCCGCCTCTTCCCACTTTCTCTCCTCCCTGGCGCCGCTCCCTTTTCCCCTTCTCCTTTGGCGCCCCGCCCTGTTCCCGCTTTCCCCTCTCTTCGACGCCTCCCTCCACTCCCTCCCCGCTGGTGCCTAGCTCCCTCCCCGCCTCCTCTCTCGCGCATGCGCTGCGCCTGCGCCTGCTCCCCGCACCGCCTCTGCGCCGCGCTCCTGGCTTCGGACCGCCGCTCCACCCCGCCGTCCCCCGGTTCGAAGGAAGCCCCCTCCCGCACCACGCGTTGCCGCCTCCTCCACCTGGACCCACCCGCCAGCCTCTCCTCCCCTCTCCCTTCCCCCGCAAGCCCGAGCTCGCCCATGCCGCTCCGGCCACCTGCTCCTGTCGGCCGTGCTCCCGCCTTTACTGCTGCTCAGCGCCTGGACGCAGCCCATTGCGCGGAGAGACCCCCCACCAGCTCCCCCGTCCGGCCTTTGACCATTGGCGTCGCGCCCATCTCCCCCTCCCTCGAATCCTTCCCCCTCCGCCCGAGCATAAAAGCCGCTCTCCCTCCCCCTTGCGCACCCTTGGTTCCCAAGCCATCCCACCGCCCTCATTCGCCTCCTGCCTCTCCCCAGTACCTCCCAAAGCGATCGATTGAAACCGCATCGCCCCAAGCGCCGTCGCTGTCCTCCCCTGAGCCGGCGACCTCCGTATGCCATTCTTCCTCTTCCCTCGATTAAATTTCGATTCCTTGCTACACTAGCACCCTCAAGGCTCCACAAAGTTATTCCCGAGCCCCGCTCCTCGTTAGCATTTCCGTGGAGCTCTCCCACCGAGAACTACTGCTGGCCATAGAGACCCCTCCCGTGGCTTGCCTCAGCCGGAGCTCCCCAACCCGAGAAAACCCCACCACCATAGACCATATACCCCGGAGATGCTCAAATCGCCTTCCCCCTCGCCGAAAGGTCTCCGGAGAGACTGGGAGCCGCCGGAGAAGCCGTCAACTTCCATCCTGCCTCCGGTCGCCGCCACCCATGCTCCCGTTCCCCCAAAATGAAACCCCTAGCCCGAGCTCTACCCTCCCATACTCTTGGTTGCTGCCGGCGACCTTTCCTTGTGCTCGGACGACCACCGTCGCCACTCTTCTGCCCCGCAGGCCCTGTAGCGGCCGGAGGAAGAAGATGACCATCGGGCAACGTGGCCATGTCCCGACCGTCGCTCCGCTCACTGCCATCTCATCGGAGCCATCCGATGACATCTAATCGTGGCCATCTGCGCCAACTAAAGCCGCTTGATCCCGGCCGCTCACCTGCACCTCATCACCACCACCCGCTTGGCCACGCGTCGGCCATCGAGCGCGAGTAGGCGCGCGCGCGATGGGCCGTGCGGCCACGCGCGTTGGGCTAGGCCGGCTCGGCCGAGCTAGGCCGAAAGCTGCCCCGGGCCGCTTTGTAGCGGTGGGCCGGCCCGTCACTGTTCTTGCATTTTCCCCGAGATTTATCTTTTTCCAAAAAGCCAGAAAATCCAAATAAATCCTAGAAAATCATAGAAAATCCCAAAAATACCAAATTTCACCACTTTGCTCCAAATAATATCCTGAACCCATTTTTAGCATCCATTTCTCCAAATTCATTCCAGAAAAATTCTGCAAATTCTCCATTTGCATCTTTTTGCATTTTACTCCTTTTTAAATAGTTTATTTTTTCCTCGCTTGATTAGTCTCAAGCTGGATTTATTTATTTATTTTATGTGTTTGCGTTAGTGTCGGAGATTCCGGAGGTTCAAGTGCAGGATCAGGATCCAGATGTTTCTTCGTTCGAGCTAGCTGAGATCATCCGGATTGACGGCAAGTCCCAAATCCTTTGATCATGTTGCAACCCATGTTATTTAATTATGTTATTATGCTAATTGCATTATGCTAGTTGTGAAATGTTAGTTTAAAGTAAAATAAAATGTTTAGAATGACATGATGTGTAGTTAAACCTACCACCGACAAATGCCATGTTAAACTTGTAGACATGCCTTTGTAACCCTAGAAATAATTACTTGATAATCTAGATAATTGTAGGATATTATTATCATACAAAGTCTTACACTAATAAGGTCGTGGCTGCGGGCCAATAGAATTTGCAAACCCGACTCTAGGGTAGGGTGGTATGGGACACCGTGCCCTAGAGCGGAGAGTGTCGGCGTGCACAAGGTAGGGTAAGGGTTGGGGAAGAGCTGTAAGATAGTCTTCGCCCATCTCTTACCCTAGGATTGAAGTTAGGGTAAGGATGTTGTGGGGTGCCGCGAGACGGCTTTCGCCCACCGCTTACCCTAGGTTGGGTCGTGGGCTTGACAAGGTTGCGGACCATGGGAAAACATAAAGACTGAAACCCTTACGCTGAGCAAATGTCATAGTGATTGCTCAACCACAGGAGTTGACTTGTCAACACTGGTCTAGTAGCTGCTCAACTCGATTGAAACTCTACAGGTGTGGAGGAGGAGGAGGTTGGGAAGTGAGGTTAGGTAGGCCGTGCTGCGGTTGCCTAACAACGGTAGGATTCACTCGAAGCGGACGGGAGTTTTCATGTGCCAGACCCGAGTGAATTCTACCGGGTAGAGCCTATATAAAGAATTGAGCAGTGAAACGACATGGCTTTCTTAATTCTGTCGCGGGAGTTAAGAAATCGTGTGGGTAAAGCTGAGCAAACTCTGCAGAGTCAAATAAATGGTATTCGAATACGCCGTACTCCCGGTTAATGGAGCTATGTCACTTGGGTGATTCCAGCATCGAAGCTTAAGTAGTTTTGTACATGCTTTAACTTGATTAGTTGGTTAATTAAATTTTCATGAAAAACCCCTGAGATCTTAAGGAATAGTTTTGGGTCCATTTTATCAAAATGTTTGCAAATAAAACTGCATCCACTCAAAGTTAATACACCAAATATACTTCCTTCCTTTGTTAATCCGTGCATATAGTAAGTTAGAGTCCCTTTGGGGCTTGCTGAACCAGTTGTTTGGCTCACGGCTTGCTAATTCCCCTCTTTAGAGGATCAAGACGAAGGTGAAGGTCTCCCTGTCGAGAACATTCCGGAGGATCTCTTCTTCGACGAGGACCCGTGGCTTTAGGTCTTGGCCGCGCTCAAGCGGATCTTGGAGCTTTTGTAATGTAAATATACTTTGGGCTTGCACGCCCCGCTGTTAAAAACTGGATGTTAATCCGTATGTAAATTATATGCTGGGCTTTTATTGTAAGCATGCAATGGTATACTCTTGCGCGACACTTCATAACTGTTCATACGTGAATAGTTGCGGAATGCCGTGTCCATACGCACCCCTGGAAACGGGGGCGTTACATGTCTGTGGTGATGGCGCCTCGCTTTCCCCTTGGTCGTCTTCGTCGTCGTCCCTGAACTGCAGCTCGTAGCTGCGGCTGCCTGCCGCCTCCGTTGTCGACGACGAGGACTCGTTGTTCTGCCGCGGCACGGAGGGCCTCACCCCCGGGAAGGTCCTCAGGCTGCACGCCTCGTTGGCGAGGTTGATCTGCGACCGGCAGAACACCTGAGCATAAACCGACTCATGCTTTGTCAGGAAAGTGAAGAGTAGTATCAAAGCTAGGGCTAGGGCTTTCTCCATGCTTAATTAGGAAGCTTGGGAGGTGAGAATGATGGTCGTCCTGGTCTTGTTGATGCTGTTGTGTTTTGGCTTTCGACAATGCTTTGATGAGCTGCTGATCAAGCGGCTTAAGTAGCGAGATATATATTGAGTTGTCGAGATGAAGTTCAGGTTATCTTTACCTGCGTTAATTTGTTACAGGATATTTTTTTCTCCGAGAACACATGCTGGTGAAAGTTAGGAGGAGAGGAAGTATTTGTAACATGTGTGTAGTTACAAGGCTTTAATTTTTTTGAGACGTAGTTACTACGCTTTAGGTGTCTCGCAATCGCAACAGAGCTGTGCCGGTTTTATGTGTTTCTTTTACAGGCTTTTTGTAGTTTTTCTCTTTCGAGTATAACCTTTAATTTGAAGAGAATTTCATCTCGCAAACCCGAATGTAAATTTGGAGTGAGTTCTGTAGTTGTAACCCTGGGCTCTTTACCTGCATCATGTTAATCCTTTAGAAAGGTCCAAAGCCGGTAGGTTGAGAGTGGTTAATTGGATGTTAATTAATATAGAGTATTGCTATACAACATTCGACTGTTTTTGAGAACAAAAACAGTTAGATTGATCTGGGACGTTAGATCTCCATCCAACGGATCCACCCATACAAGCCCCCCTCCAAAACAAAATGACCCCCCTCCAAAAAAATGATCTAGAGCATTGGATCTCCATTTAACGGCTCAAAATCTGACCGTTTTTGTCCTAAAAACAGTCGAATGTTGTATAGACACTCCCATTAATATAAAACAAATCGTTCGTTCCATGTGGGACCAACCCTTTCTTTCTTCTCTCTCTTTCTCCCTCTCCGGCTCCTTCCCACCCCTCTCTCCTTCCCCGTTCCTTTCTTCTCTCTCTCCTTCCTCTCCACTCGTTCTCCCTTCTTTTTCTCCCATCTACGCTCACTTCTCCCGATAGCTGGCCCCACTCCCCCTATTCATCTGTCACCGCTGTGCCTGCTCTCGTGCCAAAGCTTCGTCACCCCGGCCCCGCCTCCCCTGTTCCGGTGTCACCGCACCTGTGCCCGCTCGACACGGCGTCAGCCGACCTACTCTCATCGCCGTCTGTCTGGCTCTTGCCCGACACACGGCGTGCCATCTCCATCAGTCACCTCTCATCGCGTCGTCATCGCCTGCACAGCCGCCTGAGACCATCTGTCTCCTTCCCCTTTCATTTCCCTTGCTCGCCGTCGCCTCGCCCACGCGCATGTCGCGTCGTACGTCACCTGGCCACACCTAGGGCCATCTCGCGCCCTGTGCTCCGGTCCTCTGCCACAGTGCACCACAGCAACCTCCTCCATTGCTATAAGTGGCCCTGGCTCCTCCCATTGCTCCCTGCGCCTCTCCCCTGTTTTCTCCTACTGTGCCCGCACCGGCCGCCACCATGCCTACTTGCCTTTCTAGCCACTCCATTGAAATTACCCCCCCAAGCTAGCCAAGTCACAAGTGTTCGTGCCCCCAGCCCACCGTGCCAACCATATTCCACAAAATAGGTCGTCGTCGCCTCCACCACCACCGCTTCTCCGAGGCTTCTCCCGTCAATTCCATTGTTCCAGAGCATCTCCTCAGTGTCCTCAAGTGTTCCCCACCATTGCCAGAGCTCCTCCCTCACCCGAGCTCATCGGCGCCGTGAAACATGCCTGCGTCGCAATAGGCCACCGTCACTGGCTCCCTCTGGCGTGTCTCCCTTGACATGGATGGCATGGTAAGCTTTCCCTTCCCCTACTGCTTGTGCGCACCTCAATTTCCCCTCTCCTCGACGCCAGTGCCGTCGACCCGTTCCACCCCTGCCTCCGGCCGTCGTGCATTGCCGCACACCTAGCTCGGCGCTGCCTGAGCCATGAAGTCGCATCCTCTAGCCTCTACTCTTTCCCCACAACCCATTTTCGTGGTTTCCACTTCCCCCGGCCACCGCCCGCCGCCGGCGATGCTACCGCCTGCCCTATGCCGCCTTGCTTTGTTTTCACCTAATCTCCTCGCTCACCTCTTCAAATTATTTTCCCCCTCCCAATCACCAAACAAGCAGTAGCCCAGTGGTCATCCGAGCCGCTTTTAATGCCTAGGTCGCGAGTTCGAATCCCATCCCCCACATTCTTTATTTTTCTTTAATCCATTTCAGTTAAGGAAAAAACTAAGGAAAATTAGAAATTAAACCAGGGAGCTAATAAATTTAATTAGGATGTAAATAAGATTATTTAAGATTTATATAGATTAATTATCATATATGAGTATTTAATGCGGCTCGAACATTTAAAGTCTAATTATTAATAAAGGGGCATTAATAAAAGATGGTTTTCGTAAAATATCCAATTTTAATAAAAATCCCAACCAGAAGGTAAGAAAGTGAATGACAAATCCAGCCGCTTCGTAAAATTAATTAAACGATATGCCGAAACCATTTAAAATGAAATACACATTTAAATCAGAAAGTCACGATTAAAATATAATCTCTGTCATAAACATGATGCCATTAATTAAATCTTAACATTAGATCTAATAAATAATAATGTTGAGACATGATTGTATATAACAAGCTAGGACCTATATAAATAGATCCTAATCCAAATAAAACTATGCCTAGTGATAACTAAAAGTACATAAAATATCAATGGCATTTTATTCCAAAAACGTTTTCAATCAAAAAGATAATAATTAGGTATTAAAATATAGTGGCCTTGGAACATCGGACATTGGAATAATTTCGCCAATAAATAATCTAAAGAACAATATAGTATTATGACCAATAGTCCTTGATGAGTAGTAAACAAATATACTATAATTTACTATTAAACATCAATCAGATAATTAAATATTTATGTGCTTCAATGAATTATTAAACTAATCATTAGGTGAATACTTTGAATAATTGGTAAATAGAACCCTATAAAATACCATAACTCAAGTTGCTAAGAATACATACTCTAAAGATTAATCTAATAAACCAAACTCTTACCATTGCCCATAAGTCTAACTTAGTTCATGGAACTTCCTAAATAAATATAAAAATAATAAAAGAAGTTATTAAATAAAAGATCGATCCATGGAATTCTAAATTCAGCTATGCCTAGCCATCCTCAAATCTAAAGTGGAATATTCTTGTGAATATTCCTTTATCAGGAACCTTCCTTAACATCCATCTCGGTGAATTTCCCTTGGTCATTCTTCCCTTGGCTCAAGTCTCACTTACTCCGAAAATAACCCACACAAATTAACCTTGCCTCAAATCACCCATTAACTCATAATAAAGCTAAATTGAGTTTATTCGGATTTCTTTGGATCTTTTGAGTTATTTGCTTTTATTTGGATTCAATTGTTTAGCGTGTAATTAGAAATTGGAAGTCCTGAAAATTCTATAGATTAAGCGAGATCAAGATCGAGGTGAAGATAAAGACCAGAAGCTCAAGCCAATCGAATGAGAAAGCTTTGAGTGAGCTCAAGACCACGGTAAACCACGCAAGACAAGTCAATACTTTGATCAAATTGAATTTACATTTTCTGTAAATTACTTTTGTTTAAATTATCAAATTGCATGTTGTTATTTCATATGCAAATATATGTTTGTTTTAATATCCTAGTTATATGGCCATTACTTGACTTGTTAGTATTACACTCTTTGGAACATTTGAATATTTGAACCATGTCACCCTTGCAAAATTATACTGGTAGAACTTTCAAAATAATTCTATAATTACACGCCATACTTAGTACTGCTTAGATACTCAGGGGCACCAAAATGTCCCTAACATCACTTTTAATTATGAGAAACTGATTTGGAAAGTCATAGTTGGAAATGACTGATATATTTTGACATAATTATTTTATGCTCCCAAAAACCCCAACTTGCTTAAATATTTGGACGGATGGTATAGGGCTGGTGTGTGGTGCAGTGGAAGCACAGTGTGTGGATTGTGGTAGAACCGCCCAAATAACGCTAAGGACTGAATCTTGTCATGACCTCCTATGTAAAACAGTATAACCACAATCTGCAAATTGCAACTTGGCTAAGTAAATCTATCAAAACCCCGGACTCATCTCACCGGTAGTGGAAAGGAGTGGAATATTGCAAGGATAAGGGGAGGCCAGAAGGGACACCGAGAGGAGGGTGAAGTTTCCAGCCATGGTAGCGTTGTAGAGAGTGGAGTCCGAATGCGCTAGTATCCATGGTTACATCCCGCGCAACGTATGGAACCCACCACAAGTGGGAGTAGCCCATAGGGTGAGATGAGAAAAGGGGCCAGATATTTTGAAAAGTTACTGTGATGTTCTTCTCAACCGCATGACTAAGGAATTATGTGGAGCAACAGACAGATTGTCTCTTATGGGTAAAGTGTACAAACTCTGCAGAGTCAAAACTATTCAAATAGCCGTACCCATGGTCAAGGGCGGATATGGGAAATTAACCAGGTATAGTTCTATTTCAAAAACTTTGTGGGTAGAATTGAAAAAGGGGAGGGTAGTGAAAAGCTCTGATTTGTGTTGCCCTAGGTGTTGCCCAAGTGATAAGGTAAACGGTTATAACGCTGAAAGGTTAGCATATGGTGTAGAAGTCATATAATGATGGATGGAATCTGGATCGCTATTATTATTGCATTCTTTCATACATTATGTTTTAGTTCAAACTGCTAGGTATCAAGAAATTTATATGTATCATATTTTAAAAGGCAATTTATGGCAAATAAAATTACTTGAGCCTTTCCTTGATAAGCTATGCATATTATCTATTAGCATTCTGTGTATTGATTCGCGGAGCACGGTGGTTTGTGCTCGCCCTCACTCACTTACTTAATCCAGAATCAGGAGTCAGATCAATAAGCTTCAGCAATACACCTTGCCATGATGGTGAAGAAGATGAAGATGTTAAGAACTAGGTCACGTACCCCAGTTGGCTGCCTGTGGGCACATCCTGAGGGTCCCACTTGTGTGGCTCGTTTCCGCTGCTGCATTTTATTGATTTCGGCCTGATCAATGCATGAGTAAGTCTACTATTATATTTACGCTTCCGCATGATATGTATTTTGATGTTCAGTACTGTATTTGTGAGCACTATCTGCTGATCTAGAGAATAGTACGGATTCTGAGTTAAAAAATCTAGGTCCGACAAGGATCAAGCCAGCCAAGTAACATACACATCGATGCTGCTTGAGGTTGAGACAGGAGGTATATTAATAGCAGTAGAAAAGCTCACAAACAACCATGCCATAATACTTTACCGTGGAATGAATCATCGCCGCCCAACAAAATCGTCACTCAGTAATCTCCTGACCAAAAGAGAAGCACTAAGAAGATCAATTGAGGTTCAACGACGAGGGGTAGGGATCCGCATAAAATTCTTCTTTTCTTTCCCTTGAATTTCCATTTTGTTAAATGTTGTCCGCTGTCTCACTTCCTTTCATTCAATGTGCAGTCAAAGAAATACTTTGCTTGGGAGAGACAAAAGTCCATCGAGGAATTGAAATGGAGACTGGTCAGTTTATAGCAACAGTTTTCTTGAATCTATACTATCAGGGGCATCAATGAACTATAAATAGAATGAAATCAAATCTCATATACTTTTGCAGCTGGAAATTTGTGTAGTGAATCTATGTTCTTGTGCTACAGGTAAATGTGACGAGGCAAATCAGGAAATTAACCCCATGATTCATGAAGTGTTTGGACAGCATGGTTAGTGAATCAAAGATTTGGAATATTAATTGCATCCAGTTTCTTTCTTTCTTTTTCTTTTTTGGGTAACCTACAAAGTACAAAGTGCCGTGGAGCATCCATATCACGGATAATTTTGTAAAGCCCGTAATGAATTTGTCGCAAGTGTACAGCTGTATAATTTTCTGTTGATATATACTATGTGCCAGTTCAGCACATCTAACCACAATATTTCATTAAAATAAATGAAAATTCGTTTGTTTGGATACAAATCATTTATCGGGTGTGCTGAAGGGCCCGAGAGGTTGCTGGACAAGCTTAGCACTTCTATACTCCCCAGCCCTGCTACAAATGAAAATTCTTTCCTGTCGCATGCCAGAGAAATGATGCTGATTATGAAGAATCACCGGCAGAAACACATGAACCGTGGTGCTAGCATTTGATGTTTCTCAACATAGCCAGGTGAGGGCAGCAGAAACAATTACATAGCGTTGTGGTCATGGTTTGGGAGGGTCCCCTTTGAGCTCCCTCTTGGGCGGCCTCAGCGGCGCGTTCTTGGGATTGGTGAACCAAGTGGTGTAGAGGAACTGCTTGTGAGGCCCGTCATGGTCGCAGATGAGCCTGAGCTTCTGCCTCTCCCTCATCCAGCGCAGCATGATCTTCATCTGCCTCTTGCTTGTCAACCCTCTCAGCCCAACTCCCTGACGAAGAAAAGGGCAAGATTTTTCAGATGAATAGAGGGGTGAGGAGGCCAAGATTTCTTTCTGGGATGTCTCGTGGCCATTTCGTCGAACAGGTCACGCGCGCCGCGGACCGGGCGGCGAGAACGACCAAGGCGGAGGGGCAAGGCTGCGAGACGGTGATTGCTATTGGTACCTTGATGTGGTCCCAGACATCGGAGATGGTGAGTGGTCCGTGCTCCCTGACGATGTCGAAGATGGTGCGGGTGATGGACTGCGCCTGCTCCGGCGGCGCCGTCAGATCGATCGGCGCCATCTTGGGCTTGCCCTTCTTCGCCGCCCACCGCGCCGCCGTCGCGAGCATCTTGGGATGGGTTCCCCCTGCCCGTCCGCCCGCCTGTCTCCTGTCCGCGCGCCTATGATGTCAGGAGCAACGACTCACGCCATGACCACGACACGAGCGCAACGGCGGAGGAAAGGAAGCACAGGCGGAACCACTCGAGCAGATGTTCACGGGCCGAATCCAGGTAAATTTCCTGCGCACCGTTATTGTGGGGATCTATGGTTAATAATTTTTATCTGTATTTTTTAAGATAACTGTAGATGATAGAAATATCGATATAGATAATGCATATAATTTTAAACTTAAAAAGCTGTTTAAAAATCTATTTTAAAAAACAGTCTGATCTATTTTGACTTCAGGAGAAACAAAAAGCCACAAACCCCAAAGCCAAAAGCTCCAGAGAACAACTAAGACCCTATTCAAAAGTGTTATGGTTTTTAAAATTTGGCTGTTGTTTTTGGTTTTTGACTGATTGCGAGAGATATTGAAGAAATAAGGGACACTCGTGTTAAAAATACACTCTATTCAGAATGGCTCCTACAGTAATTTATACAAACGACTTATAAAAACCACTTTATTTAAAAATCGGTTTCTAAAAACTAAATGTAGGAGATGATTGAAATGTAACCTAAGAAAATCGGGATCATCGCATGGTCAACTAGGCCAACGCATGGGCCGGACATTTCTCCGCCCACCAACAAGGACAAATAAGAAGAAAAATTATCATGGCGAGCGCCTTGGCCGCCTGACAACGAATCGAACAACATCAGTAGCGGCGGCTTTGCAACAACTCCCCCTCCTTGTTTGGAGAGCATTTGTCAATAGGAATGAAAATAGATCTAATACGAATCAAATAGTCTCATATACAAATACAAATTCATATTTTTAAAATGAATACATATATGAATATGAATTCATATTTTTAAAACGAATACGCATTTGAATATTCTCGAACACGAATACAAATTGAATGTCGTAATGAATATGAAGTCGAATCGAATATATACTTAATTCGGTCGAATATGATATCCTAAAATTTTTGTAACAAATCTTGATAGAATAAATTTATGTAATATGACTACACGTTTATACGAGTTAGCAGTATAGCGTATAGAGTTGAAAATTATGCAAAATAACTTTCACTCCTCACTTGTGAATCTTGATTCATCAAAAAAAAATACTTCCTACAATCATCCTCAGGGAGGTCGCTGGGGATGTAAACGGATCGAATACGAATCGAATAGTCTTAAATACGAATACGAATATGAACATTCTTAAATACGGATACGAATATTTTTGGATATAAATATAAACATTCTCGAATACAGATTTTACTTACCACATTTATATTTTCTCCGATATAAATATCGGATAAATCAGATTATACTTTATCAATTTCCATCCCTACTGGCAATACAGCATCGCTTCCAGGCTCCAGCTCCTGTCCTTTCCATCAAGGCAGCTTTCCAGGATTCAAGACGATGCGACATATCTGAAGCAGCTCGCATTGCTATCTCCAGCCTACCATCTGGTCCGGGCTGGGAGAGCTGGCAGCAGGGGTGTCGTGCACTGGGACGACGTCGCTGGAGGAAGGGAGGGAGTCGCGGGTTAGTTGCGCCGTCGCGCTCAACTTGGCAACGCAACGAGTCGACTGTCTTGCCTGCTGGACTACTCCCAGCCGGAACCTCCGAGGCTCCGACCATCCGGACAAACGGTCTCCATCGGGTAGCCCTCACGACGGGTCCATCCAGCCCTTAAGGTGGCCCTCACCGGAGAGACACCCCCTCTCAACTCGTACGAACAAGGCCGTTTTGATGTCCTGACCCTGAAGAAATTGAATTCGCCAAGTTAGGGTTGCTATCTTATCCGACGCACCGAGGATTACACCTATACCCAGCAGAGGACGGTGTATGTTATGGCCGGCAACGAGGTAAAGGAGGATGAGAGATTGTTTCACTTATGCCCAAATCTAATGTAGAAAGGGACGCCCTCGCGCGTCCATGGATGCTTTTCGGCATAAACCACAGTAAGTTTTTTTTTTGCGGAAAATATAGCAAGACGTATTTTCATGGGACTGTCTATACAATAATCAAGTGGTTTTGCTTTAAAAAATAGTCGCAATGTGAGCCGTCAGATCGAATTCTCTAAACCATCAGACTGTGCCATGTGCCCTCGATGCCTGTTCATCTTGCATTGTCGAGCAGGAGATGTACACCACATCCGCCCACAATCACACCTAACCAGACAGCGACCGATCGTTAGAAAGCAGGAGAAATCGGCGGCACCAACCACCCTTGTCTGCCATCACACCATAGCGTTGCCTAGTCCCTGTTGCCTCGCACTTCGTCAACCGAAGGAAGCTTAGATCCATCCGATTAGTTTGTACTTTGCTCTAAATTTTTCTTAATTCTTCCAATTTGTTTTAAAAACACAATTTTCAATTTTGATTTTTGAAATACCAACCTAACTTTTTGTAAATTGAAGGTAAAAGTATAGTATTTAACTACAATATCAAGTAAGTAAACTACTAGACTTATTTTTGTATTGAGTAAATTGCACCATAGGTATACGAATTTGTGAGGTGGGTACATCTAAGTCACTGAACTATAAAATTGTGCATTTAGACCACTAAACTTATTAAAGCTGCAAAAAAAAGTTTTTGCAAGGCTAACAAGGCATCCACACGAAGCCAACACTTGCTTATGTGGTGTTTATATGGCAACTCTTCTCCTTTCTCTATTCTCGCCAACTCTTTCTCTATCCTTCACATCCTCACTTCTTACTCTCTTTGTTGAACACCAGGTGACCACTTTCAGGTCTCGAGCCGGGCCCTCCCATTAAGAAGCATGGCAGGACCACATGATTTTTGAGGAGGCATGCTGACAACATCAGATGGCACCCCACGCATGGGCTGGAGCACACCACGGTGGCCAAAGGTGGAGGTGCATATGCTGATCCAAGCATGCAGCTGCACACAACTTGGGGAAAGATTTAGGTGTCATTGCAACGACACAGACGAAAGACAACATCGACGCGTGTTTTTTTTTCAATTTTAGTCCTCTAATATTTTTTTTGCAAAAATGTACTACTCTTCGAGTTCGATAGGTTGGGTGGCGCACGATTGGGTGATTTGTCTTAGCAGGCGTACAGCAAGGCATGACTAGCAAGCGCAGCCGAGTTGCCCATGCGTGGGTGCCTCTTGTTGAGCCACCAATTCACGGTAGGACAGTAGTGGCAATGGTTGGCATTGTAGCAACACTGTTCATCTATTAAATAGCACTAAGCACAATTAATTAGTACTAATAACAATTAATTAGTACTGATAGTAATTAATTAGTGCTAATTAAAGCACTAAATTTATAGTATTTTATTTTTGTTGCTTGGTGGAGGTGGCGACGACGGCACAGGATATGCAAAAATAATAGAAGTCAACACATGTGTTTTTCCCTACGTCGTTCATCTCTGTCAACCATACAAGTGAGCATTTATTATCCGAATGAGTTAAAAATTTCACACAAGACTTTCACTTGAATTGCTTATGTGCCATAGAAATTTGACACAAGAGTTCATTCTGTATTGCACAATAAAAATCATGGACGGCAGGACATGCACTTTCGCCTATGCCATCTGCCTATTTCAACCTATACAAGCGAGCAGTTATTATCTAAATGAGCTGATAATTCCATGTTGTAATTCCACTTGCACCACTAACATGATATAGAAATTCACCACTGAAATTTAATACGTACCGTGCAAAAAAAATAATGGAACTCAACACATGTACTTTCCCTACACGGGCATTTGTTATCTAAATGAGTTAAAAATTTCACACAAGACTTTCACTAGAATCGCTAATGTGGCATAGAAATTCGCTGCTAGAATTATTCTGTACTGCGCAACAAAAATAATGGAAGTCAACACACATGCTTTTCCCTACATCGTTTGTCGCCACCAACCATACAAGCGAGCAATTGTTGTCCAAGTAAGTTGAAAATTTCACACAAGACTTTCATTTGAACCACTGACATACCATAGAAATTCACTACGGAATTCATTCTGTACTATGCAATAAATCGTAGAAAGGCATGACATGCACTTTCGCCTGCTTGCGCTGTCTGGCTATTTCAACATATACAAGCTAGTAGTTGTTATTCGAATAAGCTGATAATTCCACGTTGTAGTCCCACTTGCACCACTAACATGACATAGAATTTCGCTGCTGGAATTTAATACGTATGGCGCAACAAAAATAATGGAACTCAACACAAGCATTTTTCCCTACGCGGTTCGCCTTCGGCAACTATACAAATGAGCATTTGTTATCCGAATGATCTGAAAATTTTATACAAGACTTTCACTTATACTGCTAATGTTGCATAGAAATTCACCACTGGAATTCATTTCGCACTGCGCAATAAAAATAATAAAAGTCAACACACGCGCTTTTTTCTACGCCGTTCGTGTACGCCAACCATACAAGGTAGTATTTATTATTGGAATGACTTGCAAAATTTCACACAACACTTTCACTTGAATCGCTAACGTGCCATAGAAATTCATCGCTGGAATTCATTTTATACTGCACAATAAAAATCATAGAAAGCATGATATGCATTTTTGCCTACATTGTCTGGCTATTTCAACCTTTATAGGCGAGCAATTATGAGGGAGAGATGCGTACGCATGATAAGAGCGAGAGGAATAGAGTGTGTGATGCATCTGTAACCCACTAACTTATCCCTGGATCAAAAGACCATAGCAAGAGGAGTAAATCCTGGATTTTATCGTGCAAAAGACTTTTAATTTTAATTATCACTAATCAAATACGATTAGTAGTAATTAATTATGAGTGCAATGAATTACCATACATACTTATTAGCACTACATGATAAGTGCTAATTAAATGCGATTAGCACTAAATAAAATACTATTAATTTAGCACTTTAATTAGCACTAATCAATTATTATTAGTACTAATTAATTATGCTTAGCGCTAATTAATGGGTGAACCGTGGCACTATAGCACCAATCAGTGCGCTACATTGCTTTGCATTATGGCGGCTCGGCAGGAGGCACTCGCACTATCTTGGCTCGGCAAGAGTTGGTTGCTGCGAGCCACTTGACCTGCTGAGCTAGGGGGTGCTGTAGATGACATGTGTCGACTGCTCACCTTCCGAGCTTGGGGAGGGGTTTATTTTTAGAAAACAATATTAGAGGCCATAATTGAAAATAACGTTGCTAGGGGGTCATATGTGTGAACGATTCTCCGATCCAATCCAATGTGCTGTTGTCGTATGGCATCTTTTTTGTGCTGTTGTCATATGGCATCTTTTTTTCCCCGCTTAGTGCATGTACAATAGTCTGTTTTTAAACTTTCTATCTCACCTGAAGACAGAACTAGAGACAACATTTGTAACAGTTCATCTCTAAAATTAATTTCTTTAACTATTTATATTATTTATCACATTTCATTACTATTTTTGTTGGTTTATGTGCTAAGCTTGTCTGCTGCATATAGCACATTCTCTTTCCTCACTCTCTCTCCTCCACATAAAAATTTGCTGAGATGGTATAACTAAGAGACAACTAAAGTGGCACTATTAGGGTATCTTTTAATAGTATCATCTCAGCTGTCTCTTAACTATATTAAATGAATAAAATCCTATATAAAGGAGAGAGGAGGTAATGAGAGATAATGTATTGTCTCTTACACAAGAGACGATTTAAACTCACAAACTAACACAAAATAGTGGGAGGCAGAAAATTATGGTAAAAATAGTATAAAATAGTTAGATGAATAATTTACTATTGAAGATAGTGCTATTTTTAGATAAGGTAGAAGCCTTATGAACAATCTTAAGGGACACACTATTATACATGCCTTTATGTTTTATATCTTTTCTCAAATAAATATATGAAATAATTTCTTTGTGTCTTTTTTAAAACAGTTTATCAAATAGCTATTTTAAAACGGATTATTGACATACCGTTGATCCATATAAACGGTCACTTTGGCTAATAGTTATCCGCCAGCCATGATGCATGAGACGAAAAGAATAGTTTGCAGAACTGGAGCAGTACTGCACTGTACAAGTTACCTGACATTAATGGTGCTCCATCTAGGCAAACATGTTTTAAGGTAAACACTCTTGGCAAATACAGTACAGGCAGTGGTGAGAATTGCTACATCTGGCTTGCAACAAACTATAGTTACAGAGATCACCATCACAACGCATGGTGTCGTAGAGATCAAATTGGACCGGACTGGAGTAATAGTATTGGTAATTAATTGGGTAGCAGTAATTTGGTATTCCATATTAACAGCAACAGTCACCTACAGAGAAGGTCAAAACAAGAAACAGAACAAGAAGAACGGCGACAGAGTACGAATCCCTCGGTTCCAATCCATGTCCGCGTCCGCTTGGGGTTCTTGATTTCTTTGCTGCTGCTGATGTTATTCCTCGATGGCGCCGAGCTCGATCTTGCTGCCCTCGCCCTCCGGGATCGCCACCAGCACCGGTCGCCAGCTCCGCCGCATCAGCAGGCTCCGCAGCCCGCCGGCCCCGAACCTCCTCCCTCCCCCGCCGCCGCCGCCGTGGACACCAGGAGCCGCCCTGCTAGCACTAATGGCCCCCTCGTCATCCTCCTCCTCGCCGTCGTCGCAGCCGCATCCGCCACGGCGGCGCGCCGCCTCCGGCGACGCGACGAACAGATCCCGCAGCGTGCGGCCGCCACGGCCCACGAGCGGCTTCATTTCGTCCTCCTGCTGGCGCGCGGGCTCGGGACCGCCGCCGCCGACGCGGCGGCAGAGGAAGCGGCGCAGGCGGCCGCCACGGCGCCTGCCGGCCCCGCGGCGGCGGCGGAGGTGGTACCCGGGGCTGGAGGCGTAGTTCGGCGCGGGGCTGCGAGACGGGCTGGGCGCCCCCGCCGCGCACCGCGTCGCCAGCAGCTTGAACCGCTGCGGCAGCGTCGCCATGGCTGCCTCTCCCCTCTCCCTCCCCCTCTGTTCTGAGCCAGTGCTGTTCTAACGGGGTTCCATCCGCCAGTCGGTGATCGAGTGTGTGGGACTGAGGGCGCGGATCAACGGGGGCTGGTGCAGGAAGGTGATGATTGATGGCTCGACTGTGGAGGAGTAAAGGCACGGTCCAAAAAGGGTGGCATACGGTTCCATGGGTTGATGATTGGATGGTGTTTTTTTTGGGAACTCCATATTCCATTTTAGTGCAATTCCATCCATTAACCAATAACTAATTATTATACTTATTCTTAGGCTTCACTCTTTTTTTTGGGAACTCCATATTCCATTTTAGTGCAATTCCATCCATTAACCAATAACTAATTATTATACTTATTCTTAGGCTTCACTCAGGGCACTCCCAATGGAGTATTAATGGTAGTTTCTATCTGCTTTAATTATCGTGACAGCTAAGCAATTTGCTGAGGTGGCAATAGAATTAATGCAGAGAGATTAGAAAACGGAGAAACGGTTTCTCCCTCATGAAACCGAGTCTACTCGCGGATCAAGAACGGCAGAAACCAGTATCTGGCGTTGGGAGACTCGAGTAGTTTCTATCCCCTACCTTCGGATCCAATACTCCACCGCGCGTGCTTGTACGCGTGCCCCTCCGCGCGCCGCGTCGCCATCCTGCGCTTCGCTCGGCGCGGGCGCGGGAGCGCCGCCCCATCTCGCACGCCGCGAGCTCATCTCCGGCCGCGAGCGAGCACGGCACCAAGCCTAGCGTTTGTAGACTACGACGAGTACCTCTAGGAGCACAAGGCGAGTACCTCCGGGAGCACAAGGCGTCGCGCGCCACGCCCATGTGCGACTACGGGAGGCTTTGCTCGGGGTACCTGCCCAGATGGCACGGCGTTCACCCTGTAGGCTGGATGAGCATGCTAGAGTGGCAGCATGGTCTTCTATATGATTGTTTGCCTCATCTTATCATTCTCAGTTTTTAATACATGTTGATGTTCATTAAATATTTTTTTATAGAAACTGCTATAGGAAACTATGCATTAGAGATGTTGAGTCTAAAATTAAATATCTCTTCTTTGGAAACTACTATAGAAACTCTTCATTGGGAGTGCCCTCAATTCAGCTTTAGCTTCTGGCTTATTTTCACTATTCATAAATTTCGTCTTTTTCTGAACTTTTGGCTTTTTTGAGCTTTTTTGCCGGTTCTTTTTTCCCGTATTCGTTTGCGTTGTCCGTGTTGAGCTAGCATATTTTTTCTATTTTTAAATTTTTTAATTTAATTACACCAAATAAGCCACCTTTAGTTACAGTAAAATTTCAGCCGCTACAGTGTAATTTCAATCGTAAGTCATAGCTTTTTAGCCCAATCGAGCGGGCCTTAGAATCATAGGGTTTTTGTGATAATGTATATTCGATGGGTTTGCCTAATTTCGCCTCGTGTGAGGTAAGACTCGCGCAGTCATGGACCTAGAATGAAGTATTGGTCCTAGCACATACTCTTGCCTATGTCGTCGAGCTATTGTCGAGGCTGCTGCTCTAGTCTCCTAAATATTCACTAGCAAAAAAAAAGTCTCCCAAATATTTAGTTGTTGTGTATCTACTACAAAATGCTATGGAGTCCACCTCAAATGAAGCTATGTCACCGATCATAGAAGCCCAATCCACATTCTTGATCTAAATGATTTGACCGAGTGTCCTCTGCTCCTCTCCTCTGTCCTTTCCGTCACGCTACCATCTCAGCCCTCATCACCTTCTTTGGTTCTAGACTTCTAGCTTTTCATTTTGCAATCTATGGTAAACTAAGATCTTACTTAAAAGGGTTTATTTTGAGTGACTTTTAACTGAAAATTACTGTAACTGGCTGAAAAAATACTATAACTGACGGTAGCTTATTTGGCATAAATAAATTTAAAAATATAAAAATATAAAAAAACAGGTTAACCCGTCACAAACAGTACAAATGAATACGGGAAAAATAGAACTGACAAAACAACTCAAAAAAGGAAAAAAACAGAAAAAGACGAAATTGTTGAATAGTGAAAAATAAGCCAGAAGCCTAAACCGAAACGAGCGGGGCTAATGTTGACAAAAACCTGACGATCTCTCAGACTACTATAAGCTACGGATTTTTCATGACTGTTTTAAAGTAGTTTATCGAAATAATCTTTTCGAAGCAGTTTATTGGTTTATCGGTATCGGTTCGTTCGTATAGGTGCTAACATTAGGATCAAAAGTCATCAGCTATAGCCATAAATCATCAACAACAATAGAAAAGAATGTACCCTTAATTTTAAAATACCGCTTTTATGCTATACTCAAATGTGAAAAATGCACAAATGTTAGAGGACGTCCAATTAAGGGTCTGATTTGCGACCATCTACTGCTCCAATACCAGCAGTGATGCTTTTAAGACTTCACAGTTTAGTTTTTCCGGAGAGCGTGGAAGCAACTTGAAGCATCCAATTTTATACACATCTACCTAGATCATGAATCAGACCAGCGTGACCTAATACTCTTCTTGTACGTTTCGCCAGGACACAAGACGAGTTCTGCTGCATGCATGCTAGCATCCAAACACAGATCTCATGGCGTTGGAACTACTCATCATGTAAGGCCCTAAAACTAAAAAAGCTGGTATCAAAAGAAACAAAAGAAAAAGACCATTCCATGGGAAAAGGGAGAAGCTGGTCAGGGGGTCCAATGGCAATAGCTAGGGTTGGAGAACAGGAGGGAACCATGTGGTGTGTGGTTGCCTTGCCTACAGGGTTCGAGAGTGACTAAGCTAATTAAGTAGCCAGTGAGAGGGGCACGTGGTTGGGGCATCTATTCTGTCTCCTCATCTCGACCAGCTTTTGTTAAAGGCAAGCATGCATGCATCATGCATCAGGAGAGATGGTCTTTTGTTGAATTATGGGTTTGTTCTTTTTCAATTTCTAGCTCCCATTTTTGATTTGTTTATAGTAACTAGCTTTTAAATGGAGTGTCTTTTTAAGATAAGATCTACTAGTTAATTGTAGTATATACTGTACCGACTTCGTTTATATCATCAAAAACCGTATGTGAGTTTCAATTACTCTATAATCTTTCACACAAACAGTCAAAAGTTATAAGCTGCCGCCAAAAGTCATAAGCCGTAGCAAAAAAAAAAAAGAACAGGCTGCAAGCCAGACATGCTCTATGACGTGCAAAAGCTTCGGGAATACTTGTGTGATTGACCTAGGTAGATTTCGTTTTAGGTTTGTGTTCACTGAACATGGAAATAGCTAACGCAATAAAATTTTTATATGTTTGCCTATATAAATTGGCCTTAATTAGAAGCATATGGCAAACGAGTAATTTAGCATTTGCTTAGTAGTTAGTGCGAGGCTACTTATATCTCAGTATCTAGTAAGGGCATTCGAAGGAAAATTTTATGTCGAGTCTACACACGAGTCTTCTTAGGAGAAATGAGGAACATCCCTAACACAAAAACCACAAGGATTTGTACTCCAGAACTTATTTGCTAAAACAACAAGCACATAGCCATGTTTCAAAATGTTATTTCTGATCGTCGTAGATGGACTACACAGCAGAAAAAGGAATATACAATTTCAAGAAAGAAATTGTGGATGTATAGCAGTACATTTATCGTGTAAACTAAACATAAAATCTTCTTTCTTTTTTTTTAAAGAAAACGGAGGTCATTGGATTTTCCCCCCATAAAGCTCACCCTTGCTTCTTGGCTCTGCTCAATAGAGCTTTTTTTTGAGTGGTTTATAACTGAAAAGCACTGTAGCTGATTGAAAAAACACTATAGCTGACGGAGGCTTATTTAACATAATTAAATTTAAAAAAAATTAAAAATAGAAAAAAGAACCAGCCAAAAAGCTCAAAAAAACTAAAAGTATAAAAAAAACGAAATTTATGAATAGATAAGTCAGAAGTCAAAAACTCAAACCAAAACGAACGGACGAAGGAGGTCCTGATATTAATTTGCCTGCATGTGGGTGGACCGATCCATCGGCGCTTTCCAGCAAGCTAAGCAAACAAATTAACACCTGCTGGGGCTCATATAAATGCGCACAGTCACAGACAACGACACAGTGCTATGAAAATAGACTACTGCGTACGTTGCTGAATGTGACGGCCATACTAACTTTTCTTCGCACTGTGTTAACAAACAGATTAAGTGATCATGTCCCGTGTTTATTTTTCGAGGAATCTTGTCCATGTTGAAATAACTGCCATAAAAATCGGCATAATGGTCAATGGTTTATATATAAAACTAACAACTCCAACCTAAACCCAACTTGTTGACAGACTAAGATAAATATATGGCCCTAATCCAACGTTGACACTGTCAACTATGCGACACATTGATATGCACTTTTCGGATATGAGATCTTTGAGGTGACTTGGCGTCCCGAATGTCAACTCATGTCATTTTACATCCTAGTAGAGTGCCCATGTGTTGTAAAGCAACTCTAATAAATGATATCATAAATTCTTAACTCTAAAATAAAATAATTTGAAATTTCTATGTACATGAGTTTTCTAAAGTAAACTAAATGATATCATAAACTTTAAAATAAAATAAATGATATCATGTACGTTGAGACATGTTGTGATCGGTCTCACAGTGCGCCTCCTGCTCGCTGGCCATGCCCGATCGAGCTCTGTCCTGTTCACATCGCGGCTCGACCGCCCCGCCTAGCCTGGATGGCGCCCAGGTTCCACTATTATAGAAAGTCATAATAGATAATTTTAAAATATTATTATAGACAGTTTTGTGAGCTATTTGAGTTTATAGGTTAGTAATGACATGAGGTTATCATAAACGGCTTTCGAATCATTTGTGATGCAAACTATCACAGACGATTCCAACAACAAATCATCTGTGATAGTTGATTATCACAGATAATTTTTAGTAGAAACCGTCTGTGATATCTGATGTATCATAAATGGTTTCAACTACAAGCTATTTATGATATTTAACTATCACAGACTATTTGTAGTTAAAATCTATGATACATCAGATATCATAAACGATTTCTACTAAAAACCATCTATGATAATCAACCATCATAGACGGTATGAGTTATAACTATCTATGATATTCTTTTCTATCCTAAATTTATTTCTGTTTGTTGGCTAGTCTTAGGAAATGCTAGCCATGCCCTCTGAAATAAGCAGATTAATACAGTATACATCAATTCACATTCATTCATTCATTTAAGAAATAAGAACATCTATTTCACAAATAAATTAACTGAAATAAAATAAATTATCCATCTATGAACAAATACACACACGTACAATTAAGCTCAATCTTATCCCAATCAAATTCATTCTATATTATAGAACTCCCCATCTTCTTTTATAACTTTAGAGATCAAGAAGTACGCACTCTCTTCTCTAATTTGTTTGAGGTCGGCCTGTTCCAACGGAGTTGTATCGATGGACGCAACCTGTCGGTAGGAAGATCAATATCGTGCATAAATATATAAATTGATAAATATGAAATAATTATTGCAAGATTGATAAACCTGAGGATCATTGGTCTTCGTGGAATTGAGTAGTCGCATGTTGTGGTAAACATAGAATCCATAGGCATTGCCTGGCGGCTGCTGGTGGTATTGTAAAAATAGAATTTGTTAGTTTGAGAGAGACATTACTACGAAATGTTATATAGGATTAATGTGTACTAGTGAATACAGGAAAATCTAGATCGTGATGCAGGGCATTGATCCCTCTCTTGGATTTTCGAACCTCTGCAATGTACATGATGAACAACCTACGTGATTCCAAAAAGATAGCCTTAGTCATTGAGAAGGAAGGAAAGATTACAATAGAATTATCTATGGAGAAAATATGTTTACCTGCCGATTACTTGTTGGGAATTTGGTGTTTCTGCCCCTGTTCTCGACTGCAAATGTGATTTTACCCCTACTTTTTTAACTTTGTGATTTTGCCCTCGCGATTTTGAAATGAAGACTCCGTTTACCCCTGTTTTGTGACACCGTTAAGACTAGAGGATTAAATGGTAAAAAAGAAAAGAAAACAAAAGATGTCCACGTGAAAAGACAAGAATACCCTTACCTTATCCTTTCTACTGGAGCTCCCACCCACGCATCCCTCGGTTTGCCAGGCAGGCTCCCAGGCGCGGCGCTCCCAGTCTAGGGTTTGCCTGCGGGCTCCCAAGCGCGGCGCGGGCGGCCTCCAAGGGCGCAGCGGCCCCAGTGCGCGCGAGGCCTCCCGGCGCGCGGCGGCCCCAAGAGCGGCTTGCGGCGGCCCCAGGCGCGGCTTGCGGCCGGCCCCCAGATTTGTTAACCTGTATATTCCCTGCTGTGATTTGTAGGCCAAATCACAGAGAATTGAAACTTGTTGTTAGAGTTTGATCGTTTTTTAGCTTGCCAGATGGTGGTTCAAAGTCGTGGTGGCAACGTAGAACTTTGCCAACCAAGGTTTTTGACACGCATAGCTTTGGGTTGCTGTAGCTAGTTGATTTCATTGCTGAGCATTGCTTTTGGGGTTCTAAACAATTCATAACTTTGTGGCGTGATTTGAAGAGTGAATATGTGGAGATAAAATCTAATGAAAATCTGTTAGAGTGGTTTCTAATCAATGTAGTATGCATCAATGCTCAGATAAATGATTTTGAGGGGCCACTGCAATTTTCACCAACAAAGCGAAGGTTTCACCCTACTGTGAGGAGTAGTGTACTCCTAATTGAGGGAGGTACCAGTGAGAGAGACACAAATGAGAGAGCCACAATGAGAGACAAATGAGAGCCACCACTGAGACAACCACAAATGAAATAGCCACAGCCATATCTAAAAAGAAGAGAGTCACCACAAAAAAAAAAGAGAGCCACAACCCAGAAAGGTTCTTTTGAAGATGAAGTGTACTCCGATACGGATTCACTTACGGCACTAAGTGATAGCAGCTATGACACTGATTTGGCTGCATCATCTGACTCTGATGATGATTGCTCTGACCCTGAGTTTAATCCTGATGGTGAAATTGTTGATGAGGATGATCAGTATGATATTCCCATATTTTCATATGATGCTGATGATCCATGTATTGATGTAAATGTGGTGTTCCCAGATATGGATTAGTGCAAGTCAGCAGTCACACATCATGCTATCTTGCATGATCATGCTTTCCATATTGTGAAAAAAGACAAGACAAGATTTAGGGCCATATGCAAGAGAGCTGAACAAGGTTGCAAGTGGACCTTTTTTTGCATCTACAAGCAAGAAATATGTTGGATGCAAGGTATATGACGACTCTTGAGTTCATTGATGACATAATGTATTCATAGAATATTGATGGTTTCTTTTTGCACATTTTTGTGTTGCAGGTTAAGACAAGTGGACCAAAGCATACACTGTGGTTCATTCAACAAGTGTGGTGAGACAATGACCTCTAATAAATGGGTGGTGTGAGTGATTGACTTGTTGCGGAAGACCACGAAATGGGATCGGTGAGTTGAGGACAAAGCGAAGAAGAAATACTCGGTGGATGTTCCATATGACAGAGTTGCTAGAGGGAAGTTGAGAGCACTAGACATGATATATGGGAAGTGGGATGATAGTTATGATTTGTTGCCTACTTATCAAGCTGAGCTTATGAGATCAGTACCTGGTAGTGTTGTCGAGCTAGAGACTGAAGAGCACAATGGTGATGTGTGTTTTATGAGGTTCTTTGTTGCTCTTAAACCATGCATCGATGGCTTTTTACAAGGGTGCAGACCATATATTGCCATGGATGCAACACACTTGACAGGAAGGTCGAGAGGTCAGTTGGCATCAGCTGTTACAGTAGATGGTCATAATTGGTTGTTCCCAGTGGCATATGGAGTGATTGAGATTGAGTCTAAGGAAAGTTGGACTTGGTTTGTCAATAATGTCAAGAAGGCTATTGGTACACCTCCAGGTATATACATTTCTAACTCTATTTTCCAATTTTCTAATATTTTCTGACATAGAGCAAAATGTTCATGTAGGCTTGGTCATTAGTACAGATGCAGGCAAAGGAATAGAAGTGGCTGTAGATGATGTGTATCCGGGAGTGGAACACAGAGAATGTATGAGGCACTTGTGGAAGAACATGAAGAAAAGTTTCAGTGGTACTCTTTATGGCAAGAATATGTGGTGTGCTGCCAAGAGCTTCACAATTTCCAACTTCAACTACTTCATGGGGAAAATAGAGGAGAAGGATCCTAAGGCCATTGAATGGTTGGATGAGAATCATCCATATGTGTGGAGTAGAAGCAAATTCAGTGAAGACTGCAAGGTAGATTATATCAATAACAACCTCTCTGAATGTTTCAATAGTTGGGTGTCAAAATCAAAGGACTTTCAGATTGTTGAAATGCTTGACAAGATACGACAAATGATTATTGAGAAGTTTGTTGTGAGGTCCAAGATTGGTAGTAATATATCAGGAATAATAATCCCAGCTATTACTAATGATTTGAATGCTAAAAGCAAGAGTATCAAAGACCATGAGATTATAATATGTGGAGTGCAGGAAAGCTGAAGTCTTGTGAATAGATTCAGGCATGCAGTCAACTTGGAGCAAAAGACTTGTATTTGTAGAGCTTGGCAAGTGACTGGAAAACCTTGCAGCCATGTTTTGGCTTTCATTGCAAAGATTAGTAGGGAGGTACAGATGGATGACTTTGTCCATGAGTACTTCTCTGTTGATAGGTTAAGGAAGGCGTATGCATGCAAATTCAATCCAATGACATCCAAAGATCAGTAGCCTCATGTTGATTTAAGCTACAAAATCAAGAAGCCCAAATTGAGAAGGAAACATGGGAGACCAAGAAAATCTAGGATCAAACCATATGATGAAGTTGGCACTAGTAAGAAAAGGAAGGTATGTCCTGAGTGCAATGAATTAGGCCATACAGCTAAAAATTGCCAAGGAGGTCCTGCAGCTAGTCAAAAGAAGAGGCTCTCAACACCACAAGATGGATCTGCACACGGAAGTAATGACCCAATGTAAGCCATGCATGTATTACTATTTTTTACCTCATTTACTAATCGGTAGTTGTAGTAACACATTCTTTTCTCACGCATACAGTGCAACTGCAAGTGCTAGTGCTAGTGCTAGTGCAACTGGAAGGGGAAGTGGAAGGGGACGGGGTAGGGGAAGGGGAAGGGAGTCACAAGAGGACATTAATGAGGCAATGTAAGTCATGCTTCCCTTGCTGTCCATTCCTATTTTTTTTTCAAAATTAATCATTTCTAACTTTACTAACATGTTTTCTTCTCTCCATGTGTAGGGGAAGTGGTTGTGGTACAGCAAGGGGAAGAGGAAGAGGGTCAGGAAGGGGAGGAGGCTCAGGAGACGACAACAATGAGACAATGTAATTCATGAACACATTGCTGTCCACTACAATTTTTTTTGGAAATTATAGCATTTCTAAATGTACTAACTTGTTTTCACTCTCTCCATATGACGTGGAAGTGGTGCTGCTACAGGAAGGGGAAGGGGAAGAGGTTCAGGAAGGGGAATGAGAGGAGGAGGAACTGCTGGGAGACTTGCTAGTTTGTTAGGTCTTAATGGTTGAATGTGATGTTTGCCAATAGAGATCTAAAACCCAATGCTAGTTGCTACTTTTGTTTGACATGTCATGCGGACCTATATGTTGCCATGTCATATGGATATGTTGGTATGTCATCTAGACATTAATGTGACATGTACATGTATGGCATGATATCTCTTGGTTATTCCTTATTCTCTTTAATGTTTACATGCAAGTTGTGTGATAAAAAATTGTGTTTCTCTGAATTTTGGCATAAATGCTGTCCAAATTTTGCAAATTTTGACAAATTTTGTCCAGATTTATATTAATAAAATGAATGCATAAATTTGTGTCTAATTCTGTTGACAACACCCCTACCAAATATGTCAAAACTTCAATTTCAAAATAGGGGTAAAATCACAAAGTTCTCTAAACAGGGGTAAAATCACATGGGCAAACTTGTCTATTCGTGCAAAAGTTAACACCGTTAACTGGCTTTAACGGAATAGGGGCATACTCTCCCTTCAGTTCAAAAACAGGGTAAAATCACAAAGTTTAAAAAATAAGGGCAAAATCACCATTTCGCTTGAAAACGAGGGCATGAACGCTTAAGCCCTTTACTTGTTAGACAACTTTGTAGTTGGTTTTGCTCTTCCTTAGGGAATCAAGGTATATTACCATGTTCCATTTTGGTATAATTACAATTAGAATATAGTATAACCTACACAGGTATGTCATCAAGGTCATTAAACCTAAGTTGTGTTGCTTATAAAATACAAATCAACAAGTATAGCCATTAGTGTAGCACATACTCTTAGTTATAGGGCATAAGTATGAGTTCGTTGTTGCGGTAAGCCACCAATGCCTTCATCATGTAATTCTTGATGAAGGATACATCCTCCTTGATGATATCCATAGAGACCAACCATGGGTCAAGAAAACCAATTGGTGTTTTCGTTAATCTGGCTTCAGTCACCATGTATATATATATATATATACATATATACAAAATCCATGAGTTATATATGACATTCATCGGTATTACATAAACATAGACCGTGATTGTACACACTTACAGTGTCCAACATCGAATGAGTGAGGCATCGAGGGCGTCGAGTTTGAAGAGAAAAAATAAGTCCTCGAAGGTCACTGTGAAGACACAGTCGTGAATATCATGCTGAAGATGATGCGGCTTGAACTTGGTGATGACACCTGAGCATTGTTGTCCTTCCGGCTTGTTGGCATGTTGAAGAGACCCGAATATGCAAATCCAGACTCTCCTGTGTATTCTGCACTAGTCTAGGATCACGCTAGTGCACACAGTATAAACAAAGATGAAATATCGAACATATCACGATTCACTAAGAAAAGAGTCAAATATTATTAATAATTATCAGAGTGTGACCTTAAGACCAAGCTTACAATTAATCGCTTAAGACTTAAAGAAACTAGCAGCGGAAAACAAAAATAAGCGTAGTAGCCATTCGACATGCCCATAGGCAATCGACTAGGGAGCGAAGTCCTAATCCGTGAAGTCGTCGAAGTATCCTTCTTCAAGTAGCTCCTGCTGATCTGGTCCTTCTTCCTCAACTGAGCAAATATGGATAAAGCCGTGAATACTTAGAGTACTCAGCAAGTCGTTTGTAACAAAAATGCAATATAGTATGCAAGGCTTACCAAAGGATGACTGAAAGGTTAATTTTGCAGAAAGCAACAGTTTTAATGTAAATACAATTAATAGATGGAAAAGTGAATTTTGAAAATGATAATAAATAAGTAATCAAAGGAATTAAGACAAACCACAAGTAAACTGACCCTTCACTCTAATGAATCACCCGTGATCCAAGATTCACGTAATGAACCACCAGTGAACTACCCATTCACTTCCCAACTTAACCCAGCTAGATTTTTTATGAAAACTCTACCTCTCGTGTGAAATCACTGAGCATTGTCCATGACCGAGGACACGGCTATTCGAATAGTTTTACACTCTGCAAAGGTTGTACAACTTTACCCACACGATGTGATCATCTTGTAATGTCACCGGTATAACATGCTTCCTTTGGCATGCCGACCAAGAAGATCACAACAAGGTCTTTATAATGCTCAATCCCAACCCGAATCTACCCGCTAGGGTTTCACCTCACACCCCCTTGTGCCTCATGGAAATCAGCGACCATGTTCATCCCAATGGCGGAATCGAAATTGAAATTTCACAAATTAGTTGGCCAAGTCTATCTCATACTAGACATGTAGCTGCACGGTAAGGCTCAGATTAATGGCGCATAAAGTTAAGTCCTTAAGTATTACCCAGACAAAACATTCACATCCCAATGTGTCAACAACGCCCCCTTTACTGCACGATCATTCGCCTAGGTGAAAACCAATTTTGTTTAACCAACACCAATGACACCTCCCATGTCATGGTACCCAAATTTTATAACGGTGGCTGACCACCACATTCCAATATATCGTTAAGTCAAAATTAATTAATTGATCACATGTGATGATAACCCAACGTACTAGTAATAAGCATGGCTAAGCAAATTAAACGTACAACCCATGTGACAACTAATATTGCATCACTAAATAATTACTTATCCTATGGTGACAATAGAATCATGGCACTCAAATTATCAAGGATGAATTAATCAAGTTGGACAATAGCTACCAATATAAGGTTTGTATAAAAATAGCAATGCATGATAATTTAAAACAAATTAATACATAATAGATTTAAAAACTAGGTTCAACATGATTAAAGAACATGACTTTCCTTGGCCTTACTCAGTTAGGAATTCTTGATCTTCAAATCTTGCTTCACATCCTTTGAACGCGTGATCTAACGAGAGAGAAAACGAAATGAAACACAAAATAAATTCAAATAAACTGCAAAAATTTCAAAACCAAAACCAAAAGATAGAGCTCAATTTTATATGAATTCAGAAAAAAGAATCGGGCCAATCGGAGTCCGGACAAGGGAGAACGGGCTCTTGAAAAATCTAATATAAAAAAGGCTGAAAAGTGGAAAAGGTATTGTGCTGTAGACTTGTCTCACGAAAAAGCAAGTCAACGGTGAACCCGGTGCATGAAATAGTGCAAGTGACTAGGCTGATGACATGCGGCTTGGGCTGATGTGTCATGATACGTGGCCGACAGGTGGTAGGGTAGGGCTGACGTGGCAAGGTGACGTGGCGAGCTGATGTGTCATGATGACGTGGCATCGGATTGGCTCGGTTGGTTGATGTGGCGCAGACGTGGCATGACACGGGTGTACCAGGGCTAAGGTGGCAGCTGACTGGGCTTGCTGACTCAGCTCAACAGTTCACGGGTCTACGGGATTGTAGACCTAACCGGTGGGCCCCAAGCATCAGTCGCACATCTCACGGTGGATGCAGTCTACGGGGGAGACGAACCGGCGCGGCGTGGTCTATTGTCAGCACTGACGCGCGTGGGTGCGGCGTGCGAGGCGTCAGCAGAGGAACCTTGGGCGATGGCGCGAGGACCGAGGGTGGCGCACGGCGAGCGAGGCGAAGGGTTGGCAGGGCGGCTGATTGACGGTGGTGGGACGGTGGCGGCTGGCCGGGTGGGAGAGAGGCGGTAGCTTGAATGGCAGCAACTCACCGGTGACTTGGGACGGCGGCGCAAGACGACCGATGATGGGACGGGGCAGCTGACCAATGGCGGGGCTCGGAAGGCGAGGCAGCGGCTCGGGAGATGCGGAAAACGAGGGGGCGGGGCTCGGCTTTACACCCGGACACCGAGGCATCCAGATCGGACATGGGACGAAGTTCTAGACAGCGACGGCATGGTCATCGGAGCGAACACGGCGCACGACAGCGAGAGATCGAAGTGGAGACGGAAATGAACAGTACGACCACCATCCGATGAACAACACGTGTTCCCACAGGGGATCAGACAGCTGCGACGAGACGGCACAGATGCATAGTGCACGCCCTCCTAGATGGCTGACGTGTGGCACAACAGGCGGCTGGGAAGGGTGCAGGTGGTGTCCATCGGATGAATCACACGGGTGCTCGATTGGTGACATGCGGCGCACAGCGAGCGGGTCAAGGCAGGCGTGGTCTGGGCTGAGGTAGGCTGGGCTGCGGAGCGGCATGGGTCGGGGCGGCTGGACTGGGCTTCAGCCCAGTTGGGTTTTAGGGTTTTAGAAAATTCATTTTCTTTTTCCAGAATTCAAATAAATCCTTTTAAGCTCTAGAAAATAGCAAATAAACCAGGAAAAAATCCAAGAAAATTCCTTGAGACTCAAGGAACCCAAATAAAATACTTTTGATAATTGTTAATGTTTAATTTAGTCCTATTAAATCCTTTTAATTACTTAAAATTTTAATTAAATTTTAATTAATTCTAGAAAAATTCAAATAGTGAATTTTATTTTAAAAGCTTCAAAAAGGCTATGAAAATCAGGATGTTACACATGTTCCATGTAGTATGCATACAATCATTGGCAAGCCAGTCCTTGGTTAGGAGGTGCTCTATCGGGAGAACCAACAGCTCACCTAGCACGAATTTCTGGGCCAACGGCAAGTAAGGGATACCATCATCGGTCTTCTCCAAGTTGCCCTTCACGATAGTTGACCGGGCATGAGATGTAGATGCACCGCACCCTTGCCGCATCGGTGTAGGTGGCTCTGGTGTGAATAGCCCCTATGGACTTGGCACTAGTGCATATATCCCCTGTGGACTTAGCACCGGTGCAGATAGCCCCTATGGACTTGGCACCAGTGCAGATAGCTGTTGTGGATTTGGCACCGGTGCAGATAGGTCTTGTGGATTTGGCATCGGTGCAGGAGGACTTGGCATCAGTGCAGATAGGTATCGTGGACTTGGCACTAGTGCAGGAGTCTCTAGGCAGATGTCACTCTTGGACCACTAGATGAATGTTCCAATGGCTTGCCCTAGAGTCACGACAATGTCATTTGGGGGCATCTACAGTGGGACGATGAAAGTATCTAGGCCCCTAAAATTGGTTTTGGTAATTAATGAATTTATGTGAATATGGGAGTGACATGTTTATTAAGTGTTTAAAAGGCTAAGTCCCTAAAATGACGATATGATGCATGCTAAGGATCAACTTGAAGATCAAAGTGACTCAAAGTAAAGGTATATGTAGACTAGGATCCTTTTTTTATTATTTTTACCAATCTTAGGAGAAAGGATAGAAGACCGAATTATAAGCTAAATGTCATACCATAAAGAGGTATCATGGCTAGTAGCTTGATAGTATATTCTTGTGCCATTTGGATCAATTTAGGATCATGCATTCATTGAAAATTAAAGTTTGATAGCCACATCTGTGCTCTGTTTGAAAAAAATGGAAGTACTGGAGATTCAACTATAGAATTACCGAGCGGTAGTACCGCAGCCTCAAACAGTACTTCCAGCATTGGAAGCTCCGAAAAGCCAAGCGGAACCTTTTTTTTTCTAGAGAGCACCCTCGGAGTCAATCGGGGCTTTGTCCGTACAACCGGAAGTACCGGTATGAAAACCGCGGTACTTCCAATTCCTGAAGCTCCAGCTAATCCGAGCGGAGCCTTTTTTTTCCAGAGAGTACCCTCGAGATGATTTTGAGTCCATGACAAACGGAAATACCGGAGTTTCAATGGCGGAACTACCATAGAGCGGTAGTACCGCAGTCTTAAATGGTACTTCCGAAGCACGGAAGCTCCAAATAAACCAAACAGAACCTTTTTTTCTTCTAGAGAGCACCAACTCTCGGCGTTGGATCAAATGGAAGAACCGCGCTGACTTCCTGGAACTACCAGTTAACGGAACTACCAGATTTTTAACGACAGTAGTTCCGCACCAGCTTCCAACGACTAGCTCAGAAGCTCTAACATAGCCGTTACTATTGCATCAGAATAGGTGCGGAAGTACCGGCCATTGGCCTGTGATACTTTCGCTCGCCCTGAATTTTTTGGAATTGCCGTGTAATGACTAGTTTTGGTTGGTGAGGGTATAAATACCCATCCACTTGCTCAAGGACAGTAAGAATAGACCAAATTGAATATCTTTGAGCATAGAGCATTTACTCCACACCTCTTTTTCTCATTGTACATTCTTTGAGGTGCTTGAGCCAAACAAGTGCATTTCATCTTTAGATTGATCGTTTGGCACTTGATTGTCATCAAGCAAAGCTTGTGATCTTTTACTCTTGGTGTTTGCCAGCACCTGGACGACTTGGTGGAGTTTGCTCGGTGACTTCTTCAAGAAAGTTGTGAAGAAGCCTGGCATCGACTTGTGAGTGGTTTGGTGTCCACCATCTTCGGAGTGAAAAATGGACAACCAGTAGTGGATTGAGGAGCCGAGGCTTAATTTGTGGAGCTGGGCTTTCCTCAACGTGGACTAAGAGAAATCGGCAAGTTTTCGATCACTACGGTAAAAATATCCTATGTTCATTGGTTACCTCTTATCTCTTTTTTCAGATCTTGTATATTTAGTATATTGTGATTATTTACTTGTGCTAGAGTTTCTTGTAGAGATTTATACTTGTAGTGCCATAAACTTACTAGAATTGTGTATGTTACAATTACTTTAAATTTCTGCCATATTAAAATTGTAGAAATTAATTAGAAGGCAAGAAAATTTTAAAACCTCCTATTCACCACCCTAATCGGTTATCCTTGATCCTACAAGTGGTATCAGAGCTTGGTATTTCATTTATTAGGCTTAACCGTTTAGAGAGAAAGGATGGCTAGCGAGGGGATTGCTATAGGAAAGACACCTTTCTTTGATGGTTCAAATTACTCTTATTGGAATATTATAATGTCCATATATCTCAAGGCCATGAGTCCAAACATTTAGAAAATCATAAATGAGGGTTATGTCATGCCTCTTGATCTTCTACATCTCACGGAATAAGATGGGTGTAACTCTCATTTAGATGCCCGAGCCATGAATGCACTATTTGGAGCTTTAAACACATACGAGTTTAATAGGGTGAGCAAGTTAGAAACTGCTCACGCTATTTGGACAACCCTATCGGAAATTTATGAAGGGACATCCATGGTTAAAGAAGCCAAATTGCATAGGCTTTGGATTAAATGTGAGACTTTTACAATGTTGCCTCATGAGGATATAAATGAAATGTATTGACGACTCAACAACGTTGTACATGAACTCAAGGGCCTTGGTACTAATCTAACTGATGTTGATGTTGTATGGAAAATGCTTAGGACCTTGCCAAAAAAATGAAATATTGGTGACTCTCTTTCTCAACTCACCCGAGTTGATAAGAATGACGCTAACGTAACTCTTGGGCAACCTCATCACAAATGAGTTGTACAAGAAAGACAAGGAGAAGCTCTTGGAGCAATCCTCCTTAAAGGGCAAGAAGATCACCGCTTTTAAGGCTAAAGCGGTGACACGCGAGGAGTTAGAAGATAATGAGGAGGACTCCTATGAGGAGTTGGCTCTTCTAGTAAGAAGGATGAACAAGTTCATGAAAAGACGCTCAAACAGAAGCACTAATCATGAGAAAGCAAAGAACGACACTCCTAAACCACCAACAAATGCTATAGCAATATTCGTTGCTATGAGTGTGATGAGAATGGGCATATTGCCTCTCAATGCCCTACAAAGAAGGATGACAAGGAGAAGTCATCCAAGAAGAAGAACTTCAACGACAAAAAGAAGCTTTTCAAAAGGCTTCAAAAAAATGGTAAGAATGAAGCCCACATTGGAGAATTGGATTCCGATGAGGAGTACCCCGACTCTAATTCAAGTGAGAATGAGTCTCCCAAGAAAAAGAGACTTGTCAGTATTGCCATAAAGGAGGCTCCATCACTTTTCTCATCTTTAACATGCCTCATGGCAAAAGGAAAAAAGGTAAAAAAAAAACTCTTGATGATAATGAACCCTCCTATGATGAGCTCATGGATATGCTAGTTGAATTAAATAAATTTCCTGGAAAAGAAAATTAAAAAATTTAAGGTCCTAAAGAGAGAGTATATCTCTCTTAAAGAATCTTTTGAGGAGCTAAAGGAAACTCATGATTTGCTTGTCTAAGAAAACTCAAGCAAATCTTGCACTAGCATCAGCGTTTCTTGTGATATTCTAAATGAAATGTCTAGTGTAAAAATTTGTAAAGCTAGCATATCTACTTCTTACGATGACTTGCTTGCTATACAATGTTCTTCAAATATTGATTCTAAAATTGCAATAGCTATGTCATATGATGATGAACTTGTTAATGAGAATAAAAACCTAAAGAAACAAGTGACAAAGTTAAACAAAAGTTTGAAAAGATGCTTCAAGGGTAAGGCAACCCTTGACAAGTTGTTGAGTGAGCAAAGGTGCTCATTCAATAAGGAAGGTCTTGGGTACATGCCCAAGAAAGGCCAAAAACCGACAAACAAACCCATAAGATTTGTAAGGCAAGATGGTAGGTATTGTCAAAAATATCGGGAATTGGGACATGTTCAACAAAATTGTCCTATGGGTAAGACTAAATCTATTGGTTTATATGATTCATGTTACATCCTTAAAAAAAATCTAAGAATGATAGTGTTATTGCTAAATTTATTAGCACTTTGATTTTAGGTGCTAAAAAGAATGCAATTTGGATGTCCAAAACCTTGGTTACTAACCTCTAAGGACCCAAACAAATTTGGATACCTAACATAACTTGATTTCTTTTTGTAGATGAATTACAAGACCGGTGGACTGCATTGGTGCTTGATAGTGGATGCACTCAACACATGACCGAAGATCAAAAAATGTTTACCACATTCGAAAGTGGGAGCAATGAAAGAATTACATTTGGGGACATTAGTAAAGGAAAGGTACTTCGATTGGGTAAAATTGCTATCTCTAATGACCTCACCATTTCAAATGTATTTCTAGTAGAAACATTAAATTTTAATTTGTTATCGGTCGCTCAATTATGTGATTTACGCTTAATTTGCTTCTTTACTAAAGAAGAAGTAACCATTTCAAAAGAAAACGGAAGTGAACTTATTTTCAAAGGTTTTATATTTGGAAATATTTATTTAGTTGATTTTTCTTCTAGTGATTCATGCTTAAATACTTGTTTAATGGCAAAACCTCTTTGGGTTGGTTGTGGCATAGATGGTTAGGTTATGTGGGTATGATTCAACTCAAAAAACTTTTCAAACATGACTTAATTGTTTGCTTAAAATATATGAAGTTTGAGAAAAAAATAGATTATGTAGCGCTTGCCAAGCTAGGAAGCAAATTACAAATTTTCATCCTTCTAAAAGTATCATCTCAACTTCTAACCCATTAGAGCTCTTACATATGGATTTGTTTGGGCCAACAACCTATAAGAGCATCAGGGGCAATAGTGATTACTCAAGATATACATGGGTATTCTTCTTAAATGACAAGAGCGAAGCCTCCAACACTTTCAAAAGTTTTCAAAAAGGGCCCAAAATGAATTTGATTTTAAAATAAAGAAAATTAAAAGTTACAATGGTTCCGAGTTCAAAAATACTAAAATTGAAGATTTTTGTGATGAACTTGGAATAAAGCATGAGTTTTCCACCACCTACACTTCCAAGCAAAATGGAGTTGTAGAAATAAAAAAATCGAACATTAATTGAAATGATTAGGACAATGCTTGACGAATATAATACTTCCGATAAGTTTTGGGAGGAAGCTATTAACACCGCTTGTCATGCCATAAATCGCCTTTATTTACATTGCCTTGTGAAAAAAATTCTTGTGAGCTTCTCATTGGAAGACAACCGAACATATCCTACTTTAGAGTATTTGGTTGCTAATGCTATGTCTCGAGAAAGAGTGTTCGATTATCAAAATTTTAAAGTTGATGTGATGAAATTTTTTTGCTTGGTTACTCTTCAAATAGTAAAGCTTATATGGTATTCAACAAAAATTCTAGTTTAGTTGAAGAATCTTGTAATGTTCAATTTGATGAAACTAACGGCTATTAAGAAGAGCAAGATAACTTGGATGATGTAGGTAATGAAGGACTAAGGCGAGCAATGAAGAACATGCAAATTGGAGACATCAAGCCAAAGAATGAACAAGTTGAAGCCTCCGCTTCCTCCATAACAAACAATATACAAGTTACGATGATGAAGCAAAGGAACAACAACCTCTACCTCTAAAGATCCACAACACAATCGGAAAAGACCATCCAATAGATCAAATATTGCGTGACGTGAGTAAGGGTATTCAAACTAGATCTAGAGTAATTTCATTTTATGAATATTACTCTTTTGCGTCTTCTCTAGAGCCAAAATTTGTAGATGAAGTACTTGATGATCCGGATTGGGTAAATGTAATGCATGAAGAACTAAACATTTTTCTCAAAACAATGTTTGCACTTTAGTGGAAAGGCCTAAGGAGTACAATGTACTTGGTACAAAATAGGTCTTCCACAACAAGCAAGATGAGAATGCCAACTGAACTTTAAAACATGTTAATAAATGGTAACATGGGTTATCACTAGAATCAGGAAAATATATTTCTAAAATGGTGGAGACTCGAGCGAGTGGTTGGTTAGAGACCGGTGCAGTGATTGCACATTGGATTGGCCGTGCAGGGATTACACGTGTCATATTTGGATTGGTCGTGCAGAGATTACACATGTCATTTTTGAATAGGTCGTGCGGCGATTGAATGTGTCCTTTCTTAAATAACTATGTGGGGATTGCATGAGTTCTAGGTTGTGGTTGGTCTCGCATAAGTCATTTAAGGACCAAATTCTTGTGCTCATCTTTTCCACACACAAATCATGCAACCATAAGTCTAATTGTGAGATAGACCTAGCCTACTAATTTGCTTAGCTCTGGTGTGAATCTTGGCTTTTAGATTGATATGTGGATTTCTTGATTTCTAATGTGATTGGTGGGAGTGGCCCGTAACAGTCACTACCCTTATGGATTTCGTAAACTGAAGGGCCGTAGAATCCCTAATAACTAGATCCCATATTGAAAATATAGCCTATGAAGGGAATGTTCTAGGGGTGAGGCATAACTTGGGATGGGAAAGTGACTATCGCTAGTGTTGAGGATTCACTCTAGAGTGGGAGGAAGCATCGAAGCTAAGCATTGTAAAAGCCTTGTTATGATTTTTTTAGTTGCATGCCTACGGAAACGTGTAGTTGCCAACATTATAAGTTCATCATATCTTGTGGGTAAAGCTGTATAACCTCTGTAGAGTGTTAAAAGTCTATTTGAATAGTCATACCCCCCGGACATGGGCAAAAGTATAGAAACATCACACTTGTGTAGTTTTCATAAATTAAAAATAGTGATGAATGGATTGGATACAATAACTTAATGATGCAAATGAAAGCAGATGGATTTCACTTTCATGATGGATTTGACTCAAAGGTGGATATTGGTTTTAAATGTAAAATAGCTAAGTCATAGATTTGGAAATTAACTAAATTAGTATATTTGACAAATCAGCTTTATGCAAAAAGAGACATAAAACCCTCACTTGGATAAGCCTTGCATGTATGTGTGTGTGTCTATATGTACACACACACACACACATTGCATTCTGCTATATTGACTTGCTGAGTACTTTTGTACTCATTGTTGCTTAAAATGTGGTTTTAGCTGATGGGGTTGACCCAATTTATGGATTCTTCCATGCTTACGGCCATGACATGGAAGATGATGGCCATGACTAGATTTGGCCCTAGTTGATTGCCTGTGGCAGAATATGGAGGCCCCTTTTAGTTTACTTACTATTCAACTGCTTTGTTATGAACAATACTATTTGGCCTATTGGACCGTTATGTAAAAACTGACCATAAGATCTATTTACGGTTGCTAATGCAATATTAAGTACTCCTTTCCTTATTCGCATGTATGGATATGATATTTGCCGATATTATTGTGTGAGCTAGCTACTGATCTAGGGACTAGCTCAGAATACACAAGATATTCGGATTGTCAAATCTAGGTCCCCATACTCTCTGACTCATTAGAGCAGATGGTCTTTGAATAAGTTGAAGGTTTAGCAGTACCTTCAATCTCCTCTACCATATTTAAACAATAAGCCACAATATTAACTTCTTCAATTAACCTCCTCGGAGGCTGAATAGTCCTCATTTCTTGACCAGCAACAATGGATTGATGGTTCTACTAGTTCTTGTGGAATGATTATAGGTCAGTGCTTGGTTTCTGGTGAGAATCCTAGATCAACAACATGCTCCACCTGCACACTGGTCTCTAGTGGCTTCTCATTGGGAGCATAACTGGTTGTATTTTTTTATCAGAGTAGACTCATCAAAGGTAACACTTTTGCTCACGATCACATATTTGGTCTCAGGATTCCACATGTTGTATCCTTTGATACCAGGCTTATAGCCAAGGAAGATGTACTTAACAACACTTGGCTCCAACTTGCCATTGTTTACATGAGCATAAATAGGACAACCAAAGAATCTCAATTTGAGTAATCTATGAGAGAACCAAACAACATATCTATCATAATTTTCTTGTCAATGGTAGTGTTCAGTGATCAATTGATCAGATAACAAGTAGTGGAAGCGGGTTCAGCCCAAAAACTCTTTGATAGACCAAATATAAACAGCATACAAGGCACCTTGTCCATGATATCTATTCATATGCTCAGGCGCACCATTCTGCTATGGTGTGCCTGGAACAATATAGTGTCTTACTATGCCTTCAATCGGCACAAGACTTCAAATTCTCCAAAATAAAACTCCAAGCCAATATCTATTCGAAGTTTCTTGACATGCTTGTCGGTCTATTTGTTAATCATAATCTTCCCTTCTTTCAATGTCTTGAACACTTCTGATTTGTGCTTGATGAAGTATGCCCAACTTTTTGAGAGTAGTCACTGATGATGGTTAACATATAATTAGTGCCACCAAGGGATGGAACATGAGATTCTCCTCATAAGTCAGAGTGAACATAATCTATTATGCCTTTTTGTAGAGTGTTTTGCATAATTGAAACCCACTCTCTTTTGCTTGCCAAAGACATAGTGTTCACAAAACTGCAATTGGTCAACGCTTTGACCATCGAGCAGACTTCTTTTGCGCAACTCCTTCATACCAGTTTCACTAATATGTCTAAGACACATATGCCATACACTTGTCCAATCAATATCGGATAACATAGTTAAGGCAACAACAGAGTTTCTGACTGGTAGTGCCTCATACATGTAGAGGTTTGCCACTTTCATATTAACTTTTATCACAACAAGAAAGTCTTTGGAGACTTTCAGAACTCTAGCTCCACCTGAATACTTGCACCCTTTGCCATCAAGGTTACTCAATAATACAAGGTTCCATTTCATATGTAAAATGTATTGGACCTCCGACAGGGTTCTAATGGTTCCATCAAAGATCTTGATCTACACATAACCAATGCCAACAATCTTGAAAGGTGTGTTGTCACCCATCAACACAGATCCACTTGGAATTGCCTCATAGATGATGAACCAATCATGGCTCAAGCTCACGTGGAAAGTACAGGCTAAACCAATGATCCATTCATCATGAGTTTTGTGATCACCAGCAAAAGCAACAAGAACATCTCCCTCAGATCCTTCTTTAGTGACAATGTGGCATTGGCTTCAACAACTTGTTGATCTATTTTGGAACTATTGCTCCTCTTCTCCTTATTCTAGAGTTTCTAGCACTCAAAGATGTCATGTCTACCCTTCTTGTAGTAGCAGCATAACGTTTTGGTCTTCGACTTCAAATGATCTCTCTATCTGCTCAAGCAGCTACCTTTGGAATCACCGATCAGAGACCTTTCGACTGGTCTGCCCCGAATGGACAAGCCTTTTTCATGCGAATTTGAGCCCTTGCTCAAAACCATACTTTTCATCTTTTCTTTAGCACATAAAGCTTCATAGACCTCTTTAAGAGTAAGAGTATCACAACTATAGAAAATTATATCTCTAAACGTAGAGAACAAACTAGGTAGTAGAGTAGAGTAGAATAAGAACTAAATCTTCATCGTCGTATTTTACCTCCATGGCTTCAAGGTCGACGATGATATCTTTAAATGTGGTCAGATGATTTAGCACTGGTCCATCCTATGCCAACCTAAGTGAGAAAAAGTTTTGTTTTATATACATCTTGCTAGTCAGATCCTTGATCATTCAAATTTGTTACAACTTCAACCATAGCGCAGCAACAGTGGTTTCCTTCATAACCAACTGGAGGATATTGTTAGATAGATGAAGATGAATGCAAGAGAGCCTTACGATCTCTTCTTTGCTTCTCCTCAACTGACCATGTAACGGGCATCTTGTCGATCCCTAATAATGCATCATCCAAATCTAGCTATGCAAGACAGCTCACAATTTGACTTACCAAAGAGAAAAAATCTTTGTCGTGATCCAGCAACAGAAGATCAAACTTCATTGAAGCCATGTCAAGTTTGCCCTAGATCGATTGGGCAAAAGCCAAACTTTGATAACACTTGTTATGATACTGACTAGGAAAGATATGAAAACAATCAAGAACACAAAACAAAGATTTAACGTGAAAAACTCTTACAAAAAACCACAGATGCACAATTAGTGAAATCATTATATAGAGGAGAAGTTATAAAATACTTTGTGGTTTACAATGCAACTCTACAGCTTCACTCTCTACTTTCCTAAGCAGCTTACAGGGGTATATAAAGGCTAGGGAATAAGAGTCTCAAAAGGTAATGAGAATGGAGTCCCAACTGGAAACAAGAATAAAATCGCAAATGGAGATGGTGAAGAAAAGGCTAGGGAATAATAGTCTCAAAAGGTGATGCGAATGGAGTCCTAAGCGGAAATGGAAATAGAATCAAAAATGGAGGCAATGAAGAGTTGTAGTTGGAAACACCTCGAGTAGCCATATTTGACTTCAGTCAGTGTAAGTACCTTGTGAGCACCATGTCTAATGTAGGTCGATACACACTACTACGAAAGCCTAATACTAGACGGCCAATCACAGATGGTTTGACAAAATCGTCTATGACTAACACTAACACAGACGGTTTTAATTGGACACCGTCTGTGTTGGCGGCGTCGGAGAAAATGAGTATCACAGACGGTCTGTATTAAAAATCGTCTGTGATAATCCCAGATTATCACGGACGGTTTTTAATAAAAAACCGTTTGTGATAATGGCACTAGGCATTTATTGCGCTGCTCAGACCGCATCTGTCTTCATTCGATCCAGATCTAACCGCCGCTTCGCACTCTTTCGCTCAGGAGGCAAGGTAGGCGATTTCAGGCCAGTTAATTTGGTGGGAGGAGGCAGAGATTGAGCTTTAAATATTCATACTTTCCTGGTTACTCTAGATATGGTTAGTAATGAAATTCTTTTTGAATTACAATTTAGATCTAAGTAATTGGTGAGTGTTATTGAAGATGGTTTGTAAAATTGTTGGTCATATAATAGCTGTTGTGTTTATAATATGAATTGAGCTAGCAAATTAAGCCTCAATCTAATGCATGTGGCCGGTATATATGTAGTAATAATTAGTTAATTTAATTTTTAATACTAAGTTGTTATATGTGTACATAACGTAGGACCGAAGCTGGATGTATGCCGCGAGCCGTGTGAGTGAAGAATACATTAATGGCGTGTCTGCTTTTATAAGAGCTGCCAAGGAGGCTATGTTGAATAAGGGGGTGGAATATATGTACTGTCCATGCATTGACTGCGAGAATTTAAAGATGTTTAAGAACCGTAGGCAAATTGAAGTGCACTTGATTCGGAGGGGTTTCAAAAAGGGTTATACGTGCTGGACCAGTCATGGCGAAGTGAATGATCATATGCCGCCGGATGACATCGCCGGTGAAGTGAATGATATGCCGCAGGATGACATCGCTGGTGAAGTGAATGACATGTCGCCGGATGATGTCGATTGTGGTTCGGATTCGGATAGGTTGCACGATGATAATCTGGATCAGATGCTTCGCGATGTAGAAGAGAACTATGATGAGAGAGAGTATGTTAAATTCCGGGGCTTGATGGAGGACTTGGAGAAACCTTTGTTCATGTGCTGCAAGTACACGAGGTTGTCGGCCGTGCTTGAACTGTTGAAATTGAAGGCAAGCAACGGTTGGTCCGACAAGAGCTTCACGGCGCTGCTAGGTCTTTTAGCGGACATGCTTCCGGAGGGAAATGAGTTGTCTAAAACCACGTATAAAACCAAGAAGGTTCTTTGTCCGTTGGGAATAGAAGTAGAAAGAATACATGCATGTCTGAACGATTGTATCCTCTACCGCAAAGAGTATGCAAACATGCATGTATGTCCGGTGTGCAACGCATCCCGATACAAACGTAACAATCAATTAGATGATGGCGAGGGAACAGAGGCGAAGAAAGGACCTCCTGCTAAGGTGGCATGGTATTTTCCTATAATTCCCCGTTTGAAAAAGGTTTTTTGCAATTCAAAGGAGGCAAAACTGCTGCGTTGGCACTTGGAGGAGCGCAAGAAGGATGAAATGCTAAGACACCTTGCTGATTCCGCGCAGTGGAGAAACATCGATAGGAGTTTTGCAGACTTCGATGCAGAACCAAGTAATATAAGGTTTGGACTGAGTACAGATGGAATAAATCCTTTCAGTAGCTTGAGCAGCCGACATAGTACATGGCCCATGACTCTCTGCATCTATAACCTTCTTCCTTGGTTGTGTATGAAGCAAAAGTATATTTTGCTGTCGATACTTATCCAAGGGCCAAAACAACCTGGGAATGATATTGATGTGTTCCTAGCACCGTTGGTGAAAGATCTAAAAGTCTTGTGGAACGAAGGGTACAGGTATGGGATGCATACAAACGAGAGAACTTCACTCTGCGCTCCTTATTGTTCTGCACCATAAATGATTATCCTGCCCTTGGTAACCTATCGGGCCATAGTACAAAAGGTGCCAAAGCTTGTACTCACTGTTTAGATGGTACCGAGAGTGTGTGGCTGAAACACTCACGCAAAACCGTCTACATGCGTCACCGTCGGTTCCTTCGGAGGGCTCACCTATACCGCAAGATGAAGAAACAATTTGACGGAGAGAAGGAAGATGGTTCAGCTCCAAGGCATTTAAGAGGACATGAGGTTTATGATATGGTTAAGGATTTAGATGTTGTCCTCGGAATGGGACGTAAATTGAGGGCTCATGAGAAGAACACCTGGAAGAAGAGATCAATATTTGGGACTTACCTTATTAGGAGTACCTAGATGTTCGACACTGCATCGACGTCATGCACGTAGAAAAGAATGTATGCGACAGCTTGATTGGTCTCTTACTGAACATTCTTGATAAAACAAAGGATGGCGTCAACGCACTTGGCTGATATGGACATCGGGCTGAGTTAGCACTGACATGCACAGATAATGGACGAACGTACCATCCCCTGCGTGTTACACTCTGTCCAAGGCTGAGAAAACAGAATTATACCAGTGCTTGTATATGAATGTAGCCGGTTGGTGTTGTATATAAATGCAGCTGGTTGGTGTTTGTCTTAATAACTACAGTTGGGGGCAAAGGCTTATCACAGACGGTTCTACACTTAGAACCGTCTGTGATATCAATATCACAGACGGTTATAAGTTTATAACCGTCTATGATAATAAATATCACAGATGGTTCTAAGTGTAGAACCGTCTATGATAACCTTACTATCACAGACGGTTCTACACTTAGAACCGTCTGTGATAGTTATTATCACAGACGGTTCTAAGTGTAGAACTATCTGTAATAAGCCTCCCTATATATAACCTCTGGCTAGGGTTTTCCTCGTATGTTGCAGTTATTCTATATCTAAATCCCGATTTGTCTCCTCGGACCCCGCTGCCTCCTCGCGCGTCCGTCGCCGCCATCGCCGGCCGCCTCCCCGAGCACCTCGTTGGCCGCCTCCCTGAGCTCTTCGCCACCTCCCCGAGCCCGTTGCCGCCTCCCCGAGCACCTCGCTGGCCGCCTCCCCGAGCCCGTCGCTGCCTCCCCGAGCCCCGTCGCCGCCTCCCTGAGCCCCTCCTCGTCCGCCTCCCCAGCACTTGATCTTTTTCGGTAAGCATTGTACAACTAATTTTGTCAGTTACTAGCTACTTGCAGCTTCATAGCAAATATGCAAAGTTACTAGCTACTTGTAGCTTCATTTTGTCAGTTACTAGCTACTTGTAGCTTGTATTCATGTATATGTTAATGTATATTGAGCTACTAAAGTATAATGTTAATGTATAATGTAGCTTTAGTCAGCATATGGGATTTGAAGCTTAAAGTTGCATCTCAAATATGCAAAGTCTTGTCCAAGTATGCATCTCAAATATGCATCTTAAATATGTTAATGTATAATGTAGCTTTAGTCAGCATGTTAATATATACTAACTCTACTCTATCTATATATCTATAAACAACTGATGAAATTTAAGGTACCTCATTCGCTTTGGAGGTTTAATCAAGAGAAAATATAAGATCTACATCATATATTGAGCCTCTACTCCTCTCCTCCTTCCTAACATTGAGCCTCTCTTTCTCATCTTCCTCTCTTCCTATCATAAGCACAGTCCTTCCTTCTCCCCTCCCCTCTACTCCTCTCCTCTCTTCCTAACATTGAGCATCAAATGTATGTTCTTTGTTCTAACCAATCAATGTACAAACATCTATTTTTATGTAAACTATCTGGCTAAAGGTTATAGTTGGAACCAATCAATATGATCACTTTCTTATCTTATTCTAATAGACCCACAAATTAAGCAACATGTCATTCGCGCATTCTTCAACACCATCGCTGGAGGCGTCCGCTCCAAAATCAAGACGTCAAGGAAGAGGGCTATCGAAGAAACCTGAGGGCCGATTTACCATCACACAGGTCGATGTATCTGGGGTCCCTCTCCTTCCTGGCAAAGCAGTGAGCGCATGGAGAAGAACGATCAGAATAGTTGCACGAGAACGAATTGAGATCACATTCAATTCATGGAAGAGCGTGCCTCAACTCGGAAACATGAGCTGCTGACAGAAATTTTGGCATCGTTCAAGATCCCAGAAGAACACCAAGACGCCGTGCAATGACAACCTTGCTAGGAGAGTGCAAAGCATGGAAGAACTTCAAGAGCACGCTTGTCAAGGACTACGTGGAGACCGGCGAAAAGCCCTTTCAAAAATTCCTATTCCTGGAACAACAATAGGAAGAGTTCAAAGCGATGAAGATGACCGAAGAGTTCAAAATTACAAGTGCGGCGCACAAGGCCCTCCAGGCAAAAAACACACACCCCCACAGACTTGGCACAGCTGGGTATGCGGGTAAAATCCCGTAGTGGAGGAGCGAGGACGAACAGGCAGCCCTGCAGGACACCGCCCTGCCATTTGCCAATATCCCGGATGACCGCGCTCGAAATTGGATTAGAGCAAGGTCATCTACAACGACATCGGGTGAGGTCTCCTTTCGAAACTCTGCAGACCAGCAAGTGTCTCAGCGCCTGGTAAAATATCGATCGAACTACGTAGCTTGTAACTACTCCACAACTTCGTACGAAGTGAAATGACATGCCGTGCTCTTGCAGGAAGCACTGAGTGTTGAATCTTCCCAGGATCATTCCATGGAACAAGGGAGAAAGATATACTCTCCGCGGCCCTGGAAAACAAGGAGCACCCGGGTCGTACGAGAGGCCTTGGGCTTTACGTTCGTTGGAAATATGGTTTCCAAGATGACTCCGAAATGTATCGACGCAGGAAGAGAAACAAAGCCGAGCGTGACACACGGCTACGAGAAGAGATCAAGGCATCTCTTAGAGAGGAGCTAATGGGTGAGCTGGCTTATGTAGTCAGAGATGAGGTGCGAAAACATACAGAAAGTCAGCAGGCCGCCACCGCCGCTCCTGTGCTAGCTAGCCCGCACAACCGTCCGAGTAGTTGCGCGCCAATCCGACGCAAACTGATGCCAGATTTCCTGTGGACGACATCCTGGTAATAATTATAATCTCTCGAATGCTTGCTCCATTGATAGGCCTATTCGAGTAGCTAATTCTGTATCGTTATGTAGGAGCCTACGAAGTGCAGGGTCCAAGTGAGATATGCCTCCGTTCCCTTGCACGCTGCTTGGGGCCAGGCATATCCGTCTGGTATCGGGGCCATGCCGCACGGTCAAGCTTTAGCGTTAGGCTTCGAAAAAGTTAATGCGGATGGTGTGCATGTCAATTTTGAGGTCGTCCCGCTACCGAAGCCCCCAACGACGAGATCGTGACTCTAGGGCAGGTTATTGGAACATTCATCCAATGGCCCAAAAGCGACATCTCCCTGGAGGTTTCTTCACCGGTGGCAGGACCAGAAGGGCAGTGTGAACCAGAGCTACATGCACTGGTGCCATCTCCACTACAAGACTTGTCTCCACCACCACTAGCTGCACCGGTGCTATCTCCACGGGTGCTATTCTCGCTAGAGCAACTTGCACCGCTGCTACCTTTACATTCGACTGCCATTAAGTTGACCTACAGCTGAGGCAGCAAGGGTAGTAAGGGCAGCAAGGGCAAAGCAAAGAAGACCAATGATGATATCCTGTACCTGCCATTGGCCCGCAAATTCGTGCTTGGCCAGCCGTTGCTCGAGCACAAGGTCCTCCAACCCCTAGCATATAGTTGCCTGCAATTGTACAAGTGGTATATGGAGCAGTCCAATAAGCAAGAGGGAGAACGGATCTCAAGTGTCACTGTCAAATTCACGCCGGATGATTTACATCACAATCTTCAAGAGTGTGTCTTCGTGGTCGCCTTTGAGGATTTATTCGATCTTTTCACGCTCAACGCTCTTGACGTCTCACTCATTCGATGCTGGACGCTGTAAGTGTGTACAATCACAGTCTCCGTTCATGTCATACCGATAAATGTTATATATAATCTGTTGCTTTCGTGTGTGTATGTATAGACACATGCTGACTAAAGCTAGAACATCCAAATCATCATCGGTTAGTTTCTTGGACCCACACTTGGTCGCCAAGACTACTATCGACGAGGAGTCATCCATCGTCGAGAGGTACATTGTAGCAGCACTGCTGGAATGCCGCAATAAGGAATATGTAGTTATGCCCTTCAATCAGAACTATCATTGGATTTTAATAGTAATTGTACCAAAATAGAACAAGGTATATTACCTTGATTCCCTAAGTAAGAATAAAATAGACTTCACAGTTGTCAGCCAAGTAATCGATAGGTAAGTACATTTTCTCCAAGCGTACGTATATTGTACCTTTTCTTTCCTTCCGAATGACTAAGGTTAACTTTTTCGAATCACGTAGGGCGTTCGCGATGTACATTGCAATGGGAGGTGTCTCGAAGCAAGGGGCCAGGCCTGACACATGCTCGAGATTGCTCGTATGCAACAGTTGGTAGTAATGCCTCTTGAATTAACACATTGCATTTTTTGCAGTGCCACCAGCAGTGGCCGGGCAACACATGTGGATTCTCGTTTGCCACCATATGAAACTACTCCTCGATTCCTTGAGGATCACCAATTCCAAGGTTTGTCAATCTTCCCATAATTACTTCATACTTATCACGTTATATATATATATATATATATATATATATATATATATATATATATATATATATATATATATATATATATATATATATATATATATATATATATATACACACATACTGATATTCCTATCGACAAGCTGCGTTCATCCGTCAATCGCATTGAAACAATTTCCTTTCACACATTCGAGGAGAGATGGCGTACTTTCGTGGCTAACGTCATAATCCCAGCTGGAAAGTTCCACTTCGCACCATGATTTGTTATTATTGCTCTATCACTCCGGAATCGAGGTCTCGCGAAGGAACAATGCATAATCAACGAACATTGTCGCCTGCACAAGCAATACTTGAATGGCAATCATGCACCATCCAAGCATTGCTTGTGCAGCCTGACAAAGTTCGTTGATTATGGCTCTGTTCCTTTCGCGAGACCTCGATTCCGAAGTGATAGAGCAATAAAAAATACAATGTTACCATCTAAGTGGAAATGCAACGTACATCTCTTGTAATTGTATATTTGTTAATAGATATTTTATTTCATTTCAATTAATTGATTTGCGAAATTGATGTTTTATGTTTGTCAAATGGATGTTTTATGTTTGTCAAATGAAGTGCGATGTGAATTGGATGTTGTATGTTTGTATGTGAATTGGATGTTGTATGTTTGTCAGAAATTGTATGTATATCTGTTTGTTTCAGAGGGCATGGTTAGCATTTCCTGAGGCTAGCCAATAAACAGAAATAGATTTAGGGGTTGAAAGGAATATCACAGATGGTTTTTAAGCAAAAACCGTCTGTGATATATCAATATCACAGACGATTTTTTAGTAAAAACCGTCTGTGATTATCAGATATCACAAACGGTTTCTAATTAAAAACTGTCTGTGATATTGATATATCACAGACGGTTTTTACTTAAAACCCGTCTGTGATATTTACACCACAAACGGTTCGAAAACCGTCTGCGATAACCTTCCATTATCACTGACCCATAAATTCAGACGGTTCAGAAAACCGTCTGTGATGACGTTTTTGAACCATCTGTAATACGATTTTCTGTAGTAGTGACAGAACCCACCATGGATATAAAGATGATACCAATCATTACTCTAACCAGTTCGCCTCTTTTGAGTGATACTTAATTAGACTCTTCGAGTAGTCAGTATTGATCAGATTCGGATCACAAACTACATGAGACTATTGAGGTAAAGGAGGATCAGCTTAACGACGTGAACATCAGAAGTGGTCATTTCCCTTTCTTATTGCACAAAATAGATTGGTGTTGTTGACTAATTGCTACTCCATTCGAAACACTAAATTACTGAAAAGTGATACGGGAATAGTTAGATCAGATATTCTACTTAAGACATCAAAATTATAACAATATTTACTCAAAAAAAAGATATGTTGGGCTTCCAAAAAATCAAGACATTATTAATCTTACCTAAATGCTTTCATAGGAAGGGGATTACAGATAGGTGGGGCGCTTGCCTAAAGCCGTCCGAGAAACGTGGCTGCGGTGATCTCTGACCAGAGTGCAGTGGCCATCACCACACAGAGTAGGATGTGTGCAGCGACAAACCCCCAGCCCAGTGCGTGCTCGCACCCAACACGCCCACCGATGTGCGGCTACCACCGGCCACAGTGAAGCATATCTTCTTGAGTTTTTTTTCCCCATCTCTGAAGACATGTTCTCGCCATTGATGCTTGTTACCTAGATAGTGTTGACAATGGTGCACTCGTAGTAGTGATCACACGTGCCAACCATCGCAGAGAACAATGGCGAGGAGCACGATGCCATGCACGTAGTGTCACCACCCATGCTGCCACATCGACGGCATGTGCCACATGTGTTAGAAATTAGCCCATTTCCTTAATTCCAAAGCATACATGGTTTAGTACCATATTGCTAAGGTAAAGTGAGGAATACCGATTTATAAGGCACCACTCCTTAAATATAGATAGGGATAGTATGAGAAAAGTTCTGTCTAGTCACACGCGCGCGTATATTCGCGTATTTTTGCGTAAAAATCGCGTGACTTGTGACGCGCCACTTAGTAGACCAAGTCTATCTTTATTTTGCTAAACTCTGCACCACACACTCTCTCTCTATGTTTGAATGAGATTCAAACATTTGAATGAGGCAGTTACAAGTGAATTTACACTGTTTAATTTGTGATTTGATGAGGCAGTTACCAGTGCATAATTTTGGTTAAAACGCAGCAGTTACTAGTGAGTAACTGCAGTGCCCTTAAAAGGGCATGGAGACGTCCAGGAAAAAAGAGAGGATTTTTGCACCTCTATTCTTCCTCTGCTTTCTGCTCTGCTGTCGTGCTGTTGTACTGTGCAGTTTGGACCTCGTCGACTTTTCTTCCCGGCATGCACCTGGAAGGAGGGAGAGCGGCTATCTCCGAACCGCTGCCACAGAGAGTACCTGCACGGGGCGGCAATAAGGTTTCTTGGCAGCGCATCTGCGCGACCGCTCACTGCACTGCGTCATCTACGTTTTGCACTGCGTCAAGCCTACGCGGCTTCCTGTTCTTCTTCAGGCTAACAAGTAAGTTGTTCGCGCGCACGTACGACTTTGTCACTATATTTTTCTTGAATATATTTTGAAGTATGATGAGTAGTCTGCTGTTAGTAGTAAGTTTTGTATCACTAGTTTATTGTGTTTGTCTCCTAGTAAAATTTGGAATTAAAATATTACCCACATTTTCAACAACATGTTCTTTGTGAGAGCCATGGCCTCTCAAGAGCTCCATTCCCAGCCGTCATGCTCGGCACCAATGCTTCTGGCCACGTAAGACACCGATGTGTTTGCCGCTTACCCTCTGGACATGGTGGTGTGCTCTATCTTCTGGTCCCACCTCTCATGAATCCTCTCACAAGGGAAAAGAACAATTGGGTAGGGAGGGTGTTATTCGGAAGGGAGTTTAGGGAATAGGTGGTTCCAGTTTTCTCACCGACTTTTTCAGGAGGGGTGCGGGGAGGGCAGAGGGAGGGGAGAACCTATTACCACCATTATCTCATTCGCGAGATTGTTGATAGAGGCGATATGAAGATATGCAAAGTACACACCAATTTAAATATCGCTGATCCGTTGACAAAACCTCTCTCGCAGCCAAAGCATGAGACACACAAAACTATGTGTATTAGATATTTACATGATTGACTCTAGTGCAAATGGAAGATTGTTAGAGATATGCTCTAAAGGAATCGTAGAGATGATGGTATCACTTCTATATTTATGATCTTTTGAATAATATATTTTTTGCCCTTTAAACAAATGTTTTTCATATTAATCAATAAGTATGTAACTTTTTCGTAGTACTCTTTATTCATGTCATTTTGGAGAACTTGTCCATATCCAAAACAGTCACTTCTTTTGAGATTTGAGGGAGTATATGTTGAATTATGTGTATAATCAATATCCAAATTCATGATAAAATTGTTAATTTCATTGCATGAACTTTGTGGAATGAATTCATGAATTGAGTTACTAGCTAGTTTAATGCGGCATTTTAGACTGTGGTTGATTATGTAATGGGTCATAACTGTGGACGTATAATTAATTAATTGTTATTTAATGTCTCCCACCGACCTTTTATCTATCAACCCATTTTGTTACTGTATGAAAACATAGCATTGGAGTGTCTGTCAGGAAAAGTAGTTTCTGGACGAACAATCTATCAGGAATTCCACTCTGTCGGGGAAATACATCTGTCGGGAAAGCAATCGTATCTTGGTCAGCTTGTTGTTGGCAAAGATATAGCTGTCTGGAAAGAATTTTGCCGGTCGGACTTAAATCGTCTACTGTTTCTGTCACCGATAGATAGTTCATCAGAGAAAGTGGCCTTTGCCATCAGAATAGTGTTGGTGATGCTGGGTCATGGTGTAGATTAGGGCGTATAAATTTGTTCCAAGAGACTGATAGATTCTGTTAGCAATTGGTTGAGGAAGAAGGTTTCTATGGGCTTTTCTTTTCTTCGGGGTTTTCTGGCAAAATTGCTAAAATCCAACTAAAATTATGCCGGAGTTTGATCCCCTACAACTATTTTTGTGGCATTTCTCTACTAGTACACGATTGTTTGAAACTCCCCCTCCCGCTTTCATGTGATTCTGATGTGTGGTGAGGTGATCTTCGAGAATGGCACGACATGCTTTATCTTAGCCATGACATAAGGGGATGCAAACCATTTCCCTCCTCGACGTACTCTGCAATGAACCTGAAGCAACGCATAGCAACAGGAGAAGGCCAAGTTGATCGGGGCCAATCTACCAGGTGCTACTCCTTAGGTCGTCATTACCGAACCCTAGGTTGCCTCCTCGTTGCTGCTTTGCATTGAACTAGTCGGACTAGACAAGAGTCTAACCAATTTGTCATGTTAAAGGGTCCAGTTCCAACCACTTTGCCACACTACGCTGGAAACCACTTCGCCATGTCATTAGAAATCGCATGGAAATTGGCGGTAGGGGGCGAGTTTCAAGCAACCCCATCCTAGTGGGGGAGGTATCACAAAAATAATTGTACAGGGGAAAATCAAACTGTGGCGTACTTACAAGTGGGGTTTTCAATTTTTTTCCTTTTTTTCATAACGGTTTTTAGGAGAGCTGGGAGTAGGGAGTGGGGATGATGCCACCACCATCAGCACAAACTCCAATTTTTAAAGTAGCAAAGATTATGTTTGCTATACGCAATTTCCTTGGATGTCATAACATGCCGGACGAAAGGGCCTTAATGCCAAGGGAACGGGTCCATTAGTAAACTGAATGATAAGGACACCATCTCGGTAACATGCAGTTTTGGGGCCCTTATTGACACTATGATCTTGACAAGGAGCCTAGGCCAATTTGTCTACCAGATTGACATGTTGTGCTATGCTATACATCCTGGTTGCTAGCCGATCTAATTTTTGCCAGTGTCCAGCCTCGAAGCTCCCAAATTAAAAGTTTCATTTAGGCATATCCCTTTTAGCGACGCGCCATATTGGAACCTGGGTATGGTGGTAAACGAGCAAGGGCCGGGACGTCACTCTCTTAGTGGTGCGCTACGTCAGCGCCCGAATGTAATAGAAAATGGGCAAGGGTCTTCGCACTTTACTCGATAAATGCAAAGAAAGCGGTGAGTAATGCACGAGGCAAGGCATACGAGGAAATTTATCAGAAACTAAGTACAAAGTAGGGGGAGAAGGATGTCTACAAGATGGCTAAAATTCGAGAAAGGAAGACGAGAGATTTCAACCAAGTCAAATGCATCAAAGACGACACTAATAGACTTTTGGTGAAATATGAGGATAAGGATAGGTGGAGAGATTACTTCGATAAGTTGTTCAATCACGATAATGATGATAGTATGATTGAACTGGATGATGTTTTTGTCGACACCGATAAGTGGTTTGTTCAAAGAATTCAAGAGTCGGAAGTTAAAGAGCCCTTAAAAAGGATGAAAGTGGGTAAGGTGTTGGGGCCTGATAACATCCTTATTGAGGTGTGGAATGCCTAGGAGATGTGGCGATTGTTTGCCTTAAAAAGGATGAAAGTTGGTAAGGTGTTAGGGCTTAATAATATCCATATTGAGGTGTGGAATGCCTAGGAGATGTGGCGATTGTTTGCCTTAAAAAGGATGAAAGTTGGTAAGGTGTTGGGGCTTGATAATATCCCTATTGAGGTGTGGAATGCCTAGGAGATGTGGCGATTGTTTGCCTTAAAAAGGATGAAAGTGGGTAAGGTGTTGGGGCCTGATAACATACCTATTAAGATGTGGAATGCCTGATAAAATCCCTATTGAGATGTGGCGAATGCCTAGGAGATGTGGCGATTGTTTGGCTAACTAATAGACTTTTGGTTGAACAAAATACCAAACGAGTGGCGAAGGAGCACATTAGTACCAATTTTCAAAAATAAAGGAGACATTCAAAGTTGTACTAATTATAGAGGAATTAAGTTCATGAGCCACACAATAAAGCTTTGTGAATGAGTGATTGAGCGCCGTTTAAGAAAAGTGACTAGCATAACGACAAACCAATTTGGTTTTATGCTTGGGAGGTCGACCACAGAGGTGATTTTCTTGCTACGACAGTTGATGGAGAGGTATATGGAGCAAAACAAGAACCTTCACATGATATTTATTGACTTAGAGAAAGCATATGACAAAGTACCAAGAAAGGTCATGTGGTGGGCGCTTGAAAAGAAAAGAGTCCCAACAAAATATATTACCTTAATTAAGGATATGTACGAAAATATTGTGACTAATGTCAGAACATGTGGTAGTGTTACTAATGACTTTTCTATCAAGTCCATACATTTTTGCCCTAGTGATGGACGAGATTACATGGAACATACAAGAAGATATCCCTTGGTGTATGCTGCTGGTTGATGAGAGCAGGATAGGTATTGATAGGAAGCTCAAGTTGTGGAGGAAGACCTTAGAATTGAAGGGCTTTAGACTTAGTAGAACTAAAACTGAGTATATGAGGTGTCATTTCAATGGTGTTAGGACAGATGATGGAGATATTAAATTGGATGGACAAGTAGTGCCTAAAAAGAACACTGTTGTAGGGGTGGCCCCCACCTAAACCCAACAGGCCTGTTAGATGGCCATAGAGCCCAAAATAAGACACATGTAATGGCTTAAATACCCCTGACAGGGAGGTACCGATGTAAGGGCACAATTGTAAAAGCATAGCCCATATGAATATATATACCAAGGGGAAGCTGGGGGGAGGAGAGGACTCATCACTCTCTCCTAACTCTCCACTACCACATCTCTCTCTATTTGGTCTGTAACCACAATAGTTGGCGCCGTCCGTGGGGAGGATAGGAGCAAGCCTGAAATCCGAAGGAGGATGGCACCGAAAAAAGCTTCGACGACGGCGACGAGGGGAAAGAAGGCGGCTGGGTTGGAACGTCGCATGGGTACCAGGGCTTCGGCATTGGCTGTTGCGGGCGCGAGTGACGGCGCGGGCACGGCGGTCGACGACATCGACGCTAGCGCTGCGACGACCGGCCCCGTCATCGGCGCTGCGACGACCAACCCCGTCATCGGCGCTGCGACGACCGACCGCCACCAGCGCTGCGACGATCGACCGACCATCGCCGGCGACGCGACGACCGCCACCGGTGCTGCGACGACCGACCCGCGACGCGACAATGACCAACCTCGCCGCCCTCGCGCAATGCTCGGCGGCGGCTGGACCGGCGGTTAGAGGTAGCCACAACGGAGCGATCGGCAGCTCGGGAGCTCGCGAGGCGATCGTGCCGTGCCGACCGTCCGCCGGCGCGCGGCGCCCCGCCACGCCGGCGGTGGAAGCGCCTGCCGGCGGCCTCAAAGCGTTCAGCGAGAGCTAGAGGACCTTCGCAGGCCGTCCGAGACATACAAGAGGTTCGGAGCCAGCAGGCCGCGCCCGTGGTCGCTTCAGAGCCCACGCCGGAAAGGGCAGGCAGCCGCGACGCCCCCGCATCCAGCCGCGTGCCATTGCGACACGTCGATCCAGGGTCCCCGCTTTCGGCAGGATTACAGCAGGCGGCGTGGCCCGAAGACTTCAAATTCCCCAATGTCATCAAGCCATATAAAGGCGATTCGGACCCCCGCGAGTTCGTGCGTGTCTATGAAACCACAATCGAAGCCGCGGGTGGGGACAACACCACAAAGGCGAAGGGACTCCCCCTCGCGTTGCAAGGGGTGGCGCTTTCCTGGGTTTTAACCATAAAGCCAAACTCCATCTACGCGTGGGAACAGATCCGCGACTGCCTTCACAACAACTTTCAAGGGAACTATGCTGAGCAGGTCGACGCGGACCAACTCTTCGCCGTGAAGCAGAAACCTTCGGAGAGGCTCCGGGACTATTTCAAACGCCTCGCGAAGGTGCGATGCCAGGTCAAGGACGTTAACGAGACAACCGTCATCAACGCGGCCATACAGGGCCTCCGCCCGGGCCCCCTGGCTGAGTACAACGCGTGCAAGCCTATCAAGACAGTCGTCGAGCTCTTCGACAAAATGGAGGGGTATGCGCGGGCCGTGGAGGATGCACGGAGACGCAACGCCCCTGCCCCCGACCTCGCCCAAGTGAAACGCTTGCCGTGCGAGGAGGCGGGCGATGATTCCCCAAAGCAGGGCCGCAGTCCACAACCCCGGGGGGACACTCCCGGGGGCGACGGCCCCGGGGAGCAGGAAGGCTCGTCAAGGAGCATGTAACATCCTGAAAAATATAAGTAATAAATTATGGAGCTTTTTGATTATTTTATTTGCTTTACATTTGAATTGAAGTTTATTGACTTTTTGTAAATATAAAGGAATTTCAAAAGTAAAAAGAGGGAGGAAAATCCACACATAAAATAATAAAACATGAGCACCCAATAAAGAATCTGAAAAGATGATCTATAAACTACCGGGGGAGAAATGTAATTAAGTATGAGATAATATCCTTAAAAATATTTGGCCAGAAAATTAAAGGAGGCTAGCAAGTATATATAAGTGCAAACACATATGAATAACAATGTATATACGTGTATATGTACATGTATACGATGTGAAAGAATAAATAAATAAATGTGTACATACACCAAAAATCAGAGAGAAATGAAAATGCATGCAACTTCAAATGCAAGAGCCAAATAAAATAAAAAGAAAAAGGAAATTAAAAGAAAATTTCATAACCGGCCGCCGTCACCCCGCCCAGTCCCTCTCTCCGCACGCGCCAGCCGCAGCCCAGCGCCACGCCCGGCTCCCGCGCGCTTCGCTCCGCGGCAAGCGGGCCGCTCCTTCGCGCGCGTCGTCTCCCGCTAGCCGGTGGACCTGCCTCCACCAGCGCCTCCCCCTCTGCATCGCGGGACCGCGACTCGCGCCACTCTTTCTCTGGCCGGTGGCCCCGCCCGCCTGCTCTCTTCTTCCTCCTCCCTCTTCTTCTCCACGCGCCCGCAGCGCCGCTCTCCCCCCTCGCACTCGCTCTTCCTCGCGCAGCCGCAGCCAATCCCCTCCCCCTCTCTCTCATACCCGCGGGCAAATTCAAAGAATCATCGTCTCTCTCTCCCACGCGCAATCTTGGAGAGATTTCGTCCATCCCCCCTCGCCGGCGCAAACAGGGCGGAGCGCCAGGTGCCGCCCTCGCCGCGTGCCTCTCCCGGCTATAAAAGCCCTGCCAAGGAGCCGCAAATGCGCCGCAACGCTTCACTCTTCCCTCCCCTGGCCGCAATTGCACCATAGCGTCCCAATTCCCCCGCCGGCCCCTCCTTCTTCCCGAGCTCTGGCGCCGCCCTCCCCGCCGATTCCGGCCGCCTCCGGGCACATCCCAGCTCCCAGAGTATCGGGGAAGCAAGGCGAAGCCATCCCCGGTCTTCCCCGCGCCTCCCGTGATCTCCACCTCGCCGTCACCGGAGCCCCGCCCGAACCTCCGCCGTCGCACACCGCCGGCCCGCCACCGTGCCCCATCACCTCGCCGCCACTGAAGCACCACTGCAGCGCGGGGTTATATTCCTGAACGACCGGACCCCTCCGCCACCACTTCGCCGCGCGCCGCCTTCTTCTTCCTCCTCTGCCCGGCCCGCGAGCTACCTCAAAAGGGTAGTCGCCCTTATGGGGTAGGCAAAGCCTCCCGCCTACTTGGTTACTGGCTGCTCGTTCTTTCTTCCCCGCTTCTGCGCGCTGCTCGAGCTCCCAGCCCACTCGCGCTGGCCGAGCATTTCTTTCCTTTTTCTTAACAGTGGGCCCCACTCGGCTCGGGCTGTGCGCTTGGAGTGGCCGTCGACCGGGCCCCACGGTCGATGACACCCTTCATAGAGCCCGCATCGACAGTGGACCCCATCGGTCAAGATGTCTGGTCCCACATGTCGCTGACCTGACACGCCGACATATGGGCCCCACCGCCATAGAGACAGAGAAGAAATATTAAAGAAAAGATAAAAAATTAAGAAAATGACATGTGGGTCTCACTGTCAGAAATTTAATAATTTTTTGAATTAATTGAACTGAGAACTTCAAATACTCATAACTTTCTCATTTTAACTCCAAATTGAGTGAGACAAATTTCTAAATTTTTCTAAATTCAAGATCTATCCAATGGAACTGAAATCATAATTTTTGGAGTTCATTTGAATTTCTGGTGATATTTTGTTGATTTGATGTTTTCTTTTTATCCAAATTTTCGCGCACGATTACAATAGCTTACGAGGCTCAAGAAGAAGAGATCGAGGCAGCAGCACAAGAAGCACCAGATAACCAAGGACCCGATCTCTGTGACCAAGGCGAGTCAATATTTTGATCATGTTGAACCTACATTTTCTGCAAATTATTTTAGTTTAAATTATCAAATTGCATGCTGTTATGTTACATACAAATACATGTTAATTTAATATTCTAGTTACATGCCTATAGTTTGCCTTGAATAATATTACACCTCCTTTGGAATATTGGAATGTGTGAACCTTGTCGCCCTAGCAAAATTATAATAGTAACATTTCGAAAATAAGTCTCTAAATATATGCCATGCTTAGTATTGTTTAGATACTCATGGGCGAGAGCGCAAGCATCACCATAATCCCGAGAAAATTGGTTGGGCAATCATGGTGGTAATGACTGGTGTATGTTGGATATGGCTATCTTATACCCCCAAAAACCTCGAATTGCTTATTTATCTGGGCGGATGGTTCGGGGGTGTGGTGCAGGTGTGCACGAGAGTGTGGTTTGTGGTAGAACCATCCAGATATCACTAAGGACTGAATCTTGTCATGTCAACCCGTGTAAAACAGTACAACCACAAGTCTGTAAAATACAACTTGGCTTAGTAGAATTACCGACTCGAAAGTCATCCTTCCAGAGGAGGTGTGGGATAGTGCAAGCGGCGATCGTGTGACGGCTTGAATGGGACACTCATGAGGGTGAAGTTCTCCGTGGCGGGCTAGCAGGATGTAGCCACCGCGACGCTCGAGTAGAACATCTCGCACAACGTATGGGACCCACCGCAAGTGGGAGCGACCCATAGGGTGAAATGATGGAAGGGGCGAGGTACTTTGAAAAGTCACTGTGATGGTCTGCTCAACCACATGACTAAGGAATCGTGTGGAGCAACGAGTTGATTGTCTCTTGTAGTGAAAGTGTACAAACTCTGCAGAGTTAAAACTATTCGAATAGCCGTGCCCACGGTCAAGGGCGGACATGGGAACTTAACTAGATATAGTTCTGCTTATAAAATATTTGAAAACCGAATGGAAAAGTGGAAGGGCGATGGATCGCCTCGTTTGGAGTTGTCCCGGTGTCGCCCCAGTGGTAATGTAAGCGGCTATAACGCTGAAGAATTGCTATATGGTGTAGATGCCATGTAACGGTGGATGGAATCTAAATTACTATTATTGCATTCATTCACAACATATACTTGTGTTCAAATTGCTAGGTCTTAAGGAATTTTTATATAATTGTATTCAAAAGCACTCTTCGCAAAAATAAAATAAACCTAAGCCATCATTTGGTTAGCCATACATGTTATGTACTGCATTCTGTGTTTTGGCTTGCTGAGCACGGGGTCGGAGTGCTCATACTCGCTTTTGCGATAAAAATCCAGAAACAGGAACGCAAGACCACTACGCCTACGAGGAAGCTCCCGCTACGGAGGAGAAGAATGACGAAGGAAACTAAGGCGTAGGCTTCATCGGTTGGACATGGACAAGTGGACTTACGGCGTTGTGTGTACGTATGTTACTGGTTAGCTGGTGACATATAATGCACACAATACCCTTCCAGTCGCTTGCCTGTGGATTTGGGTTTGCTTTCGCTATGATTCCGCTGCATGTTTGTAATAATGACATTTGGCCTGATCGGCCCCTTTTGTAAAACTATCACCCGACGTGGTGTATTTCAATTTATGTAATATATTGGATGAATACGCGATGTATGAAATGATTCAGCAATGTACCTGTGTGCACTAACTATTGATCCAGGGATTAGTGCAGTGAAACACAGTAAGATTCGGATTGAAAATCCGGTCCGACAGAGCAGCGCAAGCCCCGCCACCAAATACAGACCACAAAAGGCCCGCCATGTCCTCGGCATCGGAAGCGTCCTTCGAGAGCCTGCCCCCATATCGTGGAAAGAGGGTCGCGGATGTGAAGGCGGACCCGATCAGGACGAGCGCCCCAGCGCAGCAAGAGCTTGGGGATTACGCTGGTGCGAGGTGCAAGGTTACGCGATCACTTACTCGGCGCACACGCGGTCATGGAATCGTGACGGGTGATGGCCGACCTCGGCCTCACCTCCCGTGCCCTTTGCCAAGTCCATGAGTGGCGCCAAGAGGTGACCCCCTCGCGAGCCTCCGCTAAAGAAGACGTGCGGCACCGCACTATCGGGCCATATTACCGAGGCTCCTTATCGGGGCCCTTGGGCGGTCACACCAGTGGGCCCGCCCGCAACATCACCTTTACCCGAAGACGCCAGGTGTGGAGTTCCTCACCAAGACCCTCTAGTCATCCAGCCCACATCGCAGCCACGACGTCAGGCGCATCCTTGTCAACGGGAGGAGCTCTGCGAACATCCTGCTCGCAGGGCCCTCGCCGCATGGGAATCCCCAAAGCCGCTTAGAGCAGCCAGAGCCCGCTTCAAGGCTTCGAGGCCAACCGCTGAGGCCATAGGACACGTGTCCTTCCGCCACATTCGCCCGAAAACGCCCGGCGCGCATGTTATCTTCGACGTCGTAGACATCCCGCACCTTACAACGCCATATTGGGACGCCCGCCATCAACTCCTCGAGGTGATCCCACACCACACCTTCTTATGTATGAAGCTCCGGTGCCCGAGGGTGTGATCACCGCCTTCGCGACAGACTCGCCAGCGCGCCGGCCAAGCGGCCGCGACTTGTAACGTCCGGTGCACGCCCTCCCGCATGCTCGGCGACACGCCCCGCTTCGGGATGGACGCCAAGCCTCGCCCAAGGTGAAGTCAAAGGTGCCGCCCAGCGGATGGGCGCTTGTGTCAATTGGCGAGGGGCTTCCTCGAGGTCGAGCGAGACCTACCCGAGTGCTTCGTAACAACGCCGACATTTTTGCATGGTCGCCGAGGACATTAGGGCGAGACCGCGCGGTGATCGATCATCGCCATGGTCCGCCCGACGCTGCCGGCCAAGCGAAGCTTCGTTGTATGTCCATGGATCGGCAGCAGGCGGCCAAGGTGGAGGTGGCGAAGCTCCTCCAGGCTGGAGTCATTCGCGAGGTCCATCACCCAGAGTGGCTCGCCAATCCCGTATTGGTCAAAAAGACCAGCGGGGCCTGCCGTATGTGCATCGACTTCATGGCGCTCAACAAGGCGTGCCCAAAGGACAATTACCCCTTGCCACGCATCGACCAATTGGTCGACGCTACCGCCGGGTGCGAGCTAATGAATTTCCTGGATGCTTACTCTGGCTACCATCAGGTATACATGGCCGAAGATGACGAGGACAAGACCAGTTTCATCACACCAATTGGGACCTTCTGCTTCGTCAGGATGCCCTTCGGTTTGAAGAACGCAGGCGCTACCTTTACCCGCCTCATCGCACTTGCCCTCGCTGCCCAACTCGGGAGGAATGTGGAAGCCTACGTCGATGACGTGGTAGTCAAAACCCGGCAGCTCGCTCTGCACGGCCGGGACCTTCAGGAGACCTTCGACAACCTCAGGAAGGCCGGCATCAAGCTCAACCCCGACAAATGCGTCTTCGGCGTCCAGGCGGGCAAATTACTTGGCTTCCTCGTATCCGGACGGGGCATCCAGGCGAATCCCGATAAAGTTGAGGCCATCCTGGGTATGGAGCCGCCCAAGGCGGTGAGGGAGGTCCAGAGGCTTGCGGGCCGCATGGCAGCCCTAAGCCTCTTCCTATCTAGGGCAGCGGAGCGGGGTCTACCGTTCTTTAAGACACTCCGCGGGTGCGACGGATTTCGGTGGGACAGCGACTGTGCGGAGGCCTTCGACGAGCTCAAGACACACCGGCGAGCCTCCCCACTCTGGTCGCCCGGCACGCAGGCTCCTCTTGCTTTACTCCGCCGCGCTTGCTACGGCGGCGATGCCGCCTCGTCCTAGAGGAGGGCGTCGTGCGGCGCCGTATACTTCGCCTCCGGCCCTCCAAGGCGCCAAGACGAGATATACGGAGCTCAAAGCTTGCTTACGCGTTGGTCATGGCCTCGTGAAGCTCCGACATTATTTTTTGGCCCACCCGATCACAGTGCCTTCTTCGTTCCCCCTGGCGGAGATGTTACACAACAAGGAATCTGCGGGGTGCATCGGCAAGTGGGCTACCGAGCTCGCCCCATTCGCCCTGACATACGCCTCGCGGACGGCAATCAAATCTCAAGTCCTCGCCGACTTCCTAGCAGAATGGACTCCGCCGGCTCAGCCCGCTCAGAAGCACGACGACCCGATCTGGACCCTCACCATAGATGGGGCTTACGGCGTCGCGGGCACGGGTGTAGGCGCGGTAATTGTCACGCCCGAGGGGCAGCGCCTATTGTACTCGGCGCCTCGCGTTTCCGGCCACCAACAACACACCGAGTATGAAGCGCCTCTTCGGCTACCACCAAGCTCAAGGCAATCGGCAGACGGCGAGTGCTCGCCCGCGACGACTCACGCTTGGTGGCGAGCCACGAGACAAGTCATATCAAGCCAAGGACCCCGAAGTGGCTAAATACCTCGCGGCGTAAGAGCGAGGAAAGGCATTTCTTGGGCGCCACGGCCAAGGCCATCCTTGCGCGGAAAATGAGCAGCCGACGCTCGCTGGCGCCAGCCAGCAGAATGCCACCCCGGACGGGCGTTTACGGTGTTGCCGCGCAGCTATCACGCAGACACCGGACGCGGCTCGCTCACCACGCCGCCCAGGCGGCGATCGCGAGCCTATCTTCAATTTCGCAGGGCATTGCCGAGCCGAGGACCACGCCGAAGCTCCGCGCCTACAACACCGCGCGGATCCTTCCGGTGTTTGAAGGACGCCTACAAACAGGAGTCTGCGCACCGCTCTGCCGCGCCTCCCGCGATGAGGGGAAGAAGCTCTGCGGAGATCCACGCGGGGGCATGCGGGTCTCACCTCGCGCCGAGGTCATTGGTCGGTAAGGCATTCAGGCAAGGCTTTTACTGGCCGACCGCCATCACTGATGCCCAGGACCTCGTGCGTCGGTGTCAGGGGTGCCAGTGGATGGGACGCATCATCCGCAGGCCCCCGACGAACCTCAACCCTATTCCCCCGGTGTGGCCGTTGGCACGCTGGGGCATCGACATAGTGGGACCACTCCCCCGAGCCCCAGGGGACCTGCGGTTCGTGGTAGTCGCGCTGGAATACCTTTCCAGGTGGCCGGAGGCGGTAGCCCTAGCCCAAGATAACCTCGGTGGCCATGCAGCGTTTCCTCTGGCAAAACATCATATGTCGCTTCGGCGTACTCAGGGGACTCACCGTCGACAATGGCCTGCAGTTTGATGCCACCCCATTCAAGGAGTTCGGGGCGACATGGGCATCACGCTTGTTACGCTTCGGTGGGCACCCCACCCAACGGAGCGATCGAAGGGCGAACGGCGCCATCTCTGCCGCCATCAAAAACGCCTGGTCGGGCCGGCGGCGGTGGCCGAGCGAGCTTCACGCCGCCCTCTCGTCCTTCGCATAACGGTAACACGCCCGACGGGTTCACGCCTTCAAGCTCCTTTTTGGTGATGAGGCGGACGCTCAAGAAATCAAGGCCGATCGCGAGGGTCCTCGCCCAAGCGCCCGACGAAGAGCGCCGCGTGTCCTGGACCTCTCGACGGCGCGAGCGGCGGCGCAGCTCAACATGTCAAAAAGTATGCGCGCGACGATGCGATACATCGGACCGGTCCGTATACCCGCGAGGGTTCAAGGTCGATCTCGCTCGAACGGCACTCCACGCGAGACCGCTGGCAACCGAGTCCAAGTGGGAAGGTCCATACATCGTGGCTGAAGCATTACGTAGGAGCATACCGCCTCGCCACATCGAGGGACAAACTCTGCCACACATGGAACGCGACAAGTTGCGCGATATTACGCCTAGAAGGTGACAAGGGTTATAATGGCATCGCTCCTCCTTGTACGATGCTCGCTCGCGCAAACGGGGTTCAATAAAGCTCGCTATTGCCAAAAATAGTTTTGCTCGGCCGCAATGTGCGAGGATCACCCCGCGCGCCGAGGTCCGCCTCGCACGCGCCGCCTACGGACTCTAAATGAAGTCATAGCGCCGAGGTCCGCTCTCGACGCGCGATCCACGGACTCTAAATGAACTCAGAGCGCCGAGGTCCGCCTCGCACGCGCGCCTACGGACTCTAAATGAAGTCGAAGCCAGGTTCGCCCGCACGCGCCGATCCACGGACTCTAAATGAAGTCGAAGGCGTCGAGGTCCGCCTCGCACGCGCGCGATCACGGACTCTAAATGAAGTCGAAGGCCGAGGTTCGCCTCGCGCACACGCCGCCACGGACTCTAAATGAAGTCGTAGTGTCGAGGTTCGCCTCACGCGCGCGCCTCGGACTCTAAATGAAGTCGAGCGCCGAGGTCCGCCTCGCACGCGCTACCACGGACTCTAAATGAAGTCGAGCGCCCGTGTCCGCCTCGCGACGCGCCGATCACGGACTCTAAATGAAGTCGTAGCATCGAGTCCGCCTCCGACGCGCGCTTCTACGGACTCTAAATGAAGTCGAAGCGCCGAGGTTCGCCTGCGACGCGCCGATCTACGGACTTAAATGAAGTCGAAGGCCGAGGTTCGCCGCACGCGCGCGCCGCCTATGGACTCTAAATGAAGTCGTAGCGCCGAGGTCCGCCTCGCACGCGCCGCCTACGGACTCTAAATGAAGTCGAAGCGCCGAGGTCCGCCTCGCACGCGCGCCGCCACGGACTCTAAATGAAGTCGAGCGTTGAGGTCCGCCTCGCACACGCCGCCACTGACTCTAAATGAGACGCAGCGGGCGCCTTGCGCGCACTCTCCGAGTATAAACAAGACACGAATCCGCGCGACGCATAGACGTTGCTCTGTGCGCACCGGCATATAAAACAAGATACAATATTAACAACGGTGCTACTGGTTTTCCACGAAAATGTCGGTTACATAACCAAGCGAGGAGCGCACGATACATCGCTCCCCTAACTAACCGCTCATCCTTCGCGCAATCCCAATGGGTCCGCGCCGTCGTTGTAACGCCGGGGAACCCCTTCGAGCCAGCGGAGGAGGTCCCCGCCCGTGTAGCGTGTCGCATCGTGACTGCCGCGTCCTCCCCGACATAGCCCCAGATCCGTCGGTGGAAGTTTCGGAGGCCAGGATCGATGAAGCGGATAGCGTCCGACAGCGCCTCCGGCCGGGTAGGAAGATCCAGCTGAGGGTTCGCCAGCTCGTGGACATGTCTGCACCCATGAGTGTGAAGCATGGCAAGGGCGAGGCACGCACCGAGGAAGCTGCAATGCTCGCCGAAGGTCTTTGCGCTGCGGAGAGCAACGCCGGCGCCATCCTCGACCAACCCGAGCGTCTCCACCAAGTCCTCCAGCCCGTGGGTAGCGTTCGGCACGTCGACACACAGGTCCCGGAGGGCCTGGTTCAGAGACTCCATTGCCCTCCACGCCGACATGGACGCATTGTCCAAGGCGCCGTCCTTCTCCACAAGAGACTCCACCAGCTGGGCCTTCTCCTCCTCCAAAATGGCGATCTGCTGCGAGAAAGAGGCACGCCTCCATCGCGCGACGCGCCGACCCCTCTGCCTCTCGCTGCGCCGCCGCCAGGCGCCTCCAAAGACGTGAAGCTATTCGTCCTTCGTGGCATGGGCGTCATCTGCAACACGAAGATCGACCTCCAGGGCTCTCCGCTCCCGGAAGTGGGCCTCATCTAGCGCGTAGCCAAGGACAAGCGTCTGGAAATAGCAGAAAAAGTCAGCAGGTGCCCGACAGTACTCTCGCAACCGCGAGCGCACACACTTACCCTTATTTCCGAGGCCCGCAGTGCGAGCGCTAGGAGGTCTCCCTCGCACGACGACAACATCTGTTGGTCAAAGCCGCCGCGGGCGCGCTCCGCGGCTTCATTAAAAGCGCGAAGCGTCTCCAGGCGCGGGAGGAAGTCGGAGAGGACGAGCCCCGCCCCCGCCACGTCAGGGGCTGCGGAGGCTTCGGCCACATCGACGGCGGCAGCCGCCTGCAGGACCCCCTGTACAGGGTCCGGCACGTCGCGCACACCCCCGTTGCTTCATCCTTCACCGCGTCTGGGAGACTTCGTCTCGCCTGATGTCGACGGAATGAGCGAGAAAATCGGGGAGAGTTTCGCGAAGTCGTGCGAGGAAAGGGAACTGCGCCTACCTTCTGCACCCCCCGCCGCAACAGGAGGGGGTGCTTGTTCAACCGCCAGTCGGGGGCGAGTACCTCGGTGGGTGGTCGAAGACCTTCGCCGCGCCGACGCGTCGCGCCGCAACTCAAGCACGTGGCGGCAACGCCATACCGACCCTCGGCGAAGGGGGCCGAACTCGAGGTGTTTCGCCGTGGCTCCACAAGCGATTCTTCCACGACGTTAGCAACCGTAGCTCTGCCGCGCCTTCGGTCACTACCGCCCGGCGTGTCCTCGCGGCCGCCATGGGTGGCAAAGCACCGCCAGAGGGGCGCCCTCCCGGGTTGGCGTGTTCCGCACAACGAGGGGCGACCACGGGCTCAACACGCGGGCGGAGGATGTCGCCAATGGGCTCGGGCGACGCGCTCCCGAGCTGGTCCGGCCGACCATCACCGCCGCACGCCCCGCTCCCATCGGTGCCGGCCGCGAGGTGGTGGGGCGAATCGATGCGGCAACCTCGAGCAAGCCCCGCTGGCTACCGCCACCACGATGACTCGAAACCCCTGCGGGAGTCTCCGCCGGCACCGCGCGCTCGGGCACAGCAATGCGTAGAACCTCGCACGTGCGGTTTATCCGCCCCTGCTTCGCCGTCTTGGTCGCAGCCTCGCGCAGCTTGTGCTCCTTGAGCGTGTACGGGCCCAGGAACATCGCAGCCGCGCGCTCTGCATCTTCTAGCCGAGCCACTGCACGAAAGGTAATAAGATGGTCAGCCGGGGACTACGCAGACGCAAAGGGGTGCGCACCAACGCACTGCGCGACTTACAAGGAGCGGAGGGCGGAAGCAGGCAAGACAATGACGGGCGCACCCCGTCCTCTCGGTCGTCGCCCCGTCGCCCGTACTTCCACCGGGCGAGAGTGGCGCCACCGTACATCGTAAACTCTTCACCAAGTCGCGATACTTAGCCGGCAGCAACGCCAAAGAAGCCTCCATAGCCTCCGTGCGTCATCAGCCTCCAGCTTCACACTTGGCGAGCTGTTGAACAAGATTGGCCCACCTCGGCATAGCAGGCCACTCATGCTAGTCACGACGTAATAAAACCACCGGCGCGTCCAGCCGGATTCCCACCTCTCCAAGTTGGCCGACGCAGGGAATAGCGTCGTACAGGACGCTCGTAGCACGAAATCCACGCTACCAAAGTTGGATACAGCCCCCTCAACCTTCTTAGGTCGACAGCGCGCGTCGTGCAGGGTGGCGAATAGGCTCGCGCTGGGACGCCGGCCTTCCGTTCGCGTAGCCCATGTAAAGACAACGGACTATGGCGTTTGGCGTCAGCTGCGCTAGCTCCAACCCGTAGGCCCGCAGGACTTCGCCTACAAACGTCGTTGAGGGCATTCGAAGGCCAGCGTCGAAGAACGCGACGAAAACGACGCCTCCGCTTCACGGGCTTCGCCCGCCTCGTCAGCGCGGGTAGGTGAGCCCCATCACGCCTCGATCTTCCTTCCCGTACAAGCCGCAGCGTCTCTTCATCATGCGGCTCCTCCCGGCTGCACGGAGCAAAGCAACCCCGAGTATTCCATGGCGCCCCACCGCTTGTCGCCACGCGAACGCCCCGCAGACCACCGTAATCCTCGTAAGGAAGGACAACTCGCCCCGCTAGACGAGGAGCCGCCGCCGGATGGCGGGAGGCACCGCCATGACCGGCCATTGTTCTCTAAGATTAGGCGTAAGGGCTATCAACACGAAATAAGCGAGCTAGGCGACAGCAAGATAGAGCACCCCACCACAGCAGGTGGCGCTTTATAAAGCTCGTTTGCCTCCTCCACGCCCGTAAGCGCAGCTGTTAAAACCCCGGTTCGACTACCCACGATCGAAAGAACCGCCGCATCCGGAGGAGCGTGCCCGTAGGTGGCCAGCAGCACACAACGCCGGTACATGACCGACACGCGCCCCGCTTGCCTAGGAAGAGGTGAACGGCGCGCCACGCAACCGCCACATCCCACGACGCACGTGCATAAACCGTCGCGTACCCCACCCACGAAGATGGTCGCGCGACGCGACGCCTTTCCCCGATAGGCCAGCGTCGCACGATTCCACCGCCATTAAAAGCGCACTACTGCATCACGGGGCAACGGTCCCGGCGTAGCGACATCGGCGACGCAAGGCCCATTCTCACTACAAACGTCGGCGCGACCCGACTCGGTCCCCAACACCGACCTCGGCTAAGAAGTCCGACACGACGGAGCGCGCGCTCATTATTCGGCTAGGTGCCAACTCCGCGCCACCCGCTCAAGGGTAGGGGACGGAGCGCGCGCGCGTCACTTTGGCTAGGCGCCAGCTCCGCCGCCGCCGCTCGGCGGGTAGGGGACGGAGCGCGCGCTGCTCGCCAGCTAGGCGCCACCTCGCTGCCCCTCAAGGGTAGGGGACGGAGCGCGCGTCGCTGCCTAGGCGCCCGCCGCTCGCGCCCCATTCGGCGGTAGGGGACGGGCGCGCGCGTGCTCGCTGGCTAGGCGCGACTCCGCCGCCACCCGCTCGAAGGGTAGGGGCGGAGGCGCGCGTGTCTACCTCGGCTTGGCGCCCGCCGCCGCCAGCATCGCCTCGCTATGGCTCGAGGCCCGGGACTGCTGCGCACTAGACCTCCGCAAGTTCGGAGAAGTTCACAGGCCGCAGGGACGGACGGGCCAAAGGACTCGGCAACATAGCTTCGGCCCTGTGAAGCCCTTCACCATGAGAGGCTCCTGTTGTAGGGGTGGCCCCCACCTAAACCCAGCAGGCCTGTTAGATGGCCATAGAGCCCAAAATGAGACACATGTAATGGCTTAAATACCCTTGACAGAGAGGTACCGATGTAAGGGCACAATTGTAAAAGCACAGCCCGTATGAATATATATACCAAGGGAAAGCTGGGGGGAGGAGAGGACTCATCACTCTCTTCCAACTCTCCACTACCACATCTCTCTCTATTTGGTCTGTAACCACAACAGACACATTTCGTTATTTGGGATCGATGCTATAGTGGGACGGTGAGATTGATGAAGGCGTGAGCCACAAGATAAGAGCGGGTGGGTGAAATAGTGCCAAGCATCTAGTGTCCTGTGTGACAAAAAAAGTCCCTTAAAAGTTAAAGGGTAAGTTTTATAGGACGGCGACCAGACCCGCGATGCTATATGAAGTAGAATGTTGGGCGACTAAAAGACAACATATGTAGAAAATGAGTGTAGTGAAGATGAGGATGCTGCAGTGGATCTGTGGTCACACAAGATGGGATCGCATCCGCAATGATGATATAGGTGATAGGATCGAGGTAGCACCAATTGAATAGAAGCTTATCCAACATTGCTTGAGATGGTTTGGACATCTCTAACGACGGCCTCCTGAGGCACCTGTACGTTGTGAAATTTTAAGACGTACTGAAAACGTAAGAAGAGGCAGAGGTCGATCAAAACTGACGTAGGAGGAAGCAGTTGAAAGAGACTTGAGGGTTTGGAATGTATATAAAGAATTAGCTTTAGATAGGAGCGCTTGGAAGTTAGCGATCCATGTATCGGAACCGTAAGAAAGTTATGGGCAGTGTTTTAGGTTCTCAGCTCAAATAGCAGGTTATACGGCTTAGGGTTTTAGCATTGTAGGTTTTTTTCAAGGCTCTCATCTCTTTGATCTTGAGAATGTTTCATTTCTAGTCTACCTTAACTTATTTAGGACAAAAAACAACTTATTTTGGATAAAAGACTTTGTTGTTGTTGTTATTTGTTATTGTTGTTTGTCCAGCCTCCAAGCTGAGATAGTGGTCACGTGGTATATAGGCATAGCCACAAGCTAACATGATGAACTACTGTGCGAGTTAGCAACAAGAGGTCGTTTCTACCGTGCGAGTTTCATAAGACAATTCTTTTTTTAAAAAAAAAGTGCAGTTTCGACAATTTAATATACTCAAACGAGGGACCTACTATACATCCAAGCCTACAGGCTTCAATAAGGCCAGAATCACTAAGCCTTTATTGCACCTTCAAACCGTAGGCCCAATGCCTTCATTTCCTTTTGCAAGCCATCCACCGTCATGTTTTCAGCACGCATACCAGCCCAACTCCCTTTGAGTCCAATAAAGGTCCTACCGGACCAGCCCTCCCTGCTTGTATTCATTTCTGACTCGGGCATTGTGATCAAGTCATGCAAATAAATAGTTTTTGTACATTAACAAAAGGCGACAACAATTGATTGTAGATTCACTGAGCATACGAAAATAAACTAACATTAATTTGCATATCTATTATATATTTAATCGAATAAAAAATAGGGCAAATTCATAAATTTGTATCTAGCATACACGATGTCGAATTTATGCAAGATATGCTAACTTTTGATCGGGTGAGATATGACAGCCATATTTCTTGTCTGTTCATTTATTTCATATCTTAGGCATATCATCACTATTGATGCATTTTGCTGTATAAATATTTGTACTGTAGCTTCGTCTCCCTCGACAACTTTGTGAACTACTAACTCTAGATCAAAAGTTTGCAATGTCCATCTCTAAAGTTGGAAATGATCCTAGAGGGACTAGCGAGGAGAATGTCTTGATAGGTGCTTCTCCTCATGTTCTCCTTGTCGATGATACCCTTCTTGATCGTCTTATTTTTTTCTAGGGTGTTAAAACCCTCCACTATTCAAGGTGTGATGGCTTATAAATTTTCTTTTTTCTTGTACAAGCAGGTTTTTCACATGATAGTGATTTAGGATGCACACAATGAGCACTTATTGTTACATAAAGTTATGAGTAGAGAATTATGTACTCAAAGATGTAAGGAAGCATATCAGGTTTCATGTAGTTTCGTTTGTGGTTTGAATCAGCCAAAACTTGAATTAAAGTATGGAAACTATTTATGTAATAAAGAGTATTTGCATGGTTATGTCATATATGGTTAATGATAATTTGTAAGTCTTCTGTCCTTTCCATTCTTTACGGATGTTGCCACCTAAGTGTTTCCATGCTTGATGTATGCAGTGACTGCAATTGAAAGTGTTATGGAAGGAATTGTTACCTACTTTTTTTATTTTACAATAATAACCCTCTGCCATTCCACCATTGAATGACTTGGGCTAGTTGCCCAATCATTGGGTGCCAAGTGTCCAAGTCACCCACCGGTTGAGTGACTTGGACTAATCGCCCAACTATTGAGCGACACATCGACAAGTCGTGCACCAGTTGAGCGATTTAACACAATATTATTATTATTTTATTAATCCCATGGAAATAATTATGGAGGAGTAAATGGCAATTTTTATAAGTAATACATTTATCAAATCTTGTTTGTGTGATATTGCAATACATGAGGGAATTCATATGCAATGATGCCATACTATAAAGTAAAATATGAACAAAATGAATACAAAGTACAAAAAGGCCCCTACGCGCTACCCACTGCACCTACTCTGTCGTCACCATGTCCCACCCTCGGTCGGTGTCCACCTGTACGACCCTACTTGGCCGTCCTCAGTGTGGGGTGTCAGCGCCCCAAAAGGGTGAGGTGCTCAGGAGCCCTGCTAACCCATGCTCCCAAGGCCTCAGGGGTCGACTCTACTTGCGTCTGTGTGGCTGGGCACCGCTGAGTTGCGACCCAAAAAGAACGTCAATAGGTGCGGACTGAGGTGCTCCCCTGACCTCCCCTAGGTCGTCCGCAAAGAAGTTGGACACGTCCTCAGGGGGTCCTCATGCGGGGACTGCTCAACTCCTCATTGGGGTGTGAAACCTGTAGGACAAATATTGTTTATTTATGCAATCTATCCATGCAAACAAACCTCAATTGACAAAACGTACATTCGACGTGGGCCATGGCATGCATCCAAGTGTCATACACACCATACCCATCCTACCCAAACAGCTCAAGGAACAACGAATACTACCGTGACGCTGCCGGGTAGGGGTCCAGGAATGGCGGCGGTGGCGGTCACGAGGGTAGGCATGTGCCCACCCTGACCCTCTAGGCTGGTCAAGTGCTAGTACAAAGACTCACGCGCCCACCACGACCCTCAAGGCCGGAAATTTGGTCGGGCACTAGCACGTGTCTAGATGCTATTGATGATTTAAAGCGATGCGTGGGCGTAGCCCTCTAACACCGTGCCATTTTGGAGCCTTCTAGCCAAGGCTGCAGGATGTGGCCACGAGGGTAGGCATGTGGCCTTGATGTATGCATCGATGTGGCCACCTCCGGAAGTGTCCTGCACAACATCAGGGCCATGACACGCCTCTCCCCAATGTAGACCCGACGAAGAGCCTATAGTAGCTCATCAAGCGTCACCTCCAACCGTGGCCGACCTTTCCCAGGATTGACCTAGTGTTCCTAGCAATGTTGGCGACAATGTCTGTCTACAAGGAGTAGATGAATGTATCAAACTTGTACTTGTGATAACCGTAGTTAGACATTTCGAAACATGAGAGTACATACCACGAGGAGCACATTCCGCATGAGGTGTATAGGGTACGCATTGGTCCATGCTAGTACGTGAGCGAGGAGAGGGTCAATGACATGCACCAGTCTAGTGCGTGTCTGCAGAGTGTACCAGTGTAGGTACTTATCGTGCGCGCTAGGGTCATATGGGGTACCCTCCTGCACGTAGTCCTCGAGGGCGTCCGCCCACTCCACCAGCCACTGTGCCATCTTCCACACCCAACTTGTCCTGGTAACACCCCTCCTACTATGCTTGCGAAACGTACTACTGCAATTAGAAGGCATCATAACATAACTCGAAAAATTATAGGGATATGTGTTGTGTGTAACTTACGTGTGGATCGAGTCAGACACCCGATGCCCGACGGGGCCTGGAACAACCCGGTGGAGACTACACCATCTTGGGCCACCACCGGTCCACTAGAGCTATCAGTAGCGATCGATCAAACAGGAGCCATCATGACCACTCCTGGCCGACCTGGACCTCCCTATCGTCCTCAACCAGAGCGTTGTCCTCATCGGTGGCCTCTACTATCTACGCAAGAGGTAGAAGGTCGGCATTGCTCAGCCTACAAAGCATAAAGAAAGCATATTCGAATTTTTTGGTTGATTTTGGAGTAGTGTATAACTCAAATATAAAATTTTGTGAACTGAGCCTTCTATTTGGTCTATTTTTCAAATTCAACACCAAAATCAGTCTATTTGAGCTATTTTATAAACCGATACAAATTCACTATAGAAAAATGCATAATAATTTTAGGGAGTTTTGTGACATCTTAGGAGCATGCTAGAATTATTTCAGAATTTTTAGACCTCATTTAGTCTCTGTGTGTGTGTGTGTAAATAGTAAGCGTTATTAGCATTTAAATTAAAAATCTAAAAATTTTCTTTGAACAATGCCTTAAAATATTTTTTCTATCTCACTGACATATTGAGCAACACCCCTGTAAGGTTTCATAATTTTTGGAGGTTGTTTGCTATTTTAAATAAATTTCCTCTTCAATCTTTTGTTAGGGGCATTTTGGTCTTTTTTTAGAAGATAACAGTCTCCACTAATGGTGCACTAACGGCAGTGGCATATAATTGAATTTTTATGTAGTTCAATGGCATATAATAGAGAGAGTACTATCCAGTGGCATTTTGTAGAAGCGGACGTTATTTAGTGGCAAAGAATCAATTTTCTCAATAATTTTAGTTGCTAAATTACCTTGTTTTCAAAAGTAAATTTACAATCAAGACCCAATATAACTATATAGTTAATTCTTTTAGTTGCTAATCTACCATGGTTTCAAAAGTAAATCTACAAAGAAGTACAGGGAACTCATCGTCGACGATGCGTAGACCTCTCCTCCTCTCTTCCCCTCCCTCTCTCTCTTTCTCTCCCCCTCTTCTCCCCTCTCCTCTCTTCTCTTCTCTCCTCTCTTTCTCTCCCCCTCTTCTCCATTTCCTCTCTTCTTTCGTCTCCTCTCTTTATCTCTAGCTTCTTCCTCTGGTGAAATGGCGCTCGATCGACACGCGTAGGATAAAGGCCCCTAGTCGTCAAATGGTTAGGAAACAAGGGGATAGTCACCCAACGGTTAGGTGACTAGGGGCTAAGTCACTCAACCAGTGGGCGACTAGTAGCCCAACAGTCAATCGCTCAACCGGTAGGTGTTTGAACACTTGGTGCCCAACGGTTAGGCTATTAGCCCAAGTCACTCAACAGTGGAGTGACAGAGGGTTATAACTATAAAATAAGAATAGCAGGTATATTACTATGATTCATAATAAAAATAGATTATTTAAAAAATTCGTTATGGAAGCCTCAAGTTCCTAATAAAAATAGATTATTACTGTGATTCATAATGGCTCCACTATTATCACAATAGAGACCACTGGACTGGACACACTAGGGATCATACCCAACTCAAAAACAAATTTTCTGATCCAAACAGCTTCCTTTGCAACTTCAGAAGCTGCAATATACTCGGCCTCAGTTGTCGAATCAGCTACCGTCTCTTGCTTGGAACTTTTCCAGCTCACTGCCCCTCCATTGAGGCAGAACACAAAACCAGACTGCGATCTGCTATCATCTTTATCAGTTTGGAAACTAGCATTGGTGTAACATTTTACAACGAGCTCTTCTTCACCTCCAAAAATAAGGAACACATCCTTAGCCCTTCTAAAGTACTTAAGAATATTCTTTACAGCCACCCAGTGAGCTAGACCGGGGCTAGATTGATACCTGCTCGTAACACTTAGAGCATATGAAACATCTGGGCGCGTACAAAGCATAGCATACATGATGGATCCAATGGCTGAGGCATACGAAATCGCACTCATCTTCTTTTGCTCATCAAGTGTTGAAGCACACTGAGTCTTGCTAACCTAGGCAAGAAACCTTTCTTGGAATCTTGCATATTGAACCGTTTCAATACCTTGTCAATGTATGTACTTTGGCTTAATCCAATTAGCCTCTTTGATCTATCTCTATAGATCTTTATGCCCAAAATGTAAGCTGCCTCTCCGAGATCTTTCATTGAGAAACCTTTTCTCAAAGAAGACTTCACAGCTTCTAGCATTGGAATATCATTTCCGATCAATAATATGTCATCAACATACAAGACCAGAAAAACAAGTGTGCTCCCACTAGCCTTCTTGTAAACACAAGGCTCTTCTTCATTCTTGATGAAGCCAAACCCTTTAACTACTTCATCAAAACGAAGATTCCAACTCCGAGATGCTTGCTTCAATCCATAAATGGACTTCAAGCTTGCATATTCTCCCAAATTTTCGGAAACAAAACCCTCGTTTCATGACATCCATCGCGCCAAATCTCGTTTTGAGTCGATCGCCAATAGGCAACAATCGCTAGGAAGATCCGAATAGACTTTAGCATAGCGACGGGCGAAAACGTTTCATCATAATCAACACCTTGAATTTGCTTGAAATCTTTCGCCACCAATCGTGCCTTATAGATGTGAACATTTCCATCCATATCTATCTTTTTCTTAAAAACCCATTTACACTCAATAGTTTTTACACCATCAGGTGGATCCACCAAGTTCCAAACTTGATTATCATGCATGGATTCTATTTCGGACCTCATGGCTCCAAGCCATTTTTCAGAGTCTGGTCCCATCATTGCTTCCATGTAGCTCTTAGACTCATCATTGTCCAACAACAATATATCGCGTTGTCCCGTGGTTGGGGGATTTGCTCATGTGCCCCAAAGTTTAATGGCGTTTGCTCATTTGCCCCATGATGTCTCACTGACATGTAGGCCCTGGACCCGTATGTCAGTGAGACATCATGGGGCAAATGAGCAAACGCCATTAAACTTTAGAGCAAGGGAGCAATTTTTCCCCCGTGGTTAGGAGCGTGAACTTTTTAGTTGTGCGACGTACCCTTGTAGACCTACGTGGGGACGGTGCCTCCATAACCGGTTGTACAACATCTTGTACATCCTGTTAAGGTTCAATAGGAGTTGAAATATTTTCAGGTGTTTCCCGAATTTCTTCAAGCTGCACCTTGCTCCCACTAACACCCTTTGAAAGAAACTCTTTTTCCAAAAAGACACCGTTCTGAGCGACAAACACTTTGCCTTCTTCCCGATTGTAAAAATAATATCCTTTGGTTTCCCTAGGATACCCAACAAAGAAGCATTTATAAGATTTAGGATGGAGCTTATCAGACGTCAAATGTTTTACATAAGTCTCACAACCCCATATCTTAAGGAAAGACAATCCAGAACGTTTCTCGGTCCATTTCTCGTATAGTGTCTTTTCCACTTATTTAGATGGGACTCTGTTTAGTGTAAACGCGGCAGTTTCTAGAGCATATACCCAGAAGGACAATGGAAGATCAGATTGGCTCATCATAGACCGAACCATGTCTAACAAGGTCTGGTTCCTCCGTTCAGATACCCTGTTCCACTGAGGCGTGCCAGGCGGAGTCAGCTGTGGAACAATTCCACACTGTTTTAGATGTTCACCAAATTCATGGCTCAAATATTCACCTCCACGATCAGATCGTAGAATTTTAATTGTCTTGCCTAGCTGATTTTATACTTCATTCTGAAATTCTTTGAACTTTTCAAACGATTCAGACTTGTGCCTCATTAAGTAGATGTATCCATATCTACTAAAGTCATCGGTAAAAGTAATGAAATACTGAAAACAACCTCTGGCTACTGAGCTCATTGATCCACATACATCGGTATGTACAAGTCCCAACAAGTCACTTGCCCTCTCACTATGACCGGTGAAAGGCACCTTTGTCATCTTGCCAAGTAAACAAGACTCGCATGTCTCAAATGATTCAAAATCAAATGAGTTGAGTAGACCATCTTTATGGAGCTTCTCTATGCGTTTCTCATTTATATGACCTAAGCGACAATGCCAAATAAAAGTGGGATTCAAATCATTAGGCTGCAGCCTCTTTGCATTAATATTATAGACAAGTTTATCCTCAAGGTCAAGAACATATAACTCATTCATCAATGGACAATGTGCATAGAGTATATCATTCAAATAAATAGAACAACGTTTGTTCTTTATTACGAACTCATAACCACCATCTTCCTCCAAACATGAAGAAGAGATGATGTTCTTACTCAATGCTGGAATGTAATAACAATTATTTAATTCCAAAACTAATCCTGAAGGTAATGACAAGTGATAAGTGCCGACAGCCAGTATAGCAACCTTTGCTCCATTGCCGACACGCACGTCCAACTCGTCTCTCGCAAAACTTCTAGTCCTTCTTAGACCCTACAACGATTTGCAAGTATGAATCATCGATTCGGTATCAAATACCCAAGATTCACCAGAAGAAATCGCAAGATTAATTTCTATAACATTTATACCTGAAGCAGAAGTCTCGCTTCCCTTCTTCTTTTTCAGATCCTCCAAGTATTTCTTACAATTCCTAGACCAATGCCCCTTGACATGGCAGTGGTAGTATTCATCATCAGGAGAAAGGCTAGATTTGACCTTCCTAGTTGGCTTTGGCTTAGAGCTAGAGTGCTCATTAGGAACCTTTCCTTTGCCTTTTCCTTTGGGCGTCCAACGCTTCCTCTTTTTATTCTCCTTCTGAACCATCATCACATGATTGGTGTTTTTCTTAATACTTTCCTCTGCTGTCATAAGCATCCCATGCAATTCAGTCAATGATTTCTCCATGCTATTCATATGAAAGTTCATAATGAACTATTCATAGCTCGGAGAGAGAGATTGTGAGAACAACATCCGTAGCCAGATCAGGATTAAGGGGAGAACCAAGCTTCTCCAAGCTCTCAATATAACCAATCATCTTGATCACATGAGGACTAACTGGACTACCTTCCGTCAGCTTACACGCAAACAAGGACTTTGAAATGTTAAATCTCTCGGTCCTAGCTTGGTTCTCAAACATGTCACGCAGTCCTTCAATCATAGTGTGAGCATCTGCATTCTCATAATGCTTCTGAAGCTCAGAGGACATGGTAGCAAGCATGAGACAGCTAACGTCGAGTGAATCATTGCAGTGCTTCTCATAAGCTTTGCGGGTGGCAACATTTGCACCCTCAGGGAGTTCATTGGGGTAGGGTTGCTCAAGAACGTATTCCCTTTTTTCTTGTCTGAGAACAATTCTCAAGTTGTGGTACCAATCAATAAAATTCGTTCCATTAAGTTTTTCTTTCTCAAGAACAGATCGCAAGTTAAAACCGGAATTGTTACTAGAAGCAGCCATGATCTACAACAGAAAATAAACAAGCAAAGTTCAGCATTATGTTCATGTTTGATCTTCCATTAAACAATTTAACAAAAGACACTCCCACTATATGTTTTGTAATCGTCTTCCCTCTAACGACATATAGTGGTCAAGATCCATGTTCATCTAAGTTCTAGTGAGCTTTGGCATCACCGCTAGAAACCTAGTGACGTAGGTAAGCAACGCTTGCTAATCACATCTTATGTGACTCTTGTTTGTTGGGTGGCATCCAATGCCCCAGCTCCCAACACCATGCCCCAAGAACCAAATCCAATTTGATAGCCTTGTCAAATAAACCAATACTATGCATGTGGATGTCCAACATCCACCCTATTAGATCAAGATAGTTGATGGTACTCTGCTTTGGCAGACCTACCAAACAATGATCGTAATTCTTATAGGCGCAGCAATTGGAAGGGCATCAAATAAATTCTTAACTTTTTCGAGGGAAGCTATTCTGTCATGAAAAATACATCCTCTACAAGTATTGCATGAAAGAATAGTATGACAGGAAATAAATATCACATGCATATAATCACATTATACTGTGAATGCTATGGCCTTTTGAATCGTATTGGTCGCCATCGCCATGGTTCCACGGTAATGTCCTTCGCAACACTTCCTATCCTCTTTGTCATCATGCTTGAAGCCTCCATGGTAAAGAACTAAACTATTACAACTAATAGCTAGCAAATGAATTACATGAGGAGTGCAAGCATCACAAGTCGACATGCCTCAACCCAGCTCGTTATACAATTAAAGAACATATACATCTATGCCATACCATCAACATTCCACTGCAAAAACAAGTTAAGCATAGACGGATGATTAATACGACACATCAGCCAATCCAACCCAAAACACACATGCATCAATCGGTATACTTGAAGACCGCAACACGAGACGGATCTGTTGGCTCGATCCATCGATCGTGTGCGCGCAGCTAGATCGCATCTACTACAAACAACATATCATCTACATTTCAGCGCATGATCCAACCTGGACCACATACTGACGCATAAGAACTTTGCTCGATACCAACATATCAAGGAGATCCGGACGGGCTAGGCTACGCTAGCTACAACATTTGATTTTCTACCGCGTTCAACCAGAAAACATACGTGTAAGGGAGTCATGGATAGTTACCACTAGATGTGCTGCGCAGCGGAAGAAGAGTTGGAGTAGCCCGGTCCAACGTAGATGCGCGTTGATGAAGAAGAAGCAGTCGATCGTCTCACGAACTGAATGTCTCCTCCTCACGTCCTAGCAATAGCCTTGCGCTTCTCACCGATCAGCACGGCAGCAACAGCAGCGGCGCCTCCACGGAGTCCACACGTTCAGGATGGAACGCCGTGCGCTGGTGTGCTAGCACCACGCGCCCGGCTAGGGTTTCGGGATACGACCGAGGGGAGGTGGCGGCTAGGGTCTTCAGCACAGTTGTCTATGTAACCTGCAGTCCCGCCTCCACATATTTATAGAGCATGCTAATGGGCTTCCACGTTGTAGGCCCATTAGAACCCTAATCCCATATGGATCAATATCCCTTTTGGCCTATAAAACCGAATTGTTTATGATTGCCTCTTGGGCACATCACTAACAGAATGAGCAATGGTGAAATGGAAGACTAGTTAGGGTAAAGGATAACACTTGTTGTGCGGGATGGAACACTGGTTGGGGCCTATGATGCACGGACACGGATACTTCGACACGACACCGACACGGGAATTCGCCGTTTTCCCAAAAATACCGATACGCCGACACAACTATATATATTTAAATAATAAATAAATTATATAAATGTATTATTTTCTATGTTTCTACATGCTTATTATCTAAAATAATGTAAATTGTAAACTTGTAATTTGTAAAGTGTATACTCGGAATATGTACCTCATGAATTGTTTTGTTAATCCTGGTGACAATTGTTGATGTGAATACCATTTCTAGAAATAAGAACTCCATTAACCTGGGAAAAAGTAACATGATCAGATCGGCAAGACTACACGGAAGGAGATGCGGGAGCTGACGCGCGCACGAGAGATGTAGTCGGCGGCGAGACGTGGGAGATGTAGTCGATGGCGAGATGCGGGAGATGTCGTTGATGGCGAGATGCGGGAGACGGCGGGCAAAGGAGATGTGAGTGAGGAGATGGAGGCAGCGGCGAGATGCGGGAGACGGCGGGCAGAGGAGATGCGAGTGAGGAGATAGAGGCGGCGGCGAGATGCGGGAGCCGATGGGCAGCGGTGAGATGCGGGAGCCGACAGGAGCAGGTGGCGGCGAGGTGCAGGAGCCGACAGGCGGCGGCGAGATGAGGGAGCCGACAGGAGCGGGCGGCGGCGAGATGCGGGAGCCGGCAGGAGCGGGCGGTGGCGTGAGCGAGCGATGGGAATGATGCGCTCGAGAATCGGCGCTTATGGTTAGGGTTAGGATGGGCGGCTGGGCGGCGTGTCTGGGCCATTCTCGCCGGCTATGTCGTGTCATGTCCGACTCGTATATTTACTGTCCGACACGTGTCAAGAATTTTAATAATTAAAATTAATTCTGAAATCAGCCGATACGTCGCCGACACGTGTCCGAGACGTGTCGTATCCGTGTCCGACTGTCCAACTCGTATATTTACTGTGTCCGACACGTGTCGAGAATTTTAATAATTAAAATTAATTTCGAAATCAACCGATACGTCGCCGACACGTGTCCGAGACGTGTCCGTGTCGTATCCGTATCCGACACGTGTCGGACACGGATACGACGGTTTTCGTATCCGTGTCCGTGCTACAGAGGTTGGGCCAATTCTCAGAAACAAAGCTACTGCAAGAGAAGATAAGAAACAAAGCAACGCATGAGAGAACAGAACATCAATATCCAACGCAATGTATAAATTTGGCTCACCTCCAATGTGAATGAGCAACAGTGCAAATGTCATGTTGGGCCTGTTCTTTTCAACTTCTAAAAACTGTTTTTTGGATTTTCTATAGTAACTAGCTTTTAAATGGAGTATCTTTTCAAAATATAGTCTACTAGTTAATTGTACTACATACTGTACCGACTTCATTTATATCAGCAAAAACCACACATGAGTTTCTATTACTCTATAATCTCTCGCATAAACAGCCTAAAAGCCACAAGCTGCAGCTTCAACAAAAAAAAACAGGACCGTTATCATCTCTAAGGGCCAGGCAAAACTATTTTGATGAATAAAAAATACTGTAACCACTGAGAAAACCGAATTTCAAAATTTTAAAAATTTTGGATTTTTCAGAAAAATTCAGCTGACATATTCAAAAATAAAATTTAAATTCAAGAAATACAAATATATTCGAAAATTACCAAATCTTAGCAAAATCTCGTCAGCGACCGCATCCACGCTGATGCCAGCGGCCGCATCTGCACCACCTTCGCGCCATGGCCGCCTCCCTTGCCAGTGCCACCTCCTCTCCCATGTTGGTGCCGCCTCCCTTGCCGCTGCCGCCCCTCCTCACAGGCAGGGGGGCGTTCTCCTGTGTCAGCGCTGCCTCCCCCTTCTCCTGTGAACTCGCTATGGGGAATACGGAATGTGGAATGAGAGATGGGAGTCTTCGGGAATGCTGAATGAGAAATGCCACTGGTGGGTTGGCCCAAAATACGCAAAACTGGCTGAATTTTTTTATTAGATTGGGTTTTTTTGCGGGTGAGCCGAGAAAATTGAATTTCAGTAAATTTCATGAAATTTAGCCCGAAATTGTTTTCCAACGCATATAGCGAGTCATTCTCGTATGCAACACACACAAACCCTAAAACTGATATTTTTAAAAAATATATCTAAATTTCGACAGAATTGATGCAGTTGAAATCATGGTGCCTGTACACCAAGGAGCACTTATTATTATATTATATATATATATATATATATATATATATATATATATATATATATATATATATATATATATATATATATATATATATATATATATATATATATATTCTGTTAAGATTTGTTATAACAACAATAGTTAGCATGTTAACCTTTAACGCTTAAAAAACCATAACTTTAACATTTAACAAACCATTCAATCTGGGCCGAAGTGCACCGATGGGATGCTCATCCAAAGTCTAGCGTTGTCAGAGAGGGGAGCGGCGGGCCCACACAAGCACCTGCGTCGTGCGGGGGCAACCAAATCGCTGGAGCTCTTTGAAGCATACAATTGAACACCTTACTAGCACTACGTCGCTGCATCATCTTGAGCGCACACTGCTACCTCCGACACTGGTATGCATAATGTCATGTGGGGCAGCCAAATTGTTGGTGAGATACATGAGGAAGAATAGTGGTGCTGAGTCAACAAAAAATTTCAAAATTTCGAATTTTCTTAAATTTTGGTCAAATTAGAAATCTTGCCCAATTTAGAAGTTCCTCAGCCAAATCTGTCTTCCGTATTTGGCTCCCCACTTTCCCCAACCAAAGGTGCCATCTCCATTTCCGTCTTCACCCTTGTTCCCCACTACCACTCGGCCAAGCTCTGTTCATCGCCGCCACATCTCCGACACGCCATTAATGCATGTCATCTTGCCCATGGCCACGCGGCACAAGTCACTAGTGCCAACCTCACTATCGAAGGCTCCCGTCGCCACCTTCACCACATACGCGCCATGCTTTGCCATGGCTGTCCACTGTTCCCACCGCCTGACTCGCACTAGCCTCCAATCGCACGCCCATGTCTTTCCCTCCCAACTCCACCTAGGAATCGACATCACTGTCGTAGCAGTGTTGGTGAGCCCTAAATGGTAACCCCTCAATAGCCTCTTCCAAAACCCAATCCCTTACACCCACAACACCGCCTAGACATACCAAGCCTAACATTGGCCATGCCATGCCCTCCCAAAGCATCGAGTTCATTGGCGACGCGCGCTGCCACCATCTGAACTAGGCCAATGCGGGTGGCCATGCACAAGCCATTTGAGCCAAAAACATCACCACCATTAGCTTCCTAGCACTTCATAGATGCTCAAACTCCTACCTCCTCACTGGAAGCTCACTAGAGCTCCCCTGTGCCTTGGTGTTTCTCTAGCAAGCCCTTCTTGCCACCAGCAAACTCCGGTGAATCTCCGCCTCTGCACAACCCAAAAATGGAATCACCACACTTCACTGGTCCCATCCTTGCCCTTGCTCGCCATCAATGATCATCATCGGAGCACGGGCGAGCTCGCCACTGCCGTTCTCTACTCAGCCACCATGGCGCCAGAGCAAACCAAAGCCAAGGCTGAAGTAGGCCAAGACATGCAAGCCATGTCTTGGGCCAAGCCGAGGTGGCCCAACATCCAAAAACCCAACCAAGCCGAGCCAGTGGGCCAAGCCCACAATGATGGCCCAACACTGTGCAAGCCCAGTCCAAAGTATTGTTCAAACTTGAACCCAATACTATTTAGCCCGATCCACAACCAATAATAAATGGATTCAAAACTGTTCACCAAACCCGATCCATTAAGAATAGTGTCAACCTGTCACTCTTCATCCGGCCCATTATTATTCATCCGAAACCCATTAAACATATTTATACCCATTTCAATCATCTTGAACACACCTAACCCATTTTCAACTCCGTTCAACCCAACCAAGCACCACTTAAACCATATTCGTCCAAACCCACCTTCTTTTATATCTTTTCTGGGTATTTTATTGTATTTTATTTCCATCTTACATTCTACAAAGAAAGAACTTATTTGTATTCATTCTCTTGTGCTAGCATCTGGATTCGACCAGTTGGCCAATGGAGAAGCTACTAGAGTAATTAAGGTGGATTGTGTAAACCTGAAACCTACAGAGAAATAATCAAAGACTCTAGATAAAGAGGCAAGTCACATATTTTGATCATGATGATCCTACATTATTTATTAATTACCAGTACTTTCATTATTGCTATTTGTGCACTGTTATTTATTTACCATAATACTTTAGAATAACATGATGATTAGCTAAGTCCTACCACTGAAAAATCCATGTTTTACTTGAAGGCCATATCCTCCTTGATAGCCTAAATAATAATAAATTACTATATAACTATTCATCTGTGGATTAGACAATAAAACGTTTTACACTACTAAGTAAATTCGGTGTTTCACCAATAGATTTTAAAATGGTACTAGGGTTAAGAATGGCTCGTGGAAAGCCATAAGATGGTTGGAGTCCACGACCTTACCCTATAGTATAGGCTTTGGTATGGCCTTGGGTTTGTGCTTGGTTGCCTCATTTGTGAAAAGTAAGGACTACAACCATATGCAATGTAAAAGACACAGAAATCGCTTAACTATAAGTTTTGACTTGTTAGACCTGGTCTAGTAGCTACTCGATTCAATTGAATATCTACAAGAGGATTAGATTTTTCCAATGGTCAAAACGACCCACGTACAACAGGGTGGCATGGAAGTAGTATCTTCCATACTTAACAACGCTAGGAACACTCAAAGTCAGTTCGCGGTTTCTGCTTTGGCCAGTAGATTACTGACAATGGGTGTCCAAGAGCCTACCGGGTAGAAACTAGAAAGAGAATAGCAGTGAAAGACCTTGTTATCTCAACTCAGTCAAACGCTATTTGGTTTCGTCTCTATGGCTTAACATTGTGAGTTTGAGATATCTTGTGAGTAAAGTTAGACAACTCTGTAGAGTATAACAAATGGTATTCAAATACGTTATGTTCCTAGTTAATGAAGTTGTGTTTTGTGGGTGATTCCAGTAACTAGGCATATGTAGAATTTGAAGGATTTTAATATTGAAAACTTTCTGCTTCTATCCCCATTTCATCTTGATCCTTACCTATGTCCTTCTATTCTCAATCTTCCTTTGCCTATCAGATTCTAAACCACTAAAAAATTAAATGTCAATTCTCGGTTGAAATAAGTAGATTGATCTATACCCATAGAGTCATAAGTGAAGATGTAGATAGACCCATAAGTGGTGGATTCATGTTGATCATCAGGAAGAATTAGTGTGAAATTTGGATGGATAAATTGGTGAAATTTATTGGATTGGATTGACTAGATAGATGGACTAATCAAATTTTGGAGAGATAGCAGAAGCGATAATAATTATTGGATTATAGCATTGATAAATGATATAATTTTCTATGGTTGTTCACAATTGTGAAATAATTTGAAAATAAAATAGTGGGAAGCATAGTTGATTGTTGAATGGATAGATCGTGGTTATGAATCAATGGTGGAAAGGATTAGATTATTAGGAGATCTTGATACAAATAATATTGGTGGGCTTAAAGTGAGGATATTGGATTATGACTAGGATGCATGGTTGAATAATGGCAAATAGCATACCTAAGATTGGATTTATAAATTTATGATGGAAGTTGAGATTTATATGAGATATAGATAGCTATCCGATTTTGAGAAGAGACAGGTGAATCCCCTCCTTTTTGTTCCTAATTTCCAAATATAATATAGCATAGCTGCCACTGTGGACTAAAATACATGTGATTTGCTATGTGGTCAGAGGTAGTTACCCGTATTCGTCTCAATGTCGTAAGTACACAGTTTTAGTCTGTGTGAAAGATGAGTTTCTCAGGTTAATCAACTGCTCCAAAAAATTGCACTTGGAAGAAAATTTAGTCCAAAACTTGATGCACAAAACACATAAGCCTGCTCAAAAGACTGCGGTTATATAAGAATGCTGCTTGATCCTACTGTTTGTTTTTATTTAGTATTAGGTTTCTTGTACTGTTTACTTGAATAGTTGAGCTGTTAAGAGAATAATGCATATTATATTTGAACCCATAATCCAAAAAAGAGTTATATATGTCAGATTATCTGATTATTGAATCCATGCAAACATTTGTCTTGCGCAGGCAAAATTCACCTCCATTTTTTGTCCTGGGATTAAGGCAGAAATTGGTGAGTTGCGTTGGTTTTTCTTTAGCTCCATCAGACTATCAAGCTTGATTATATCACCCATTGTCGTATTTTTATTCTGATGATCCAGGAAAAGGTGGTGATGATCTCTATGAAGTTCGTCTTATCTCAGAGACTACTTAGGAAACACACCTTGGCGACTTATGCAGTTCCCTCTTCTGCTAATATGCAACAAAATGTTTCTTCTTTTCCTTCTTCCACTAATTTGCATATATGATGTTAATATTGTGAAAGTTTAATTTGCATATATGATGTTCATATTGTGAAAGTTTTGCCCTTTTGTGTTTTGGCTTCTGAGCTTTTGTATCTACAAGTTGTAGGATGAAACGTAGCATCATATGCTTTCATGCACATGCAAACAAAAAATGTTGATGTAATATAGATGTAAATTCGGTTGATTGGCAACTTTGTCCATACAGTAGTAATTGCCATTTTATCTTATGGGAACTCTTGAAGTTGAATAATCCTGCCTTGTTGAACTATTTCATTTAATATTTCCATGTCCATTTCCACGAAATTTTTTGCTCACTGAAAATGTTTGGTCAACATACCATCGTATTGCACACCATCGACTACATTATTGTTAATATGGTTTAATTTCAAATCGCATACAGAGCATGTATGTGGCCATGTAACAATGTGGTGCCAAATAGTTCACTTGTATAGAAGCAAGCATTAGAGGATTTGGGTAAGATGGTGAAAATTCTACATTTTAGTGCCACAACTGGCTACTAGATGTCCTTTGACGTGTAAAATACCCTGTACTTTATTCACATGCAAAGAAGTGAACCGGCCTGCTGCATCAGTGGAGAATAGGAAATTCCTATGAAAGATCTGAGGACCACAGAAGCAAAACAAGAACCCAATCATCACTTTTAGGATCTGGATCTGAACATAACTGACTACTGACAATGGTAAATCCTTTTGTTAGCCAATATTAATGACAATCTCAGCAGGACCAGCACCTGGACCAGAGATAAATTTTACTACATGACAACTAACTGGATGTTGCAGAACTGGATATAAGTCATGATTCTTGGTCCAATTCCATCAACAGAACCTTCAGATGAATTCACAATAGGTTTCAAGGATTCCAACCTCCTGATTTGCCCACAGGAAAGCAGAATAGTAATGACCACATTATACATCTACATACTATGCTACAGATTCGTACTGACAACTGTAGTAGTTCTGTAAACAAAACTGCACATGCAAAGGAGAAGCTACTTTTTGAAGGCACAAATCATGGATCATGTGATTTGTGGATGCATTTGTGCAACTTCCACTCAGGTGACTGTCAAGTCACATGCATCCATGATGAGTGCGTACAAGTTTTTCTAATCTAGGCCTAGATATTAGATTGTGATCACTCACTACTCGCTAGTGAGGAAGAGGGACAAATGATGCGTGGCATGGTCAAATGAGGAATCTGTGACCAGCCACGTCTGTTCTTGTCCTTGCAGAATTATTAGCAGTTTCATGATCTCATCACTCATTGAACTCTGTTTGATCCATATGAGATTTGCAGTGCTGATATGTCCTGGTGCTCTGTGTCAAGATATTCTATGAACAAGGGTTGCAAACCAGAGCCAAAGCCAAATAATTGAGTACAGACGTTTACAAACATAAGAACATTTCAGAATGATATGTGAAAAATGTCATAGATGGGTTGTGGGATTGTGCCCTTTGGGATTGCGTGGCCGGTGTTTCAAAAGCGAATACTTTGTCCTTAATTTTCCTTGAAGGTGAGCCATTCTCTTTAGTTGAGAAGCTAGGTGTCATCGTGACTCTCAGTACCAGGGTGCTTCTAGGGTGAAGGCCATGATGTGTATACAGTAAGTCTATCCGGGACGGGTGTGATAAATTAAACTCTATTCTGCTGTACTCATTTTGGTTTATATAAGCTTGCTTATGCATTTAACTTTGTAATTTTGTCTTTTTCTAACTTTTTGACTTTTTTTGGGTTTTTTGTCTTTTCTTTTTTCTGTATTCATTTGCATTGTCCGTAATGGGTTAATGTGTTTTTTATTTTGAATTTTTAAATTTAATTACGCAAAAAAATTACTAGCAAATATAGTACAAAATAAACCAGCTACAGTATAAAAAAACCATAAGCCAGTAATAAAAAAACCCAACTAAGCGCCCCCTAATGGACTGGTGTCATATATTTAAAAAAAGCAAGAAAAAAGAAATAAAATTTTGGAAGGCTGTGATCAATTGGGCTTGAGTTTCTGGCTTCCGGCTTATTTTCACTATTCATAAATTTCGTCTTTTTCTGAACTTTTGGTTTTTTGTTGAGCTTTTTTGCCGGTTCTTTTTCCCGTGTTTGTTTGTATTATACGTAATGGGCTAACATATTTTTAAATTTTTAAATTTAATTATGCTAAATAAGACTCTGTCAGTTACAGTGTTTTTCAGCCAACTACAAAGCTTTTCAGCCATCTACAAAGCTTTTCAACCATAAGCCATCTCAAAAAAAGCCCAAATGAGCACCACCAAAAAATACCACCACTAAACAATATCAATGCAATGGAGCAAGAAAAACTAATATCGATCTACAAGCACTTTGCCCATTTCTTCATGTCTAGCATCATGTGAAGTTCCAATGTTTGGTTTGCGCATAAAAAATGTAACGGCACAGAAACCGGCAAATCTTGGCGGCTTGTCAAGATACAGCTTGCTGAATCAGCCATGCTGCACTGACCTGCCTAGCTATGAGCACGCAGCTTCGTCGTCCTCGCCGTCACGTGCATCGGAGTCCGCGCGCTACGCGGCGCGACACGGCGCACGCGCTGACACACCGGCGGGTTGGTTGGTGGTGACTGGTGAGCCTCGCTGGTGTGCATGCGTGCAGGCATGTGGTACAATTGCCATGCTGTTTGTTCAGAGCTCTCATGTGGAGGCATGCATGAAGCCTCTACATGACTACAAGATGCAGCTTAGCTTTTCCCCTAGGCTGATTCCTCCCAAGTGTCTCCTTAGCCTTTACAACTATCTTCGAGTTGTCACTCATGTATTTTTTTTATCTCGCTTAGCTTGTGGCCTAGGAAAGCTAACTCGTTTTAGCTTTTGACAAATCAGGCATCACTGTAATTAAGTATCTTCACATTAATAACTAGGAATAGACAATTCCTACTCTTACAAAAGGTAGAAATATTTCCCCTTGATATGGTACTTAATTATTTCTTAGTGTGTACTCGATGGTCAAGGCATGCATATGACTTGCACATGAGATCAGTGAGATGCCTCAAAGAAGCTACTATAAATATTGTCCATACACAGTATTTCCAAACTCCCTTCTCTTCATTTCACAAAGAAACCATGAAGATTACTTGTGCCAAGCCAGTTGTAGCCATCCTTTCTGCTTTGCTTATCCTCTTCTTCCTTGTTTGCACCTCTTCATCATCACCTCATGAAGAATCCTTTGTTCTAAGGAGTAGAAGGCTGCTGTCGCAATGCGGTGGCGCGAGTTCGTGTTCGACGCGTCTGGATGGGTTTCATGGGGTCTACAAGACGCCGAAGGCAGTATTTGAGAATCTGAAGAGGGTGCCCTCAAGCAAATCAAATCCATCACATAATTAGGTCTTTTTTTAGTTAGTTTTGTTTTCAGTTTTCTTCACAGTTTTTGGGTCTTTTTTTGGTAGTGGATGCCTTTAGGTGATCCATTTATTCCTAGTCTTCTAGATAGGCTTCTGGCCATGAAATTTGTGTTTCGATAGCTCAATTGCAGCTACTCATGTACATTTTGCGGTTAAATTAATATGTAGATCTCATTGTAGCATGCTTATTCATTTTAGACGAAAAGAGTTTGAAGGAAGATGTGAGAAGCTCTATAGTTTTGTTGTGATGAGCCATTGTTATTTTGAAAGAGTAAAAATTTAGAATTTACAAATTTGCAGATTTTTTTTGCACGGCTTGCAAAAGCGGCAGTCTGACTAGCCAGCTTGTGTTGCTTCAACCGAAATGGATGATTTTAGAAAGTTTGAGTCATGAAATGATTTGGTTTTGACCTGGGTCTGTGCATATGTGTGGCATGATGCATATTTTAGTTAACATGGGTCAAATTATGAAAAACTTATGTCCGAAAGTAATTTCTTGGTCTTTTGATATGCAAGGGTATTTGGAGTCAACCATGGTCAACAGCGAGAATTGGAATTACTCTTATGGAGAAGCCGAGATCCAAAATGATTAAGAATAACACAAAGAAGATGAAAAATGTTGAAGAAAAGTTCGAGCACAACTGGTTACACCATGTGGTTTGGTCGGTCCAAGTGATGTATGGTCCAGTGAAACTGAAATAGAAGAAACTCGCTAGTGTGTAGTAAGCTAGTGGTGCATCTGCATATAGTATGTATGGCGATTGGTTGTAAGGAAAGATAAAGACCGAGTCAAGAAAGGTATTTTGATAAGTTGACCAAAATACCTAAAATTACCTTGGATTAAAATCACGGGCTTGGGAAAGCGGTTTAAGTCAAAGAGGAGTTGAGATGATCAAGTGGATCAAAGGTTAAGAACTTAGCAAATTCGGGCTCGTGTGCTTTGAAAAATGTGCATAAGTGTAGTGTGTGAGTAAAACTTGTGTTGTGTGAAGTTAACGGGTTTCTTCCATTTGTGCTAAGTGGATAGTATCCATAGGGGTTAGATATGGCTAGTTGCCTTATCTATTTAATAGATTGAGATGAATACTTGCAAGTTAAACATCCAACTATCCTAGTTTTGCTCATTAAAGCTAAAGTGATCTAGGGTTAAGGTTTGAGAAGTGTGAGTGATGTGATGTGTTGCTCTCTTGTCTTCCAGGAGAGTGGCGATAAAATATTCATCCTCAAGTAGTAATATATCAACTTTGATCATCTCTCATGGATCTCTCTTGTTTTGGTTGATTTATCCTTATTTTTAGTTGGTTTTGATCTTAGCTTTCCCCTTTCTTGATCTTGCTGGATGCTAAGGATAAGTGATGGATATACACCATGGAAATCAATCGCCATCTATCAGACATCAGATTTGGCAAGTTCTTAAAGTTGTTTGGTTTTTATTTGATTTAGCCTCTTTGTAACACCTCGGCCCCACCCTGAGCCCAAAATGCTACCACCTACTCTATAATGTTACCAACTCTAACTTTTGTCGTTAGTCTTGTGATGAAACTGACATAACCGATCTTCGTCTCACCAGACACCTTCCTGTGGTCCCGGTGCTCAAATGACATACTTTAAGGATCGCACCATCTATATTCGAAGATAAATCTTATTCGGACACACTTAATCTTTCTCCTCTTTTCTTTTCTCTTTTCTTTTGTTCTTTTCTTTTCCTTCCTCTCTTTCTTTTCTTTTCTTTTTTTGTCTTTCCTATTTAGCCGACCGAGCGGCCTAACCTACTCGGTCGCTTCTTCTTCTCTTGCCTCACTTCCTCCTCTCCCGATCCAAATCGGATCCCGGTGCCGCACCTCCAACTCCTCAACGCCGCGCCTCTGGCTCCTCGGCACCACGCCTCCTCGGCCTCTCCCTGACTCTGGCTCCTCCTCTGGCTTAGCTTCCAACCGCTGCTCCGTCGTCCTCATGTCTCCTCCCAGCCTCACCGCCGCCGTCTCCTCCCCATGGTCGCCCTCTCGGCTAGCGCCGCCGATTTCCCTCTACGCCGCTGTTCCGACCCCCTCACCGCCCAAGCTCTTCGTGCCCTTATTGGTAACCCTAGGTCTATCCTAGGCTCAGGGCTTACCCCTATTCTCTCATCCGCCTCTCTCTCTCTCGATCTACTTGAGTTCATGCTAAATTTTGATTTGCCCTTTTTGATTCTTGGACTCAATCGGGGGTGGGGTTTGGTGGCTACGATGGGGCTTGAGGTTACTCCATGCACCAGGGGAGCATAGAATGGCCGTCGAGTGCACGGAGTTCACCCTAAACCACACTGGCTCACCTCCTCGGTACCTTTGCTCCCTCTCTTCTATTTTTTTTCTACCCTCGGCTGGTACTCTATGTGATGGTTCCATGGTGCCTTAGCAGTGCTATGCCATTCTATTGATTGCTGGTTGGCTACGAGTCTGCATGATTTCATCTTAAGAACTTGCTGCTAATACTGAGAAGGGTTGGTGGGCTACCTTTGTCGGGTGATTGTCGGGTTGATTTGGAAAGGAATTGGGAATTGCTCGTGGTTGTCACTTTCTTGGTCACTTGTGTGCCGATTGGTGGTGACCTTCCCCTCCTACGGCTTGCTGGCCTGCGATCTGGCTTCTTGCCAACTTCTTGCTCCTAGGCGGCTTGCCCTGACTATGCCTTGTGGTGGCCGACTTTGTGGCTATGTGGTGACAGTTTAGTCTTGGCAGGGGAATGAAAAATAAGAGTGAAGGTCTTACTACCGTGCTCAGTATTTCTTCTTATTCTCTTCGGCTAGCTACATCTCCTTTTTGGCTTGCAGCCGTGTTCTCTAGATGAGTCATGCTGTCTCTTTATTGTAGCGATGTGATGGCCACTTGATATTTTGCTAGTAGTGTTGGTGGCCAAATGGGACTTTACTTGTCTTTCTTTTCCACGGGTATTACATTCTACCCCCATTAACAGAATTCGACCCCGAATTCTGGTGCTAAACAATCCACACAGAGAATACCACGACACAAGCATGTACCCGTGAGAACAATTCCGGGTACTTCTAGCGCATGCGAGACCCCAAATCCCACATTGCATCCCGCTCAGACTGATGTGAACATAGTACTTTAACATACTTTAACGTTCTGTGCCTTAATACTTTCTCTGATTCCTTTAGAATCCGAACTGAACGAGGCTCGAAGGTAAGGTCTTGCTTAAGGGACAGCGGTTCTAGAATAATCCATGCTCCGGATCCCTTAAGTACTATTTCAACATAGAGAAAAAATGGAATTCATTGCACACTCCGCCCATAGATTCAATTCTCACGTTATCCCATGCCTTTAACATCTAACACGTCCAACGCACCTCAGTAACCTTTAACATCTAAGGAAATCCCCAATCCTCCAAGAAAATCACTATCATAATTTGCACAAAAGAGATAACGCTACTTTTATTCGCAATAAAGAGAACTCTTCTCTTTTTTACAAGAGAACTATCACATAGCACTCATAAACCCAATCGTCCTACAAAGCAAAGTCTTTTATAAAGGTAAGTCCAATCATAGGATCAATCCATTCATCCACAAATAACAACTTTTCTCCCAAAATAGTGGAAATTCATTTCCCTACAGAACATCACTTCATCACAACCAATCCTCTTACGAGAGAAATCCCGACAGGAAATCAATCATCGTCCTAACAAACATCTATGTCGCACATATCATGCGAAAAATTTCTATTCTCAAAATTAAACCTTTTTCTTTTCAAAGAAAAAGAAGCACACTCTTTAAGGCAAGATGTTTTTTTTACTATAGCATAGTGATTTTTCAGAATTTTGGTTTCTTGATCTTCGTAGTTTTTTATAGCTATTAGAGTGAAAAATTGGCGAATAATTAGAGAAAATTTGAATGCAATATTCACAACCCCTTATGTTGTTATACCGATTCTATAGAGTTGATAATATTGCGCATGATTCTTCTGCTTTGAAGTGATTTTGGAAAGTTTTGTGTATCTCGTTGATCTGATCATTTGGTACCATCATTTCTCTTGGCATTCGAGCTTAAGTACAATCATTTTGGTTGCTTCTTGTGTTTGAAACGATATGCAAAAGCATTTGAGTCGAAAATGTTGGTACAAGAGATGTTTCCAAAAGGAAAACTTGGAACAATAAAAAGTGAGGAAAATCCATAAACCCCCGTAAGTTACCGTGCAAATACCCCGTAAGCCACATGTTAATGCTATTTCTTGTGGTTTTAGTTATATCTGGTACTTGTTTTTGTAATTTTCATACTTGCTTCAATAATTTGAGTAATTTGAATACTTGTACATGATTACAATACCAATGTTTTGGTAGTGAAATCGTGTATATCAAGTACAATTGTACAAAAATTAATTAAATATCTGAAACAAGTATTGAAATCACTTAAATGCTCAAATCATTGAGAAAAGGTACACATGATAATGAAAACAAGGAGAAATAGCATTAGTGTGTTTTATGTGGAGTATTTGCACAGTAACTTAACATATGCGAGCAAAGTAAATGACAGGTGTTTGGGGTTTTTTCCTAACGAGAAGTGGAAAAATGAATTCGTAATCTGATCCCATATTTTAGTGAATCTGGTTTCATAGCCGTATATAGCCCAGCTGATACGAACGAGGGAGGTTTAGTGAAGCATCTGAAGAGCTGTTGGATGGTGAAGTTATTTGCGCAAATTCTCTTTTAGATGGTTCTACGAGACATTCGAACTTCCAGATCACAGCTCACTGGTTCCCACTTATCGAGGGAGGGAGCTCACTGGTTCTTGTATTCATGTGTTGCAACTTGCAACTTCTAAAATGTTCATTTCACAATCCTACCTTGAAATTGTTTTTATCCAACTCTGAAGTTTGTTAATGCAAGTACATGGTGCGAATACAAGATTATGCTATATTCACCATATGAAGAGCACAACTGAACAAGGCAGGATTAACAAAATTATATTGTTTGTTCTCCATCAGCCTACCCTAGTTCATTGTCATGACTCGTGATCATACATCATCCAAAATAAGTTCTACCACAACAATCAACACACCTGGTAATTCTACAGGACGAATTCGACAAACATTGTTCAACAGCAGAAATGCCAAGGAATGAGCCACAAATTCAGTTATCTAATCCTGATATGCTATACTGATTACATGCTGACCTGCTACTAAAAACATTAGCTGGTTGAAAATTATGTTACATTACTACTATTTATTATCATGCTTCAACAGAAACAACAAATCTGGTTTTTCAATATCCTTGGAGCAACTAAAACTATGACATACTGGATCCCAAAAGGCAGTAACATCTGTCTGAATTGCACAAGAACTGAATGCAGGAGTAAGTCAAACATCCATTAGCAGATACGAAAATTTTCACCACAACCATAGGGAAACTTTGACCAAAAATTAGTAAACCACTACAGTCCACAAACAAACATATTTACAATATCATAGAAAATACAAACTTCAACAGTGTAATTGACAGCACACCAACAAGAAGTAATGTCAGGGACTCAGGATATAAAGGCCAGTTGCCCAGTTACAAGAAACTCAAAGTGTGATGACAATCATAGGAAGGCAGTAGACACAACTCTATCTGCTCTTTACTTTCACCAGGTACATCAAACAACCACACAACTAGTCATGTCCCCAGAATTCAAACGCAGAAAGGCAGAAGAGTTAGCACCTTTGAGATGCTTGTCATCACATGATTCACAATCTCCTGCCAGACTCCATTGAGTCTAAGATAGGGCTTGTGTCTCCCAGGACAATGGCGACATGGTCCTCAGCGACAGGTTCAATCTCCATTGGTCTCGTGCTGTATGAGTTTGCATTACCGTTACTGTGTGTTTCAGCTAGCTGTTGAAAGTATGCATGAGGCCATATAGCTGCAAATTCAAAGGAACAAAAATACTTTGTAAAATGTATCAATCAAGGTGCAAAATATCATCAATATATAGGAGGGAAAGGTACCATCAGCATCAAAAGGATATGGGAAAAACTGCAGATAACAAAACGAAGCAACTGTAAGACCTGAAAAGGGGAAATAAGAATGAGAAAATATCCAAGTACATGTTCAGAGTATGACAATGTTCTAAATGGTTGCTACAGAAAGACATCAAAATAGCAAACCTATGGTGCCGCCTGCAAATACGTCCTGCCAATGATGCCAGTAATCATCAACTCGAGAGACTGCCACAAGTGATGCAACAAGTAGAGGCAGAAATACTAAGCATAGTTTTGCAATATGACCTTTGCGATCAAAAGCTTTAAGTTTGCCAGCTAAGTACCATGCAAGAAAACCTAGACCAGCAAAAGACCCTGCAATAGGTAAGAGAGAACCGAAACAGATACATCAGATTATCTGCCAAAACCATAGGGAAAGATAACATATTTTGGCCATTGGCCAATAGGGCCACCAAATAGACATTCTCAAAGCCTATGTAGCACGGACACTTGACAAAACAGCCGTATCCGTGTCCGACACCGTGTCGGACACGGATACGACACGGACACGTCTTCGACACGTGTCGGAGACGTATCGACCGATTTTAGAATTAATTTTAATTAGTAAAATTCTCAACACGTGTCGGACACACTAAATACATGAATCGGACACGGCCTGGACACAGCCGGCCCAAGACACGGTCGGCCCAGGCCGGCCCATTACCCATAACGCACGCACGGCGTGCCCTAACCCTAACGCACGCATCGCACGCACGAGCGGCCGAGCGCGTTATTCCCGCTGCTCCGCATCGTCTCGCTCGTCTTGCCCGCATCGCTCGCCGCGCGCGCCGCTCCCGCTCCCGCTCGCGCCGCGCCGCCGCCGGCTTCCTCCCACTCGCCGGCTTCTTCCCTCCCAAGCGCCACCCACTCGCGCCGCCGCCGCTCCCGCTCCGCACTCACCGCCGCCGTCGACTTCCTCCCTGCGTCGTCGGCTTCTCCCACTCCCTGCGCCGCGGCTTCTTCCCACTCCCAGCGCCGCCACTCCCGCCCCGCACTCTCGCCGCGCGCGGCCATCCCTAGCGCCGTCGGCTTCTTCCCAGTGTATTGCCGATTCATCCTCGCGCCACGGATTCGCCGCCAAGCACCACCGGCTTCTTCCCCAGCACCGCCCGTCGGCTTCCTCCCCAAGTGCCGCGGCTTCTTCCCACTCAGCTTTAATAAGCATGTGGAAACATAGAAAATAATATATATATATATATATATATATATATATATATATATTTATTATTTAAATATATATAGCCGTGTCGCCATATCGATCTTTTTGGGAAATCGGCGAATTCCCGTGTCGGTGTCGTGTCGACGTATCCGTGTCCGTGCTACATAGCTCAAAGCCATATAGCGAACGAAATGCTCATATGGTGATGAATGCTAGAAGAAATTGAATATACAATTTGACAACCTATATTTTGCCAACCACTCCACTTTTTGAGCTTTCTTTGCAGCTTTTCTCCATAGTTACCAGGAATATATTAGATTGCAGAGCGCTATTTCAAACAATGCCCAGGTATCATACCTGAAGCAACCACTAAACCAAACAGCAAGGATCCAAAAGAAACAATTAGAGGAAATCCTTGGGAATGCACACATTGTAGGAGATGTAGGAGAAACTGATCTAAAAGTGCATGTTATCAGACATGTAAAGCTCCAGATCAGTTGAGCAGGCACTCCTCAGCTGCCATTTCAAATTTAAGATGGCGAAATGATATGGGAAGTGCAGTCAGCTGATACCACATAAATCATTTGTACAGCTTGGTGCATAATAAGAACCTAACACTGAACAATTTACTAATAGAGACTTGCCATGCCATAGAAACCATGTGCTGTGTGACACGAGGGTGGAAAGGTTAATAATTTAATTTGCAGATGCAGTATTCAGTAAGAATATGGAGAACGGTGTTAGGAAGAGAAGAGCAGGAATTCCAAAGCACTTCGTGGAACAGCGGACAGGTGCCAAGTTACCTCAATCATCCTGAGTACATGGCTAATATGGAAGGAAAGAAATGACAGGATAATCTCAAATCAAAGGAGAGTTACAGATATAGGTCCTGCATACCATTCAGAGCTAGAGCTAGTCATGTGGGGAAATACTTCTTCAGCAAAGAAACAAAATCATTGAACATTGCTTCGGTGCTTCCTAACGCTTACTCTGTTTAATTGTATTACTGATGTTTATACTAATTATCATTAGCGTACGTTGCAACATATACCATGTGTTACTTTTCCTAAAAAAGGGCATACATTGACCAAGTGAAGGACAAGGAGAATGTGGCAAATAAACCAAAAAGTATGTAATATACAGAATAAATAACACCTAACTCCTAGTTTGATGGTAGATTTGACACTTCATTAATAAACTCTGATTTTTTTCTCTGACAAGAACAACTCCCTGAAATTCTTATAACTATTAGTAATATCGATTAATGTAGTAGAAGATCAAACATAAACATGGGCTGAATTTAACAAAAGGATACTAGAAAGGATCAAAAGAATATGTGTCTCATGTACAGAAAGGAATCAGAAGAATACGTATCTCATGTACTCAAGCAATCACAAGTAATGTCAAAAAAACAGAAACTTATGACATAACTACATTGTGTGATAGTGAACTGATGAACAACTTATTTGCATTTCAGCTTCTCAAAATAACCACAAGGAGCACATCAGACATAAAGTACCAACATATTTTATATCTTACATGAAGAATGTCCGCTTGGAAAGCTCTTGTGACCTTCCTTGATGACACTCTTTTGTCCATGGCATATGACATCAGTAGTGACATTATCATAATTCTGAAAAAAAAATGATTTAATGACTTCCTCATACACCACAGGAGGTATAAAGTTTGAACTCAGAACATGTCAGTATGAATGAACTTGTGTAAGGAGAAAATTTTAACATTAGACAAAGGATTTTACAGCTTTTCCATCAGGGAAACAACGCCAAAAGAAATCTGGGCGAGGGCGACCAACACCATCCTTAATTGCATCAGTGATGACAGCAGTTATAAGCACCGAATATAGAATCCCTGAAAAATTTTGCAGTTAAGCATGAACTGAAGTTGTCCCTTAAAGAGAGGTATCAACATAATTACTAATGAGAGTACCAAATACCCAGTATGCCATGGTGTAAATCATAGACATTTTTCCTTTTGAAGTAAATTCCACCAAAGACGACCCAGGGCAGCACAATTGCAATCAGCTGTAAATCAAGAAAGAAATACATGCCTCAGAGACACGTTATGCATAACACACAAGAATTTCAAGTGTCATAGCCAGAACATACTGGAACAGCCCAAAATGGAATTGTGTTTCCCTTTAGGGGATAACTCAAGTCAGTCATCATGTCACGTCCAACAAAGCGGTGGAAAGGCTCAATTATGTTTAATAGTCCATCAACAGCAGCGAGAAAGGCAAGTATTATCCAGTCATAAATGTGGAGTCTTGCCAATTTGGTGCCATGGGACTTTATAGTGTGGCATCCTAACTGGATATCAGCCATTCTCACCTATAAACAAATAGAAAGGAATTCATAATCAGTGAAAAAAATTGTAACTACCATGATGGTTGTGGATTTAACTCAATGTTGTTAGGAACATGAAAAAAAACAGAAAGAAAACAATCAAATATCTCATTGTAGGCTAAAATCATATATTATCAGTCTTCAAAAAGCATACAAAATGTTGGCTCTATAAAGCATATAATATCTATAAGATAGAAGATCTTGACTTTGAACACATACTATACTAAATTTTAAAAAAATTGTTAGTAGCAATCAAAAACAGTTCCAGAACATTGTGGTTTCGGGAAAAAAAAATGGAAGCTGCAGAATTCATCAAGTCTATTCATAGAAAAGGCACAAAAAATGGAATAAAACTTTTTGCACAAGTCCTAAAATCCAAATATCCATGCTCAGTGGAACTAAAATTAAGGACTACGTCCAACTCAATGCAGTGGAAAGCAGCAACCCCTTTTCCATGGTTCAAGCCTTGTTCTATAACCTAGTTTTAACTATTTTCATCCCTTCAGAAAAGTATGCTACATACGGGTTGCCTTGGAAGGATCCATGAAAAATACTCTCTTGCAACTTGGAAGAGAGCACACTATTTGAAAAGTTCGAACAAAACAAGAACACGGTAGAAGCTTCCGGATTCTAATAATTGATTAATTGGAACTGTTGTGAAACCAGAGAGCCTACAAAGGCTAGAAGTTATGGGAAATTGACGAAAATCTACAAACAGAAAAATCTTCCACATAGCTGGAAATTCACAATAATCACCCATTTCATTCTAAACCCACCTACAAAGGAAGATAACCTATTGCAATAAGTCAGTCAACCTCTAAACTGAACCAGCTACCTCCATTACCACATAACTAATAAATTATTTATTGATGCGATGATGTGCATGGCCGATTAAAATTTCCCCTCGTTTGAAACAGTAGACAGCTCATCATATTTATTCCGTTTGACTTTTATCAAATGGATTAATACTAGTCCCATATGAAGAACAATCTCTACCCCTCTATAATACACCAAAATTTTCTTTACTAAATCCACCCCCTCAACCACCCCCACAGTCATGCCTAATCTAAGTTCACCCAGATTTGTGTACCAAAGTAATCTAACTTCATACAAATGAATGGTCTGAATCTCTCCTCAAGCCTTCTTCTCTTACTCATTGAAGATCCTAAGGCTAAAATCATTCGGATCATGCACATCATTGAACCGCTGCCTCCACCCCGCCCCGCGATCACGCCCCCGACGATTCGGATCCTAAGTCCTGAACGACAACTTTGGGGGAGGCCAAGCACTCGTCGGACGAGGCGCTGGGCCGATGGCGCAAGGTCGTCGGCGTCGTCAAGAACCCCAAGCGCCGCTTCCGCTTCACCGCCAACCTCGGCAAGCGCTCCGAGCCGCCGCCATGAAGCGATCCAATCAGGTACGTCATGCCTCCCTCCTGTGCCCCTCTCGCCTCTTCGTGTTTTCCCGTTCCATGCGGCGTTTCTTGTTCCCACAATCGCCGTTAAATCGGCCGGATAGCACTAGCAGAGAGGCTAGATTGAACGGCAATAGCGCATGATACGCCGACGAAATTTTCCGTTCGTATCTTGAATCAGCATCGTGCTTGCCAATGTCGTTTTCTTTCACCTTTCTTGGCATACATAGGAAGCGCAGATTGCACATGCGAAATTGTAGAACAGTAGATTGCAACACATCAAATTGTCAAGTATAAAGTCTTTATCGGGCTATCAGGCCTTCCTTGCAATCTGTTTACATAAAAATAACTATTGGACGATGAAAGTAAACATCCGAGATGCTAAAGTACAAGTGTTGATCTCTAATTTACTAATTGTAGATTATGATCACGGCAATTCTATCAGAGAGTGGTCGAAAGGTGTTCGACCACGGCGAAGCGGAAGACGGTGAGGTCGAGAAGAGATACGACCACTTCCCGGAGAAATCGAAGGTAATCAAGGCTTACAATCGCAACAAAGTTTGTACGTGGTCGTAAGGAGACTACGACCACGTTGTAAGAGGGGTTGCGATCAAGTTGAAGGCTACGACCACGGCGTAATTGATCGTAAGGAGCGACTCTGCGGGAAGATCCGAGTGGTCGAACGTGGTCGTAGGACTTACGACCACGGCAGCTTACTGATAACTTTGCATGATGGTCGTAAGGAGGAAGATCGTGGTCGTAAAGCTAGCGGCGTGGTCGAAAGGCGCGACCACGGCGAGAATCGAAGCAGTGTGATTGGGAGCATCTACAACCACGAACACGCAAAGTCGGTTGGTCCAAGACGACGATCGCAAAGAAGAAGATTAAACATGGTCGAAGGAGGCTACGATCACGTTGTGAAGGTTTCACCACGGTGAACAGTGAGGTCGAGAAGAGATACGACCACTTCCCAGAGAAAATCGAAGGTAATCTGAAGGCTTACGATCGCAACAAAGTTTGTACGTGGTCGTAAGGAGACTACGACCACGTTGTAAGAGGGGTTGCGATCACGTTGAAGGCTATGACCACGGCGTAATTGATCGTAAGGAGCAGCGACTTCAGCGGGAAGATCTAAGCGGTCGTAAATGTGGTCGAAAGGACTTACGACCATGGCAAAGCTACAGTAACTTTGCATGATGGTCGTAAGGAGGGAGATCGTGGTCGTAAAGCTAGCATGCGTGGTCGAAAGGCGGTCGACCACGCCAGAATCGAAAGCAGGTGTGATTGGGAGCATCTACGACCACGAACACGCAAAGTCGAAGGTGGTCTAAAGACATACGACTGCAAAGAAGAAGATTAAACGTGGTCCATGATCTGCATCTCGCCGCCAAATAGCAGAGGCAGAGCGGACCCACGGGGTATCTTGGGTGGCCATCGCATACCCGGGGCCCAAGATAAGTCATACATAATATAGATATTACATGTAAAAACAAAAGAAGAAAAAGTTTACTGTGTTTCATATTTCTTTATGTGACAAAAATGTTTGTTTTCTTTGTAGCCTTAAGTTTAAACAATGTGGGGATGGAGAAAGTCGTCGGTGGGTGAGTCCAATGATGTTGTCATTTGTAGTCACTGGACTCTTGCTCTTGGTGATAGCAAGATCCTTACTCTCATGGAGAGGATGACACTAGGAGATGGGGCAAGTTTTCTTGTTTATTGCTCACACAATGCCATGCCAACTTTGAGGGGTTGGGGATACAAATTTATAGGTCGAGAACCACCAAGCATATGCTACGATGCTATCCTAGATGCTGTCCTAAAGCGGTCAATATGCTGTCCTAAAGCGAGATGTTGTCCTAAAAGCGATGCTGTCCTAAAGCGAATCTTGTCCTAAAAGCGATGCTTGTCCTAAAAGCGAATGCTGTCCTAAAGCAAAAGCAGATGTTGTCCTAAGCAGATGCTATCCTAAAGCGATCAAAAAAAAAAACTACCACAGCCCCACAAAGACCACAAGATGATGAGACTTATTCATCATTCTCCCCTAAGTCTTGTGCGTCGTCTTGTGGGAGGGTTGAACCATCCCGATCTTGGAGCAGAGCTCAAGGAACTTGATCCTTCCAAGAGGCTTGGTGAGCAGATCCGCAAGTCGATCCGTGGTGTTGATGTAGCTTGCCTTGATGCTTCCTTCATCCAGCGACCTCGGATGAAATGATACTTCACCCGGATGTGCTTGCTCCGCTCATGAAAAACGGGTTCTTTGCCGTGGCTAGAGCGGACTTGTCGTCCACCCCGAGCTCCACCGCTTGATGTCCCCGCCGAGAGATCACCAAGCGCCGAGCGAGCCGAGGGCTCGAGTCGAGCGGTGGAAGCCGCTATGTACTCGGCCTCACACCGACAGGCCACCACTGCTTTTGATCGATCGCCACTAACGAGGCACTTGCCGGGAAGAAGAGAATCCCGCTTGTACTTCTTGCCGGTGTCGATGTCGCTGCGTGGTCGCCGCCGCTGCATTCGATGAAGTGCGCCGCGGCGGACACCTCGGGTAGTGCAAGCCGTGGTCGGAGGTGCCCGCAACGTAGCGAGGATCCTCTTCACGGCCGCGATGCTCGCCGCTCGTCGGCCGTTGCATGAACCGACCGACGAGGCCGACGGCGAACGCCAAATCTGGACGCGTGTGGACCGTAGCGAAGGTCGCCCACGATGCGCCGCAGATCGCGTCGCGTCCACCTCCGCCGCCGTCTTTGTCGCGGCTCGGCCACACCTTTCCTCCATTGGAGTGTGGGTGGGTTGCGATCGGTGAGCCCGCCGACTCGACGGTGCGCTGGCGAGGCGGTCCGACGAAGGAGATATCGGAGTCGCCCCGCGGACCTCGATCCCGTGTAGAAGGAGAGGAGCCCCAAGTCGCCATCCGGAAGACGGTCTTCATCTCCGCCTTGAACGCCTCGACCTCGGCCTCCTTGGAGCGGTGATCACCAGTCGTCGACGTACGCCACCGCCAGGCGTTGCGCGCTTTGCCCCGCCAGAGACCGCGAGCCTCGTGTGCGCTCTGCTGGAACCCCATTTGCTTGAGGTGGAGTCCAGCTTAGCATTCCAGGCTCGTGGTGCTCGCCGCAGCCGTAGGGCCTTGCGCAGCGAGAACCTTGCCCTCCTTGCCGGGATGACGAATCCGGCGGTTGGCGGGCGTGACCTCCTCCTTCAAATCGCCGCTGGAGGAAGGCGGACTTGACGTCCATGTGATGGACGCGCCAATCCTCCCGGGTGCAAGTGCGAGGAGAAGTCGCGACGGGCTCCATCCGTGCGACGGGCGCGGCGCCATCGGTCGACCCTCCCGCCGCACGGCCCTCGTGCCACCAAGCGAGCCTTGTGCTTGATGATGGCGCCGGCTTCATCCCGCCGGCTTGAACACCCACTTAAGGGTGATCGCGCGGTGATCGGCAGAAGATCCGCCAGCTCCCACGCCCGGTTCGCTCGACGGCGTCCATCTCTCGCTTATCGCGACACGCCACGCCGCGTCTCCGCCGCTCGGCGAAGGCGGGGCTCGCCGTCGTCGCATGCCAAGCGCGCCTCCGCTGGTCGCTACGCGCGCCCGAGGACCGACCGCCGCCGGCGGAGGTCGCCCACGTCGATAGCGCAGAGTCTCGCCGTCGTGGTAGGCGTCGACGCGATCTCGCCGTGAGACAGTGGAGTAGCGAACTCCACCGTCGCTGCTCGCCGTGGGCCCGGCCGCTGGGCCGATTCGGTGATGTGGCCGCCGGTGCGGGAGAGTGGTGGCCGGTGGTGAAGAGTGGGGCGTGGCGGTGCCGAAAGTGGTGGAGCACTCGCGGAGCCGTGGCGAGCAAGGTGTCGAGGTGGACGAGCTCGGTGAAGACGAGTGCTAGCTAGCTCCCGCTCTCGGTGGGCGTGAGTCGACAACAAAGTCCCCGAGTCGAGACCAACCGCCGCCCACCGCCTTGTCCCACGCCGAGCCTCGCCTTCATCGAACACGGCGCCACGCGAGATGCGGGCGCTTGCGTGTGACAGGTCGAGATGCGGTAGGCCTTCGAGCCTCCGCGTGGCCGATGAACACTCCGAGTGCTCCGCCGCCGAGCTTGCCGATGTGGCCAAGCTCCTTGGCGAACGCGAGGAGCCAAGACCCGCAAGTGGGAGACCGCCGGCTTGCGCCATGCCAAGCCTCGTGCGGCGCCTGCCGAGCGCCTTGGTAGGCGGCGGTTGAGGATGTAGACGGCGTCACCACCGCCTCTCCCGTAAGACACCGGCATCCCCTCGCTGGAGGAGGCCCGAGCCATCCCCACAACCGCCTCGCTGCGCTGCGACAACGCTGCTTCGCTGCGCGGTCATGCGGCGCGGAGAGTGGCGCTGAATGCCTCATCATCGCAAAGATGACGCGACGTCGGTGCCGTGGTCGCGGCCGTTGTGCTCAGGCGCAAAGACGCGCAGCTTGCGGCCGCGCTCGCCTCCGCAGCGACTGCGTCGCGCTGATGGCGTCCGCGACCTCTCCCTTGCCGCCGAGGACCATCACCCACATGTAGCGGGACGGTCGTCGACGAGCGGCAGAAGTAGCGTCGTCCTCCCGTGTGGCGGTGTCACCGCCACAAGTCCGTGCACGAGCTCGAGCCTCTCCTTGGCTCTAAACTCGCCTCTTTGGGAAAGGGAGTCGCCTGCGCCGTCAACACGCAGACGCCGCAGAGCGCTCCACATGGTCAAGGCACCGCAGCCTCGCACCATTTCCGTGGCACCGAGCCGCCTGGGGCCTCGAAGTGAAAGGTGCCCAGCGCTCGTGCATCGCCACGCCTCGTCGTCCCGACGAGCCGCGAGACGTAGAGGGTTGTGCCACTGCACGTGAAGAGTGTAGAGACGATTTGCGCCTCTGGTTACCTTGGCAGGAGGCGGCGTCGAAGATCCCAAATCGCAAAGACCCGTGTTCGATCTCGACACGCGAGCCGTTCTCATCCACCGTCCCAAGTCGATGATGGAGTTCCGCAGACGGGGATGTAGTAGACGCCGGTGGCGGCCGGTGCTCGCGATCTTGGCGACGAAGACGACAGAGCCGACGCCTTGATCTCCACGGCGGGGCGTCGCCGAACTTGACGGTGCCTCGAACGCTGAGTCGAGCTCGAGAAGAACTCCGCCGCCGGTCATGTGGTGGGTGGCGCGGTGTCGAGGCACCACCCGTCGGTCTTGTCGTTGCGGAATCGCCGCCGAGGAGGCGTGTGCTTTTGGCTCGTCAAGGTGGAGAGAGCCATCTGCGGCCGGTCTGCCGGAGGTAGTTCGATGCTCGCATGAGCAATGAACAGACCGGCCGCTTCCTCCTCCTCGCCTGCGCGACGCTGGGCTGGCCGCGTCGTGGTCGCCGACACTCCTTGGCCCAATGACCAAGCTTGCCGCAGCTTGTGGCAAGAGTCGTCTCGTCTTGCGCTTTGCTTGCCAAAGATCGCCGCCTGGCGCCTTTGCGCGCTTGCCGCGCTTACCACTCTTGCGGCGCTTTGTCGTGGAAGAAGGCTCCCTTCTTCTTGTCACCTTGGCCGGCACCATCGCTCCCGAGTGAGGAGGAGCTTCCGCCAATGGTGACGGGTCCCGAGAGGCTCTGTGGCTCATCGATGTCGACGACCTTGAGGCGACCCAACGCCTCCTCGATGGTCATCGTGGAAAGGTCCAGCAGAGACCCGATCGAGCGAGCCATCCGCTTGTACTTCTCGGGACGCGGCGGAAGAGCTTCTCCACGCTCTCTCCTCGCCAGGTGTCGTCGCCGAATCGCACCAACTTGTGCAGCGAGTGTTGAGACGAGAGCAAAGTCATCAACGCCTCACTGCTTGAAGGCCGCACTCCCACTCCGCGCGTAGTGCTGCGCAGTGTAGACTTGCGCGCGCGGTCGCCGCCGTGCGTCTTTGCGGCGATGGCGTCCCAAGCCTCTTTGGCGATCCGCTTGTTGGTAGCGAAGCGCATCTCGGCGGGGCTGCGGCGATGAGAGCATCCAGCGCCGTCGATCTGGTCGTGTCGACGCCGCCGCACGGGATCGCATCCCACATATGCCGCACTGAGCTTCACCTCATCACCGCGCCCACTCGACGTAGTTGGTCTTGGTGAGGTAGGCCACCCGCCGCCGGGCCGACGTCCTCGACGATACTGTACTCGTGGTGACCACGATGCATCAACCGGGAGAGAGCCGCGTTACTGTGGCCGCGCTCTCCGCCGCCGTCGACCACGCCGCCGCCGCATGCCTCCTCCAGAGCACCACGCGCCGTGCGCGCGCCTTCGCCGAGCACCACCGTCGTGTCGCCTCCTTCAGAGCGCCGCCGCGCGCGTCGCGCGTTCGAAACCGCCGCTTCGTGGGCGTCGCGCTACCTATCGCGCCGCCGCTTGCGCCGCCTCCTCTCCAGCGGTGAGGGTCGCGTCGGCGCCGCCATCAACAGAGCGGAGCTGCCGCTTTGCCGCTGAGCCTTGACCTCTGCTGCTGCCGCCGCCGCTGCCGTGCCGCCGCCGCCGCTTCCGCTCTCATGCTGGCGCTGCCGCTCGCCACTGCCGCCTTTGCGCGCTTTCGCGCCGCCGCCGTCTCTGCCGCCGCTTCTCGCCAGCTGCTCTGCGCGACGAGCTCGGCCGTCTGCTGACGCCGCATGCTCGAGGCGGCCGAAGGCCGAGAGCGCCTGCGGACATGGCGCGCTGCGTGGGCATTGCGTGGAGAGAGGGCGCCGACGAGCCGCCGTCCGCTCTCCGGAGAGAGTGGCGGGGATACCGAGGCTCGCTTTGCCGCTCGGGCCGGGGCTGCTGCGAGGCCGAGAAGGAGATGAGCGGAGATGCTCGGGCTACGGGATACTAAGGCTCGATACCACTTGTTAGTCGCTTGGACTCTTGCTCTTGGTGATAGCAAGATCCTTACTCTCATGGAGAGGATGACACTAGGAGATGGGGCAAGTTTTCTTGTTTATTGCTCACACAAATGCCATGCCAACTCGAGGGTTGGGGATACAAATTTATAGGTCGAGAACCACCAAGCATATGCTACGATGCTATCCTAGATGCTGTCCTAAAGCGGTCAATATGCTGTCCTAAAGCGATGTCTTTGTCCTAAAAGCGAATGTTTGTCCTAAAGCAGATCTTTGTCCTAAAAGCGAATCTTTGTCCTAAAAGCGAATCTTGTCCTAAAGCAAAAGCAGATCTCGTCCTAAAAGCGAATGCTATCCTAAAGCGATCAAAAAACAAAACTACCACACCCCCACAAAGACCACAAGATGAGACTTATTCATCATCGCCTCCTCAAAGGATCAGTCGTTATGTGACATTCATTATGTGACAAAAATATTTGGTTATACAATATATGAGACATGCATCTTAATGAATCTGATTGTTTATTTTATTTTTTACAAATTTTATCTTGTTTTGTATTTTACCGTAGCGTTAGCACGGGCACACTACTAGTCAAAGCAAAGGCACCAGAAAATGTTAGCAGGAATGGTTGAAAAACACGAGTCAAATGATATTTTCACTCCAAGATTAGACGAGTCACAAAAGTAAAAAGGAGTATCTATACAACGTTTGACTATTTTCTACTCTAAAATCAGTCACTTTTTCTATCTAACCATCAGATGAAAATTCAACGGCCTAGATCATTCCATCCATCCTATATAAAATCTCCTTAGCTCAAACCCTAACCATACCCTCACTCCCACCCCACCCCAGCCGCCGCCGCCGCCTCCCAACCTCCCACGCGCCACCACCCGCCTCCTCGCCGGCATCCCCCTGCCGCCAAAGAGATCCACCAGCGACCACCTCCCTCCTCCTGCTCCTTCCCTCTCACCGCCTTCTCCTCCCCTCCCGTAGCCTTCTCCTTCCCCGCCGCTCGCCTCCAACGTCCCCGCCCCGCCCTCCGCCCCTAATGATTCCACGACGTGTCGCCACCGCCGCCTACCCCACCCACCACCCTCCTCCCACCCGCGATGAACCCGAGCCCTAATCCCATGGGGCGGAGGCGTGCGAAGCCAACGGCGTCACCGAAGAGGAGGAAGATGCTAGCGGCCAAGGCGGTGCACAAATCTTTAGGAAGATCGAAAGCTCAAAAATCGATGGATTTTGCCCCAAAAGATATTCAAATGTGGTATAGCACTTCCGAAGTAGAAAATTACGGAATATTATTTGAGTACTGACGCGACTCCAAGATATCTAGAGTTGACCACCCCACGTCACAAGTCCAAAAACCACATCCACTAAAAAGTAAATAATAAACTTTACGCAAGACCTTATCCTATTGTTTAGAAAAATCAAACCCCAACGTACTGAAGTAGAAAACTACCCCCAAGAGGACACCCCAACAATCCTAAACAAGAGGCAGCCTTTACCACAGAAACCAAACAGAGCACTAGAAATTCGTCAAAATTTTACACAACAAAGAGCGCAAGAAGAGCTAATCCCATAAATTTGACAGGAAGCAACGAAAATTGAAAAAAGCAACAGAAGATATCAAGAACCAACAAATTTACTGGCCCTGCGGTGGGATACCAACGGCTCGTCGAGCTCGCGACGCGAGCCGCCACAGATCGGCGCCTCCTCGTGTTCTGCCAGGAAAGACCAAGGACACGCTCGCATAAACGAAATTTCTAGGAGAATCTTCTACGGGAAACATAAACAAGAAAAGGAAAGGAAACTAGGAAAGGGAGAGGGAGAGCGTGTTCTTGGAGGCAAGCTCTGCGAATGCGCACCTGGAATCTTGAGATATCTAGCCGCCGGAGCCAGAGTTGCGCGCAGATCGCATTATCGCGCGCCGCTGATAGAGAAGGAACTGCTCGGAGTGGGCGTGGAGACTGGGGGCGAGCGAGCCAGCCAGAGGAAGGAACAAGGAAGGAGTTGTGGATGGGCTCCGTGAAGGTTGGACCACTTCGCAGCGAAGCCCAACCGCACGTTTTTCCCTTAAACCCGAATTAATGATGCATACAGTCTTTTGGATTACCCTCGATTTTTTTAAAAGACACATTTTCTTTTCATAAGATATTGTATCTTTATAAAAATTTCTAGTATGTGTAGAAAATACCGTGCGTGTGATATCTGCAGGGTGTGAGCTTAAACATTCTTCCATTCTAGGGCTCCTTTGGTACCAAAGAAAGATGAGGATTCTGGAATGTATGATTTTCATTTTCAATTTGTTTTCTTGTAATTTTAGACTTCTTTTTACTAATAACAGTTAAAAACAAGTTGGCAAATATATTTGAAAAACCGATGCTTGTCTTTGTCTTGCATTGCATCACACAAAAATTGCAAGGAATTCAGCAAACCTGTCTTCAAATACATTTTGAGTGTGTTTGGTTGCCTGAATCTCCTTCGTCCTGACTGGGTGGATCCGTATAATCTGAGAAAGAGCCTGTTTGGTTGCCTGTATGAGTGGATACAGCCTGCATGAGCGGATGCAAAAATACGCCCTTATCCTGTATGGGTGGATACGCTCAAAATGAGCTTCACTGGCCATCCTGGATGGGTGGATGCAGTGTATCTTATGCGGTCCCATATGTCAGCCTCTCAAATTTGGTAGACTGCATCCGCTCATACAGGCAACCAAACAACATCTCAGTTTTTTTTTGCATCCGCTCATGCAACCTCACCAAACATCTTCTTTTTCTGAAATACGATTCCACTCGGCCTGCATCCACACAGTCAAGATATACGATACAACCTCCATCCACAAACCAAACACACCCTTTGTGAATTTGTAATATAACCCGAGATACACATGTAAGAGGTACTAGATGCGCCACCCACACATGCCCTTGGAACAGCCTTTGGGTGTGTACGTGTCAGATTGCTCATTCACTTCACTTCCATCTCAAACATTTACTTTCGAACAACTAATTTCTCAAGTACGGTAAGAACGTACAATCATTCGCATAATGGTCCCTGTGATTGCAACAGCCAGCATGTTGCTGGGCATCGCACACGACACGACAAGTTCACGTTGCTTCCTTTTGTGTAGGCCATCAGGCAAATACGATTTCGATCGTAATACAAAAAGCAAAAGAGAGAGACCAAATGACCCATCATGGCGTATCACTTTTCCAAGCTTTGTGGCTGGGCAGCGTCATTGGGCAACAGAACACAAACAAAAGCCTAAGCACAATTATTGCAGTTGGTAACCTTAGGGGTGGCCCCCCGTTCCCTGGGAGAGCATAAAGCATTAGCAACGTGCTTTGCATCAAAGGGCACAGCAAGAGGTAGCTGAGATGGATATTGGACAATGCTTTGCTTGCCCATCAGAGTATCACACAAAATCCGTATTCATAGACGAATAATAACAAGGCGGTATTTCACACAACCCTTTGAACATCCACAGCAATATATATACTAGTATACATATCAGGGTGCCATCCCACAGATTGTGTTAATCACATGCACAAGAAATGTTCCTTCCATTACTCCACGCATTTTCCATACGACATAAATATCGACAGTGTTACATACATGATACATGTCTACAGTGCATCCCACCTTTGATTTCAAAAAAAGGATACAGCAACAATAATAAGTACCTTTGATTTTAAAAAAAAGGATACATCAACAATAATAAGTATATATGAAGTGAGGTCCAGGATACAATTTACTTGACCTCAGTTTTTTGGGTGTAGATGTAATTTACAGATATATTTCTAGCTTCCGCATAACAAGACACACCCCGGCACACTGTACACTTCTTTACAGGATTACATCCTACGAGCTGTGTAAAACTGTAAAAATTAACCTAATTTTTGAGTCATTAGCCATGTCAGGTACAGACCTTGGAAATGTTTGTTCAGCTCAACTTAAAAACCTTCTGAGATGAACATGATGCTGCATCAGTGATTCAGTATTATATTTCAATATGGAGCTTTATAGTTAAATCAACAACTGATCATGGCGAGAAAGGAACTCTACGATACATGGGTAAACTTCATCAGTTGCCTGTAGGAGAGAACATGCATCATTGAGTGACATCAGTATGAGGCTATGAGCAGATTCAATTGGATGAGAAGAAACTGAGAATACATACCAGCCGGCCTCCAACCAAGTCGTAGTGTGCATAATGCGGACCTTCTGGCTTTCCGAACACTCTATAGGTAACCATGCGCTGGGGAATGAGTTTGACAGTTTCTGCCAGATGAGAGTATGAAACCAAAATGAAATTAGCAATATGCTTATAGGCAATTGTGCTAGCAGACAACAGTAAGACATGTACATGCCCTACCATAAACAGCTTCTGGAGGGCAGATGAGATCCTTATCTCCAGCCAGTGCCAAGACGGGGGTCTGACACTCTCGCAAATGATCCTTGTATGAGAAAGTCCCAGTTCTGTTGCATAGTCCGCCTTCCCGGAAAGCGGTGGTTAGTTGCAGGACAACCTTTGCAGACACTGTACCTGCAAAATTATATGATAACAACTTCTATGAACATATCCACCCCCATTGACAAGAATGAAGAATCATGGAGATGCGTCTCATAATAGCTATCAGAAATAGTAGAAATTCACTTAGAAATTTACTTAAACAACTTGTAAAATATAACACGGTTTGTTCGAATGTAGGAGAGCAGACATCCCATATTTAGATAAGATGGAATGTTGGCAATGCAGCGCTATGAAAGAATTCTGGAGAGCAGCTATCGTATTTTTAGATAGCATGACATGTAGACAACGCAATGTGTTATTAAAGAATTCTGGAGAGAAGAAATCCTATATGTAGATAGCATCACATGTAGACAATGCAGTGTTACGAAAGACTGTACTTACAAAAGTTGTTAAAAACAAGCTTGGACAACAACTCTGGATGCATCATATCCTGAGCTGATATTTGATGATTAAGCCAGGAAAAAAGATACGGTGGATCAGATGCCCAGGGATATGCTGCTGCTAATAATGTACCCAATGGGATAGCAGGGACATTAAGAGCTTGTGCAGGATGAACCTGATAAACAAACTCATTAGTCATTAGACCATTGTTATTGACGACAACAAGAAAGGAAGCACTTCAAAATTGAACATTCATAAACATTTTTATTGCTGCCAATTAACTCACAAGAGGCAGTAACATCTTCAGTGATGAATTGGACGTTGTGTAGTCAACAGAGGAAGCCAAAGTAACAATAGCTGCTAAATTTGATGGAACTCCTTCAAAACCTTGGAGATAATGGGAAAAAATAAATAAGATACAAGTTTGAGAATCTACTACTCAAAGAAAGTAAACTCTAAAGAACTATGATGATTCTCATCAAATGGACAACTTGAACTTGCATTCTAGCATATGAAAAAAATTTAAAAACAAAACAATGTTCAAAAGTATCTGCTATTAACTCTAGAAAGCTCAGCATAACAAGTCCACCAGCTGCATTCTATTTTATCTACAAGCAGAATGCTCCATTAGATGTGAGTGAAATTGTGAAAATGTGGTTCTCATTTTTAGCCGAAGCACAAGAAGTGTACTTTCACAAGAAAAAAAGGATAGGAAAGGTCAGACAAATAGTAAAAGAGCAAACTACAGTGCAATGCCTCACTGGATTTCGACAGCATTGCGTATAACAAAATTCCTCCCATAGAATGTCCAATGGCAAGCAGCTTCCCATCTTTTGCTTTGCTATGTTGTCTAATATACTCCACCTATGGATGTAAATGTGTAGTCAAGTGTTATTCCACGAAAACAATCAAAACTACACTAGTTACGAAATAATCAGATGGAGCAATAAACGATACCAAAAAAATGTTTTGAGTTCATCAGATGAACCAACAATGAACTGTGCCTACTATTCAACTATTTTTGTTTACAAAAGGACGTGTCAGCTCACCACAGTAGGTATATCCTCCTCCAAGTAATGGTCGAAATCCCAATTATATTCAGAAGTCAGATACGTCTGTGTTGCCACAAAACGCTCCCATGAGTCGATCTGTTCTTGAAAATTCTTCAGAAGACGCAGACTTTCTTCTCTCATTGGACCAATAATGGCAGAGCTCTCTGCCAGTTCTGAGAGAGCTGAAATTTTTTCTGTAATCTCATGAAAATTTTTATTTAATCTAGCCTCTTCCAGAAGTTTTGAGATTCGATCAAAAAAATTAGACAGTTCTGTCAGTAAAGGTGGTTCATCCAAAGCAACTATTCCAAGGTCATCGCAATCAATAGCAGAGCCACCAGAACTTTGAAGTGAAGCAGCCTCCAATGTGCTCTGTTTATCAAGAGGTAGAATACCAGTAGAGATATCCTCAAAAGCACCTGCCCCAGATGCAGCAGAATTATCATATTCGCGTATACTCAGACCAGCACCTCTTACTTCAACTATCCATGTATCAAATCCTTGGTTAGACATGTGACGAGCAAATGAGGCCTGAAGAGTGAAGATAATTGATGAACATCATTAATATCAAAATCACGCACGCACGCACGCGAGAGAGAGAGAGAGAGAGCAGGTTCCTAAGTAGCAAAACAACAAGATAAAACTATAAAAGAAATGCTAGATAACACTATTCTTAGTAACTTAGCAGAATACAAGGGTATCCTTACTTTCTTCAACTTATTTTTGCAGCTGGAACAGCTCTCAACTTGCTCAACGAAAGTTGTTCAAGTAGAAAAGCTAGGCATTTAGAATGGAAGTTCAATAGCTCATAATAATGAAAATAAGCCAAGCCCAACCTAACTGAATATTAAGTCTCATCAGATTTGTTTTTTCCTTTGAGAAGGCTATCTCATCTGTCATCTCAGACCATGAGTTCATACTATTTTCCTTACTCATTAGTACTGATCTTCACATGGGTCATTTTTCAGTGTGTGCACACTTCTCTTACAAACTATGAAAAATTTTACCCAAAAAATTAATGCTTACAAAGATGCAACTTTGCATGATAGCATATGTACATGGTATCACATATTTGACAATGAAACTGAACATATATGACAGATTTGGCATAGTGATTTCACCCGACCTTGGCAGAAAAGATGACTCGCTATCTTACCACCAAGTTGCATATACATAGGGGTGAAAACGGGTCGGGTTAATCCCGACCGATCCGGCACCGAATCCGATTGGTACCGAATCCGACTAGTACCGAATCCGGAGAAAAAAATATGGGTTAGGATATGGTAACAGCAATATCCGTCCGAATCCGAATATCCGTCCGAATCCGATACATCTTCAAGTTTGATTTCAGGTTAGTGCTACTATTGGTTAGTGCTACTATTTGACGTTTCATTTTCTTTTGCAATGGTAAAATAAAATCTTCCACATCAGCTATTAAATAGTAACATCAAGTCAGTGCGTCCTACTCCATTTACTACACTGTATGCATTCCTCACAAACAAGTAGGGGTGCAAATGAAATGGGTTAATCCCGATCGATCCGACACCGAATCCGATTGGTACTGAATCCGGAGAAAAAATATGGGTTAGGATATGGTAACAGCAATATCCGTCCGAATCTGACCAGTTTTCACCCCTACATATACACTCCAGGAAGTCAGTGCACCAAAGTCCAAATATGTGCTATGCACAGACATTGCTCTCATATGGTTAAGCTATGTGACTGTGGTGCACCGCATAATTTATGATTAAAAATGAATTTTCCATTGGGACATGCTAGGGCGTAACCTGAAACAATTTACGGCACAACCCATAAGAAGACATTACGGAGCAGCCAAACCCTTCCTTGGTTCCTCCCTCCCTCTTGCCCCTCTCTCCATCCCAACACATCACCACTCACATGTCATGTCCATTTCTCTCACAATAGAATACTGCATCTTTTGGCTCCCTTAAACTCTCAACTTTGAGTTTGCCCTCACCTCTAGCATCTCCCATCCGGTTGCCCTCTCACCAAGTTTGGTAGCTACAGCCATCTGAGTATCCTATCTAAACTATTGCCACGGTATGGGATCTTTGTTTTTTGTCCCTTTTTTTTTTGTTATTCTACATAACAAGCACTCTTTTGTTTGCAGCTGAAAGAAACAAATATCTCTTTTTTGTTCCTGCACAAACTTGCATTTCTTTTTTTGGATTCTTCTTATCGTATAAACAGTGTGTAAAAAAGCAGCATTGGGACGTCGAGGTAGGTGATTTCGGTGGAGTTAGCATACTTGAAACCACTGACATCTTGCTTGAAGACAATGAATGTGGTGATCTGGAACCAAGCGAAGATCAAGGTGCGAACTACATATCTATGGCTTTCTTTGTTCGACGTTGTGTTCTTTCTTTGTGTGGAATGTCATGACTTTATTTATTTTGGTAATGTTATCGACTTTCGGTGTTAACCTATGAAACTACAGTCTGTAACGGATCATACTAATTTCATCACTTTGTAGTTGGATATGTGCAACTAATGTTCAATTCGGAAAGATATGCATAACTTCCGACCTTTTCAACACATATAGCCGTATGGACAGTGTATGTCATCCCATATCCATCTAATCTAGCACATGACAGCCAAATTGCTCCTGATTCACCATTTCCATTGCAAACTAACAACCTTGATCGAACACTGTTACTCTTCCCACTCCAAATCAGATTCCGCACACTTGAGCTACACAGCACATGACCACCACATTCACATCCCAACTTTCTAACCACCATCACACACCGTGTTCGTTTCAGGCAAAGAACTTTTTGCAAGAAAAGAAAAGAGGAGCAGAAGGAAATTCGTACTCACCCCGGGGGAGAGATCGAATCCGATGGCGTTCGTCCCGACTCCCGACAGAAGCATCAGCGGGTGGTTCCTCACCGGCGCCTGCCCACACACATGCGCGCCGCAAAATTAAACACGACTCTTAACAACAACTCGAATGAGCCAAAATCAAACGAGCTCGGTCGTACATGAGGCGGCGGCCTGTATCGCCAGAGCGCGAGGCGCCACCCAGCGCCGGAGATGGGGGCGTAGTGGAGCTCGTCGGCGGTGCATACGGGCGGCTTCGCCGGCCGCGAGGGAGCGGCGGAGAGGGAGATCGGGGGTGAGCCTGCGCGGATGGGGCTGACGACGCGGCGGCGGAGGAGGCGTGTTAGACGAGGAGGAGGAGGGAAGGGAGCGTCCGTGGGGCTCCGGCGAGCGGCGGCGCCACCGAGGTCGGCGGGGATCGGCTGGAGAAGCATGGGTGTTGCCGTTTTGGACCTTTCGTTTTTGCTTTTGAAGTCTTTTTTGATGATTACGAAGGTAGGGGCATTTTATGCTTTGCTTGGACCAAAATTTCTCCGGTCAAAAATGAAATAATAAATGCATGCTCATATGCTAAAGAGAAACAAACATGTCCGGCTCGATTTATAGGAGTACTGATCTTTAAAATTTTGATTGAATTGCGAGATTTAGGCTTTGTGCCTGTTTGAAAACATATGTATTTTCATGAGAAAATCCAGTTAGCTCTCATCGAATGCTTCTATTCTTGTGAAATCTAAATATGGATAAACTATCAGAAATTAAAAATTCAAACGTTACAGGCAGACCATGGCCAGGGATACCATGGGTTTACAATCCTATTGGACGGTAACTGAGAAAAGAATAGATAAACTATTAAAAAACCACTCTATATTACCAAATTTTATACTACTCCCTCCACTTCACAAAACCGAATCATTTTAAATATATTTTCCAAAATATAACTTTAAGTACTAATTACTATTGTAATATATTTATAAAACTCAACAAAATTATAATATTATAAAAATATTTTTTAAGATGAATCTACACATATAATTTATGTATTTAATCTAAACATTTGAAATATATTAATAGCCAAAATTTTTAAAATTCAACCGCGTATTCTAAAAATAACATGTTTTTGAAAGTTCCTGAGATGACAAATCATGACCCCTTTTGACCTCCTTTTTCTTTTGTTTGCCATCATGATCATTTTACCATTGGATAGCTATGCTGATAAGTGATAGCAACGGAAGCAGGCCACGTTATTGCTCTCGCTGGGATGGTTGGGAGTTGGCAGGAAGCGAGCGAATGTGGTTGGAGGAGGGCGGCGACGACGGGTGCGATCTTTTTGGGCCCACACGGGACGAATAGTAGCCACGGGGGCGCCATGCAGGCAAAGCACCAGCTCGAGTCGCGCTCCCGACACAAACACAAAAAACAAGAAAAACACGTGTTTGACTCTTCTTCCGGCTATTTCTGTGGGGGCAAAGCGACGAGCGCGGGGCTTGACCTTCCAAACGAACAGGAAACAAGCTCTTCGATTTGAATGTATGTCAGTGGCGGAGGTCGAGCATACGCACGGGGTGCAGTTGGAAGTTAAGATGAAATTTGGTGCTGTTTATCACGTAAATACCAAATTTAGTTCTCGAATTATCATAATTCCATTTCTAGCCTATCAAACGTGAGACTCCATGAGTACGACGTGTGTGTAGTGGTTCGGTCCGGAAATGCACCACTACAATTGTGCGGTCCGGGACCCCACCACTCCGCGTCGTGAGTGAGGGAGCCCACGATTTGCACTGAAGCATAATCGTACGATTAGGGAGCGCATGATACTATAGTGTAGGAAAATTTCCTGCTGCCTGACATGGTTTGTGTTCTGCAATTGTTGGTGCAATAGTCTCCCGTGATAAATGCAAATTTTCTATTTATTCATGGAAACATATTGAATATGTTTTTTGTAATAATTTTTAGATATAGATAATGAGGTTTAAAAATATAATTTTTGTGTGGAGTCCTATTTACTTGCTCGTGTAACTTGTTTTGTAATTGTAAACATTAAGAATTTTCGTCCGTAATTTATTTATGTGTAGAGTCTGCACGAATTTTGGAATATCAAAACGAGGTACAAAATATTTTGAAATATGTTTTGAAAACTCCTTGCTCAGTATCGATAATATATGTAGGAAATCTTTTTTTTTAGATTGTTATTTTGTCGAAATAAAAAGGCCAGACAATGTAGGTAGGCTAATCCGTTTGTGATTTTCGTAGATTGTCAACTGTATGAAATCTGTTAGACTAGCAATAACATATTGCGATCGCCGTATGTTGTTGCAGTACGAGAAATTTTTGGAAGAATTTTTGGGGACGATTGAGGCGTTAATGACTCGTAAGTATGAAGGTAAGTGAAAGTGCGATGTAATGATTGATCCATTTGTGATTTTTCACACACTGTGAATGGTAAAAAAAATATGTTATATTCGCAATAACATTTTATGATCGTCGTATGTTGTTGTAGAGCAAGAAATTTCATGAAAATTTTTCGTGAGGACGACTGGGATAGGAACGATTGCTAAGTACGAAGGTAAGTGATATTGAGCACGCGAAGAATTGAATGCGAAAAGACGACGAGATTTGATGTTGTGAATTAAAATAGACTATAATAAATATGGGAATAACATGGTGCACAGGATTTGGTCACGTGCATAAGAAATAGCATCATGCACGATGTAACAAACCGAAGTATTACTACGATACATATGCGCCTTTTTGGCATGGAAATAAATTCGATATTCAAGGGACTAGTGTAGAACGGCTCGACCTACTGCGTGGACCGGGGCCATTTTTCCTTCCTTACGAGCTCGGCGTTGAAATCCTTAGATGCCTCTTTGGCCTTGGTCAATATTTCCCTTTTTCTCGCGCTCCCTGTCGTGAGCCTCGCTCTCCCTGCACGTGCATGCCTTGAGATGAGCTTTCGTTTCCCGACATATGCGCTTGGTCTGCTCATCATTGCAGCGCTTCTCCTCTCAGATCTCGTATGCCCTTTTGACATTCCACTTCTCATAGTTGAGAGTCCACTGGTCATGTGGGTAGATCTCTAGGTCGATCCACTTGCGGTAGACACATAGTGGTTTCAGGGACTGCGGGTAGACGGGAGATGTTGTTATTGCATACTTTAAATCAGAAATAGTAAGAGGAACACATTGTAAGTGGTCCTTACTGGTTGTCGATAACTGATCGTGCCTAGACGGTGGTCAGGATAGTCACATGATGTAACATCCCAAAATTTGCTTTCCGGAAAAAATTAAATTCAAATTAATTATTTTAAAGTAGTTGGATTTTATTTGGCTTTTATTTGATTTACTGGATTTTCTGGAGTTTAAAACCTATTTTTAAAATTTAAAAGGTATTTTAAAATATGAAAATTAAATACCAACATTAGTTGGAAATAATTTTATTAGTCCAAAATATCTCCAGGAGCTTCTGTGAATTTTTCTGGAATTTTTGAAGGTATTTTCATATTTTTCTGAGGCCTAAATAATTTCCTAGCCTTTTCTGAAAATAAAAATCAAAATTCTAAAATTAAAATCCAACTCCCCTCCCTCTGGCCGATGCGTGGACGGCCTAGATCCACCCACGTCGCCACCCGGCCCAATCCGCCGTTCCCTTCTCTCTCCCACCGCCAGCGGGCCAGCCCGCGGCCACCCCGCCACTCCCTCGGCCGGCGGACGTGGCGGCCGACGCGCACCACGCCACCCGCGCGGGCCATCCAGCCGCCCGCTCTCCTCTCTCCCTTCACTCCCGCGCCCCGCCCGTCCGTCGTCGGCGCGCTGCGCCGCTCTCGCCCACCGGCCCCGCTTTGTCGAGCCCGCTGCCCTCCGCGCCTCCTTCCTTCTTTCTCTCCTCCCCTTTCCTTTCTTCGCCGGCCGACCGAGTCCACGCCGAATCCGGCCTTCCCCGCTGTCCTCTCCCGGTTTTGGAATCCGCGTGCACCGCCGGGAATCAAATCCCCTAATGCCGCGCCCCTTTCCTTCTCTGCCCCCCTTTCCTTTCTCCCCTCTCCTTTCCTTTTTCCGGCCGCCAGCCCCGGCGAGCAATTGCCGCTGCCGTGTCCCCCCTCTGCCCCTATATATAGCCCCATCGGCCCCGCCTCCCTCCGCACAACCGCCCACAACCCTCCGCTCTCTCTCCCGAGTCCCGTAGCACCCCAGCACCGTGCCACCTCTCTCCCCGAGCTCCGCCGCACTCCGGCGAGCAATCCCCGCCGCCTCGGACCTCCCCGGAGCCTGCCACCGCCACTCCGAGCACCCTCGTGCCCGTGCGAACCTCCCTGACGCCTCGGCCGAGCCTCCCCGCCGCCGGAGCACCGTCGCACCGGAGGACCCGAGCTGCGACGCCGCTCTTCCTCATCGCTGGCCGTCTCCGCTCCTCGCCGAACCCCGCCGACCCCGCCGTCGTCATCTACTCCGCGCCAGGACCCCATTTTTTAACTCCCCCAAACCCCTCCGGCCCTTCCGCGCCGCCGGCACCGTCGCCTCCGGCCACCTCTGCCCGCCCTCCAAAGAGTACCCCTCAAAGGGTTACCTACCCTTTATGGGTAGGCAACGCCTCCCCGCCCGACTGGCTAGCACCGCTCTCCCTTCTCCCCCTTGGCTCCCTCGGCGCGCGTTCGAGCCCCCGGCTCCGCACGGTGAGGTTGAGCCATTTCTTTATTTTTTCGCACTGACAGCTGGGTCCCGCACGTCAGCGGCTGCCATCTGCGCTGGCCACTACCGTCTGAGCCCCACCCGTCTGCATTCTCCACTGACATCTGGGCCCAGAGCCCAGAGGGGTCCCACATGTCAAAGGCAGGGCCAGTGGGCTCACTGTCAAGTGGGTCCCACCTGTCATAGACTCAGAATAAAGCAATAAAATAAAAGATTAAAAAGTAAATCCTGCCAGTGGGCCCCACCTGTCAGAAATTTCATAATTTCTGGATTTATTCAAACTGAGAATTTCAAATCAGCGTAACTTTCTCATTTTAACTCCAAATTTAGCCATTCAAATTTCTAAATTCGTCTAAAATCATAATCTATCCAAATATGGCCTCTATTTGAATTTTGTTTGTATTTATTTGTTTTGTTTGCTTCATCTTTTCCCGCGTAGATTTCAACGTTGTCGAAGACCTCTCCACTCCGCAACAGGAAGACCCCGAGAACGTGCAAGAAGGCAAGTCTCCTTTGATCATCTTGAATCTATTATTTTGAAATATTTTAATTATTTTAAATTATGTGCATTGCTATTTACATAAAACATTAGTTCAAATCTTAAGTTATTAGTTAATCCAACTTTCTTATGCCATCAATTGAAGTTGAATGCCATGTACCTTTGTAACCCTAGAATTCCTTTGTCTCAATAATGAGAATATTATAATTATTTGTGAATAATAGAAAGGTAGTATAATGCTTAGTCACGCTACTTAATACCTTTGAAAACCTTGAAAATGGGAAATTATGATCTGTTGTAATAACCTTGTGTTTATAAGTCTAGTGGTGATTAGAGTTGCCACTGATCTTTTAAAATAAAATGAAAATGTGGAAATTGGTTTAGATTAGGGTGGATGGTTGGTTTGGGTTGGTGCGGCAAGCACGAGATCTTGTAAAGTGTATGTTCCACCCTAGTCAACTAAGGACCGACGCTTGTGTTTGTCCAGACTGAGCACTACCGTACAACCCTAAGTCTATATGGGTACGACCTAGCTGATTAACTCATGATAGTCTAGTTTAGGTGCCACCAGTGGAAAGTGGGTGCCAGATTTTATCGGTTATTCACGGTGAGGGACAGGATTTCTCAGACTCATATGGTGCAAGATGGGGCTTGGATTAAGCGATTTAACCCTTCTGCGGTGAAACCTCAGCGGGTGGTGTCTAGCTAGTCTAGAGTGAGGTAAAGGCTTTGTGATAATTTATCTGTGTCTCATGCCAAAGGAAGCGTGGTGACTGTTAAGATAATTTATCTCTTGGGGGTAAAGTTGTACAATCTCTGCAGAGTGTCAAACTATTCGAATAGCCATGCCCACGGTCAAGGGCGGGCAAGGAATGCATTCACATGGTAGATTTTTGGTTTTGGTTTTAAAATCAAAGTTTTTGTATTCCGAGAGTGGAGGGAACTCTCGGAAGGGTATCCTGGCAGTTGGAGCCAGAGAGGGTGGATGGAACCCGCAGTTTTAAACTTGATCATTTGTAATTGGTTAGCTAGTGTTGGTAGATGGAACCTTCACTATAAAGTTAATGATAGTTCTGTTAAAACATTTACTTTATTAAATTGATGCCTTCGAAAATAATTAGTAGTAATTGAAATTAAAACATTGCTTTGTGCAAAAGAACCATATAGTCTTCCTTTGTCAAACCTTGCATCTATTGCATTTTTCCCAAGACTTGCGGAGTACTTTATGTACTCACATGCTGCACTCAAAAATAATAATCAGAGGAATACGAAGTTCAAGAGGGAGACTACAACTACTTCGCGGGTGGATTCGACGAAGGATTCCAGGAGTTCTAGGTCGCGCTTCCCCAGTCAATTGCCTGTGGCGTATTGATGGGTCTCCACTGAATTTACTTTGCTTCTGCTGAATTTTGATTGTGCGAGGTCTGGGAACCTCCAATGTAGTAATGAGACCTGTTGGTCAGTACTCTTTATAATTGTAATAATGCGTTGTTGGTTATGAATCATTTCTGTTTAACTGTGTGCACTAACTTTGATCTGGGACTAGTGCTGTAATACACAGAGGGTCCGGGTTCGGAAATCCGGGGTCCCGACACAGGAGTAGTTTGCACAACCCCAGTAACGCATGTCCAGGCTGAGCCGCTACTTAGACTTGAAGAATTTACATAGGTCTCTACACCAACAGAGGGGTGGCGTCTCCCTATCGGGCGGGTGTTGTGGTAAACGTTCGGTTGGAACGATCAAAATGAACATGCTCCTATGGGGGCATCATTAGGGGGGTGTGACCTTCTAGCACGCTCCACTTGTTCGGCCCGGGCCGTAGCAACCCTTGCTTGTTCGTCGCGGGCTGCAGCAGACCTTGCTAGGTCACGGGTCTCCTCTTATTGCTTTATTATTTTGTCCTATTGCTTCTTCTGCCTCTTGTCCATCTCGACGTGGTGAAGGAAGCTCTGGTGTAGTGTTGGGTTATTTAGTGTTCTCTCCCAGATCTATTCCACCTCATTTTATAAGCCAAAGGGTTGGCATGATGCAATTTATTTCATGTGAGTAGCCTGCGGGGAAGAATGTTGCGTTGTCTTTTTGAAAAGTACCTAGTGAGGCAGAGTGTTTTCATTGCGCACGTCTTCTTACTACGCAAAGTTACCCCCGTCTAGTCTTGTCACTACATAAAGCTGACCCTTTAGTCTTATCGTTGTGCAAAGATGCCTCCGTCTAGTCTTGTCATTGTGTAAAGCTGCCCCTTTGGTCTTGTCACTACGCAAAGCTGCCCCTATTGGTCTTGTCACTGCGCAAAGCTGCCGCATCTTGTCTTTCTGGAAAGTACCTAGCGAGGCAGAGTGTTTTCATTGTGCAAAGGTGCCCCCATCTAGTCTTCTCACTGCGCAAAGGTACCCCCGTCTGGTCTTGTTACTGCGCAAAGGTACCCCCACCTGGTCTTGTCATTGTGTAAAGCTGTCCCTTTGGTCTTATCGCTGCGCAAAGCTACCCCCATTTGGTCTTATCACTACGTAAAGCTGCCCCTTTGGTCTTGTCACTGCGCAAAGATGCCCCTGTCTAGACTTGTCACTGTGCAAAGCTGCCCTCTATGGTCTTGTGACTGCATAAAGTTGTCGCATCTTGTCTTTCTAAAAAGTACCTAGCGAGGCAAAGTGTTTTCATTGTTCACGTCTGGTCTTCTCACTGCGCAAAGCTACCCCCGTCTGGTCTTATCACTGTGTAAAGATGCCCCTTTAGTCTTGTCATTGCACAAAGCTAATCCTGTTTGGTCTTATCACTGCGTAAAGATGCCCCTTTAGCCTTATCACTACACAAAGACGCCCCCGTCTGGACTTGTAACTGTGTAAAGTTGCCCCCTTTGGTCTTGTCACTATGCAAAGCTGCAGCATTTTATCTTCTCACTGCGCAAAGCTATAAGAGGGAGCCATTCCTCACCTACTCCCCTGCATTGTTCTCTCTCACCTCGTGAATTATTTGTTCCCAATCTCTATACCTTGCTTTGGTGCTCACTCCACCAGACATCGATATGAGTCAACTCAGCGCCTCTTAATCGGCACGCGCGGTGATTTGCCTGAAATGCAACACGCTTGTGAAACGTAAGACCTCACAAATAGCTGCGAATCCTGGGCGGCACTACTACAAGTGCCCCTTTCACTTGGTGAGTCAATTTGTTTTAGGTTGGTTCAAATTGTTCAGGTATGTTACAAAATCTTCTTCTCATTGAATTGCTGGAAGGCTCAGGCGATTGCCGATTCTAGGTGTGGGAGGATGAAATGGGCACTAAGCCCGACATTGTTCCACATGAGAGAGTTGTCATGGGAGGTAGCGACCCCGTAGAGATGCGGCATCGTTTCGATGGATTGGAGTGGAAGATTAATTTGATGTTATAATGATACGGGGAGGGGTCCCGATCTTCTCAGTGAGGAACTGTGGATAGTTGATGCGAAGTAGATGATGTCACTAGTTGAACACTCGTGCTAATGCACGAACCCTCAACTCTTCGGAATACGCCCAAAACACACCGGATAATTGTTCGTCGCGAGACCACAAACGACGAACGCCAAGTCCCCAATTCCCAATGGAACGACGGCTTGACCTTGAATTGCAGAACGAACAATGGATCGCCTAGTTCTCTCTCAAAGTCCTCGTGTGAACTCTGGTGTTGAAAGAACAAGCAATAGCTATGTTTCAATCTTATGTATAAAATTGGTCTCCCTCTAAAGGCTGCCAATACAAGGCTTATATAGCCCCTTGGGACGTCCATATGGTTCCCAAACCAAGTACAACTCAACCCTATATGGTTTTGGATGCGAACTCTCACAAAAAGGAAACTATATTTTTCACCTATCATATTGTTTCAGTCATAACTTTTTATCCGTGATGAATTTGAAGGTGAGACCAGATCCATTGTATAGCCCTTGAAATTATCTTTCTAACGAGTACAAGAACACCTGAATCGGACTCCGTTTGTGAAAGTTGTGACCTTTTTAGTACCTGTCTGTCAGGCTGTCTTGAACCGAATCCGAATTGAATCCTGAGTTGAATTCGAGTTTGAATTGGGTTGAGCACGTGGGAAGTCTGAATTTAGCTGGAAAACCTTATCCAAAACTTGTAGTTTAAGTCCTTGGGCTTCTCCCTTTTGCTCTCTCAAGTCTTCACATGAGTCATACCTAAGAATACATAAAATACTAGCATGAGGTAGTATTCCAAGTTTATCATCAATTAAAGGAAACTCCTTAAGAAACAAAAGCACATGTTTGTTTAAACGCTTGGCTCTTGCCCTCGTCATTGGGCCCTTTGATTCTTGGTTATTCTCATGCATGCTTGGAGTGGAAGATGTATATGTAATGGGGATGTCCTCATCAGTATGTGCATGACCACCAATAGGAGAAGATGTATAAGTGTTAGGGATGCCCTCATCATATAAGCTATTTTCTTTCTTGTGTATCATGAAGGTGTAGTGCTTGAAGTGTTATTTTCGTTCACGTTGATACCTACGGTGCTTTGTATGGTATATGTATGTGCAATGCAAGTTGTTACCTGTAGTGCCCACATGCGTACGTACTTGTCATATTTGAATGTTGCCATTTTTATTGGTAAAAGAATTTCAGAAGCACATTCCAATGAGAAAATTATTATTTGCACAAGGTGGTATGAATATGCATTACATATACGTACATCATACAAAGGAGTGCAGATAACAACGCGATGGTACGAAAGTTGGAATACATGAACTCATTGTGCATCTGGTCGCCGCTTCCTTTGACAACGTATGTGATCCTGCGAGGGGAATGTGGTGCGTCTTGAAGGTTGTACTGTGAGGCGTGCATCTTGATTCTTGAAGGTTGTACTGCGAGGCCTGCGTCTAAGGCGGTGTTGTGGAGAACTCCGTGGAGAGTTGTGACGGATGGCTGAAAATGGAGGTCAGCCATTCGATCAAAGAGGGGTCCACATCCTGCTCAGATGGTACAGCTGGGTTTGGGCATGCGTTGCGATGTTTGTAATGCTTAGTACTATCCTAAGGCATGTACCTGGGGAGTCCAAAGTATAGACGATGGACCCTAGCCTTCGTGTCCGAGTTGCTCTGTGCAAACCTGCATTTTTTTCCGATGCGTTAGTGTGTTGAAGTGAACACACATATTCTATGTACTATGTTATAGCATACTGGTGTATGCGGCTATGCGAATGATGATCCTATAGGCAAATTATGCATGTATGCTTGCACGGTGTATCCTAGGTACGTTTGGCCGAACCACTCGTGCTGCTCATGCAGGCTAGACTGAACGCCATGCGTGAATGTGGGCAACACGTCCTTCAGTCGCTGGGGTGAGTCGGGGTCTCTATCAGGAGACAGCCTCCGTCGGCCAGGCGAGGACGTTCAATGGAGAGCCTCAGCAGCCTCATCGTGGATATGATATAGGTGGTCATACTACAACGAAACAAACAATGAGTTAAAATGTGCAGCTGCATAGGGTAAACTCAGAGTAATCTAATACCATCTCATCATGTCGTGCCGCTCAGTGACGGTTTGGACCTGCTCGTAGATCGGCGTTGTGCATGACCTCTATTGGATGCTGTGGCACTGGCCCAGTAAGCCTGCTGCAGGTGCGTGGAACATACCATGCAAGGTACGTAGTGTACGTGTCGAGGTCGTACGGTCGTGGCTCGTCCACAACCTTTGTGTTCCCCCAGTCACGCACATGTCCATCCACGGCTGTTGTGTGCCCCTCTAGTGATCGTTCCGTTACCCTCCCCTTGTTTGCTTGCACGTTTATGACACATTACACAATCAGTAGGAGTATGTAGTAATACATTAAGTAAACTTACAGTGCAACGACGTACTCATGGGTCTTCACTGCAAGAGGCCGTCCTGGTTGAGGTGGCATCTGCTGGCACAGGCCGAACTACCACATGATTCACTGTAGGTTGTATGGCTTGACAAAGTGGGAGAAGACCAGGTGGCAGGCCGTCAACCAGTACGTGTGGTCTTGGTTGCACTAAGATGACAAGCCGTGGGGGGTGTCTGCAATGAACTGTGGAGTCCATGGCTACCAGACTATCTCATCCTCATGAAGAGTCTCGAACTGGTTGTGGAACTCCAGGTATACATGCGTCAGCCTCTCCTTGGCCCAGCGTAGTTGAGCATGCATCCAATGCGTACCCATTGTGGGGCAACGGGGTGTCCACGGGGCAGGTCATGTAGCGTCATAGCCATGAATGTGGCACATCAGATATGTTGTCTGGGATTGAGTGACTGAACTAGTGACACAAATGGACCTTCCAGTCTACTTGCTTGAGGGGTGGCACTAGTACAGCACCACACAGTGGTAGACCTATAAGCATGTACACGTCCTAAAGAATAACCGTCATCTCATCCCACCAGAAGTGGAAGGTGTGAGTCTCTGGTCTCCAACGATCAATAAGTACGAACAACAACGTCACATCGAACTGCAATGCATGCGATAGATCCAACATGTGGGCAATGGGCAGCAGCTCAGTGTCCCGCAGTAGTGGGATGTACCGCTAGTTTAGAGGTTAGTGCTCTCAGGGGCTCCTAAGGATGAAGCTTAGAGGACCGGCACCCGACAACCATGCCAGGCATCGGTGCTGCTCATCCCAACAGGGGTCTAGCATCTCGTACGCCATCTCTTGCTGATGAAGAAAACAAGTTAGTCCAGAATGACAACAAATGTAACGATAGCGAAACGTACCAAACGAGAAGACACCCTACGTAAAGAAAAGTACACACATATATAACCCTATGATGAATTCACCAGAGTACAAAGGTTACAAGCTAATGTGCATGACAAAAAGAAAAGTACACAACAAAGCTCTCACAAAATGAAACAACACACAAAAATATGAAACCAACAATCAGCACAGCAAAACTATATGCTGATTACTATGGTGCGTTACTTGACATCAGCCTATTTGGGCAGTGCCTCAAGGAGTGCCCAATCGTCTTCCATAGTCTGCACTTCGGGTGTTGAACCCAATCCCAACGCTGGCTGTCATCCATGTCGTTGCGGATGCGACGACCATGTCGTCTTCCAGGGCTGGCATGCTTCAGTGCATTGTTCGGCACCCACTTCACTTACCCTGGCCATAGGTCCCTGTAGTGCATGTCCATCCTGTATGATTGGAACTTTGTACTCTAGGTTTTATATAAGTGCTGCATGTCATAATACTTTGAGATGTAATGTGTCGACACCTGGTACCATACCGTGCATGCTGCATACACATGGGAGCATGGCTTGTGTAGAAGCTGTGGCTTGTTATAAGTTCAAGATGCTTTCTCAGCAATCATGCAGACCTACTTGCGATCTCCTCTAGTGTGAACCATCACGTACTTCTGCCTGAGGTGGATCTCAAACTTCTTCCTTATGCCATCCATGGTATGAGCAATGTGGAAATGGGCCTTCTCAATCTTCTTGTCCATGTACGCTGCATTACCTCAGATAAATGTTTGCCTTCGTCCAGATGCTTCTTCGCCATCATAGCTCTATTGATTAAGTACCCAACAGAATGGTTCAACTCTCCTCCACGACAACCGTGATCGGCAGGGAACTAACGCTCTTTAAGACACTGTTGTACACCTCAGACATGTTAGTCATCATGATTCCATACCTTGCTCCCCTGGTGTCATGTAGCAGAGACCACATCTCCAAGTCATGTGCTCCTTGACCCAAAAATAAGAAATCATTATTTCTAAAAATAAATTGGATGCTGAAGAGTTTTTCCTAAAATTTTCATGTGCAAATTCCCTTGGGAATTCAAAATAAAAATTCAAACCAAAGTTAAATTTCAAATCCTATTTAAATTCCCTCCAGGCCATTGGGCCGAATCTGGCCCGCCGATCCAACCCACTCCCTCTTTCCCTCCCTGCGTCGCAGCCCAGCCAATCAGCTCGCTCCACGCCATGCACGCCAGTTTAGCTGGTTTGTGGTTGTGGTTTTCTAGATTTCTATTGTGATTGATGGGAATGACTCATAACGGTCACTGCTCTTATGGATTTTGTTGAGAAGGGTCATAAACTCCCCAATAGTAGGGTCCCTCATTGGGAACATAGCCTACGAATGGGGACATTTTGTGGGTAAGGCGTAACCCAGGATGCGAGCGGTCACTGTCGCCAGTGTTGATAACTCTATCCTAGAGTGGGAATAAGCATCGAAGCTAAGCATTGTAAAATCCTTGTTATGATTTTTTAGTCACACGCCTACAGAAGCATGTTGTGGCTAATATTATGTGTTAATAATATCTTGTAGGCAAAACTATACAACCTCTATAGAGTGTTAAAAATCTATTCGAATAGCCATGCCATCAGACATGGGCAAAAGTGTATAAACATTATGCGTGCATAGTTTTCGTAAATAAATAACAAACTGGTAATGGTTGTGATAATCAACTTAAAATGGAAAGTAAAAGTGGAGAGATTTCTCTCTCACAGTAATGGAAGTGGAAGCAGAGGGATTTTGCTATCACAGAAATGATAGTGAAAGTGGAGGGATTTCGCTCTCACGTTGATGTACATGAAAGTGGAGGGATTTCGCTCTTATGATAAACTTGACTCAAAAATGATATTGGTTTTAATGTAAGAAAAATGGCTAAGTCATAGGTTGGAATATAACTAAACTAGTATATTTGACAAATTGGCTTTACGCTACAAGAGACATAAGATCTTCACTTGAATAAGCCTTGATATAGGTATATATATAGTTGCATTCTACTATAGGGACTTGCTAAGTACCTTTGTACTAATTATTGCTTAATATGTGGTTTTGATGATGGAAGTGATGACCCGGTGTATAGATTCATCTATGGTACTGATATGGAAGATGAAGGCTAGGACTAGGTTTAGTCCTAGTTGATTGCCTATGGCAAGATATTGATGCCTTTTTTGGTTTACGTACTATTATGCTACTTTACTCTAAACAATACTATTTGGCCAGTCGACCCGTTATATAAAACTTGGTTATAAGACTTATTTATGATTGTCTATGTAATATGAAGTACCACTTTTTTACTCGTATGTATGGATGTTATATTTATCGATGTTATTGTGTGAGCTAGCTACTGATGTAGGGACTTGCTCGAAATACACATGAGATTGGGATTGTCAAATTTGGGTCTCCACAAATCTCTAGGCAACTTTGGTGGCTGCTGTAAGGAGGATAGGCAGCATATTTTGGTGGTGGAGGTAGAGGGGAAGATACTATATTTTGGCCATTCAAGGCATAAATTTCAAGGTGATCCAATGGTCCAAATTGTATTTTTATATAAAAAATAGATAACCTTTGCTTATATTTATCGAATGGAGGGTGTTACAGATGGGTGTCTGTGTGAGTTGGTTTATTTATGATTGGTCTCTCAGATGAGGAGTTGCATGACAAACCCTATGGTAGGTTGCAAATTAAGGGAATTTGTGCCTACTCGGAATTTCTTGAGTTATGAGAATGCAAGAAAGAATACTGGATCTCTATTGGTGCTCATTTTATACATATTTCATGTACTAATGTTATGCTTATATTCGATAAAATATGCATAATTGTTCTACTTAGTGGCTAACCCTAACCAAAACTAAAGTTGTCTCGTCATTTCATGTGTTTTACAGAAAGAGTCATAAATCAAGCCAAAATCACATCAAAACACTGATGATTATTTTTTTGGAAAATACTAGGAGACTTCACATGACAAAACCAAGGTGGGCCCACTAGTCTAGGGCTGCGCCACCAGTGCGCTAGTTGGTGCCATGCAGGGCGCTACCCTACTGATGTCCCAATGGTTTCCCCAAGCTTCTAGAAGACTAAAACCAACTCTCTCTCTCTCTCCATGCAAATTCAGACAAAGGAAAAATTTAAGAAAAGGAAAAGAAGAAAATTCAATGACAATTCAACTCCAACTCGAATAGGACACTCGTGCCAGCAACAAGGGAACTCTCCATAGACCTAGAAACAGAGTCCAGGGCCACGCCGGCCAGGGCACCAGCAGGAGCCACCCAGGACGCTGCCCCATCATAAATACAGAGGCCTCCCCCACATCTAGGGCATCCAAGTTCTGCACTTTCCCCTCGATTTTAGTAGAGTTTTCGGTGAGATTTTGACCCTCTAATCTTTCAAGTTACAGTAGATTAGGCAAGGATTAGTCTAGGTTTAACCCAATAATTAGTGCTCTAATTGTGATTAGATCATCTAATTCCCTTCTAATAGCCAACTAATGCCAAGGTTCTAGAGCCTTTCTTTTTTTGTTTTGTTGAGACATGTGTATTGCCCTCTCTTCCCTAGGATGTGGATATCTTGCTGTGATTTATGACTTATAGATTGATATATTATTTTAGTACTTGTTATGCTATGGTTTTGACTATTTGATATTTTGCATTCTCTCTCTATCGGTAATTAGGGTTCTATAGTTATGGATTATTTAGCCATAGACATAAACATGGTGTTTGGATCTATTAGGTCCATCTATATTAAGTAGTGCAATACTTGCTGGTTATTGTCTAAATGGATAACAAACAACTAGGTGGCCATGGATAATGAACCTATAGATGGATAATGAACCTTATTTCTTCTCTTTTAGTTTACTTAATGTAATATGCCAGCTCGTTATTGTGGTGGCACATGCGGAGTTGTGGTAGGTTTAGTCCCACATTATTTTGTCTAAAAGTGAGTTATAGTAGCATACAATACTTGTTGGGTCCAAACGTAGAATCTATATATTAATCTTTTTACATGAAGCGAGAACGAAAGTATAAATGGGGTTCTATGCATGAGTGGGATTGCCCCACCGTGAGTTGGGCTTTGAGCGTAACCATTTTTTATTTCATTGCTTTACCTAGCAGTAATTTATTCTAAATAGTAAATCTATCTTTCGATTCCCTTTGGATTTCGATACCTTAGAATACTACTAGGTGAAAAGTTGCAGACGAAGCTGCGCTTGTGGATTTCAATTTGTACACGTATCTAGCATTAACAATCTCATAGTTTTTTTTGCGATTACAAGAAAGATGCACGTGCACACACACCAATACACACACACACACCCCACACACACGCGTGCACGAATGCACCCCCTTAACACTCACTTAGAAAGACGAAGGCTAGGATAAATTTGTGATTTCACAAAATTCTGACTGAAGATGTGTGCGTAAAAATGGGTACCAGAATTTGAACCCTAGTAGGTGAAGTCGTACACCCACAACTTCATCGCCCACCAAGAGATGGTTCCTTGACATTCTCATAGTTAACCTTTACTTGCTTTGCAGGCTGCGGGATGCCGGGCTACTCCCCATCACCTGGATGGTGCAGGCCACCGACGAGGATGGGCCGGCCTTGCCCGCAGGTGGGGACAAAGGCGCGGAGCGATTGCGATGCTTCCCATTCAATCGTTCTCTGCTGACAGCTTTGGTGGACCGGTGGCGGCCAGAGTCGCACACTTTCCACCTCCCATTCAGGGAGATGATGCCTACTTTACAGGATGTGTCCCTGCTGCTTGGCCTTCCGATCGCAGGAGCTGCTACCTTCCTACCGGAGGCCATGGCTGGGTGGCACGCGAACCGGCTCAGCAGATTCGAGGGGGTCTTTCCGCCTGGTGCCACGGAGGAGTACTACGTCTTCCCATCGGCTCAGACACACGGGCCGTCATTGAGGTGGCTCTCACAGTTCCGGGTGTGTGCCATTTTTGTTTGATCCTATGTGATCTCATTTCCGCTATTGCGTACTAACAACTTCTTGGGTTGCATTCAGGTGGAGCAGATGGATCCGGAGGCGAACGAGCAGCAGGTCTCGCGGCACTTGGAGACATACTTGTTGTGGCTATTTGGTTGGATGCTCTTCACTACCAGCCACAGCAACACTGTTGATGCGTGCCTCATCGCTCACGCTAGGGCCTTCGCCGATGGCGAGTCCACCTAGATCAGCTGGGGTTTGGCCGCACTTGCTGCGACTTATTGTGGCTTGTGCGACACATGCGCCAGGACCAAGGTGAACTCGGTCCTCGCGGGGTGTCCGCTGCTACTACAGCTATGGTCTTTTGAGCGCTTTAGCCTCGGACGACCCATGCTCGACGACATGAGTCCGTACGGAGCAGAGATGTACCCCGGGGGCGACGTCGACCGGCCTATGATGGGTTCTCTGTGGTGTCATCGATGGGTAAGTAGTATGACAATTAGCTATTTTTGTCATATTAACGATGGTCGTACGTAATAGCTGTCGTTCCTTGCAGGTACAGTTGACACACATCTAGGTCACGCGGGCATATCTGCCCTTTGTGGAGCAGTTTGATCGCCTCATAGCTGACGATGTGCGCTGGGAGCCGTACTCACCTACGACACTGTAGAGCCGCACTCCTAATGGGATGTCCTCGCTCTGTTGGCACGACTGGGCTTTCTGGTTGACACGACGGAAGCTCGTGTACGACGTCTTCATCAAGGACTACGCGCCGCAACATGTGTTGCACTAGTTTCGCCTATGTTAGGTTGTTCCGGTACCAGTCAGACCACCGGTGTAGCAGAGTGTCCACGCCTGAGTGACCGCCTCTCAGAAATCTCCTTGTACTTACTATTCGTTTGATAACTACTAACGAAATGGTCCTATAAGCAGGCGCTCTAAGAAGAGAGTAAAATGTGGCATGGATTGAACGGCGAAGATGGAGGGGTACACTGCGCAGTGGGAGGGAATGTTTGATGACTGCGTGCAGGAGTGCCCCTACTATAGCAGTGCGTACGCAAAATACCTGCGCTGGTACCAGCCTCAGACACATACCAGGCTCGTACATGTCGTTGACCAGACCGCAACACACGTCGCCGCACCGACAGACACGTACCCCGCGCACCTTGCGCGGGATGCTCATATTGTGGTACGTTACATCTAATTTTTAAATATTCCCTAATAGTAATGTCACTGAGATTATTGACCATTTCATGTTTTTCTTGCAGGCTGACGTCGTTGTTGCGATTTAGAGGGAGTCGCACACCATGGCAGATAGGATCACCAGTGGTGCGGAGGTGACACAGGAGGAGTTGGTGAGCGCTTGGTGTCGTGTGGAGGCCTGGGGTGCACTTGTCGTAGCCCTGTTGTCTTGCACGAGGCTACCGGAGGTCGCACGCCCATACCCGGTGCACACACGGTCCATCCACCGTGGCTGCCCCGACCAGCATGGCACCACGTGGGGGTTCTACTTGGGCACGTCCTACACCACCTCAGCCTGACGAGGCTGGGGGTTCAGCTTGGGGATGGCCTCGTACATCGCCAAGGCAGCTGTTTGCGCGTCATCCATACATCTCCGGCTTCCCCACGCAGGGGGCGTACTCCATGCCGTACATCCCTCCAGACGCTATGGCGCCAGCTGAGGGTACGCTTCACCTCTTGTCGGTTTTATCCCATTGCTTTATCTGACAAATTAACAATATTTATATTATAGGTCTTGCCTTCCCCGACCAGGGATGGGTGTCTTCCCGGGCCAGGACGACACGGACCAGTACATTTCGGACTGGCCCGGCCAAGTGACGGGCCCTGCACCTCGGGCCATATCCCTGGAGGTTCTCTCCGAAAGTGCACTCACCAGTGCACCGGTGGCCACATAGGCAGCGGTGCAGTTCACTCCACCAGCTCAGGGGCGTGTGTGACAGTCTCCTGATCGTCTTACCTTGTCAGAGCGCTGTCACTCGGCGTTGAGGAAGACAGCCAAGCGGGGTTGTATGGGAGGACACGGACACGGAGACGAAGGGGGCCAGGGTGGCGACGGACGGGGGGCTGGGGATGCTGTTGGGGGTGGTTAGTGCTGACTGTACACTTGTTGTTCATGTACCGTTTACATTTCTTGTTTACGTAGTGTTGTTTACAGTACTGTGGCGGGTTTAGTTGTACTTCTTTTTACGTCGTCCACGCCCGTACCACTGAATTCATGGCAAACGCATTGACGACTGCACCAATCGAATAGTGAACTGCATTGATGGCAACTGCATCAACGTACGAACCATTCAATTACATGCTTAACAACATTAAAAATATTTCAAACAACAGGCGAGAGTACAACGGTACAACCATACACATCGTTGCATATAGGTGGAAGGAGCCTCGTGGCACTCACATGGAGTGTTGCTGAGGGGGCCGCCTTAGACATGCTGGGCATCATTGTAGTGGCAAGCACATATACAACTAGGGTTCGCCCAGCAGCATGTTGGGTTGTACGAGACCAGACGAGACACCTTTGCGCAGCGACAAGACCACACGGCCTAGCTTTGCGCAGCGACAAGACTAAATGTTGCAGCTTTCCACAATCCGAAGACCTGACTGGGCAGTTTCGTGTGCCCAAAATAACACACTTGGTAGCTTTGCGCAGTGACGCGACCACACGGGCATCTTCACGTAGCAAGAACGCCACTAGGGGCCCTATAAAATGAGATCAAACAGATTTATGAGAGAATACTACACAAGCAAACCCCATACTACACCGTGCTTGCTTCACCACACCGAGATGGACAAGAAGCAGAAGAAGCAATGGGACAATATGATGAAGCAATGAGAGGAGACCCGCGACTTACAAGGTCAGTTGTCGCCCGTGATGAGAAAGTAAGGGCTGCTGTGACTAGGGCAGAATAAGCCCAATGTGCTAGAGGTTAGCTCTCCGTAATAATGCGACCCGTAGCAATAACTCCATCCCGAGCGTTCCTACCGAGTGTTCACCACAACACCCACTAGAGGGGGAGACGCCCTCCCTTTGTTGGTGCTGGGACCCGTGCAAGTTATTCAAGTCTAAGCACCACCTCAGTTTAGGTATACGTTATTGGGGTTGCGCAAACTATTCCAGTGACTATCCCGACCGCCGTCTAGACATCGCGACCTATCAACAACCGGTAAGGACCAGGTGCACTGTTTTCCCCTACTTTTCCCCTTAAAACTATGCATTAACAACCTCTCCTATATATTCACAATCCTCAGAACCCCTATGTGGTTATCGCAAATGGATCGATCTTGATATCCACCTAGAAGACCAGTGGGCTCTCAACTTTGAGGAGTGAAACGTTACAAGGTCCTTTGAGATACGAGAGTAGTAGTGCCACAAGGACGAGCAAATCGAGCGTATACAACGGGAGACGAAAGCTCATCTCGAGGCGTGCACGCGTAGGGAGTACGAGGCTCGCGAGAGGGAGCGCGAGAAAAAAAGGGAAATGATGACCAAGGCAAAAGAAGCTCCCGAGAAGTTTAACGCAAGCTCGAAAGGAAGGGAAAATGGTCCTGGTCCACACAGTAGGTCATATGAGCAGTTGGGTTGGTTAGTCGCACATGATGCTCTACGTTATGCATGTAATCAAAACATATGCGGTATATTACTCCCAACTGTATTATGAAGTCTATTTTAATTTATACAAGCTTATTTCCTCGTCTTTTCATATTCATTTATTCTCGTAGCAAGTCATCCAATAATATTAATGGACCAGTTTTCCTCCGTATACAAATTTCCGGTAACATCACAATATCACTTACCATCGTACTTACCGATCGTTTTAAGTTCAATCGTTCTTAAAAAAAGTTTCACAAATTTTTTTAGCCTACAACAACATACAATGATCATAAACTTTTATTACGAATCCAATAGATTATCTTCCAATCATAATCTACAAAATTTACAAAATCTACAAAATTCACATAGAGTAGTTTGTAGTCGTCCTGTTGCTAGGCGATCAGAGTCGCTGCCGCCACCCATCGGGCGACAGAGTTCCGCCGCCAACCGTCGGGCGATCGAACTCGCCGCCAAATGGCTTACAGAGACCTTTGTTGTCGCTTTCTATTGGGCGATAGACTCCAGTGGCCCTAGGGTTAGACGACTGGAGCCTATTTCTGTAAAAAATATTGACGCAAGCATATTTCTATTATTTCAAATAAAAAATAGATTATTTGCCAAAAAAATCATTTTTTTCCGTATCCAGCTTTGGAATCATTCGCCTGACATAACATAAAGACCCTGCGAAATTGATATAGATAACATAGGCGAACTTCCTTTGGGGAAAGAACCGGAGCAAGCTAGAATGCTAGGCCAGGCTTACATCAATTTAATCATAGGTAGGCTGATCAAGTTTGGTTCTAGCTATAGCATGTAGCAACCTAGCAGTCAGCCCTACATACTAAGTCAAACCAACCTAACCAACCATACTAAGCCAGTAAAGTTTATATTAGATGAAAATAATTGTCAAACCAACCTAACCAACCATACTAAGCCAGTAATGTTTATATTAGATGAAAATAATTATCAAATTTATATTAGATGAAAATAATTGTCAAATTTATATTAGATGAAAATAATTATCAAATTTATATTAGATGAAAATAATTGTCAAACCAACCTAACCAACCATACTAAGCCAGTAATGTTTATATTAGATGAAAATAATTATCAAACCAAATTGGTGCGTACCTAACCACTGAAAAAGACCACCGATCATTTTTCTTCTTTGGGTGAAGCGAGAACCGTGGATCCAACACGCCGAAGTGCTTAGACCGTGCAAATTGGTTGTGTCAAGACGTGCTATGCTGGCCAACTGATCGGTACCAAACAAACACGGTGAAGAAAACAATGTGATCAGGTCAAAACAATGTGAAGTAAACAAGTATGCGCCGTAACAGTATTTGTCGGAACACTGAAGCAGGCATCATCACAAGTTGAGTAAAGAAAGCAGCGTCTCAAAAGCAGACTAGAAGCATCAAAAAGCCCAATCCAGCATTGGAGAGAAAAGAAGCATCAAAGCACATTGGAAACAATCCCAGAATACATAATATGCTGCGCGAAAGTCAGTTGGACCTCAAGTTTCACGGCAACGGCCTACAAGGGAGCACCAATCCCTACCATAATGTAAAATGTGTCCTTCAATTCAGCAGATTCATAAAACACTGAGGATGCAATCGAGTAGGATACTTGGAATTATGTAGGAAGCCTTCAATTGCTCTTAGCTGTCTCCGGTTTGGCTTCTGCCTCCTGGGTCTTTCCGGCCTCATCAGCCTTCTCCGCATCTTGAGGTTTTGACACTTCTTCTAATCAGGGAGCAATAGGAGAAAAAGATGACATGATGACGTTTAGCAAGGAAGATTGTGCTAAAAAAGTACTATGGCAGATGTCACTTTTATCTGCTTAATATGCCACAACAAAATGCTTCATTTGGTTCCTTTATACCAATCCTCTTACAAAATGAAACTCTGGAGGAAGAAACAAGTCAATACCACCAATAGTTTAGGCTTACAGCTAGATTACCATATTTTAGGGGAAACATACAGTCCTAAATTCCAAAATATGAATAATCTAGTTAAGATCATTTCACTTTCGGTTGTGATTACAATATTGACTATGCAGTTCATTCGTGGGCAAAACATTGAATTATCTTGTGCAATGCATTTATATTTGCTGAGTATGACAGATGCAATCTTTTGATCAACACTAAAACTCACTATTAGTTGGAAAAATTTGCAACTTTCTAAGGACTAGCCTCCCAATTAATGCCGAGCAATTTCACATGAAAAGAATAATAACAAAGCATTGATCAATCACCTGATCAGGCAGTTACAACTAAATCATAACCACCATATCAAACTGCAGTGTTCTTAGTAATGCTTGCCTAATTTGGATTTGACAACAAAAGCATATATGGTTATCCTCTAGCTAATAGAAATAACAAGTACAAAAAGTAATGAGCAGCAGTACAGAGAAATTACAGGAATACCAACCTTCATCATCACTTTCATCCTCGAGATCATCCATCTCCATACCACCCATACCACCCAAACCACCCATGCCGCCCAAACCAGCCATATCTCCCATACCGCCCATACCACCCATGCCACCAAAATTCTAAAGAAAGGGCATGAAGAATAACATCAGATCAATACACCTCAATGAAAAGGAAATCCATTTAAAGGAAAAACTGTGAAAGAACTATTTACCGAAAAGTCCATCCCATCCAAGTTGACGTCAGCACCTAAGAAAACAATAGATGTATATCAAATTTTTACATGCCCAAGTAATAATGAACAATACACTTGGCAGTAAAGATCAAATAATATATATCCAGCTTGCGTTTACAAAACTTCAAGCTGTAAAAGTAAGTTTATAAATTAAAAAGGCCTTATGGTCTTCTAAGAGCAAGGATAATTTTCTTTTTCAGAGAAGCAAGGGGAAATAGCCAGGTGGAGAAGCAGTAAAGAAAAAACAAAAATTTGTTGTATCAAGTAAAGTTGGATATAGTTTTGTAAGTCTACAAATTGGATATAATTTAAGGGCAATGGTGCTGCATATACCGTAACAAGTAGTAAGTTGTATATTGTCAGAGTAGGAACTAACTACCAGTTCATCATCAACTGTTGCAGTGTACAATTACCGTAAAGTGAAGTCTTATCGTATCTCGTGCTGTGCTGCCACTAAATCATCTCCTGTTTCTAGATGTTTCAAAATAGATCCCTTGCAAACTAACATCTAGTCATGTGCATGTACTGTTTCTGTAAATCATCATTTTCTTTTTGTACATTATGCTTTGCATTAGTGGCATCGAAAAGGGAGAAAAGAAGTACATAGCATACCATCATCATCTTCATCTACCCATTTGTCCCAATCAACTTTCACGAAGTGTGGTGCCTTTTGATCATCTCGAACAAGCTTCTTCCACCATTTGGCCTCAGCTTTTTCTACAATACAGAATATGGACCTGACCCCCACACTTATTTTGCTTGCCTGTAAAATCAAAAGCAAAGAAGCACTGGATAAGGAAAACACATCTTTTCAACAAGGATTCAAAATTTAGGCCTATTATTATTTGATGTTATATGAACATGCATTACCTCGACGTTCACTTTGTCATTCAAATCTAGTTTTGATTCATATAAGTTCCCATCAGTTCCAGCGGTGGCAGAGAATGTGAATACACCATCTGGTTCCAGATTGACCTTAGCATCCTTTGCATCAGGCAATTGTACGGTGATGTAAACCTTGTCAATCCTCTGAGCCCACTTCACTTCTGGGTGACGACTAAAGAAAACATTGCTACTTATCAAGAAACATACATAGAAAAATAAATTTAAATATCCAGAATCTTACTTAAAACAATGTTAGAGCATTTTTTAAGTAAAATCGAACATAAATACACAAGTGAGGCTGCCAAAATGCACAAGTTTACTGTGCACAAGGGATATAAATCATATATGAGAGCAAATCCAGAGCAGTGATTAGATGAAAAAAATACATGTATGAGAAGGCAGCATTAAGCAATTTTACTGTAAACAAATATAAAAGAAAGAGAACAGAACACTGAGACACACTTGGCTATTAGCATCAGTATGTATGTTGCCTGTCCAAATTGATTTTACACCAGTTGTTGTAGCTTAAATTGAAGAAAACCGAAGAATATGACGGAGGGAAAAAACCTGGCCGTGAATACAAACAGAAAGAGATACAACTGCCTGTAGCAAGAGAGTAATCCTAGGTGCTCAGCTGCCTACACGTACATAGTTTCATTAAACCATGTAACGAAAAATAACTTTAAGGATCATTGTATAGTTCACCGTTGATATTCAATACTAAACATCAACATTCTCTCATCCATATAAAAAAGTAATTACAGGCCAAAGAATAAAAATTATTATGTTTCAAACTTTTTGCATGTCCAAATACTTTCTTAACCCATTGGCACCTTGACGAAAATACTAATAACCTATCAATCCATAGTTTTGATCTTTGTTAGATTACCAAATGTACTTTGACTGAACAGTTTAAACCATATCAAAACTGTATTACGAAAACAGAATTTGACATTTTCCTCTGTACTATCAGGCGTTAATTCACGACAAAAATTTTGCAAATCATAGCAATATTTGCCAACTAAAAGACAAACTGTTGAACCATTGGTACCACTAGCACGCTAAACAATACAGGACAAGACAAAAAATCTAAGAAATGATAATTATTTGATGAGAAATGCATAACAAACTAAATTTCAGTATCATTAAGTATACCTAGAAGGTTAGAAAACTACTATTAGGAACAGAAATTTCCACAGAAGAGACACCACATCACCACCACTCGCTTAAGAACACATCAAAAACTGCACCACGGCATGAATCGCCCTAGTTAGCGTTCCTTACAAAGTAAAAAGGACAACAGAAACTATAACTAGATGACTACCTCCATTTCACTCAAAAACAACATCTTCAAACCCTAAATACACCCAAACGCCAATAATCTAGATCTCTGGAACTGCTGAAACTGAAAGAACCACACCGCAAGTTCTGGACACCGAAAACTTCTAAAATCCTGAAGAACTCCACTTGTACCTCTATAAAACCACACCAGTGAATCTTTTTTTAGGGCACACACCAGTAGATCTTAAGTCAGGCCTAAGCAGGACAGCAGTACCAATACTAATACCATGTTAAGTAAAAACGACAGCAATAGAACTCTTAACAAACCGAAATCGCAGCATCGCACAATCGCGCGCGCAGCGGCCATGAGCTGCGGTACCAAGAAAATCACCTGGACTGACCCTAGCGAATCCACTCAGGCCACCGAAACACCCAAAAACTGCCGCATCGCCTAACCCACCCATGAGGCGCTCAAATCCGCAAATCTCGAACCCTAGGGACGCATCACCAAAAAAAAAAAACCCCAACGATTCCCACTGCAATCCCAGCACGGCGCCAAAATCTGAACGCTCACGCTGAAGCCCTCAATCCAGGGCACGGAAACGTAGACCCCACGCGGCATGGCGAGACCACGCCTCTCCTCCAGATCCAACCACGCGGTTGGACGGTACGCGCACGCATTTTTTTTACAGAATCTAAATCCGAATTGGAACGGAAGGGGACGGGGAGACGCGAGATCGGAAGCGTGTGCTCAGGTTCCGCTCACCTCATCATGCAGTTGCAGGCGGCGGCGGCGGGTGGGGAGCGAGGGTTTTGTGAGGTTTTTGGAATGGGACGGTCGAGAGGACTCGAGGACGAGGCGAAGGGGAAGTAGGGCAACGGGAGTGGAGACGGGGTAGAGACGAGGGAATAGTAGACGGAATGGGCCGGGCTCGGACGGGCTATAGGTTGGGCTAGGCTTCTCTCTGGGTGGGCCCTACTGCTTACTGGCCTGGGCATTGGGGGAGAAATTTCGATATATTTGATGTGCTGAATACGCGCTCTCAACTTTTAACCTTAATTCACGCTTTGAAATTTAACCACATCACTGCATTCTTTTGATTCAAGGATTCTCCTCATTTTCTCTCTTTTATATTTTGACACTTGTCATGCGAAAATGAAGAGAATCCTTGAATCAAAAGAATTCAGCGATGTGGTTAATTTCCAAAGATGCGAATTGAGAGGTTAAAGTTGAGAGGCATCGATTCATGTCAAATATCAAAATTTCGCATTGGGGACCGTGGTTCCAAAATTGCTTTGCATTGTTTTTTCTATGCAACACAAGAGGAAATCTGGACACTGTTGGACCCCTTAATAATTAAATTTCCCGTTTTGGCCCTTTTTTGAAAAAAATTTCAAAAGTGGATCTCTCCCGATCGCGCGTCTCGTCTGCCGCCACTGTCCGTTGCGCGGTGCAGTACGCCGACGGGTCGTCGGCGTATTGCATCGACCTACTGCCTAAATCGCCGACCATCGCCTCTCTTCGCCAGCGCACGATCGTCCGTGAGCGCACGATCGCCATCGCCGATCGCCGATCAAATTTGCGAGCGCACGATTGCTTCGCCGACCGCACGATCGAATTTTTAAGTCACGCGGTATCAATGGAAGATAGTTCAACCAAGATGGCATAGGCATCCAAACGTTTTAATCAAAATGCGATTCCATGTACGATGTACACCATATGTCCGACATTTTTATTGTGCTCGATCATGATTGACCAAACATGGAGCACGGACACGAGAGACATATGGTTCGGCTACGGATCAATGCTCGATCGAGCGACAATCTAAGGTCCGTATATTTCGGTTTAAAATTCTAGTTTCCGAATTATCTTTTACTATTTCTAAATTTTGTTTTTTCTAGATTTTTAGATTTGTTGAGTTTTTTGCTGGTTTTTTCCGTATTTATTTGTATTGTCCGTGATGGACTAACATGTTTTTTCTATTTTATTTTTTAAAAATTTAATTATGCTAACTAAATTATCATTAGGTACAACGTAATTTTAGCTAAACCGATTTTTTTAAGCCCAAATGAGTGGCCCCAAATTAGTCAGTGAACCGTAACTAGAAAATCTTGTCAAACTCTGACACAGCTTCGCCATAACTTCGAAACACTACATGATCAATTATTTAACTTGGGTGCCGTGATCTAGATAGTCGTAATCGCAGATCGATGCATCACATGCGATTAACTAGCCCGTCGAGTTGTCATGTAGAGCATAGCGAGACTCTACTATTACTATCTAGAAGCCGAGGTATCAGAGAGCAAGACCAAGCTACTAATACGTAAACTAATCACGCGGTTTCGCAAATTCGATCGTGCGGTCGGCGATGGCGGTCATGCGCTCGGCGGAACGATCGTGCGCTCAGAGCAGCAGAGGCGCGGTCGGGCGACGAGGCAGCAGGTCGCGCGGATGCAGTACCGCCACGACCCGTTCGTCGGTACCAAACCGCGCGACCGGGGACAGGTGGCGGCAGCACGGAGACGCGCGGTCGGGAGAGGTCCACTTTTGGAATTTTTTTTAAAAGGGGGCCAAAACGGGAAATTTAATTGTTAAGGGGTCCAACAGTGTCCAGATTTCACACAAGAGGTGCACGATGTTATATTAGGTCATGGATAATGATATGATGTTAATTGTTTATAAATTTTATCATGTACAATGTGACATGATGTAAAGAAGAGAGAGAAAGTTTAGAGAATTAGGCCCTGTTTGTTTCCACTTAAGATTATTATAATCCAGCTTATAGGTGGGGGATTATATAAGCTAGATTATAATAAGCTGGTGGGAAATAAGCTGTCAGGTGTTTGGCAGCCTGGATTATCAGAGTTATGGATCGTTGTATTCGAATGTTTAAAGACTACAATGCCCTTGACCTTTTTTGGTGACTTATTTATTCTTTTATGACATGTTTTTTTATTAGTTTGGACTTGCAAAACATTAGTAACATAAGAATTTGAATACATAAGTGCCGAGGTTGCCGCCCATGCCCAGGCCGCCGGCCACGAGGCCTCGACGCCGGCGCCGCCCGCCGCCGCCAAGGCCGCCACCGCCAAGGCGCGCCCGCTACTCGCGCCTCTCCCGCCACCCTTGAGGCCGGCGGCGGCGGCGCCATGCCCACCCGCGCCCCGAGGCCGATGCCCACACCGAGGCCGCCGCGACGCCTAGGTCATCGCCCCGAGGTCGCCGCCCATGCCCAGCCGCCGCCCGAGGCCTTCGACGCCGGCGCCTAGGCTCGCCGACCACGACGCCTCGGCCTCCGCGACTCGCGACCTCTCCGGCACCACGTCCCTCCCGATGCCGCCGGCCGCGCCGCCTCCCGACTTCCTCGGCGACCGGGGCCGCGCAGCGGAATCTGGTAGGCAGCGCGCGGGCAAGGCCGGCCTCGCATCATCACCATCTTGGGGATCCATCTTGGGGAAGAGGAGAGGAAGGAGGCGCACGGGAGGGAGAGAGAGGCGCTGGGAGGGGATTCGCTGGGAGGGGAGGCGTAGAGAGGCGCTGGGAGGGGAGGCGCTGGGAGATGCGCTGGGAGGGGAGGCGCGTCTGGGAGAGATGCGCTGGGAAGGGAGGGGATGCGTTTCTGGGATGCGTTGGGGATATATATGAATGGCAAAGGTGGGTAATATTTCTGAAGTTTTATGGTCATTAAGATAAAAGGTGGATCTATAAGTTAAAATAAGCTCATTTTTTCAGCTTATTAGATTACAATAATCTAGGCTATTAGATTATAATAAGTTACCTTATAATCTAGGCTGTTTGTTTCCACTTATGATTATAAGCTGGATTATAATAATTTTAAGTGGAAACAAACAGGGCCCATCTCTTATGCAGTCGACTGTTACACGATAAACAAGACATATTGTGTCATGAAGAAGCTGTCTATAGAGACATGCAAAAAAGATAACTTATTGTATGAGCTGTTTTTAGTACCGTCTATAGATAATATAAAAAATATTATAGATAATAGTTATCTATACCATTGTATAAGTCTTTACTATTCCTTTTATGTTTGGAATGCAATGATGGCACGGAAACCTATGAATTATATTGCCTTTCGTAAAATTTATGCATCCCAAAAGTGCCCGTGACTGGAATTCGGATGACTCCACCTTACATGTTATTAAACTAGTCTCATAGGTGCGGCGCCACGCCGCGCCAGCCACCGTGTGTACCGAAGTAAAAGAGGCGATAATTCGTGAGGGTTTTTTTTAAAAAAAACGAGAGCGCATGGGTATTTTCGGAAAAGTCAAAGGTCTTTTTCGTAAAAAAGCGAGGACCTGTACGTAAGTAAACGAGGACCCGTACGTGATTTAGAAAACTGCGGGGGGCTATCCTGCAAAGTGGAGGGCTAAAAAAACTGGCAGGGACCTTTTTGCGAGAACCAAGGACCTTTATGTAATTTCAGAAAAATGCAGGGACTTTTTTCGCAAAACTGCTCCCCCGACCGTACGCGAATTTTGCCGCCACGCGCTGGGGGCGACGTGGAGGGGCTCGGCGGCCGGGAACTCCACGGGGAGTATGAAGGGTATGATTTCGTAGGTGGGTTTTTGTTTTTTTGACAGCGGATGATGGTTGTTCTATGTTTTTTAAAACGACAATAAACGATACACATAATTTTTAAATCGAAACATTATTTACAAAATCCGTTTTAAAAAACTATCTTATTTATTTTAATATTTAGAAAAATCAAAAACTAAAAATCCAAAAGAAGGGGCAATGGCTCACAGAGGATGATGTGTGCCCCATAAGTTAGGGAACCACACGATTGTTGCACTATCTACCACTACGATGTGCAAGCTTAAGAAACAAAATTCCAACCGCTCAGTACGTAATCAGTAGTATATATATTTATCTTACAGTCATTAAGATCGAGTCGGGCGGTACGTACATATGTAATTCGGATGACCCATCTGCCAGTAAGCTAGCAAATTTTTTTAATTCACACCTGCAGTCGTATGAATCAACTCAAAGATCGATCACGTTCAGCCGTCCAAATGATGCTACTACATTTTTATTTGAGCAATTATAAACATCAGAGCTATTGTGTGTGTGTGTCTATATATATATATATATATATATATATATATATATATATATATATATATATATATATATATATATATATATATATATATATATATATATATATATATATATAAAAATATTGAGGACTCCTAGGTGTTCGGACTCCTCATTCCTGTGCCGTCCGATCACGCACGCTTGATTAGCCTGGAAAAGACGATTAACGGGTTGGAAGGCGCTAGACCCGTTGTTTGGGCCAAATTGGAATCTCCTTCATACCCGTTTCTAACGCATTCGTCTGCATGGCCAATACACATGCAAACGATGTGTATACGTACAAACGTACTCAAACGTATTTAGGAGACTAGGGTTCTAACGCATTAACTTTTTTATACAAACGTATTCAGGATAACTAGTTCGGAGTTGCTTAACTTTTTTAGATAACATGCCATACCCGTTTTTTTTATATTCGGACGTTTGCTTAACTTTTTAAATTTATATGTACAAACGATCATAATTTAAATGCCGTACGGTTTTGCATACATACTCCATGTACTCTATGTTAATTAATACATGGCCAATACACATACCTACTCCACGGTAATAGCAGGAAATCTATATATGGCACCAAATGATCTTAACACATAAATATTTTCACGTTACTTGCAAAGGTTCTACACACATACTTCAAAAGGTTCTAATCAATCAGCCGTTTCAATCGCTACGGAAGGAATGTATTGGCTAATGGATATATTACAGTTTTATGGCAATTAATAATCCGATTTGCATGCATTCAATTAGGAGTTTGAATACTACGGCAAGGAGTGTAGGCTAATGGGCATACTCGTTAAAATCTTTCCTACTACAAAATAGCATATCTCAATTTGATCGAACGGTTTATAGGTTAGGTGCCTGGACTCCTAGGAGTCCCATTTCGCCTTCCTATATATATATATATATATATATATATATATATATATATATATATATATATATATATATATATATATATATATATATATATATATATATATATATATATATATATATAAACAATTTGGTAGGTGAAGCATATGTCATATGAATCTTCAAATGTTGGCTGTACTATTCCAATTTGGATCATAATCTAGTCTATGATATTGTTTCACTAACAGTTTACATTTGATTACTTACCATTTTAGAAGCAAGAAAAGTACAAAGATACATAGCTCACTGCAATTGATTTGTTCAAGGACACACATTGCAGCAAGAAGTCTGGTTTTAGTGAGTCTATGAAGAATGCTATTGTAAGTCCTAGTTTCCTTTTTTACCTCTTCTACACTTGAAAGCAAACCTGAGAACATGTAAGATTGAGTTTGAATGGTTATGTTGCTAGGCTTCTATGGACACAATTCGGGCTGAACCAGTACAAGAAGGACATCAACCAAAGTCCGATATTCAAGTTGTTGCCCAAGTTACGCCACACCCAAGACATTCCTTCTAAATATCGGCCTTCAATATAGCTCCTAACAAGCTCAAGAGGTGTTGTTGCTTCACAAGTGCAAGAGCTACAAGCTCAACTTGAGTCTAAGAAGCAAGAAAAGTTGGGACTTCAGCTACAAGTAGACACCTTGAAGATGCATGCGAGAAGAATGAGGCAACAATGGCAAAGCAATCAGAGGAGATCCAGAATTTGAAGAAGGTACAAGAAGAAAATAACAATCTCCTTCACACTCATAAACTTCAAACAGTTCATTGACTCCTCCTAAATCTGAGTAGTCTTGTGGGTGATGGATGACTTTTGGTGAGCTATTGGAGGTCCTCTTGGACTACTTTTGTGGTCATCTTGTTTCAGCTTCATATGGGCTTGAACTATTTGACATTGGGGCCTATTTTTAGGAGTTAGCTCTTTGTTCTTGCTGGACCTATTTTTGTGAATGTTGATAAATGCGTATGTATCACACCCAAGTGATGTAATGTTTCAATGAATGCAAATGTATGGCCAGATGTTAAATTGTGGTAATTGCTTGATCGTAATGTTTTAACTATGATGATTGATTGAATGGGACAGCAGTGCCGATCTATTGGGCTTGTCTCGTAATGTGATAATCAAAGTTGGGTGCATGAAGGAATCACCCAAACAAAATTTAAATGGGCCAAGCCCAAACAACGATCCCACGTGGATGTTCATGTGGCGATGGCCTAGTCAATGTTTCATGGCATTTACTATGACGGTTTCAGTGTCATAAATGTTTATGACCAAAATATATCTGTCATTAAATCAATGACGGTTTTCTCTCCATTGTCACAGAAGGTCCTTAGAGACGCACCTTCTGTGACAACAGTGTCTTTGTCACTGAAGCGTCATAGATTATGTGTTGCGACAAATATAGCCCTGTTATTGACACTAATTGATCGTCACCGAAGGTCCCATTGTTGTAGTGTGACCGATAATTTTAGGAGTGAAAGTGTAGCTCACAGGGCCCTCCAGGAAAAAACACACACCCCATAGATTCGGCACCACTGGGTATGTGGGTAAAATCCCGCAATGGAGGCAGGAGGATGAGCAGGCAATCCTATGAGAGACCTTCCCTCTATTTGCCAGGATCCCTGATGAGCCCGTCCAAAACTGAATAGGAGCGAGGTCATCTACCGTGTCGTCCAGAGCCATCTCCTTTTGAAACCCCACAGACGAGGAAGTGTCCCACCACCTGGAATTGCAGAGTGTATAATCTTCCCAAGGCTCCTTCAAGCCAATTAGGGAGTGAGATTTACTCTCCGTTGCCCTGGGAAACAAGGAGCACCTGGGTCATACGAGAGGCCTTAGTCTTTATGTTTCTTAGAAACAAGGCTTCCCAGAAGACTTTGAAGCTTACCGGAGTAGAAAGAGAGCCAAAGCCGAGTACGAGGCACAGCTATGAGAGGACATTACGACAAAAATCAGAGATGAGATACAAAGGTTCATCAGAGATGAGATATAAAGGTATAAGGAAATCAATAGGAAGCCCCCGCTGCTCTTATGCTAGGCAGCCCCCCAACCGTCGGAGTAGCTGTGCGTCCAACCCTACCTTGGAAAAGCGACCACCGATTTCTTGTCTATGACATCTTGGTAATAATTATTATCTTCTAAATGCTAGATCTATTGATAGGCCTATTGGAGTAGCTAATTTTTTATCGTTATGTAGGTAGCTACAAAGTGCAAACTCCAAATGAGATATACCTCTATTGCCCTGCGCGTTGCTTGGGGCCAGGTGTATCCATCCAGTCCCAAAGCCTTGGTGCACGGTGTATCTCTAGCACTAGGTTTTGCAAAAGTGAATGTGGACGGTGTTCATGCCAATTTCGAGGTCGCCCCACAGCAGATTCCTCCAACGACGAGGTTATGACACTAGGGCAAGCCATTGGAACATTCATCTAGTAGCCCAAGAGCAACATCTACCTGGAGGGTACTGCACCTGTGCCAAGTCTATGAGAGCCATCTGCACCGTTGTCAAGTCCACTCGAGCTACCTGCATCAGTGCCAAGTCCACAGGAGCTATCTGCACCGATGCCAATTCCATAGGTGCGATCCACACCAACGCTACCTGCACAGACACAGCAAGGGCGTGGTACATCTACATCTCATGCCCGATCGACCACCGTGAACTCAACCTACTGCTGAGGTGGCAAGGGCAAACCAAAGAAGACGGATGATAAGATCCTCTACTTGCACTTGGCCCAAAATTTTGTGCTAGGTGAGCCATTGGTCATCCCGAAAGTGTTAGGAGGGCTATCTTGCCAGAGATTGCATATGTATTACATAGAATAGGCCAACAAGCTGGAGAAACAACGATGCTCGGGTGTCAACGTCAAGTCCATGCCGCATCATCTGCAGCATAATATTCATGACTGTATCTTCACGGTGACCTTCGAGGATTTATTCTCTCTCTTCACACTCAACTCGCTCAATGCCTCACTCATTCGATGTTGGACACTGTAATTGTGTACAATCACGGTCTACGTTTATGTAATACTGATAAATGTCATATATAACTCATTTCTTTTATATGTGTTTGTATATATATGTATAGATACATGGTGAGTGAAGCCAGATTAACGAAATCACCGGTTGGTTTCCTCAACCCATGCTTGGTCACCATGGATATCATCAAGGAGGATGCATCCTTCATCGAGAATTACATTGCGAACGTATTGAAGGGTCACCATGACAAAGAATTCATACTTCTACCCTACAACTAGAGGTAAGTGCTACACTAGTGGCTATACTTGTTGATTTGTACTTTATAAGCAACACGAACTTAGGTTTAATAACCATGACATACTTATGTAGGTTTCACTAGATTCTAATTGTAATTATAACAAAATGGAATAGAGTAATATACCTTGATTCCCTAAAGAAGAACAAAATAGACTATACAGTTGTCCAACAAGTAATCGACAGGTAAACACATTTCCTCCATAGATAACTCTATTGTAGCCTTTCCTTCCTTTCCAATGACTAAGGCTAACTTTTTGGAATCACGTAAGTCGTTCGCCATGTACGTTGCAAAGGTATGAAAATCCAAGGGAGGGATCGACGCCCTGCAACACGTTCTAGATTTTCCGGTATTTGCTAGTACACATTAATCCTATACAACACTTCGTCGTAATGCCTCTCGAACTAACAAATTCTATTTTTGCAGTAGCACCAGTAGCCATTGAGCAACAACACCTATGGATTCTATGTTTGCCACAACATGCAACTACTCGTCAGTTCCGCGAAGAACAATCCTGAGGTTTGTCAATCTTGCGATAATTATTTCATAATTATCAATTTATATATGTATGTACAACACTGATCTTCATATCGACAGGTTTCATCCATCACTACAACTCCGTTGGAACAGGCCAACCTCAAACATATTCGAGGATAGTGTGTGTACTTCTTGATGTCTAAAGTCGTAAAAGAAAATGGGGAGTTCCATAGTGTAGAATGAATTTCACTGGAATAAGATTGAGCTTAATTGTTCATGTGTATATTTGCTCATCGATGAATAACTATTTATTTCATTCTTGTTAATTGATTTGTGAAATGATGTTCTTGTTTCTGAAATGAATGGATGTATATATACTGTGTTGAAGATGCTTGTTTCAAAGGGCATGGCTAGCATTTCTTGAGGCTAGCCAACAAACAGAAATAGATTTAGGAACAAAAAAGAATATTACAGATGGTTATTATTCGTAACAATCTGTGATAGTCTACTGTCACACAGATGGTTATTATTCGTAACAATCTGTGATAGTCTACTGTCACACACGGTTTTTACTAAAAACCACATATGATATATGGTTTATTACAAACGGTTTCAACTACAAACCATCTGTGATATATTAATATCACAGATGGTTTCAAATACAAACTATCTGTGATAAACCATATATCACAGATGGTTCAAAAGTTATATGTGATTATCTTGTATTATTACTAACCCATAAACTCAGATGGCTCACAAAACTGTCTGTGATGAATTTTTTGAACCGCATGTGATGAATTTTTGTGCAGTAGTGAGAGTCAGATCCCATATCACACTTGTGCTTCAAATGGCATAAAGCAAATGATACACTAGATCTAGTGTGTGATTTTCTTCATGCCATTTGTAGCTCAATAGTGATACGGGGAGCTAGTTAGAGACAAAGTCAGATCCTATACCACACATGGGCTTCAAAGACTAGATACAGTGTGTCATTTGCTTCATACCCTTTGAAACCCAAGTGTGATATGGGATTTGACTTTGTCTCTAGCTCATTTAAATTATGGGGTGTGCAAGACTACAAATGTTAATGTTACCATCAAATATATATGTATTGCTTCCAGTGAATGGGGAAGATATGGAAAACTAAAAATGATGATTAGTTATAACACAAATGGTTTTTTTAAAAATCGTCTTTGATAACACAACACAGACGGTTTGTTTTATTAGTCATCTGTGATATATACATATCACAGATGATTATATTTAAAAATCGTCTGTAATAAATACACATCATAGATGGTTATTTAAAAAAAACCGTCTATAATACGTATACATCATAGACAATTATTTTTAAAAACCGTCTATGTTGTTACTTACTGTAGACAGTTTGAAACTGCCTGTGATGATCACATGTCATTACTGACCCATAAATTCAGACGCATCCCTCCTCTGTCTCTCTTCTCTCCTCCTCTCTCCCTTGCACGCTCCCTTCCTCTTCAAAACAGAGGAGCCAAGGGAGGTAGTCATGGTAGGCTTTAGCGAGCTCAGTGCCAGCAAGAAAAGGCAACATCAACGAATATCAAAATGGATCCCCGCAGCCAAGGCAAGTATGAGGGTGGCAAGAACATGGCTAGAAGTGGTCCACAGTGGGTAGGAGGCGAAGGCAGCATGTCTTCGTCAGCCCCAAGCATCGTCTTCCCTAGAGCCAACCACCACCCGTCAAACCGTCCTACCACCCTAGTGATCTTCTCGCGATATTGTTCACTTCACTTCATATTCTAGCATCTTATCAACATTTCCCCTTAATCAATTTCTCTTTTCTCACAGTTAATTATTGGAATCATATCGTCTTCCCCGACTCAGTTGAACCCATAACCTACATCAAATTCATCATCCTCATTGAGCTTCTCCCAAATCTCTGGCTAAATCCGGCCACACTGCTCACACCAGAAGGCTTCATTCACTGTTGCCATGCTCATGCTCACACCGGTTCCCGAAGATCGCCACTAGAGCACCACGGTCACTGTTCGTTCGCGCTGTGGCCGCCGCCCGGACGCCGTCAGTGCCACTGCCAAGATCCCCTATTGGCACCGCACCACCTATTGTCATCCCAATGCTGCGCCAAATTGTTTTAGTTGTCTCCCTTGACCTCTGCCCTATCATTTGCCTGAGTTGCTCGCTCCTCTATTTTCCCTTGTTTGCTCTCTCTATATCTTCAATCCTTTGGCCCGACTTGTCAGTTTTTCCTTGCAAGTGCCATTTGTCAGCACGAAGGGAAAAATGAGAGGAGAAAAACATAGGGGTAATGTTGGTATTTATTAAATTTTCTTTCTCAAAGAAAAGCTCTAACAGTTCTTTTGGATGGAAAAATGTCAGGGCGATGATATTTTCTATAGTTTTTTATGGTATTTTGCGGTCTCTCTTTTGTGATAGTATTTTCAAGTCGTGGATCTTTGCGATTGCCCTGACAAATTTAATCTTTTTAAAAGGACAACACTGAACAATATGGTAGTATCTAGTGGCAACAGACACCATAATTCGTGCAAAACGCTCTTAGCTACTAATTAGCACACAAACGAAAACTTAGGGAGGTCGAAATCGAGCTCGCATCCTCTCGTTTCAGTCTTTCAGGGTGCCTATTGGATCCTCTCTCTCCAGCTAGCTAGGGCCTGTTTGGCAGAGCTTCACCAGCTCCAGATCCACCAGATTCACCGTGGAGCAGCTCCACCGTGAATCTGGGATCCCACCATGGAGCTGGAGAAACTGTTTGGCTTCCACAGCAGCTCGGATCCACGAAACCGAAGTTTTTGGTGGGAATGGCTGTTGTGCCCTTGGGGTTGTCCGAGCGCATGCGGGGCCGAAGCGGCGATCAAGCTCCGCCGCTTGAGCCGCCGGCGAACAAGGCGTCGCCAGCTCACCGTCGCACATCCGGTCCGGCCGCATGCGCCGCCGCCGCTGGCCGCTTCGCCTCGAACCGCACGCCGCGCGATGCGGCCGCTCGCCAAGCCGCCGCCGCCTTGTGCCGGCGCCGCCGCACCAGCTCCCTCCGAGCTCACCCGAACCTCTTCGCCTCCCGCATGCCTCCTGTAGCCGGCGCCTTCCGGCCCGAAGCCGCCGTGTATGCGACAGCCGCCCTCGAGCTTTTCGCCCGTAGCCGCAGGCGCATCGTCTCCCACGCTCGCCGCTGCACCGCCTCCGCGACGCGCGGTGGTTGCCGCCGCTCGTCGCGCCTTGGCGCGCCGCCTTGCGCTGGGTCGCGGCCGGCGGCGCGCCTCGCGCATCGCCATCGGGCCGCCCGCGCGCCGCGCGCCGCTGGTCGCGCGCGCCACCCGGCCGCGTGACCCGTGCCGTCCGCAAAGCCGGCCTACAGCCGCTGCCGTGAGGGCCCGCCTCCCCGACTCGTCCGCCGGAGCCCGGCCTCCCTCTCGTCGCTCGAGCCCGGCCAGAGGAAGAAGAAGGAGGTGGAGGAAGAAGAAGGAGGAGGAGGAGGTAGAGGGGGGCCGGATCTACCAGATCCGGCCATCGCCGGAGGTGGCGGCTTGCCGGAGCGCCGGAGGTGGCGGCGCGAGCAGGCGGCGCGAGGAGAGGAGCGCTCAGTCGCTCGGCGCGAGGAGGCGAGGAGAGGAGCGCGAGGAGAGATAAGAAGGCCGAATAGAAAAAACGGTTGGGAGGGGTGTGTAATGGCATTGGTGGGTAATTGCCACCCAACTCCACGAGTAGATACGAAACAAGGTTTCGTGGAGCACCCCTTGAGGTGCTCCATGGATTTCATGAATCTGGAGCTAGATTCAGTATTTTGGTGGATCCAGATTTCGTGGAGCTGGAGCGTTTGGGTAAAAATTCGTGGAGTGGAGCTGTTTTTGGTGAATCTGGAGCTGGTGGAGCTCTGCCAAACAGGCCCCTAGTCTCGGCTTGTGCACGATTCCTTTGTAGGACCATGTGATGTAGAAACACAGGATTCGGGCTTCCTTCCCAAGTTGGCCCACTTAGTTAATCGCAAGTTAAGGGGTGATTATACTGCATATAGTTCCTATATTACATCTGCGGATTCGCCCCTCGAGAGGCACGCCACATCAATTTTTTACGAATAGCCTCTCCAAATTTTGTAAAATTATGTGCGGATTCCCGATTTTTGCAGAAAGAACCGACCATGTCAGTTATTTTATACCCATGTCAATTTTTTGCGAATAGGCCCACCAGATTTTTTGAAATCATGTGCAGATACTCGGTTTCTGCAAAGAGGCCCCTACCATGTCAGAATTTTTACGAATAGGCCCACTAGATTTTGTGAAATTATATGCGGATCCTCGGTTTTTGCAGAGAGGCTCCTGCCATGTTAGTAGGATTCTCCCCGGGAAGGCACACCACGTCAGAATTTTGCGAATAAGCTCTCCCAATTTTGTGAAATCGTGTGTGGATCCTCGTTTTTATAGAGAAGCCCCTACCACATCAGTTTTTTGTGAAAAACCCCTCTGCTTTTCCAAAACTACTTATAGGTCCTCCGTTTTTCCATGGACGCTTTTTTGTTGGATGATACCCCGCGGTTTTCTGAAATTATGCATGGGTCGTCATGTTTATGCGGAAAACCCTTCGCTTCCTCTGGATTTTGTGAAATCACGAGCGGGTCCTCGGTTTTTGCGGAGAGGCCCCTGCCACATCATTTTTTGCGAAAACTCCTCCGCTTTTTTTAAATTACTTATAGGTCCTTGGTTTTTCCATGGACACCTTTTTTTGCTGGATAACACCTCGTGGTTTTCTCGAAATTATGCATGGTTCCTCGTTTTTATGCGGAAACTCCCTCACTTCCTCCGAAAATACATACGGGTCCTTAGTTTTTCAGAGAAGCTTCTCTTACGAATTTTTAACTCTTTTACTTAGGACTACGTGGTAGCTAGCGCCGTGCTTTTGCTGCTAGTATATTGGTGTATGTAAGAGTTATTAAATATATTTTATCCGACACGCTCGTTTTCCCTGACTAGGCTCATCCACGGTCGAGGAGCACCTAAACAATCAATAATGCCCTACATGTCCACGTGCACATACTAGTGCAAACTTTGTGTATATCTAACTCCTGGTTTGGACTAGAGAATTCTCGAAGAACTTTTGGTGGATTTCAAGTTTCAACTGTTAAGAACTCATTTTCTGGGGAACGAATACCTGCTAGGCTGCTGCTGCGAGTGGTATCCCGTTTTGGTCATGCCCTCATGGGCCACATAGCCTGGGCCAGGACAGTCCGTTTTAATTAGCTGTGGCCCAGTTGGTCTGGCACTCTTCAGAATTTTTATCATTTGTTAACGAATTTTGTCATCAAGATCAAGATTCGAAGTGTGATACATATCAAACATGATTTCCTTGCCAAGTTTGTTGAAGTATGAATATATTTTTTCATCAAAAAAAGTATGAATATATTACCCACCTTTCTCTAGTTAAGGTTTTAGGTTAACTTTTTTTTTTACAGTTTTTACGTAAACCAGTTGTTGCATGAAACTTAATATGGTATTATAACCAATAGAAGTTTAAGACATGACTTACACATTTTAAGAAACAAATAATTGGAACACACTTTGAATCCACGTCATAGGACTAGAGGAGCCTAGATGCTAGCTACACGGTGGGTTTTTTGGGCTGAGATTTATGGCTTTTGAATTCTAGTTGCTCGTAAGAGAGATTACAAAGAAAGTGATAGTCGCATGCTATTTTGGCCAGTACAGTTGAAATTGGTACAGTATATACTATAATTGACTAGTAGACTCTATCTTAAAAAAACGTACTGTTTGAAAACGGATTACTATAGCTCCATACAAGGCCAATAAGCAAGAGCCGAGATATGAGGGGAAGTTTGAAGTACCAGTATGTCTATCTTTCGTTAATAGCTTAAATTTTTTGGCTGGACTGATTGGTTCAAAAACTTATGAAACTTAATAACAAGAAACATATTATCAACGGTGCCAACCGTATAATAGGGATGAGTAGTGATCATTTTCGGTTGGATCAATCTGCATTAGCATCAGATGATATCATCTTCTATTATTTTTTTCGTTGAGAATCGGATCATCTTTGACCAATTTGTCAATTTTTCCGACTGTCATTAATTTTGCATTAGTTGAGAGGAAGTTTCCTGAAGGCGATTGAAAATTTGGGATTACCTTTACCAGCAGTCCTTTTCCAATCAATTATAGTGCACTCTCCTGTCAATTTCCTATTAACTTCTTTTTTCATAATAGTATGTAACATCCGGTCCATCCTTTACACCCAGAACACTACCACCACTCTAAACTGTAGCATTTATCCACTATTAAGCAAAAAGGCATAAACCACACAACACGAGGCAGTTCCAATAACACAATCTTATTGCTAACTGTCAAAGTCCAACATTAAAGTCTGATCATTGTATCTAGAGGTGATATGTGAATTACTATTTACATGTGGAAATATATGTATTCTACTTCTGCCCATACATGTCGCCTTCACCGTACCCCTAAAAAAACAAAGAAAGAGTGAGTCCGAAGACTCAGCAAGCACATAATAAAATAATGATATCAATTTAGCAATTTTATCCATTCCATAACTGTGAACTGTAAATCATAAATCTCTGTAGCTATATCATTTTCTCTATCACTTTCATGCAATGTGATGCGTCTGTAACTGTAACTTATACCAGTATAGTAGAGTGTTTATTCATCAATGAACCACTCAATCACCCCGTCCTCTTTCGTACGGGGTCTCAACCTCTACTCCCGTGGAGTTCCTACAGAAGTAGGTCATGTGTCCTATGTATGAGTGCAATGCATGACGCAACATGCTTCCAATGTTGGCATTTAATCATAAGCATCACTCATCAAGGTATGATTAGCACGTAATCATGTACATCAGCTCATAAATACTATAGATCATAGCATGGAAACACGAGTAGCAAGCATTCAACACAATTCACTGTTCTATCATGCACTTGCCTGTTAACATGGCGGACGATGCATGGACGACACCAAACTCGAATTGCCACTTGAACAAGCACTGTGCATTTCTATTCATTGCCAACGCAATACATACACACACAAGCAAACGATATCGCCCTTACACACAAACCCAACACAACCAATTCCTCTTTCACCGGACACTTTACCGTTGTCCCGGTGCTCAATCAATACAAGGATTTAGCGATTTCATCATTTATACTCGCGGATAAAATTCTACACGCTTAATCTCTCTTTGCTCACTTTTGGGCTGAAAAGGCAACGCATCTATTCTTTCTTTTTGTCAATCTTTATCTCTTCAATCAGTTACACTAACTAACCTCATTTTAATTTAGCATCTATTAACTAATATTACCAGATACTATTGCTACTCCAGTACTTGCTAGTAGTAACACCTCTCTCCATCCATTCTTTCTCTCCCTTTCCCTCTCTTGCCACGAATCAACTAGATCAATAGTGGCCAAACCGATTTCACCATCCAAGCATTCATATTAATAAACGATATTCTAATGGCTACCCGAATCTATTCTAGTATTCGACATATTAGCTTGAATGTGAATCAATGAATAGGCAGGGAAAAGTTTTCAAAGCATTACCCTGACCCCGAGCAATTGGACCGGGGCACTACCTGTCGTTCCTTGGCCAGATCTGACAGATTAGGTGCTGGATTGGACTTTCCCCCTTTTTTCCTCTTCTCTCTTCCTTTTTGTTTCTTTCTTTTTCTTTCACGGCTGACTCCCTCCTCTTCTTCTTTCTTCTCTTCCTCCCCTTCCTCTCCTCTTCTTCCCAGCCGGCCAGCTCCTCCCTGTCCTCCCCTCGGCTAGTTGGTCCCTCTCCTCTCATAGCCAACCCCAACTCTCCCTTGCCTCTTTGCGCGGCGAGCAGCAAGGTGGGGCAAGGGAGCGATGGCGAGTAGCTGGGTGGTGGAAGCTGAGGTGCGGCTAGGGGTAGAGCGGCGGTAGCAACAGAGGGATGAGGAAGGTGAGGCACGGCTAAGGAATAGCAGCGCTGGGCAATGGCAGTGAACATGGCAGCAAGGCAGAGCGGCACTTGGCAAGTTTGATTGCTGGGTGAAGCCGGCAGAGAGAGCAACGACGGCTTGGACGTGGTGGCGTGGGATAGAGCAAGGATGATGGCAAGTAGTCGACGGTAGTTGGAGAAGTGGCGGCACCGGTGGCTAGGTGCCAGCGGCAACAGCGCAAGGGGAGGCGGCGGTGATAGGGTGAGTGATGCAGGGGATTGCCCGATTTTCACAGCATAGGATCGATAGAGATAATTTGGATCCATGCAACCTGACGAATCGATGGTGTGAACCACTGTTAGAACAGCAACTTGTGATAAAAAAAAATTCGCCCAACCACACGCTCGTGATCCTATCTACCCGACCACCAAGTAAAGGCGTCGTCACTCCGGCCACTCACAAGGAAACACAAGAATGACAGGGAAGAACGTTTGATTCCTCTCTAGGTTGCAATCGTATGCCAAACCCTAGGAGGAACAAGCGAATAGCTCTTTAAAAATAATAGATTGATTTCTGTGGTCTATCGTTACAAAAGGGGGAACCATGGTATTTAACTCACGCACCCACAATCAACGGCTCACAGGCCTAATGCCGATTTACATCCTATTCGCCCAAGATATTCAAAACACAATTCTATACGGACTCAAAACCGAAACCAGCAATGCTAAAACAAAAACATGTGGTCCAAACACATAGCCTAATCAAGGTGCTTAATCTCATATCTTCGGCCAAACTTGATGCACGGTTGTGGGCTTTTGTTCTTGCTGTGCTCACCAACCGAAGAAACCACCAACTCTTTACAGGCCGCTTTGAGTTCCTTGCATGCACGTGCTGATTTCTTCTGGCTTTGGCATCCTAACATCTCCTCATGCACAAACCTAAGACCAATTAAGATACTAGCATTAAGTAGTAGTCAGTTCTCATGTAAATTAAAGCCAAATTTAATTAGTCGCGAGTTCACTTGTTTATTATTTTTTTAGCTCGTGCTCGTGTAATTGGACCAATCGGGATGTCCTCATCAGTGAGCACGGGGGAGGGGAGAGCAAATTGACTTTTGCCTCCTCCCCCTCCAGTCTCTCTCTTATATGGGCATCGGCGTGGGCCGGGCTAGGCCGAAGCCGGCCAGGTGTTACATAGTATTTTAAAAAATAAACCACTACTCAACTTATTTCCAAAAATGGGTTCTTTTTGAAACGCCACGTCAAGGTTCAGATACGAAAATAAGTTCGGAGCTATCTATGAACTTTGCAACACTATCATTCATAGCGTTGAAAACATGATTTAGTTTTAAAAATAAGTTTGAGATAAGTTTTATGTGAATCAAAAGGTCTTATAATTTTTTAAAGTTCTATTTTCCATTTTTCCGCATAAGCTGCATTTGTACTGTATTTCCTCTTCTTTGTTAATATAATAGGAGCTCTCAAAAATTTTTAATAAAATAGGCAGCTCTCAGCCTGTTCGTTTTAGGGAAAAAAAGTGAGTGTGACTACGGCACATTTTTCTGGAGTGAACTAACCAAGTTGTTGAACTTAAAACAACAAGAGTCTCTATGGAAAAAAATATGTAAAACATATGGGAACTCAAGCTCTAATTGCACTCTAATAAAAATCAGAATTGGGAACGTACACTTATATAACACTGAGCAATCTTGGCCACTATATATGTTATCACACCATTCCCTTCTTTATTTTTTTAAAAAAGCAGTTTCCTTCATTTTCACTTTATTATGATTATATTATTCTAAATTTTGTACAAAAAGTACAGACTGTAAAAAAAGGCAGAAGACCTATGGGCCATACACTACTACAGAAAAGGTCATCACAAATGGTTCAAAAATGTTATCACAGACGGTTTTGTGAACCGTTTGTATTTATGGGTCAGTGATAATCGAAGGTCATCACAGACGGTTTTTGAACCGTATGTGATTATCGGCTATCACGAGCGGTTTTGAGTAAAAACCGTGCGTGATAGCCGATAATCACGAGCGATTTATTTGAGTTAAAACCGCTCGTGATACCGATAATCGCGCAGCGGTTTTGAGTTAAAAATCGCTCGCGTGATACTGATAATCACAGACGGTTTTGAGTTAAAAACCGTCTGTGATACTGATAATCACAGATGGTTTTGAGTTAAAAACCGTCTGTGATACTGATAATCACAGACGGTTTTTTGATATTGCCTTCAACCCCTAAATATATTTCAGTTTATTGGCTAGCCTCAAGAAATGCTAGCCATGCCCTCTGAAACAAGCAGATAATCACAGATATAAAATATATACAATTCACACATCTCATTTCATTTCAGATACATTTCACATCTTAATTCATTTCACAGACATAAAACATCCAATTGACAACGCACTTCATTTCACAAACATAAAGCATCCATTTCGCAAATCAATTCATTGAATTGAAATAAAATATCCATTAACAAATACACAATTGTAAAAGATCTACACTGCATTTGCACTTAGAATTACAATAAAAAATCATTCTGGGCTGTGGAACTCTCCATCTGATCTTACGACTTTACTCCACAAAAACCAAATTAACTCTCCTCGAATTTTTGCAAAATCCGGCTGTTTCAATGCAGATGTAGAGATGGGCGCAGCCTGTTGATAGAAATATCAACGCGCGCACATATAAAACTTGACATGTATGAAATAAATGTGGGAAGATTGACAAACCTTAGAATTGGTGAACTTGGTGGAATCGAGGAGTAGTCTCATATGGTGGCACACGTAGTATCCACACGTGTTGCTCGGCTTCTGGTGGTGGCACTGCAAAAAACAGAATGTGTTAAATCAAGTGGCATTACTACTAAGTGTTGTATATGATTAATTAATGTGTAGCTAGCGAATACCCAAAAATTGCGATCATGTTTCAAGGGCTTGGCCCCTGTCGTCGAGCCACGTGTTTGTTGAACGTATGTGGCGAACGACCTTCGTTATTCGAAAAAGTTAGATTAGTCATTCGGAAGGAAAGAAAGAGTACAATGTACAATGTACCTATCGAGTATTTGGGCGATAGCTGTGTACTTGGATTTGTTCTTACTTAGAGAATCAAGGTATATAGCCTTGTTCCATTTTGGCATAATTACAATTAAAATCCAATGGAAGTGCTCATTGTATGGCATAAGAACAAATTCCTTATCTTGATGAGCCAACAGTGCTTTTGTAATATAGTCCTCGACGAAGGATGCATTCTCGTTGATGGTATCAATGGCAACCAAGCGTGGGTCCAGGAAACCAATTGGTGATTTCAATTATCTAGCTTCGGTCAGCATAAATCTATATATATACACAGAAAAGCAACAAATTGTGACATATATCGGTATTACGTGAACAGAGACTGTGATTGTATAGACTTACAACGTCTAGCATCGAATGAGTGAGGCGTCGAGAGCGTTGAGCGTGAAAAGACCAAATATATCGTCAAAGGTCACCGGGAAGACACATTCCTGAACTTCGTGTAAGAAATGTTCCGGCTTGAATTTGACAATGATACCTGAGCGCCGTTCTGCCTCTGGTCTATTGGACTGTTCCATATACCAAGTGTGGAATCTTTGGCAACCAAGTCCTAGCTTTGTGAGGTGCTCTTGCGGGAATATCATCGGCTCGCCTAGCACGAATTTGCAGGCCAATGGCAGGTACGAGATATCGTCATCATCCTTTGTCTTTGATTTGCCATGGCCACTGCCTCGACTGCAGGTCGACTTCATGGTAGTCGGTTGTAATGGTACAGACGGTGCAAGTTGCTTTGGCGAGAATAGCACCCGTGGAGATAGCACCGTGCAGGTAGCTCGCTCGCGCCGCCGCGTGTGGAGATGGCACCGTGCATGTTCTTTGTGGTTCGCACTGCACTTCTGGTCCTGCCACCGGTGAAGAAGCCTCAAGGGAGATGTCGCTTTTGGGCCACTGGATGAATGTTCCAATAGCCTGTCGTAGAGTCACGATCTCGTCGTTGGGGGGCCTTCGGTAGCGGGACCACCTCAAAATTGACATACACACCATCTACATTAAATTTTGCGAAGCCTGGCGCTAAAGCTTGACTGTGCACCATGGCCCCGATACCAGACGAATATGCCTGGCCCCAAGCAGCGTACAAGGGAATGGAGCCATATTTCACTTGGAGCCTGCACTTCATAGGCTCCTACATAACGATACAAAATTAGCTACTCGAATAGGCCTATCAATGGAGCAAGCATTCGAGAGATAATAATTATTACCAGGATGTCGTCCACAGGAAATTTGGCCTGGGTTTGCGTCGGATTGGATGCGTAGCTACTCGGATGGTTGTGCGGGCTAGCTAGCACGGAGCGGCGATGCGGCTCGCCGACTTTCTGTCGCTTTCGCACCTCATCTCTGATTACATCAGCCATCTGAGCTAATAGCTCCTCTCTAAGAGATTCCTTGATCTCTTCTTGTAGCTGTGCGTCACGCTCGGCTTTGTTTCTCTTCCTACGCCGATACATTCCAGAGTCATCTTGGAAACCATGTTTCCAAGGAACGTAAAGCCCAAGGCCTCTCGTACAACCCGGATGCTCCTTGTTTCCCAGGGCCACGGAGAGCATATCATTCTCCCTTGTTCCCTGGAATGATCCCAGGGTAGATTCAAACCTCAGCTCTTCCTGCATAAGCACAACATGTCATTTCAATTCGTACGAAGTTGTGGAGTAATTACATACTACGTAGTTCGATCGATATCTTACCAGGCGCTGGGACACTTGCTGGTCTGCAGGGTTTCGAAAGGAGACGTCCCCCGATGTCGTTGTAGATGACCTTGCTCTAATCCAATTTCGAGCGCGCTCATCCGGGATATTGGAAAACGGCGGGCGATGTCTGTGCAGCTGCGTGTCATCCTCCTTCCTCCACTGCGGGATTTTACCCGCATACCCAGATGTGCCAAGTCTGTGGGGGTGTGTGTTTTTTGCCTGGAGGGCCTTGTGCGCCACACTTGTACTTTTGAAATCTTCGGTCGTTTTCATCGCCTTGAACTCTTCCCATTGTGGTTCCAGGAATGGGTATTTATGAATAGGTGTTTCGTCCATCTCCACGTATTTCCTGACAAGCGTGCTCTTGAAGTTCTTCCATGCTTTGCATTCATCTAACTGAATCATCGCTACTGGCGTACGTGATCCAGAGACCAGAGATGAAGAAAAGAAGTGGGAAGAAGCAGATGGATAGTCACTCAGCGAAGAAGTCGGCTATGTCGGCTACTCACCGAAGAATCTGGGAATGTCTTTTTTTGAACTTTTGTAATAAAATTGCCTTGAATTTTTTGCCTGGAGTGTGTCACTTGCTTCATGCCCCTTGAAGGCCTATGTTGCATATACTATTACTACAAGGTCTCTAAACAAAGGTCTATGAAGCAAATGACACAAACTAGTGTATCCGGTTCATTGAACGGGAACACTAGAGTATGTCACTTGCTTCATTTGCTGTTTTTTGGCTAGATACATGGAGCATTTGGGTGGAAAGATGAATGTTTAGTCAGCGCATGATTGCCGATTGAAGCATAGCATAGCATCAGAGGCACATCCGAGGCTGCTGCTGTGTCTTGAGGAATGCCAAGAGTTGGTCTCGGCTCTTGGTGAGGAATGCCAAGAGCTGGTCTCCAGCTCTTGGCATTCCTCAAGACACACAGCAGACCTCGGATGTGCCTCTGATGCTATGCTATGCTTCAAATGGGCGATCATGCGCTGACTAAACAGCTTCATCTTTCCACCCAAATGGTCAATGTATCTTTGCAACAATCCCAAGATTTCTTTATGCGCAGTGACATGTTGCTCATTTTGTGGGTATATTAAGATAAGATGAGAAAGTGATCATATTGAATTGGAAGAGAGGAGAGGAGTAGAGGGGAGGGGAGAAGGGAGGGGTGATATGGACATAGAGAGGGGTGATGTGCCTATCTTAGCACCTACTAACTCACATTCTGACGGTCTTTATTACTAACCGTCATGCTGCTAGACGAGTATCACAGACGGTTGTTTATAAAAAACCGCTCGTGATAGTCTCAGAGCACCAGCAGTTTTGTAAAAACAAAGACATTGAAGGTCTAAGTGGCATATACTATTACTACAAGGTCTCTAAACAAAGTTCTATGAAGCAAATCACACAAACTAGTGTTTTAAGGTCATTGAACCGGATACACTAGAATGTGTTACTTGCTTCATGCCCTTTGATCATATACTCTTCCTTGATTGGTTAATTTGTGCTCTCAAATTGTAGGGTTGCACAAGATTAATCTTGGCCGTCCCGCTACTAAATCATATACTCTTCCTTGATTGGTTATGCCAAATAATGAATTTAGTATTTTGAGCTCTAGATACAAACTCTACAATCTCAAGATCAAGATATATTCAGCATGCATATATTGACATGAATGATATTCATACAAATCAAGACCATACAAGTTAACTTTGCCCAATAATTCAGTCTTTTAACTTGTCAAGATTAAATCCTAACAGATCAATTTAATAACATGCTATAACCTGAAAACTGCATGAACCTACAGCTATTAGAGCTCAAAGACTGAATGAACCAATCTCAGTATATGAATTTATCATCATCGAGCAACTGTAAATCCCACAGGCAATCTCAGTATATGGAAGATTAACAAACTTGAATATACATGAATGCAACTAAGCAACCAACCATAACAGTAAGCATAACAAACTTGAATATACAGTAAGCATATACCATAACAGTAAGCATATACATGAATGCAACTAAGCAACTAACCATAACAGTAAGCATAACAAACTTGAATATACAGTAAGCATATACCATAACAGTAAGCATATACATGAATGCAACTAACCATATACATAACAGTAAGCCCTAAACGCTAACACTAAGTATGAAACATAAAGCATCAACCCTAAACCCTAACAGTAAGCATGAAGCTCGGGGAGGGATTTGATGACCTTAGGGTTTTGGTGACGGAGGAGGAGGTGGCGACGACGGAGGAGGAGGAGGCGGGAACGGAGGAGGAGGAGGCGACGACGCAGGAGGAGGCGGCGATGACGGAGGAGGAGGAGGCGACGGGCTCGGGGAGGCGGCGACGGAGGAGGAGGAGGCTGCGGCGACGTCTTCGTCCGGGGAGGCGGCCAGCGAGGGCTCGGGGAGGCAGCCGGCGAGGGCTCGGGGAGGCGGCGGCGACGACGGGCTCGGGATTTAGATCTAGATCGAATAACTGCAGCGCACACAGGAAACCCTAGTGAGAGGGTATATATAGGGAGATTATCACAGATGGTTCTGAACTTAGAACCGTCGTGATATCATTCCTGACGGTTCTAAAATTAGAACCGCTCGTGATAAGCTTCTTGCATTGTTGTTATTAAGACAACACCAATAAATACACAGCTGCATTCATATCAACCACCAAACAGCTGCATTCATATACAATACCAACCAGCTGCATTCACACAGTGTATTTCTTGATACATTTTGTTATTCTCAAATACATCACACATATACATAAATGCCAATACACATATACATTTTCACATATACATTTTGTCACATATTTTCACATATACATCTCAAAATTGACTACATCACACATTTTCACATATACATCTCAAAATTGTCACACATTTTCACATATACATTCTTATTGTACATGCTTAATTATTTCCTTTAAAAATTAGCCCTTCATCATGATCAATGCGTACGTAACTAGTTTCGTCACGTTGTTCATCGTCGACCCTTATGCCATTTCCAAAAGGAGGTAACTCGTTAAATTGATTGTATTCCTCCTCGTCCACTACATTCTCCACTCCGACAATTCTCCTTTTTCCATGAATAACTACATGGCGTTTCTTATTTGCCGGGGCGGTTACATAGAAAACTTGAACAACTTGATTGGCGAGTACGAATGGTTCATCTTTGTACCCGACACGTTGGAGGTCCACGATCGTGACACCGTACTTGTCAACCTTCACCTGTGGGAGATGCACCCAACGGCAGCGAAATAAGGGGATCTTGAAAACCACATAGTCGAGCTCCCAAATCTCTTCTATGAAGCCATAGTACGAGTTTCTCGACCCATCGGTACTGAATGCATCTATACGGACACCGCTGTTCTGGTTAGTGCTCTTGACATCCTGAGACTGCGTATAGAATGTGTACCCATTTATGTCATATCCTTGCCATGTCACAACTGTAAATGTCGGCCCTTTTGCCAACCATGTCAGCGTCTCACTCGGCGAGCTCCTAGCGATTTGCTCCTTCAACCATTGGTTGAACCAACGGTTGTCTTGCCTCATGATCCAAACATCCGGCGCTCTGGATTACATTGCGAAGCACATCCTTGTCTGGTCCACATAAGCGCCACTTCATCATGTGTTGCAACACCGTGAAATGGGCTTGAGTATACGTGTCCATATCTGGAGTGATTGCTTTCCTTCCGATAGTTCCGAGACCCTTGACCTCCCCTCATGACGAGATTGAGGACACCTATCGGTTGAATCGAGCCATATAATCGACACAAAACTCAATGACCTCTTCGCTTGCATAACCTTCGACGATGCTGCCTCCGTGAGAACAATTCCGTCGTAGGACTTGAGAATTCCATGAACCTCTCAAATGGGTACATGCTACGTGGAATACGGGCCCGCATATTTTTATCTCCCACACAACGTGAACAATGAGATTGACCATGATATCGAAAAACAAAGGAGGGAAATACATTTCAAGGTGACATAGAGTCATCACCACCTCGTCCTGCAGAGCATCTAGTCCTTCGAAATCGATGACCTTCTGAGCAATTGTGTTAAAGAAATAACATAGCCTCATGATTGTCTCTCGGACTTTGATCGGCAAAATATTTCTAATTGCTATAGGGAGCATCTGTGTCATCAGCACATGACAATCATGGGACTTCGTGCCATTTAACTTCAAATCTTGCATCGAAACAAGTTTCTTCACATTGCCGGAGTAACCAGACGGAACTTTGACACCATGCAAGCACCGCACGATTCTGTTTTCTCACCTTGGACAGAGTGTAACACGCAGGGGAAGGTACGTTCGTCCATTATCGGTCGTGTCGGTGCTAACTCGGGCCCGATGTCCATGTCGGCCAAGTCAAGCCGTGCGTTGAAGCCGTCCTTTGTTTTATCACGGATGTTCATGAAGAGACCAATCAAGCATCACATATATTCTTTTTACGTGCATGGCGTCGATGCGATGTCGAACATCTAGGTACTCCCAATAAGGTAAGTCCCAAAATATTGACCTCTTCTTCCGTGTGTTCTTCTCATGAGCCCTCAATTTACGTCCCTTCCGAGGACAACATCTAAATCCTTAACCATATCATAAACCTCGTGTCCCTTAAATGCCTTGGAGCTGAACCGTCTTCCTTCTCTCCGTCAAATTGTTTCTTCATCTTGCGGTATGGGTGAGCCCTCCGAAGGAATAGGCGGTGACGCATGTAGACGGTTTTGCGTGAGTGTCTCAGCCACACACTCTCAGTACCATCTAAACAGTGAGTACAAGCTTTGACACCTTTTGTACTATGGCCCGATAGGTTACCAAGGGCAGGATAATCATTTATGGTGCAGAACAATAAGGAGCGCAGAGTGAAGTTCTCTCGTTTGTATGCATCCCATACCTGTCCCCTTCGTTCCACAGTACTTTTAGATCTTCCACCAACGGTGCTAGGAACATATCGATATCATTCCCAGGTTGTTTTGGCCCTTGGATAAGTATCGACAACAAAATGTACTTTCGCTTCATACACAACCAAGGAGGAAGGTTATAGATGCAGAGAGTCACGGGCCATGTGCTATGTCGGCTGCTCATGCTACTAAAAGGATTCATTCCATCTGTACTCAGTCCAAACCTTATATTCCTTGGTTCTGCACCGAACTCTACAAAACTCCTATCGATGTTTCTCCACTGCGCGGAATCAGCAAGGTGTCTTATCATTCCATCCTTCTTGCGCTCCTCCGAGTACCAACGCAGCAGTTTTGCCTCCTTTGGATTTGCAAAAAACCTTTTCAAACGGGGAATTATAGGAAAATACCATGCCACCTCAGCAGGAGGTCCTTTCTTCGCCTCTGTTCTCTCGCCATCATCTGATTGATTGTTACGTTTCTATCGGGATGCGTTACACATCGGATATATATGCATGTTTACATACTCTTTACGGTAGAGGATACAGTCGTTCGGGCATGCATGTATTCTTTCTACTTCCATTCCCAACAGACAAAGAACCTTCTTGGCTTTATACATGGTTTTAGGCAACTCATTTCCCTCCGGAAGCATGTCCGCTAAAAGACCTAGCAGCGCCGTGAAACTCTTGTCGGACCAACCGTTGCTTGCCTTCAATTTCAACAGTTCAAGCACGGCCGACAACCTCGTGTACTTGCAGCCCGTGTACAAAAGTTTCTCTGAGTCCTCCATCAAGCCACGGAATTTAACATACTCTCTCTCATCATAGTTCTCTTCTACATCGCGAAGCATCTGATCCAGATTATCATCGTGCAACCTATCCGAATCCGAGCCACAATCAACATCAGCCGGCATGTCATTCACTTCACCGCGATGTCATCCGGGGCATATGATTCACTTCACCGCGATGTCATCCGCGCATATGATCATTCACTTCGTCATGACTGGTCAAACACGTATAATCCTTTTGAAACCCTCCAAATCAAGTGCGCTTCAATTTGCCCTCGGTTCTTAAACATCTTCAAATTCGCATGATCGGTGCGTGGACAGCACATATATTCCACCCTTATTCAACATATCCTCCTCGCGGCTCTTATAAAAGCGAAACGCCATTAATGTACTCTTCACTCACACGGCTCGCAGATACATCCAGCTTCGGTCCTACGTTACGTACATATATAACAACTTAGTATTAAAATCTAGATTAACTAATTATAACTACATATATACCGGCCACATTTATTATATTGAGACTTAATTTGCTAGCTCAATTCATATTACAAACACAACAGCTATTATATAACCAACAATTTTGCAAATTAACCATCTTCAATAACCACTCATGGATTACTTAGACCTAAATTGTAATGCAATTAAAGAAAAAAATAAATTTCATTACTAACCATATCTAGAGCAACCAGGAAAGTCTGAATCTTCAAAACTCAATCTCTACCTCTTCCCACCAAATTAAGCGGCACGAAATCGCCTAGCTTCCTCCCGAGTGAAAAGTGCGCGGCGATGGCTAGATCGGATCGAAATGAAGACAGATGCGATCGAGCAAAGCAATAAATGCCTTAGCCATTATCACGGATGGTTTTGACTAAAACCGTCAGTGATAACCAACTTATCACGACGGGTTTTATTAAAACCGCTGCGTGATAAATATTATCACAAACGGTTTTTATGAAAAACCGTCATCATAAGCTTCATGTCGAACGCCGTGTTTCGATCGTCTAATTAACGTCTCTCGATCGTTATACGAAGCGTCTATATCATTAATATTTGGGTATACGAACCGTCTGTGCTAAACGTTAAATATGCTCGCCTAATCCAGGTCTCTTCTACGTACGTACAATATGGCTTCTACTATTCTTGTGATCATCTCCTTCCTCTCATCTGTTCATCAAGAATTGTTCGGCCGAAACCTTACACAGGCGGCCAGCAATTTGCATCTGGAGCAGCTTCTCCGCACATGCCCTGCTCTCCTTCCCCGACTTTCTTGCATTCATCAGCTCGACCTGATCATCCGCCGTCGACGGAGGCGTCTCGCTGCCGCTCAAGAAAGGGAGACAGCCCTCACCCTGGTTCTTCTCCACAATGTACGCAATGCGGAAGAAGCTCTACACACATTGGAGAGACTGATAGATAGCCTTGCCGATCAAGCAAAAACGGCATATTCTGAGGAATCTTTTCATGCTATCCTCTACGACATTATGGATGCTGCTGATCATTTGCCCAGGCTGAAGGAGGAAGTGCTGAGGACAAGGGCAATCTTAACGGCGTTCGAGAATTCAGCCGCTGATCCTCCAAGTCCCAAAGTCGAAGAAGAAGCGTACGAAGCCCAAAAGATTACAATGGGAAACTCTTTACAATGCGACTTTTGTAGTAAATTTGCCTCTAATTGAAACTAATAAATTTGTCTTTAATTTGTGATCTTTTGTCTCAGAGTTACGTAGTTAAGTTATTAGAAGCAATATGTACTTATATATTAACCTCGATCATGAGCAGAATATATGATGACAAAGGGACATCACAGACGGTTCTTGTTAAAAACCGTCTGTGAACATTAACAGACGGTTCTTAACAACAACCGTCTGTGATACTCTACACAACACAGACGGTTTTTAATAAAAAACCGTCTGTGATAAAAAACCGTCTGTGATAATCCCAGATTATCACAGACAGTTTTTAATAAAAACGGTTCATCGGTAAGAACCGTCTGTGATACTCGTTTTAGTATTAGACTTTCTGTAGTAGTGATAAAGGTCAAAGGCCCATGATGTCACTGATTTTATCTTGGGGTCTTTTATTGGATGAGGTCACAGACCGATCGCAATTTAGGATTTAGATACGACAGTGCAGCTTTGCATAACCAGCAACCATTGGTGGGCACAAAACATAATCGCTTATATTTTTTTAGATTACAATAATATATTGCATTTCTTATTTTAGATTACGATAATGTACTGTATTACTTTTGTCCATGAAAAGACACACTCAAGGTGAGCTCAGTCATCAACATCTATACTATCTTCGAGGTTACATAACAGAAAAATTTATAATTCACTAAAACCAGTTTTAGGGCGCATTTGAAAGGAAGCAAAGTAGGGGATTTTGAAGGATTAGAATTCTACAAAAAAAAATTTCTACAAAGGTATTTGGAAAAAAGGATTAGCTCCAAATAATATCTTTGAAATTCCTATCAAAATTAGAGTTTTAAGAGGAAAATTAACACCAGGTCTTACCTTTTATTTTATTTTATTTTATTTCCTCTGCCTTTTAGAATTCGGTGCTTTTCTCATGTAATGTATAAATGATACTTTTAAAAATTTTACGTGCTTTTAGCTCCTATAGGATTTTAAACTAGCATGGCATTCTGCTCCTGCGTTCCAAACAGGCTTCAGGTTGTAAGAGCCGCTTGTGCTCGTGACTTGTCCAGCAACTGACCTGCTTATTCTTCAGAACATGAGCTCAGCAAGCCTAGAAGTATATAAAATTTTATCTGGTTGGAAGATGGAAAAGAGGATAAGCTCAGCTGGTTTGCAATGTGCGTTCCACCAATTCGGTCGTCATTCACGTAATTAAGCATTTATTACGGTGCAAAATGGCACCAGAAGAAAAGATCTTTCATCACTAGAAAAGCTCATGGAGAGTGACTGGATTAATATATGGACATCTTTCACTGAATATTTATGGGACCACACGGGACGATCTTCCTGGGACACTTGTCGATCTAGTCTTCCATGAAGAGAGCTAGGAGTCCACCAAATAGATATCTTCAAAATGTAACAAGAAAATGGCACCTATGGACTTTCCAAAATCTAGTCACACATATTATAAGTGTTTGCAGGTATGTTACTAGTAAATTACAATGGAAAACGAGAAAAATAAAAAGTTAGCATAGAAGTGCGCCCTAGTAGTAATCTATCATACGTGTTATTTTAGAAAAACATGATGTGTCAATTCAATGTTATTACTCCCTTCAATCACAAAACATGCCATTTTTGATATTAACACAGTTTCGAAAACACAACTTTTACCAGTAATATATATTTTTAATATATTTATAAAACCCAATAAAACGATAATATTATGAATGTATTTTTCGAGATAAATCTACTCATATGATTTTTATATATCTAATGTAAATATTTAAAAATATATCAATAGTTAAAGTTTTGATAGTTTGATTGCACGTATCCCAAAACAAAATGTTGTTTTTTTGGCTGGAGGGGGTAGTTTGGTACAATGGAATTGAAGTTGATTGAAACATGGAATAGCAAACTAACATTGAAACAATAGATATGCTCTGCTGATCGATAACACATTAAAGAGAAGTTGTCTATCTAACCCCTCTGTTTTACAATATTTCTCCACACCCCACGTGCGTACAGACCAAGGAAGTATTGAATCTAATAAAAATTAATGAAACATGGCCATGCATACCCTTATTAAAATGGCATAACACAACCACTAAACCTCTTCTAAAACAATTAAGTAGGGTAGAAGTAAAAATATTACAGTAACTACACTTTTGATTTTCTCAATGAACAAACATTTAAAAACGAAGACTCTTGATGCTATGGACAAACATTGTTAAATGGAGGGAGTATTTCATCTCCCTAAAACATTTGTTCTGGTTCCATTATTTACTTCTTCTATCTCAGACATTTCAATCTAATTTATACATAAAAGGATGTTTGAGACACCGCTTAGCGCCCGTGTGAGGTTAAATGGTAAAAAAAAATCAGTAGGGCTTGACTGATTTGTCAATCTGATTTGTCAATGTAACACATACCTGTTTGTTTTAGAGTTCCCGGCCCGTCCCTATTTCCCTACTTATATCTTTGTAACTGTTTGTGATTACTCGTTCAATTCAGCAAAATGACCGTCTATCAAATTAACTACTCCGTGAACTTTATACGTTCTCTTGAAAAGAACTATGCCTATTTGCATGTTTAACCAAAAAAAAAGTGTGCACAGATCATGCTCTACAACGTGTCGTCTGCTTTTCTCTGCGTGTGCTTTGTTGGTGCCAGATAGCATGTTCCACCAGCATGATTCCTTACTTAACCAGCAAGTATTCCTCTCTCATGCATGTTGGATATATTAACCCTAGGCCGACGTAAGTGCTGTCCTAATGTCCCTTGCTTTAGTTCCTCTCTGTGCTTTGTGCTTTGGAAAAAAAAATGCAGAAAGATTTGTGATCTAGCAAATCAGCAACACGAGTCGTGTAATGTGCATCCCTTGCTTCTTTTGACCTAAATTCAGTTTATGCTTCCATGGGAGTGAAGTTGGATAGGAAAGGACTGGCCGTTGATTGTGTGCTTTTCCATGTTCTTGCCTTCTTCCTCCAAAGATTCAGAGCAAGAAACAACGAACTATTCTTAGGTCACAAGTAAAACAGAGACCCTACCAAATTAGTATATCTTTGTCAGTAGTCTGTCAGAGAATTATTTGTGCATATCAAAATTTTAGTTGGATTTATCAGTGTTGGATTATGGGGAAAAGGGTAGTAAAATGTGGGAAATATGTGTGCAGAAAGATTATATGAAGAAGTAACAATGTAATGTCCATATAGTAAAGTGAGCATACTAGAAATTTGTCCTCGTAATATAATAAGAAATATATTAGAACCTTTTTCACTTACCTGAAATATAAAATGGAGAAAAACATAAAAGCAAAAGGAATTAATGTAGTTCCCTTTAAAAGACATAAACATCTTGACGGGCACTATTGGAGATGCCCTGAGACATCTCTTGGCTTTGTCTCAACCATTAAACTTCTTGTTGAATGGTCAATGTATTTACAAAAGCTGCATGGCTAATGCAGTTAATTAAACTGGTGGTAGAGGCAGGGCGGACTCACCATGAAAATTGACTGAGGGTACAAATGACTTTGAGGCTAGATTTCTGCTTTTTTGGACTAATTCTAGATCTAATAGAAGCATTTTCGTTAGGCCAGTAGTGTCACAAATGATGAAATTTTAATTGATATAGTATTGGCTTAAAATTAAGTAGGGGCGTGCCACCACTGGACCACGCCCCTACTGGACCTTTACTGGTCCACCCTTGGGTAGAGGATCCGAATCTATACGACAATACTGATAAAATACCACAAAATACTATGAGTTTTACCTAAGATTTGCAAATTAAGAAGCATGCACAAGGTTATAAGTTGAACTTTTCAAATTCCAACTTTACACACCTACAGCTCCAATTGTTATAAGTTGCCACAAACAACTCGTGTTAAACGTATTACGTATACTGAATTTGATACACATTGCGTGTAGATCAGGACTATATGATACCTCAACAGTTAAGACCGCTCGCTATTGTGTGAAACGTCACAGATTCGACTCTAGAACAGACTAGATGTTAGCTGCGGCTATGCATCACCAGGAATGCAGAACGAAAAAAGGCTGCATGCACCAGCAGGTCCAGGCCTATCTGTGGACGCCTATTTTCTGTAACTCAACGAAGTTATGCAGCTAAAGGTAAGAGGATGCCACACTAAGTTATGCAGCAGATCCAGCACTAGTATGTCCATGTGCTCTAAGTTTAGGAGCAGCTAAAGGTAAGACGATGCCACAGTTGCCTCCCGAAGTAATGCAGTGGCCTATATTGACCGGGCCTACCTGTGGATGCCTATTTTCTGTAACTCAACGAAGCTTCCCATTGAACTTTTATCGACAAGAAGTCGCTGCCAGCAGGGGCAACTGGCTGTACTGATGATAATGGATGCAGAATTTCCCTCGGTGCATGAATGTGTTGACATTTTGACACTTGGAGAATTCCGATCTGCCTTTTTTCCTCCATCACCAATGCCTCTTCTTCCTTAGTGCTCTACCCTGTTCGTTGCAATCAAACCTTTTATTTTGTTGTCTTTTCAATGGAAGAAGACTTGCCTTGGCTTTGAACAGTGAAGTACTTAGTAGAACTGAAAAAGAAGAAAGGAAGTAAAACTTCTACTTCAGGTATAATGTTATAAAAATAAATTTTACTACTTCCCATATTAGTTCTCGGTTAATTGATACCAGATCGGTTGCTCATATTTCCAATTCGATGCAGGGGCTGATAAAGAGTAGAAGTTAGTAAGAGGCGAGGTTGATCTTTGCGTGGGCAATAGAGCAAGAGTTGTTGCGTTGGTTGTTGGCACTTACCATTATCTCTACCGTCAGGATTAGTTTTGGAATTGAATAATTGTTATTATGTTCCTGCCTTAAGCAAAAACAATTGTTGTTCAATTTATTTGAATGATATGCTTTATGGTTATGCTTCGTTGATAAATGGATTACATGTTTTAAATCTTGAGAATATACATGTCTGTAACATTAATTATTTGAATCTCACTTATATTTGGTATTGTTATTTGGGTCATATAAATAAGAAGCGTATGGTGAAACTCCATAAATATGGTCTTCTAAATTTATTTGATTTTGAATCATTTAAAACATTCGAGTCTTATTTACTTGGCAAAATGACTAAGACACCTTTCACTGGTCTAGGTGAGAGGGCAAATGACTTATTAGCCTTAGTACATGTAGATGTATGTGGACTAATGAGCTCAACAGCCAGAGGTGGCTTTCAGTACTCCATAACTTTTACCGATGATTTTAGTAGATATGGATACATCTACCTAATGAGGCATAAGTCGAATCATTTGAAAAGTTTAAGGAATTTCATAATAAGGTATAAAATCAACTTAGCAAGACAATTAATGCCCTACAGTCATATTCTTGGGGTGAATATTTGAGTCATGAGTTTGGTGATCATCTAAATCATTGTGGAATTGTTCCACAGCTAACTCCACCAGGAACACCTCAATGGAATGGGGTGTCTAAGCAACAGAATCGAACCTTGTTAGACAAAGTTTTGTCTATTATGAGCCAATTTGATCTGCCATCATCTTTTTGGGGTATGCTCTAGAAAAAGCTACGTTCACATTAAATAGGGTTCTATCAAAAGCCATAGAGAAGACACCATATGAGATATAGATTAGGATTAATGTTAGTTGTCTTTTCTCAAAATATGGGGATGTGAAGTATATGTAAAACATTTGATGTTTGGTAAGCTCACACCTAATGTTGGACCGAAATGGCGACAGAGGGGGGGGGGTGAATGTCGACTCTTAAAAAAAAACTTGCTCTCAAAAATATTGACTCAAATCCTCTCTATCCGATAGTTATGAAAGCTATGAAGAGAAATTCAAGTGCCCATGGCTACTGGAGGACTAGGGAACCAAACACTCAGGAAGGGAGAAAGCAAATAACGAGAAACAACTGAAACTAGCACAAAATGCAGAGGGGCCGGTCAGACTGCATAGGGTAGGCCGGTCAGACCGCCTCCTCAAGGCAAAACGCCGGTCTGACCGCCCACTGAACTCCGGTCAGACCGCCCATCGAATTCAGAGACTGAAAACCTGAAAAACAGACAGCCCAAAATGGAGACTGCAAAGCAATTTGAGGTTTGTCTTTTGATTTCTCTACCCAGAACAGTGAGTCCACAACTTAAATAGCCAGAGGAGCCTAGGATACCAATAGAAAACAACTCAAGGCCAAGGATTTCAGATTTAGGGCAAGAAATGAAAAAGTACATAGAGTTGTACCAAGAATCAAATTCCCAACCTATCTTTGATCTCCCGCTCAAGAAACTTTGCAGAAAGCTTACGAATAAGCCTAGCACTTAAAGGACCAAAACTTAGGGCATCTCAAGAAGAGAATCAAAATCCACCTCAAACCCTAGAAATGGTAAACAGAGAATGAACAGGGTACAAAGGGCAAAGAAATGTGATTCTTTTGATTCTTTCAAATTGCTCTTGGGAAAAATCGATCAAATGATCTTGGGGCCTCATCCCATCATAGAGCAACCCATTTTGCTACTTATTGGCAAGAAACAACTTAAAACAGAAAATATGAGGAATCAAGTCAAGAGGGCATCGAAGAGAAAAACAGGGCACGAACAAGAAATAAACTTCAGAACTGTCATTTCCAGAAGCAAGAGGATCACAAAGGAGTCCCCATACATGATTACCATTAGAGGAATGATTACATAGTGGCTCAACTCATCAACACATCCTCTCCCTCTCCAAAGACTCAAGAACACAAGAACACTACATGCTTGGAGAGGAGCACGGGAGAACACACAGAAAGGAGACACACCCCCAACAACACTCTGCCTCTCTCAACCACTAAAGCCCTAAAGCAAAACAACCTTTCCAAAGGCCATTTTGACTAAAGCAAACCCTAACAACCCCTTGAATCCATACAGTCCATGTAGCCACAAGGAGACATCCCCTCCTTATATAGGCTTTGGCTAACGGGTCTCCAACCCGTTATGCCCGCTAAAACCCGAACGGAATCGCTTTCACTTGTGCAGCTTTGCATTTTTACTGAAACGCCCCTCCTGCACCTTCCGGGAAGCTTTCACATTCCTTGTCATCCAAGCCTCGCAACCACCCGAGTCTCCGCCGTCTTTGACACATCCGACCATTCTGACCTCGACACCGCCCGTGCCTAGTCTGGTCACCTCGTACCTTGCCACGACTTCGCCTCGACGTCCTGCAGCCATTACAGACAAGAAACACATCAAATAGCACCGCTCGACACATGTAAGCATAAATAGCATCAATGAACCAACTTACGCATGAAAGAGCCCAAAACCTGTCAAATCAAGAGAACATACATCCTAATCACTTTGACCAGGTTTGACCAAGTCCGACCGAGACCAATTGCACCACGCAATAGCATGGTTCGAACCACACAAACCAAACTCGACTTTCCTATACCGATGTCAATTACTCATCACAAACATGGGGTCATAACCACATGGTCTCTCACCTAAATATAATAAATGCTTCTTCGTGGGGTATTTTAAGGAAACTAAAGGATATTATTTTTATAAAAGGGATGAGAACAAAGTATTTGTTGTCTGAAATGATGTCTTTTGGAGAAAGAGTTTCTCTCAAAAGGAGTTAGTGGGAGAATGGTGAGAGTCGAAAAAATTTGAGAGACATCAGAAAATATTTCAACTTCTACTGAACCTCTACAGGGTATACAAGATGTTGTAGAACCTGTGGAAGAGGCACCAGCCCCACATAGGTTTGAAAGGCCACGTTAATTGCCAATAAAGTATCAACATGACATTTTATTATTAGACAATGATGAGCCTAAGACTTATGAGGAAGCGATGATGAGCCCAGACTCTGAGAAAAGACTTGTAGCCGTGAGATCCGAAATTCAATCCATGTATGATAATCAAGTTGGAACTTGGTTGATCCACCTGATAATGTAAAAACCATTGAGTGCAAGTGGATTTTTAAGAAAAAGATAGACATGAATGGAAATGTTCATATCTATAAGGCGCAATTGGTGGTGAAGGGTTTCAAACAAATTCAAGGTGTTGACTATGATGAAACCTTCTCGCCCATCGCTATGCTTATGTCTATCTGGATCATTCTAGCTATTACTACATATTTCGATTATGAGATATGACATATGGATGTCAAAATGACTTTCCTAAATGAAAATCTAAGTGAGAATGTGTACATGACACAACCTGAGGGTTCTATCAATCCCCAAAATGCTAGAAAGATATGCAAGCTTCAGAGATCTATCTATGGATTGAAACAAACTTCTCGGAGTTGGAACATTCATTTTGATAAGGTAGTCAAAGGGTTTGGCTTCATTAAGAATAAAGAAGAGCCTTGTGTGTACAAAAGGCTAAGAGATAGAACTAAAAAGCTAGTTGGATTAAATCAAGATACGTACATTGATAAAGTGTTGACGTGGTTCAACATGCAGGATTCCAAGAAGGGTTTCTTGCCTATGTCATATGGTACTAGTCTTAGCAAGACTCAGTATCCTTCGACACCAGATGAGCGAGACCAAATGAGTAAGATTTCATATGTTTCTGCCATTGGATCTATCTTGTATGCCATGCTTTGTATACAGCCAGATGTGCCATATGCTCTAAGTATTATGAGCAGATATCAGTCAGATTTAGGTGAAGGTCACTGGATAGCTGTAAAGAACATCCTAAAATACTTGAGAAGGACTAGGGATGCATTCCTTGTTTGTGGAAGTAAGGAAGAGATAGTCGTAAATGGTTACACTGATGCTAGCTTCTAAACAGATAAAGATAATTTTTTATTATAGTCTGGGTTTGTGTTTTGTCTCAATACAGTAGTGAGCTGAAAAGTTCCAAGTAAGAGACAATTGTCGATTCTACAACGGAGGCCGAGTATATTAGCGTCTAAAGCTACTGAGGCTGTTGGATAAAGAAGTTCATTTCTAAGCTGGGTGTGGTCTCTAGTACTTCTAATCCAATGAATCTCTATTGTGATAATAGTGGAGCCTTTGCACAAGCTAAGGAGCTTAGATCGCATAAAAAAATCCAAGCACATCTTTGGCATTTTCACCTCATTTATGAGATTGTTGATAGAAGTGATGTTAAGATTTGCAAAGTGCACACAGATTTAAATATTGCTAATCCATTGACAAAGCCTCTTCCATAGCCAAAACATGAGGTGCACAAAAGAGCTATGGGTATTAGATACTTGCATAATTGACTCTATTGCAAGTGGAAGGTTATTAGTGATATGCCTTAGATGCAATCATGGAGATGATTGTATCACTTCTATGTTTATGATCATTTGAATAATATGTTATATTGTCTCTTGATTAAATATATTTCATATTGATTAACAAGGATGTGACTTATTTGTAGAACTCTTTCTTCATGTTTTGATGTTATTTTAAATTATCCCTGATCATATATTATTATATGGGACAATTATGATTTACAGATCAGCACATGTATTGATTGATGATCATGTTTTACGGATCATGGATATGGGATATCAATTCAATAATGTGGACACATGTTAGAGAACATGATGTTGGATTGACCCATAATGAGATACTACAAGAATTTTTATATTCTTAAGTGTTATCACTTGGTCTCATACATAGTGTATGTAGGATCCTTAGACCTGACATCGTCATTGTTTTCAACATGTGTAATACTTTACTTAGGGGTTATCAAACACTACTCCGTGACTAGGTGATTATAAAGGTAGCTTTCAGGTTTACTGTGAAACATGCGAAGGAATATGAGCAATCTAGATGGAATTTGCCCCTCCTATATAACAGGAGAGATATATCTAGTCCCCTCGATGTGGTTGGATTAAGGAAGTACATGACCATGCTGAATGTGATTAATGAGTCAATCACAAATGAGTAATGAACTATAGCTTCAAGTGAAGGATCGAGTTATCATAAGATGGCATGCTTCTCGCCTTGAGTTCGATCTGATATTATGATGCAAAAGGATCAGTACATAAGAACTATATAGGTTAATCCGATATGATCTTTATGTATGTTTGGAAATCATTATGTCCTGCTACGGACCGTTGCTAACTTATGGACTTTAAGGAGTTTTCCGCCTATGGCTAAATATACATGAACCTACAGGTCACATACTTAATGGGCTAGAACGATAAGGGTTTGAAAAATAGTCTCTAAGTGGGATACGATATCTGATCATATTGGATAAGAATTCGATTGGAGGCTATATAAAGAGAGGTGCGGGGCTGAGGGGAACCCCTGCTGTGCACACTGGTGCTAGCACGCTGATGCATGGTGTTCCATCCCTAGATGTGTGGACCTTGGTAGAGGCACTGCTACGGCTGTGGCATTGATCGAGATGATCACAAGTAGGAGATGATTTGCCAAAGGACGATCGAATACTTCCACTACACCGATGCACTCTTCATTGAATCGACTGCTCTAACTCTACTTCTGCTGCATTCGCATCTAGTGGTAACAATCTATGATCTCTTACTCGGTAGAAAATTTTAATTTGCGCTAGTGTAGCATACTATATCCCAACAGTAGTATTAGAGCCATCTTCTGCAGTATTTGCTCTAGTTTGGTATAGATTGGATCTATTATTGGTCTAATATGATCAAGAAGGGAACAGAATAGATCAAAACCAACAAGATCAATAGAAAATCAACTAAAAAAAGGAAGACCTATAAGAGATAAATAAAATTGATATATTGCTACTTGAGGATGAATGTTTTATAGCCACTTCACCTGGAGGACAGGAGAGTTCACCACAACACACACTTTTCAAACCCTAACCCTAGAACACTTGGCTTCAATGAGTACAATTTGGATAGTTGGATGGTTAACTAGCAAGTTTCTATCCCGACCCCTTAAATAGATAGGCCAAGCAGCCCCATCTAATCCTAATAGATACTATCCATTTATCACATATAGAAAAAAATATGTTAACCCCACACAACATAGGTTTTACTAACACACTACACTTATGCATGTTTTCTAAAGCACACAAACCCAAATCTGTGAAGTCCTTAGCTTTGGTCCAACTTGATTTTCTCAACTTCTCCTTGACCTAAACCACTCTCCCAAGCAACACTCAAGCGTTATGGTTTTGATCTAAGGTAGTTTCTGGTATTTTGGTCAATTTTCCAAATTACCCTTTCTTAACCCAGTCTTCATTTTCTATTGCAAGCAATAGCCATACTTGCCACGTGTAGGTGCAGCACTGGCTTGCAATGCATTAGCATGTCTCTCCCATTCCAATTCCACCGGATCATGTCTCAGTTGGATCAACCAAGCCATGTGGTGTAACCCATCGCTCGAATTTTTCTTCAATATTTCACGCCTTTCTTGTGTCATGGTTGAGCTTAACCACCTCACACAACATCCTTGATCATTCTAGGCCTTGACTCCTCCATGAGGATAGCATCGATACTCACCGTTAACCATGGTTGACTCCATATGCCCTTGCACATCAAAGGCCAAGAAATCATTTTTGGGCATAAGTTCTTCACAACTTAACCCATATTAGCTGAAACATGCATCATGACACACATATGCACTGATCTAGGTCAAACCAAATCTTCTTATGACTCAAATTTTTCAAAATCATCTATTTCTACATGCTGTCCAGAAAAATTTGCAAATTTATAAATTTCAAATTTTCACTCCTCTAAAATATCAATAATTCATCACAACAAAACCATGAACCTTCTCACATAGTTCTTCAATTTCCCTAACCCAATTAGCTAGCCAAACCTTTTTAGCCCTGTTATTTTTTTGTCTCATCTATTTAGTTATAAGTGGCTACTTTTGCTTGGATAGTGAAAACAAAAATTAATAATAAGAACCACAAAATTGTTCTATTCGTTAATTGGTGTTCTAACCTCTAAGCCATCAAAAGTGAACTGAAAGTATTCTACCCTGACCTTTGGTTCTCCTAATGGGCAATGCACATATTGGGAGAACATTTGATTGTTCTAGAGAGGACTAGCCAATCTATGAACTATACACGTCATGATCAAATTTGATCTACAGGAAGCATTACCCAGTTGTCCCACTCCATTCACAAATTGTAATTGTCTTTAGTAATAGTTGACATGATCTAAAGAAGATGCTAGACCATAAGTTAGGGAGCCAATTACAAAATGAAACTAGTTTCACATATATGCCTACCAAGCCAATTACAAAATGAATTTGTAGTAGTTACTGTGATGTATGAACTGTTATGAAAGTTTTAGAAGGTGTTTTTAATCTAGTCATGCTAAATAAGCATGTTGTTTTCAACCCAAAAAATAATGGAGGTGCCACTGATTTTCATATGGTGAGAAGTCTATTAGTACACCTTAAAAATGATAAAAATGAAAAATAAAAGAAACTTTTCCTTGTACTCAAGGGAATGCAAAGACCTATTGCTTGCACATAAACAAAAAAAATTAAGAGTAATACTTGCTTATATGTATTATTTCCCTTTCGACAAGGATGGGAAGGTAGCCAACAACCTGCCTTGAAGAGATTGATTAATCCACATGCAATTTGCAATCAGGTAGCACTCAGCTCATGAAAAAAATCTTTACCAAAACTTCTACAAAACAATCACCATTTTTTATCATTTAACAAGAAAATGTTTTCCCACCTTTTTTGTGGTTCTGTGGCTTCATCTTGTGCCCATAAACCTTTCCGAGGCATTTTGCCAAGTGCACTATTATTTGAAGCAGAGAAGTTGTGTAAACTCCACAAAACTCATCAACTCATTTTTTTGTGTTAGTACTTTGCTAAATAACTAGAGATATTTCATTTGAAAGAAGAGAGGCCACTCCACATTTCCAAGAAATTAACATACTCCTATTTAAACTGTTCTACATAGAAAAAATTCGGCCAGAAATATTCGCTTCACTTTTCTAGAGACCAGTGAATGACAAACAGGTAGAAAATGTAGTGAACAAGGTTCGGAAAAATTATCTTTGCCATTGAGGAATGGGGTTACGTTGGGTTTATGTTGACGTATGTTAAGACATAAGTCATGAACAATTCGTCCTGAATTTAGATAGATTTTAGAGTTTTGTTTCTACCAATTTCAACTGAGTTTTACATTTTCCTTTCTTGGAAACCAAGGTACCATTTCTATTGGAGAAAAGAGCAACATTTTAATATGTTGATTTATTATGGATTGTTTTATATCATATTTACCCATGATTTAAGTAGAATTTTTTAGTCTACTAGATGAGAATTAAATAATATTTAATTAATACCTTATTATTAATTATAGCTGTCATAATGACTTTAGCTAAGGTCCTCCGAGTATACCATGGTAGAGGGTAAGTACTCTGTCAATACCAAGTCTCAACCAAGACAGCTTAAAAGCATCCACTAAACTAGTATGTGGGTCCATTCCCTTTGTGGTTGATAAGCCTTTAGTGCCTTATTCTGCATAGTTGGAGGGGAACAACATGTGCGGTTATGCCTCTACCATAATCCCATGTTTTCTCCCATGTTCTTATGGAAAGAGTGTCACTCACAAGAACCACTCGATAGTTTCTACATGGAGGGTATCTCACTTACAACAACCGACGGCTCGTGTTGACTCTATGAATCAAGCGGGCATCTCTCGACTGAGTCTTGGAAGCGAGGAGACATCACTTGGCGAGCAGCAAGTGCCACCCATTCAGAAGCTATTTAAGGCTAGGTTGGAGGCAGCAAATACATGATACAACTAGATATTGAATTCGATTTCATTCTCTTTATAAACAAAGTTCTTAGAGCACCCCTATAAACATCCCTTTAGTAATAAAGAAGCCCTTGTCTTCTTTGTGTAGTCTGTTGAGTGATCTTTCTCTTCTTCATACTGGTAAGACCGAGTTCCACATCGTCAACAGTTGGCATCATCCTGCGGAAGGTCACCACGAATTTCTAAATCCGAACCATTTGTGTATTATCGTACTAGTCCCAGATCAAAGTTAGTGCACATAGTTAAACAGTGATGATTACATAACCAACAACGCTTTATTACAATAATAGATAGTATATACCTTATGGCCACTTATTATAACTTAGGTTACAAGATCTCTCAAACTTACAAAAAATAGCAGAAGCAAAAAAATTAAACTCTGAAAATGGCCCATCAATATGCCACCGTAGACAAGTGACTAGGGGAAGCACAACCTAGAACTCTAGAAAGCCTTTGTCGATGTCACATGCGAAGTAGTCGTAGTCTCCTTGTGCATCTTCGTATTCCTCTAAGATGATTTTGTGGATTGCAAGGTGAGTACATAGAGTACTCCGCAAGTCTTGAGAACAATGCAATTATATGCAAGGTTTACAAATGAAGTATAATATGGTTCTTTTGCACAAAGCAGTATTTTTAGTTGAATTACCAATATAGATTTCCCAAAGCATCAGTTTAACAAATTAATTGTAGCAACTAAAACTATATAATTTTTAGTGAAGGTTCTAGCGACCTACACTAGTAGTAAGACTCTAACCGCCAAGGTTCATTGAATCAGGTTCTATCTACCTAACTGGCTTTATCTACTAGAACACACACCCGAGAGTTCCAACCACTCCTGAGTTCTAAAAAGATTTTACTTTAAACCAAAACCAAATATCTACCATGTAAAGTGCACATTGCCCGCCTTTGACTATGGGTACAACTATTCAAGTAGTTTGATGCTCCGTAGAGGTTGTACAGGTTTACCCACAAGAGACAATCAACTTATACTATTAGCCAATACATGCTTCCTTAGGCGTGCAACTAAGTGATTATCACATGGCCTTTATAATGTGTAGACCCAACTTATTCCGCCCGCTAAGGTTTCACCGCTGAAAGGGTTCCATCCACCCAGTCAGAAACCCCCTCTTGTGCCATGTTGGACAACTGTCTCCATCCAACACCCACTCATACCTCTGACAGAATTTAAGCTACACAATTATAAATTAATTAGTGAAGTTGTACCCATATAGACTTGTGGTTTAATGATCACTATTACAAAAAGGCTAATACTAGACGCCACATCACAAATAGTTGACCAAGCTGCCAATACTAAATACAATCATAGATAGTTTTGGTTTAGTGATCGTATGTGTTGCTAACTGTGCTAAAAATCGTTTGTGAAGATGTAATATCATAGACGGTTCATGTTGAACACCATCTATAAAGTATCACATATGATTTTTAATAAGAACTGTTTGTGATATTACTAAATATCACAAACAATTTTTTCTTAAAATCCCTTGTGATACTTCATAGATAGTTTGTATTAAAACTCATATAAGATAATTAAGTAATCACAGATGGTTTGTATTAAAACCGTTTGTGATAATTTCACTTATTATAGACCCAACCCTCATAGATTTGTCTTAAATTCCCGATTTGTTCTCATAGGCCGCTGCTTTGAGGAGGTGGGCTTTGAGGTTATTTGGTGAAAGAAGAACGTGGATTTGGCAAGAGTGATTGTAGATCCCTTTGTTCTTGACTATCTATAGTTAGTAATTTGTTCCTAATTGCATTATATTGTAAATCTAGCTTGGTAAAGGGAGAATTAAAGATGGTTTAGATCTAGCTTTATGTAGAGAGAAGATTATTTATATCTAGCATGGCTTAGGGTTTAGCCAATTCATAGTAGATTTCTATTTAATTCAATTTAATTAATTATTCTTGTCACATATAGCTACTTTAGATTATATATAGTATACTAATTAATTAATTCAATATTTAACACTACATTGTTATATACGTAGTGTAGGACCAAAGATGGACATACACTGTGAACCATGTGAGTGAAGATTACATTAATGGTGTGTCTGTTTTAAAAGAGCTACCAAGGAGAATATGTTGAATAAGGGGGTAAAATATATGTACAACTGTCCATGCATTGACTGCGAGAATCTGAAGATGCTTAAGAATCGAGCATAGATCGAAGCACACTTGATCCAAGAGGTTTCAAAAAAGGTATACATGTTGGACCAGTTACAGTGAAGAGAGGATTACACAGGAAGGTAGAAATAATGACATCATCGACAAAGTTAACGATATGTTGCTGGATGATGTCGATTGTGGTTCTGACTCTGATAGGCTGCACGATAATAATCTGGATCAGATGCTTCTCAATGCAGAAGGGAACTGTGATGAGAGAGAGTATGTTAAATTTTAGGGCCTAATGGAGAACTTGAAGAAACCTTTGTTCATGTGCTGTAAGTCGAAGTACACAAGGTTGTCAGCTATGCTTGAACTGCTAAAATTGAAGGCAAGTAACAATTGGTCCAACAAGAGTTTCACGACACTGTTAGGTCTATTAGCGGAAATGCTTCTAGAAGGAAACGAGTTGCTAAAAACCACATATAAAGCCAAGAAGGTTCGTTGTCCATTGGGAATGGAAGTAGAAAGAATACATTTATGTCCGAATGATTGTATCCTTTACTGTAAAAAGTATGCAAAACATGCATTATGTCCAGTGTGCAACACATCCCAATACAAGCTTAAGAATCAATCAGATGATGGCGAGGCAATCGAGGTGAAAAAAAGGATCTCTTGCTAAGGTGGTATGGTGTCTTCATGTAATTCCCTGTTTGAAGCGGTTTTTACGAACCCGAAGGAGGCAAAACTACTGCGTTGACACTCGGAGGAGCGTAAGAAAGATGGAAAGCTAAAACACCGTGTTGATTCCATCTAGTAAAGAAACATCGATAGGAGGTTTGCAAAATTCGGTGCAAAACCAAAGAATATAAGGTTTGGATTGAGTACATATGGAATGAATCCTTTCGGTAACATGAGCAGCTGACATAGCACTTGGCCCATGACTCTCTGTATCTACAATCTTCCTCCTTAGTTGTGTATGAAGGAAAGATATACTTTGTTGTCGATACTTAGTTAATGGCTGAAACAACCTGGGAATGATATTGATGTGTACCTAGCACCGTTGATGGAAGATCTAAAAATACTATAGATCGAAGGGTTACAGGTATGGGATGCGTACAAATGAGAGAACTTCACTTTATACTCCTTATTCTGCACCATAAATGATTATTCTGCCCTCACTAACCTGTCGGGCCAGAGTACAAAAGGGAGCAAAGTTTGTACTCACTACTTAGATGATACCGAGAGTGTGTGACTAAAGCACTCGCGCAAAACTATGTACATGTGTTATCGTAGGTTCCTTTGGACGACTCACCCATGCCACAGGATGAAAAAACAATTCGACGGAGAGAACGAGAACAGTTTGGCTCAAGGCATTTAAGTAGAAAAGAGGTCTATGATAAGAAGCGCCACGTAGTTCTTCATGAAAAAAAGGAGGATTGTCGGAGTTGAGATTGTAGTGGATGAGAAAGAATACAATCAATTTGACAAGTTGCCTTCTTTCAGAAACGACATAAGGGTTGAAGAAGAACAACGTGATGAAACTACCTACATACGCGTCGATCATCATGAAGTGCTCATTTTTAAAGGAAATAAGCAAGTGGAATGATAATGAAATGTTTATGTATCATATGTTTTGAATTTGCATTTATGTATATGAGAACGTGTCAAATATATGTGAATTTGCATTTATGTATATGGGAATGTGTCAAATATATGTGAATTTGCATTTATGTATATGAGAATGTGTCATATATATATATATATATATATATATATATATATATATATATATATATATATATATATATATATATATATATATATATATATATATATATATATATATATATATATATATATATATGTGAATTTGTATTTATGTATATGAGATTGCATTTAGAATCGTCTGTGATATTTATCACAGATAGTTCTAAATTAGAACCGTCTGTGATGTGTATTTATCATAGACGATTCTGATTTAGAACAATGTGTGATGTCCAATCTATTTATATTCAAAGTCTAGGATTTGCCTACGCCCTGACTCAAAAGCTTAATGTTGTGGTTACAGACCAAACAGAGAGAGAGTGTAGTAGTGGAGAGTTGAGTAAAATGAATGGCTTAGGCCTCTTTCCCCCATGGCCTATCTCTTACATACATCCCCATGGGGAGTGCCTTTACAATTATACCCTTACACATGAGCCCTTCCCTCAGGGGTACCTATGTCACTATACATGTCCCATTCTGGGCCTTACACTCCCTTAACAGGCCTGCTGGGTTTAGGTGGGGGCCACCCCTACAACAGGAGCCTCTCATGGTGAAGGGCTTCATGGGCCGAAGCCATGTTGCCGAGCCCTTTGGCCCCCTCCGTCCCTGCGGCCTATGAGCTTTTTCAACGTTCAAAGTGCAGTGTCCGCCTTATTGCGAAGGCGTGGCGCCGAGCGGCTTGTCAAAGGCTTCGTTACCCACCGAGTCCTGCCGTGGCGGGGTCGGGTCCGTCGTCCGGAGTGGAGATGTTGGCGGGGTCCAATGCATCGGCATAGGAGGCGGAGCGGGTCGTAAGCCATCGCGCGCGCGCGTCTCTGGCGTCGAGCGCCCTCAATGACAAGCAACTGCCAGCCTGCCCAGCGGGGCTTGGTTGGCGCGGCGCGAGACTTGAGGGGGGCATGGTGATGCCATGTGGCGACGTTCCTTCTCCCGGTGCGGATCTTGGAGCATCGTGACGGTACGATGCTGCAACGTTGGGCTGTCGCCGGTTGGACTTCCGCCGGCTAGACTTCTGCCGGTTGGACTTCCACTGGTTGGACTTCCGCCGGTTGAGCTTTCGTCGGATGGACTTCCGCTGGCTGGACTGCTGTCGGTTGGCTTTCCCGTTGATGGGGTATATATAGCGGGCTGGTGTAATCTTGTACCTGCATTGTGTGCACAGATAGGTGCTGCTCCCCTAAAATGGGCCTCTTGAGTGCATCCACATTCCATGGTGGCACCACACGGCTCGGGGAATGTTGATGTACTGATGGAGGCCTATTTTTCTCGGGAGCTTGGTTAGCGTCTGTTAACGGCAACTGCCCGCACTTGCTGTGCTCGCTTTGTATTTCTGCATACAACGGCAAGGTTTGCCCTATTCTCTTAGACAGAATCACCTTCAGTCGGGGCTTGTGATCAAGCCCGCCTTCCGAGAGAATATTGATAGACTGAAGGTGGTCTGTTTATGAGAACAAGCCAAAACTTGGCGTGATATAACCTGCGCCGGTGCAACGTGTGGGGACTGCCGGCGGGCCTGCCGTCCCACCGAGGCGGTGCCTACAAGGCGAGCAGCGGGGTGATGATCCGAAGTCGCTGGTCTCCTGTCCTGGAGGATAGCAGCCGCGGAGAGCAGGCGTCTGCGGGGTAGCCCGAGGGTGCTACGCACGTGGGGGTAAGCGCGGCGATCGTCCCGATCTCGAAGTGGTGGCGCGAGCCGGCGCTAATCGGCGAGACGCGCGAGCGCCCGTCCCTATGCTTCAAGTGGTGGCGCGAGCCGGCGCCTGGTCGGCGACGCGCAGCGCCCGCCCCTACACTTCGAGTGGTGGCGGCGAGCCGACGCCAGTTGAAGTAGACGCGCGCGCCCGTCCCCTATCCTTCGATGTGGTGGCCGCGAGCTGGCGCCTGGTCGGCGGTAGACGCGCGAGCGCTCCGTCCCCTACCTTTGAAGTGGTGGCCGCGAGCCGGCGCCTGGTCGGCGAGATACGCGAGCGCTCCGCCCCTACCCTTCGACGTGGTGGCTGCGGCCGGCGCCTGGTCGGCGAGACGCGCGAGCGCTCCGCCCCTACCCTTTGAAGTGGTGGCCGCGAGCTGGCGCCTGGTCGGCAGACGCGCGAGCGCTCCGCCCCCGACCTTCAAATGGTGGCGGCGGGCCGGCGCCAGTCGGCGAGACGCGCGAGCGCCCGCCCCACGCCGTAGTGGTGGCGCGGAGCCGGTGCCTAGTCGGTACACGCACGCGCGCCGTCCCCTACCCTTCAAGTGGTGGCGGCGGGCTGGTGCCTGGTCGGCAGACGCGCGAGTGCTCCGCCCCCAACCCTTCGAGTGGTGGCGCGAGCTGGCGCCTGGTCGGCGAGACGCGCGAGCGCTCCGCCCCTACCCTTCGGTGGTGGCGGCAGCCGGCGCCTGGTCGGCGCAGACGCGCGAGCGCTCCGTCCCCCACGCTTCAAAATGGTGGCTACGGAGCTGGCGCCTAGTCGAAGTAGACGCGCAAGCGCTCCGTCCCCTACCCTTCGAAGTGGTGGCGGTGCACTCCGTGGGGTGAGCACGACCCCGCGATAGTGCGCCTTAATGGCCCCGGAAATCACGCCGACCCTTGGGCTGGCACGAGCAGGCTGTGTCGGCGTGGCGAGCCCGGAATCGAGTTTAGCAAAGTATGCCGACTCAGATTTAGAGGGCGCGGGTACTGAGGGCGAAGGCGCCAGCGGCGGAGGGCACGCCGCGGAGGTCTCGCTGGCCGCGACCGTCGCCGAGGTGGTGGTGCCGGCTGGCGGCACTGGTGCAGAGCCCTCGTCTCCGGCCACGACTGTGGTGGGGCTGCCCTTCGCGGGAGTGTGTGCGGCACAGCCTTTGCTAACAGCGGCGGCCGGTGCTGAGGTGTCCCCCGCGGAGGTGGGGGTATCTTCCACAGAGGTCATGGGGGCGAAGCCCCCGACCGCTGTCATTGTAGCTGTGGAGGCCCCTTCGGCGAGTGTTGCTGCCGCCGTGGCTCCTTCTGCGGCGGGTACCGCGGTGGTATCTTCCGCTCAAGCGAAGCGGCCACGCCTGCCGTCCCCCCTTTCGTGGACTTCGCGAGGGTTCGTTGTGGCGACCAGTGTTGGGAGCCTGTCGGACTCCACTTCGAGCACCGAGGTCCCTCCACCCCGCGCCCTCCCGGCCCCTCGAGCCATGGTGACCGTGGCAAAGGATCGGTTGGCGCTAGGTCCCGACTCGGAGGTCCCCAGGCCTTGCGAGACAACACCATCCGTTGGAGCCGAAGTAGAGGCTGTCCCGCCCGCGGCTAGGGAGACGTTTCCGCAAAGTCCCTCGTCCGCCACCGAAGGTAGGTTACGACGGCACTCCTTCGACATTTTTTTTTGCATGCCTCATGACAAGCGTGTAATTCCTCCTTGTAGCAGCACTTATCCCGGAGGAGGAGCCGTTCCTTGAGCGCGGGGGTCCTAGTGCTGGCGACATTGGTGTCGCCCGCCCGAGCCCGGCGGACTTCGTCCCTCCGTCAGACGCTCTGAGGGCATGGCTCGGGATTACGAAGGACGCGGCCGCCAGCATCGGTCAACAAGCGTTGCAGACCTACGGGTCGGGGCGCCTTGGAGATGCGTTGGAGGTGTTGGGAGTGAGGGTAGGTGTCCGTGATGAGGACATCCTTTCCATGCATACAACCATGCCGACTCCATATCAAACTGAAACTATGATACAAGGACCAATGACTAGAGCGCGAGCACGTCAACTTAACCATCAGGTGAATGCGTTCCTAAGTTTGCATACAAATGTTTCAAAGAATGGAATACTACTTAATTCTTGTGATGATTTAATTGTCCTTAGGAACCATGGGGAAGAACCACATGAGCTCAAGTATAGAAGTGGAACCGTCAAGCGCAAACCAAGTCCTGTTCACGAGTTTGACTCGGATTCGGCCTTGTTGACAGCGTCTACTTCAAATGGCAGTAAATTTTGATCCAGAAGGTTTCTCGGGGCCCGTGAGTACTCGTTGGAAAGCTCTTGAAGTATGCTTTCAGATGGATCTGGCCTCACCTCCAAATTCCATCCGCGTAGAGCAGAAACTGCAAAACAATTCACGTTGCTTTTCCAGTCCGAGTCAAAGTGGGCCTTGGGCCTTGTAATTCGAGTCCTATTTGGTTTCCTTGTGTTTTGGCCAACCCTCCACCTTCCGTGACCCTTAAATAGGCAGCCGCACCCTCTTCTAGGGTTTGGGTTTTGTTTAGACTAAGTTAGCTTTTGCTGCTTTGCCTTGTACTCGCGAGTGTCGGCTAGACCGCCCGAATACTTGTCTTCGGAACCCCACCATTTTCTGTTTTTCGATTGAATCTTACATCGTTATTTGCAATTGAGTTGCTGTTCATCTTGTTCTTGCTTGTTCTTCGATTGCTTGCAGGAACAAGAACCTCGTGGTTAGGTTGATCGTGCGCCGACAAGGTCACGAACAATCTCTGAGTTGGTGTATCGATCGCTAAGGCGCAGCGTCCTTGGATGGTTGTAGTCGGTCGCCAACGCCATCCCCGCCCCCAATCGAATCTACCACTCATCGAAAGATCGGGACCCTAGTCCTATCGGTTGGTATCGAGCTCAAGGTTGATCGGTGAGAGATCTTATCTAGTCTTTGCATTTTTACCTGCATCCGAAAACCAAAATAAAAATAGTAGATCTATTCCCAAAATCCAAACAATTTGAGCCTTTATCTATTGCTGCATAGTCTTTGTTTGTTGAGTCTTCGGTTGCATCGTCGTGTCCTTTGCTGGTCTTAGTGTCTAGTTCCTTTAGAGTTTCGAGTTCTGCTCACGCCTTGGTATCACCGTTGCGCTTAGATCCGAACTCGGTTTCTAGGAGGCTTTGCCTAGTTGGTCTCGAGTAGGACACAAAGTCGGATTCAATTGCGTCGTGTGTGTAAAAAAAGAAAGAAAAAAAGAGAGAGAGAGAGAGAAAAGAACGAACAGGCAGCCACATTTAGAAAGAGCCGCGGCATAAAAAAAGGAGAAAAAAGAAGAAAAAAAAGAAAAAAAAATAGAGGAGAGAGAAACAGCTAACTTTTGCATACGACCTCCGATTGAGGCGATTCTTGATCCGTTGGAAAGGAAATCGGAAGATAGAGTGAAAAAAAAGAAGTCTGGAAAAACTGGAAATTTCATATCCGCGTAAACTGGAAATTTCAGATCCGCGTAAGCCACCAGGCACATACGCGGCAGCTTCGACCCCAAAAAACGTTGTTTAGGCCCTCAAAATGGGCCCGCAAACCGAGGAAAAATCAAGTTTCTCAGAATTCGCTCAAAATTGGCAGAGCCCTTCTACAAGTGATTCTAAGGTTCCCCACACAGACGGCATCCTTTTTCGAGCTCCGGAACTCCATGTGCAGTGTCATCTAGTTGTCTTTCTGCGTGGTGTACTCGTTTGTGTTCTAGGCTCGTGTCTCTAGTACGGTCTAGCCTAGGGCCAGCACAGTGCCGTCGTTGAGCGATTATTCAACTTGCTTTGACTAATGTGGTTCTAGTTATCCTTTGTTCACTCTCACCCACCTATAGCTCCACAGATTTGGCTACCACATCACAGGGACTAGCGATCGAGGCAAATGATACACCCAATTTCCAGAGATATTGTCTTGACTTGTCGGCTGCCATCACCTCCTGCTCATGTGGTAAGAACTTGTAAGAGCTTGACAGAACAGGTTGAGAGTGTGCGACTTGATTTAACCACATCCCGAAGAGTTGTGAGGGCATAACCTGCTGTTTTATTATTCTCTTCTTGGTTTGTTTCTTGTGTTCTTCTAACAATGTCGGAGAACCAGAGGACTGCGGGCAGCGCCACATTCCCCTCGGACTAGGGGCATCATACAACACTTTGAGCGCCAAATGAAGCTGCACATCAAGGACTTGATGTGGATGTACGGGTCACCAACGAACGCCTTGGCCAATTGGAGGTTGCGCAGATCGACACCAACACTACGCTTGCAACATTGGAGGCTTCCGTTGGCACCGCCAACGCTTCACTTGCTGAGATTTTGAGACGCCTTGATGAGAGGGCGTGCATCTCCCGCTGCACCAACTCAGCGTACTCGTGCCAATCTGGTGTCTTGGGCAGCAGGTGGACAAAAATGGTGGAGACGAATATGCGGTGACAATCGAGATTGATGATGATGAGGACGCCACCATCATCATCAACCACGCCGAATGAGGTACGTGAGAATGATGAATCGCTTGGTAAGATTAAGTTCACTATGCCACCTTTTGATGGAAAATATAACCCGGATGCTTATATCACTTGGGAATTGGTCGTTGATCGAAATTTGCTTGTCATGTATTCCCGAAAACAAAAGGGTTAGGGCTGCTACTAGTGAGTTTATCGACTTTGCGTCTGCTTGGTGGAGTGAATATTGTAAGAAAAATCCTTTCACCATACCACAAACTTGGGATGCATTAAAAAGAATCATGCGAGCTAGATTTGTTCCTCATATTATGCACGTGATTTGTTACATAAGTTGCAACAATTGAGGCAAGGTAGTAAAACCGTAGAGGAATATTTTCAAGAATTGCAAGCAGCATGCTGCGTTGTGACTTAGAGGAAATCGAGGAAGCCGCTATGGCTAGGTTTATGGGTGGTTTGAATCGGAAATTCAGGACATCTTAGCTTACAAGGAATATAATTCTATCACTCATTTATTTCATCTTGCTTGTAAAGCTGAAAGAGAAGTCTGAGGACGACGCGAGCACTAGGACTAACGTTTCGCAGTCATGGAAACATTTGGTCTCCACGTGCATCCGCCGCACCATCAAGCCAACCCCGCACCTTCTTCCTCCAACAGCAAGCCACGGTTCTCATCATCAAATTCGGCATCTCGGGCATCCGGCAACAAAGGGATAGCCCAAGCACATGCAAAGAGCTCTTCGTCTGTTGCATCTACGGACGAACGAGGGATATCCAATGTCATCAATGCAAGGGTATGGCCATGTGAGGTGAGTGCCCAACCAAGCGTGTTCTGATTGTGAGAGATGATGGTGAGTATTCTTCTGCTAGTGATTTGGATGAGGATACATATGCTATGCTTGCAGCTGACCATGCAGGTAGTGGGAAGGAGCGTCTTTTAGACCACTTGCCGCCGCTTAGCGTTTGCTAACTCCTGCACGTGCAGACACTCGTGCTGGCCCAGGTCCTGCGAGGTGCCCATGTTCGCGAGGGAGCAGCGCTGCGGAGCAGGCTGCAAGCCACCGAAGAGGAGCTGCAGGGAGCTGTAGGAGGGCGCTCCGCCCAGGATGCTCGCATACACCGCCTGGAGTTGGAGTGCGCGGAGGTGAAGACGCGCACCGACGGGCTCGTTGCCGCAGCGCGAGCGTCGGCAGCGGAGGCGGTGCGGCAGGAAGCTGCTGCAGAGCGGGACGGCCTTCTGCAACAGATCGCTGCCCTAGAGGGGAAGAACAGCGAGCTTGCTGCCTCTCTCACGGAGCGAGATCGAGCCTTGGGCGACGCTTCGGTAGCAGCCTGGGACGCCATGCTGGCCCTGGAAGATACCCTCAAGGGGCTTGTCGCCGAAGTGCCGGCGCGCTCCTTCGGGCCCGAGGACCTGTCACGGTCACTCCAGTGGATTGGGGAAGCGACCGGCGTTGCACGTGGCGCCACGGCGATCTTCGGCAACCACTGCGCCTACGTGGTGTCGTGTCTGACGTGCGCGCTCCTGCAACACCGCGGTTGTGAACACGTTACAGGGCTAGTCGATCCCCGACTGGAGATGCCTGCCGGGGGTGGGGTAATGTTCGGCGCCGTGCGAGCCGTACGCCGCGCCGTGAAGTTCTTCCATGAGCGGATATGGGAATACTGCGGTGAGGCCGCAGCCATAGTCAAGCTGCGGAACAACTTGCACGGCGAGGGAAATCTTGGCCAGTTTCTGGACGAGGTTCCCCGGCGTGACGAGGATGGCGCCGCAGCCCCGGAGGACACCGCGAACCCACAGGTGTGACGGGAGGTTGTCGCGTGTTGGTGTGCATTGTAACTGGAGCCCGGGTTGCCTTCTCTCTTTTTTTTCTTGCTGGCAAAATACGGAGTTGTTTCCCGCTGTTCTGATTCCTGCCCCTTGTCCCGAGCAGCTACCCAGCCGGGGCCGGCTGCTGATCTCCGACCTTGCAACCTGATGGCATCTTTGGCGCTAGCAAAGAGCCGAGGAAGTGTTGGATTTCTGGGCGAGTCAGGCATCTTCGGGTGGAGCCTCGGTACGGACGCATGTTAAGGATGAGCCTGCCGAGTAGCGGCCTGGTGCGTCGGAGGTGTTTGTGCGCCTTTGTAAGCGTCCTTAGCGAATGCAAAGAACAACCTTAACTAGATCCTGCGAAGTGCATCGCCGCCCTCCGGCTACATTGTCCCATGGTAAACTCGGAGGGTTACTACGCGCACCCGTAATCGATGAGTTGCGCCTTGCGGGGGCAGTATGATCGAGATAGATGCATAGTTGCGGTAACCGCACATGCTCCGTCTCCTACCCTTCGAAGTGGTGGCAGCGGAGCTGGCGCCTAGTTGAAGTAAACGCGCGAGCGCTCCGTCCCCACGCCAAATGGTGGCGCGGGCTGGCGCCTGGTCGGCGTGAGCGCGAGCGCTCGTCCCCATGCTTCAAATGGTGGCCGCGAGCTGGCGCCTGTCGGCAGACGCGCGGCGCTCCGTCCCCTACGCCAAGTGGTGGCCGCGAGCCGGCGCCTGGTCGGCGAGACGCGTGAGCGCTCGCCCCTAACCTTCGAAGTGGTGGCGGCCGACCTGGCGCCTAGTCGAAGTAGACGCGCAAGCGCTCCGTCCCCTACCTTTCGAAGTGGTGGCGGCAGAGCTGGCGCCTAGTCGAAGTAGACGTGCGAGCACTCCGTCCCCTACCCTTTGAAGTGGTGGCAGCAGAGCTGGCGCCTAGTCGAAGTAGACGTGCGAGCTCTCCGTCCCACGATTCTGCAAGAACAGCCTCTGGTGTTTCTCACTCGCGGGTGTGCTCACGCGGGAACCAGCCTCTGGTGTTTCTCGCTCGCGGGTGTGCTCGCGCGGGGCCCAGCCTCTAACACATCCCCTTGGTACTTCGCGGGCAGCGCGTGGGAGTGGGCCGCCGTGGTGCACTTTGTACTCCGTAGAATTAGCCGGGGTAAGCTGTGCTCTAAGGTACGTGGGGCCAGCGCCCATGCCTTGTTTATACTCCAAAGAGTACGCACTGGGGCAACGCCCGTGCGTGCGCGGTGTTCGCGTCTTGTTTATACTCCGGAGAGTGCGCGGAGATAGCGTCCGCATCTTCTTTATACTCCGGAGAGTGCGTGGGATCGGCGTCCATGTCCTATATATACTCCGAAGAGTACGCACTGGGGCAACGCCCGTGCGTGCGCAGTGTTCGCGTCTTGTTTATACTCCATAGAGTGCACAGGGATGGCATCCGCGTCTTTTTTTTGTACTCCGGAGAGTGCGTGCGGAGGTGGACCTCGACGCTGCATCTTATTTATACTCCGTAGAGTGCGTGCGGAGGCGGACCTCGATGCTACGTCTTATTTAGAGTCTGTAGACTGCGTGCGGAGGTGGGCCTCCGCGCGTTGCGGGCGATGAAATTGCGTGCGGAGGTGAACCTCGATGCTACGTCTTATTTATACTCCGTAGAGTGCGTGCGGAGGCGGACCTCGACGCTACGTCTTATTTATACTCCGTAGAGTGCGTGCGGAGGCGGACCTCGATACTACGTCTTATTTAGAGTCCGTAGACTGCGTGCGGAGGCGGGCCTCCACATGTTGCGGGCGGTGAAATTGCGTGCAGAGGCGAACCTCGACGCTACGTCTTATTTATACTCTGTAGAGTGCGTGCGGAGGCGGACCTCGACGCTACGTCTTATTTATACTCCGTAGAGTGCGTGCGGAGGCGTCCCCCGCTCGTCTTGGTTTATACTCATACCCGCTCTTTGACAAAGAGTGCGCGCACGAACGCGTGTCTTTGTTTATACTCATGCCCGTATCTTTGACGGAGAGTGCGCGCGCGAACGCGTGTCTTTGTTTATACTCATGCCCGTATCTTTGACGGAGAGTGCGCGCGCGAACGCGTGTCTTTGTTTATACTCATGCCCGTATCTTTGACGGAGAGTGCGCGCGCGAACACGTGTCTTTGTTTATACTCATGCCCGTATCTTTGACGGAGAGTGCGAGCGCGAACGCGTGTCTTTGTTTATACTCATGCCCGTATCTTTGTCAGAGAGTGCGCGCGCGAACGCGTGTCTTTGTTTCGAAGAACAAAAGTTTGTGCAAACGGTGAACTTTATTAAATTCCCGTTTGCGCGGGCGAGCAATTACAAAAGAGGGGGGATACCGGCCACTAACCGCTATGAGGACGGGGCGACCGCTGACGAGCCGCTACTGCCGGGGCAACCTCGTACGCGAGGAACACGAGGCGCTCTCGGGGGCCACCCCAGGGCTCCGCATCTGCACACCCGGCTTAGGTGCCTTGGCGAGCCACGTGGCATGGAGCTCTGGCGCCAAGCTCTATGTGCCGAGCCATGTCCTGGTCGCCATGAACGATGATGACGGCCCACGGTCCAGGAAGCTTCATGCAGAGGAAGCCGTGATGCGGGACTGCCCCGAGAGTATTTAGGAGCGGCCGTCCTATTATGGCGTTGTAGGGGTATGCAATGTCGACCACGTCGAAGATGGCGTCCTCGCTCCTGACGTTGTCGTTTTGGCCGAAGGAGGCTTGGAGGCATATCTGGCCCAAAGCACGCAAAGGCTGCCCTCCAAATCCTTACAGCGGGATGCCTGACGGCCCCAATTGACTCCGGGGGATCCCCATTTGGTCGAAGGCCGCGGCAAACAGGATGTTCGCGGAGCTCCCTCCATCGACTAGGACGCGCCTGACTTCACATCCGGCTACGAGGACCCGAACGACCAAAGGGTCTTGGTGGGGAAACTCCACGCCCTCGGCGTCAGTGGGCGTGAAGGTGACCTCGTGTTGTGCCCATTCCGGTGGCGGTTGCGCCGGGTATGCCGCTACGTGGTGCAACCTCCTCGCGTAAGCCTTCCGTTGCTGTGCCGAGGTGAACTCCAGCGAGGAGCCTCCGGAGATGACATTGATGATCCTGCGCTGGGCTCCTTCCAGGGCTTGTAACTGTAGGAGGCCCTCCCGAGGTTGTTGCACATGTGCCTGAATTCGCAGGAGGCCTTCCTGGGGTTGCATTCCTTGGTCCTGGCGGTGTTGGACGTGGGCCACAACGGGCACGCGTGTGTCCGGGTTTTTGTCCCTGGCGACGCTCTGCCGTAGTGCTGCGATAGTGGCGCAAGCACGCGTGTCATGGTTGCCTCGGCCATGGATTTCGCACCACTGCCCATGGTGCTGGTCGCCGTACTCTTCGCGGGTTTGGTCGTCTCGACCTCGGCCACGTCCCCGTCCTCGGCCTCGACGCCCTCTGCCCCCGCGACCTCCGGATGCGTTGTCTTCGGAGCCGCCCTCGATGTCAAAGACATATCGAGGTTTCCTGGACTTGTGTTGGTCGCGCTTGGACCTATCGTCTGGCGGGTCATTGTGTTGGGGGTCCTTGCGTTCGGAGGCGGCCTTCGGCTGCTCTTGCTTGCGCTTACCTTTCGAAGAGCCCTGCTTCGGTGAGCCTTCGCTTTTCGCTGAGCCCTCCGCCTTGTTGGTGTCGGAGTCCTCACCGTGTCGCCTCCGCGCGTCCTCCTCCGCTCTGGCGTACTTTTCCATCTTGTTGAAGAGCTTCCTGACCGTCTTAATGGGCTTGCGCTCATTGTATTCGGCCATTGGTACCAGTCGAAGGCCTTGTATTGCTACGTTGATAACGGTTGTTTCATTGACGTCCTTGACCTGGCAACGTACTTTCGCGAAGCGCTTGAAGTAATCCCGAAGCCTTTCCTCGGGTTTTTGCTTGACTGCGAAGAGCTGGTCCGCATCGACACGCTCGACGTAGTTCCCTTGAAAGTTGTTGTAGAGCCGGTCGCGGATCTGTTCCCACGCGTAGATGGACTGTGGTTCAATGGTGAAGAACCAGGACAACGCCACCCCTTGTAACACGAGAGGGAGTCCTTTTGCTTTCGTAGTGTCGTCTCCGCCAGCGGCTTCGATAGCAGTCTCGTACACGCGCACAAACTCCCGCGGGTCGAGTCGCCTTTGTAGACCTCGATGACGCTTGGGAACTTGAAATCTTCAGGCCATGCCGCCTGCTGTAGGCCCGCAGAGAGCGGGGACTCCGGATCTACGCGTCATAGTGGGATGCGGCTAGACGTAGGGGCGTCGCGACTATCCGCCCTCTCCGGAGCGGGTTCGGATGCCACCGCCGGGGGGCGTGTTGGCTCCGAGCCTCTTGCATGTCCTGCACGGCTCCGCGGAGGTCTGTTAGCTCCCGCTGAAATGCGCTGAGGGCCGCCAGCAGGGCAGCCTCCATCGCAGGCGTGGCCGAGGCCGTCGGTGCGCTTGGCGGTGCTGCCGACGCATGGTGACCACGGCCTGCGCAGCCGGGCTGCCCGCCGCGTTGTCCTGGAGGACCTTGGAGCCGGTGATGAGGTTCGTGTCGTCGCTGGGGCCATTCACCGCCTCCGCGCCGGGTGAAAAAAGGGTGCGCCTGCGCTGCCGTCGTCGGGGTTGGTCGTCGGGGCGGTGCTGGTGGGGTCTGGCGTTGCATCGCTGACGGGGTTGGTCGTCGCGTCGATGGCGGGGTCGGTCGTCACGTCAATGGCGGGGTTGGCGATCGCACCTGCACCACCGCTTGTACCTGCGGCTGCTGAAGCCAAAGCCCTAGTGCTGACGCGAGACTTCGCCGCCTCCGCCTTCTTCTTCTTCGTCGCCGACGGTGAAGCTTTCTTTGGTGCCATCCTCCTTCAGACCTGGAGGCTTGCTCTTGTCCTCCCCACGGACGCGCCAACTGTTGTGGTTACAGACCAAACAGAGAGAGAGTGTAGTAGTGGAGAGTTGAGTAAAATGAATGGCTTAGGCCTCTTTCCCCCATGGCCTATCTCTTACATACATCCCCATGGGGAGTGCCTTTACAATTATACCCTTACACATGAGCCCTTCCCTCAGGGGTACCTATGTCACTATACATGTCTCATTCTGGGCCTTACACTCCCTTAACAGGCCTGCTGGGCTTAGGTGGGGGCCACCCCTACAACACTTAATATTGTCTAACTCCCTTGAGCATAAGCCATCACCTTCTTCCCGAGCACGAGCCACTGCCTCCTCCCTGAGCACACCGCCTCCTCCTCGGTATGCCTCCTCCCTGAGCATGCCGCATCCTCCCCAATACACCGCCTCCTCCTCGAGCATGCCTCCTCCCTGAGCACGCCACCTCCTCCTCGGTGCACCTCCTCTCCAAGCACACCACCTCCTCCCCGAGCACACGTCCTCATGTAACTTTGCTTTGTTGTTTATGATATGGCAAGAACAATGCATCATCATATTACCAATTATCCGTTTTACTCTATAGTTGTTTAGTCAATACACGTCTCGAGGATGAATGGTTGGGCTTAAGTTTTAATTATGCCCTTTTGATGTCAATATCCCGAAGATGAATTGCTAATGCTCTTAAGCATGAATTCCCTAACTAAAAGATAAGTCATATTTGAATTCTTTTTGGTCCAAACAAAAATAAAAGCAATTATATAATAATCATTGAATATGATAGTACTCATATTCATGCTATGGTTTTATTAAATCTCACATGTTGTTAACAAGAAAATGGATTAGATAATTCACATATGGAGGTGTTTAGGTTGAGAAATGGTTACACTAAGTCCTTCCTCATGAACAATGCTTATAGGGAAAAATGAGGAATGGAGTAAAAATGAGTTATGCCATTACCTCACTATTAATTTCATGATTTTCTATCAAAAGGAGGTATTGGATTATTGTCAGTAGTATTGTTCTTGACTAAATGTAGAGAATCTTCATGAAAGCTCAAAGTCTGATTCATAGTTATCATATTTAATTAGCAAAGAATATTTACAAGTATTGAAAAGGCCAAGGTTTTATCTTGTGCAACTCTGCATCTGAGAGCAAGATAACACACTTTAAACTTGAGCTCTACGCTTATTGATGAAAATTTTGTGAAATATTTGTTTAATCGCATACTTATATTTAAGGTATTCTATTTCAAGTATAACAAGTAATTATATAACTTTGCAAATTTATCCTCTTTTTATATGTAGCCATACACATAGAGAATTTTATGATAATATGTCATGCGTGTCATAATTTCTATTTTTTTGAAGATGTCGTCCACTAATTCTGCGTCATCATCGCCTCATGCGTCTGATGTGCTGTCCTCTAGAAAATCCAACACCATAGAAGAGGACTATGGTGTAGGCCTGAGGGCCAATTTACAATCACGAATGTCCATGCGTCTTGGACCCCTCTCAATCCTTGTCGAGCAATGTTCTCATTCTAGAGAATGGTCGAAATAGTTGCATAGGAATGGGTCGAGATAACCTACAATTCATGGAAGGACAAGACTAAAGATCAAAAAGATGAGCCGATGTCAACTTCACAGGAAAATCTTACACTGGTGCCAAGTCCACAGGAGTTATCTACATTAGAGCTACATGCACCGATGTCAACTTCATGGGAAAGTCCTGCAATGGTGTCAAGTCCATGGGAGCTATCTGCAATGGAGCTACCTGCACTAATGAGGCAAGGGCGTGGTGCATCACATGCATCTACACCTCATGCCCAATCGCCTCCCGTGAAGTCAACCTCTAAAGGGCGAGGTGACAAAGGCAAATCGAAGAAGACTGATGATATCCCCTTCTTGACATTGGCCCAAAAATTCATGCTAGGTGAGCCATTGGTCATCTTGATAGAGTGCCTCCTAACCCTAGGATTCGCTTGCCAAAGATTGCATGCATGGTATATAGAACATGCAAACAAGACGAATGGACAACGGAGCTCATGTGTCAACGTCAAGTTCAAACCATATCATCTTCACCATGAGATTCAAGATTGTGTCTTCACGGTGACCTTCAAGGACTAGCTCTTTCTCTTCAACCTCAACGCCCTCAATGCTACACTCATTCGATGCTGGATACTGTAAGTGTGTGCAATCACGGTCTACATTTTTGTAATACCAATAAATTTCACATATAACTCCTTGATTTTGTGTGTGTGTGTGTATATATATAGATACATGGTTTATGATGTTAGATCAAGGAAATCACTGATAGGTTTCCTTGACCCACACTTGGTATCCATGCAAACCATAGAGGTGGATGCATTCTTCATCGAGGCTTACATGCCAACGTCATTGTTGGCTCACCGCAACAAGGAATTCATACTTTTACCCTATAACTGGGAGTAAGTGCTGCACTAGTGGCTATACTTATTGATTTGTAATTATAAGCAACACGAACTTAGGTTTAATGACCATGGCGACATACCTGTGTTGGTTCCACTGGATTCTAATTATAATTATACCAAAATAAAATAAGGTAATATAACTTAATTATTCCACAATTGTTCAATAATTAATTAACAGATAAACACATTTTCTCCATAAATAACTCTATTGTAGTCTTTCCTTCCTTTGCAATAGCTAAGGCTAACTTTTTGGAATCATGTAGCTCGTTCGCCGCGTACATTGACGATGGAGGGAGATCCAAGGGAGGGAAAAGCGTCCTACGACATGTTCTAAATTTTTTGGTATTCACTAGTACACATTAATCCTATATAACATTTCGTAGTAATACCTCTCGAGCAACACCTATGGATGCTATGTTTACCACAACATAGAACTACTTCTTGGTTCTACGGTGACCAATGATCATCAGGTTTGTCAATCTTGCAATAATTATTTCATATTTATCGATTTATATGTATGCGCAACTTTGATCTTCCTAGCGACAGGTTGCAACCATCGCTACAACTATGTTGGAACAGGCCGAGCTCCAAAAATTCGAGGACAGTTTGCTTTCTTCTTGTTGTCTCAACTCATAAGAGAAGATAGAGAGTTCCACAATATAGATTGAACTTGATTGGGATAAGATTGAACTTAATGGTATATGTGTGTATTTGTTCATGAATGGTTAATTTATTTCATTTGAGTTAATTGATTTGTGAAATGGATATTCTTGTTTCTAAAATGAATGTGAATTGGATGTATACATGTACTTTTGTGTTTCTGCTTGTTTCAGAGGGCATAGCTAGCATTTCCTATGGCTAGCCAACAAAAAGAAATAGAGTTAGCAATATAAAAGAATATCATAGATGGTTTCATCTACAAACCATCTAAGATATATTAGCTATCACAGACGGTTTCAACTATAAACCGTATGTGATAGTCAACTATCACAGACGATTCTAAGTTAATAACCATTTGTGATACATCAGCTATCACAGACAGTTTCAACTACAAACCGTCTATGATAGTCAACTATCATAGATGGTTCTGTGTTAATAACCGTTTGTGATAGTCAGCATCACAGATGGTTCAAAAACCGTCGGTGATGACCTCATGTCATTATGAACCCATAAACCCAAATGGTTCACAAACTGTCTTTAGTGATGTTTTTGAACTATCTATGATGACCTTTTTTTTATAGTAGTGAGTAGTGCTCAGTTTGAACAATCACAAGCGTCGGTTCTTATTTTACTAGGGTAGTACATTCACAATACAAAATCTTGTGCTTCATCCACACCAATCCAATCATACCATCCACCCAAGTCTAAAATCATTTTTACCATTTTATTTCACTTTATAAATAGTGGCAATACGTATTGCCACAAAGCTATTAGAGTAAAATGATTAAAGTATATAATATCATTTTCCCACCCTTAGGGTTATAATGACTGACTAGCTTATCTGAGCAATTCTACTATTCTGAAATTTAATGAAATAGTAATATAATCTCAATACTAAGATAAGCATAACCTAAGGTGACAATGCTACATGGATATCAGCATCAAATGAGGGTATAACAATATCGGATTAACTAACATCTTAAGACAGAAGTTAACATTTTATGTAACATATCAATGCATGTAAATTTAAAACAATACACAAAACAAAGGAATATTCTCTTGCATCTTCTTTTTTGGGCTAATTTTTGGAATTAGATTTGTGCATGACTTGTGGGGCCGATTATCATTGGCTCAAGGCAAACAAAAGAAGACAAACAGAGGGGATCTAGAAGAAACAGAGCACACATGGGCGGCCTGGATAGTGGTCGACGATGGTGAGCGGTATCTTGGGTGGTGGGGCCAGGCGCAAAATTGGGTTGCAGGGTCCCTGGGCAGCACATGGGAGTGGTGGTGCAACGAATGGTGGCCAGTGGTGGTGGCAGAGTAGGCAAGAGCGACGAGTGATGTGGCTATGCAGTGGAATGGTGTTTCAATGACGTTCCTCAAGAAGTGGCACAAGCATGAGCACAACGTGGATGGTTGGATGCATACTGAGGTGGTGGTGGGGTGGGGAACGGTCGAGGGAGGCCAACGTGGTGTGGGGCAGTTGACCGGGTGTGGTCCACGGTGGCGGTGCTCCTCAGCAAAGCATTGGACAAACCGATATATGAAACATGTAGAGGAGGTGATGGTGATGGCATAGAAGCAAAGAATTGGATTTTCGCTCACTGGAGGTGATGAATCGGTGATGTAGACTAGTTTCGGGAAAAAACTTGATTCCAATCAAATGGTTGCATGAAAATCAAATTAACTTCGCATGAGGGTGCAAGATACTTGGGAACATGATGTGACACAAAGAAATTTGAAGAACTTCACCAAAGTGCTCAGAACGCGAGTCAGGGCGATGAATAATCTTGGGAATGATTGGCTCTCGGTGACGTCGGTGCTTGAAAGTTTGAGGGAATTTGATGAAGGATTGAAGGGGCGCAAGGCAGTCATGGGAATCCAATTTGAAGGCTTGGGAGAAGGGGAAACCGATGAGGATTCAATGGCAACGTGGATTACGTTTTCTAGTATTCAATATGGAAACTAAAGAATAAATGGAAACCGGGCGAATAAATGGCAAGGAATGACAAGAATTGATTGCTTGAGTAATTTGGGATGGTTTCCAAGTGGAGATGAAGTGGGGAGGTGGCACTTGGTCGACTGAGTTTGGGTGCAGGCACAAAGGCCTGTTCGGTTGAAATAGAGAAGAAGAATAGAAAAGAAAGGATGAGAGAGAAAGAAAGAAAGAAGGAAGGAAAAAGGGAAATGGAAAAGAAAAGAAGAAATGGGCCTAGGCAGGAAAGAAAATGGGTTTGGCCCGAGGAAGAAAATATTTTTAGATTTTTGGTTGGATTTGGAATTTGAATTTAAACTTGGGAATTGAATTTGAAATTTGGAATTTCATATTGGAATTGAGATTACCTTCCAGGATTACATAAAAAATCTTATTAAAATCTAGATAATTAAAATAATTGATTTGAAATTAAATTTTTCAAGAAAGTGAATTTTGAGATGTTACAAACCTACTCCCCTTAGAAAAATCTCGTCCCCGAGATTCGGACGTACTGGGAAAAAGGCTAGAAAACTCTACTCTTAGATTCTTCTCGCGCTGCCAAGTTGCTTTTAACTCTGAATGGTTGCTCCACTGCACTTTATAGAACTTGATGGTCTTACTTTATAAAATTTTGACTGAAAACACTAGATAGGTAAGGTCTTTCTTCATTTCCACTTCTTCCATAGGCATCTGCTCTTCTGATACTCAGACACACTTCTTCAACTGTGACACATGGAAGACGTCATGCACATCTAACAACTGCGATGGATGTTTTTTTGATGGAAAGCAGTGCATGTTCCAACTGGTAAGCCACTTCTCCTCTTCTGGTTAGAATAGAAAAAAGTCCAATGAATCTGGGAGCAAGCTTTCCACTAACTTTGGAACAACACATCACCTTGAGTGGTGAAACTTTTAGATACACATGATCACTAGGTGTAAACTCCAACTTCCTGTGACGATTGTCCACATAACTTTTCTGTCTTGACCAAAGACCACTCGAAAGCATCCACTAAACTAGCATGTGGGTTCATTCCCTGTGTGGTCGATAAGCCTTTTGTCTTGCTTTGCATAGTTGGAGGGGAACCGTGTGTGCAGTTATGCCTCAAATATAATCCCACGTTTTCTCCCCCAAGACCAACAAGAACTGCATGATAGTTCTTGTGGAAAGACTGTCTCTCTGACAACAATCGCCCGATGGTTCCTACATGGAGAGTGTCTCACTGACAGCAATCTACAGCATGTATGGACTCCATGAATCAACTGGATGTCTTGGACTGAGACTTGGAAGCGAAGAGACATCTCTTGGCGAGTGGCAATTGCCACCCCTTTAGAAGCTATTTAAGGCTTGGCTAGAGGCGATAAACACAAGACACAATGAGATATTGAATCCAACTTTGTTCTCTTTGTAATCAAAGCTCTTAGAGCACCCTGTAAACATCCCTTTAGTAATAAAGAAGCACTTGTCTCCATATAATCTGTTGAGTGATTTTCCTCTTCTTCATACTCACAAAATCGACTTCCAAGTTGTTGATACTACTTAATTTAGGTCTTTCTTTATGAATACCTGCAGATCTGCAATTTGTGAACTTTTTCTTTTACAAAAAACAGAAACTGAGAACTGACCTCAAAATGATACATATGTTTTAGCAACTTCGTAGTTTTGTTGTAGCGTTTTCTCAATCCATGTTCACGGTACTTATTTTCTGAATCCAGAAAGGTGAGAAGTGGAAATGGTAGGAAACAAACACACTATGAGCAGGCAACCTCGTAAGTGTTATCAGTAATTAAATCAGTGGATGGCACGTGGTATGCTTTAGAGATTGGAGTATTGGAGCACATTATCGCAAATATCTTCACAACTTTCCAACAAAAATTTGATCTACCCACAGTAAAGTAGCTATGGTGAATGTTCTTCCCTTTTAGACACTAGCAGCTTGAACAAATGACTGAAAAATATCCCCACAAAAGAGAGGTACAAGCTGTGCTTACATGAACTTAATTAATTTGTATAGGGAAGAACTGTGTTATTACTCATAAATTATATTTAACATAGAGGATCATGCTCATGGTACTCTAGGTTACCCCTATTACATGCTTACTGAAACATTGATTGATTAACCTTTCACGATTCTCCCAAGATGACAAAGAAGATTATAATCCCACAGGCAATAGCCCACCATCAACCTCTGCTTTTGTTCCCCCATGTTTTCGCCCACTTTCCCACCAGTCAGCAGTCACCATCACTCTTGATTACACCAATATTATTTCTCTTTTTTTTTTGCCACGAAAACTCACCACATTTCCGCCTATAAATGAGCCCCTCTTCCAAGCCTTAATTCCCTTTTCCCCTCCTCCCCTCCTTCCTCACTAGGTTTCCTTGCTCCTGTAGCACAGCCCTTTTGCATGCCCTCTATCTTCCAAGCATCTCTTGCTCTCCAAGCCCTTCTTCTTTTTGTTCCTGATTTCCTAGTCTTGCTCTTCTGATCTAGTGAACTTCAATCTCTGTGCACCAAGGCAGAAACTCTGCTGAATTTTTCCATTGAGAACCAAGGTTTGTTGGGGAGAGTCTGCCGAAATTTTTACCTGCCATCAAGTTGAGATCACTTACAGTTACTACTGTTCCTTCAGCATACATATATTTTACGTGCATATATAGAACACTAGACTTGTTTGTAGGGTAAAAGCATATAACATTTTGTGGCAAATCGATCGATGATAGACTAGTTGGGGGGAGGCCGTGACTTGGTAGATGTCACCAATCCTCTCCGAGGTCATCTTCTCCCGATTTATGATCAGCTCGACGCTCCGGCGAGGCTCCCATCTTGTCCTCTCCTTCTCCGTGGTCTTCCTCTACTGGTTCTATGTATTCTCAGGAAGATCCTAGCTAGCCCTAGCTTCTACCTATACTTCTATTAGATCCTTCCAATACCACAAATATATCACCACTGTCTGCATATACTCTTACTGGAAACTGTGTCTTCTTGACATAACCTTGGGTGACAATAGTAAAGGTATTTTTCTGGGAGCACCAAGGGTACTCAAAAGAATTTTTTGAGGATGACCCTGTCAGGTGGGACCCCACCAGCTGTGACCTTGTCCCGCTCGAGCCATGGGACCCGGAGCTCCGGGTCAGAGAGTGACGAGGAGCTCCAGGTCCGGATGGATCTGAAGCGGAAGAGAAGGATGGAGTCGAACCGAAGGTCGGCGAAGATTTCAAGGTTGCGGAAGCAGCAGCACCTCGATCACCTTACCTCGCAGGTTCGTGCCGCTTATATAACTGGAAAATTAAGCCTTATTGCAGTGGGTAGATTTTGTAGTCTTTTAATTGCTGGCTTTACTTTGCTTTATGTATTGAAGCTTGCACAGTTGCACTCATGTGCAGGTGAATTTGGCACACAAAAAAAAAGCAAAATCAGATGAAAAAGGGCACTTGAGCTGCAGGACCTGCTCAAGCAAACTCCAATAATGCACGGTGCCCTTTTCACAAGGGGCCCCAACTAATCGCTTCTTACATAATACTTTCAACAATATTAAAATTTGTCACCATCACTCCCAATAAAAAGGTGATAGCGTGCTAGTTACTAGTGATCGATGTACGGAAATAGCAGTGTCAAATCCTCAAATAAGAGCGAGTTCATCGAATTTTCTCGAAGTTATGACTGGATCAAGCTTGACTTTTGCTCCAGACAATTTGCTAGTAAATTTTCATAAACCAGCTGGTTATCGGAAAAAACCATCCTCCTGCACTTTGTTGGTTTCTAGGAGTAATAATACCGATGAGCAACACAATATCTCAGAACGTAGCTTGAATTTGTTAACGAACATTACCAATCAGTCCACTGAAATAATACAAAGTACGCCATGCAAACAATTGCTCTATCAATCACAGCTTCCTTCAATTAATACAAAAATTGTAGTTAAAAAAGAATGCTATTTTCATATACAAAACAGGTGAACCAGTTGAAGATGGAGAACCAGCAACTCATCACAACAATGAACATTACTGCCCAAAGCTACGCAGCAGCAGAAGCTCAGAACTCGCTGCTGCGCACCCAGCTGATGGAGCTGGAGAGCAGGCTGTGTGCACTGCATGAGATCATCTGCTACATGAATGCAAACGCTAATGCCACAATAACTACCTATCCATCCACTATGATGAGTGCAACAACTCCTAGTTATGATGTTCTCAGTGAAATTGCATGGATGCCAGAGATGCAAATGATGCAGCAGCCAATAGACTTGCTATATCAGTGCTAGCTTCTAGATAGGAGGCAGTGGCCAAAAGAAACAAGGCATCAAGATACTGTGAATGACAAATGTTGTAGGGCCATTTTGTCACCAGTGGTGTTTGTCTTTTGCTTTGTTTTTGTAAGGGTTTGTGGGGGCAGAGCAATGGTGTTCTGGCTTTGCTGCTGTTGGTAGTAGAGAGATGCCGAATGAGCAAGGTAGCAAGTAGTTTTTTGGCCTTGTGTGAGGTGGTCGCTGTTTTGGTAGGTGAGGGTAGAGAGCTGGATGGCCATAAAATTGATGTCTGGCTCTTCACTCTTGGCATTTGCAACGATGATAAAATTACTATGTATTGTTATGTGCATTTTATTTTCATGGTCCCTTTATGTGACATGTGCATTATATATTTTTTGTGCGTTATATTTAACAAGTTTTGACAATATGCATCGTTATCCTACATGAAGCATCATAAATCAACACTCGGCACTAGCAAGAAGAAAAAAATCTCTATTACCATTGAAAAACAAATATCACACAATTGAAATGATGACCAAAGAATATCTATGGTCAGCAGAACAACATTGTGAAGAACATATGAGTCAAAGATTATGGAAGACTATAGAATTTGTGCAGCGCAAGCACCCACCAGGGTCTAATCTTCATATATATATACTAGGATTGTACATACGGAAGGTTACAACAGATCACGGAAGAAAATGAAACAGAAATCAGAGATAACTGACAACAGATTGGATCCTGTTCACAATACGGCAAAGACTGCAATCAAGTGAAGCGCGTTATCTCTGTTACGATCTGGCTGCGATCTGCTTAGTCGCCGGTTTTGTGAAAGCATTGGCTATCTGATCACCCGAAGCAATAAACCAAACTTCTAAAGCACCCAGAGCTACTGACACACCACAGAACTGGGGGTCTCGGCTGTGATATGTTGAGTTCCTTGAGCAACGACTGAGTCCATGACACTTCGGTGGTACTGTTTGCTAGTGACTTGTACTCAGCCTCAGTGCTTGATCGGGACACCGTGGGTTGCTTGCGAGCGCTTCAGGAAATCAGATAAGGACCAAAGAAGACTTAAACCCACTGGTGGAATGCCAATCATCGGTGCAGCCCGCCTAGTTGCCACTGCGCCACCACTCATCGGACCTCCGCTGTATCGATGATTGACTGCACGTCTGCTATCGAATGGGATTTCAAAATTAGAGGAGATCTATCGGTTTGACTGGTAGTGAAAGATAGCACGGAGATTCGATTACCAGGATCAGGAATTGCTACGACAAAGGGCGGTGGCGTGGTGCGAACTCGCGACTTCTTTTCTTTGGACTTCAGAGAAAAGCTTACCACGGCAGAATTTGAGAAGGGGAAGGTGAAGTGACCAGGACATATTTTCATATTTGTGTTGCGTTAGGTGGCAAAATATGAGGAGCCTCTAGAGGTTGAGTTTTAATTAGGTCCTGCGTCGTAGAAATTTTTTTCCGATATTTGCACCCCACGTGCTACCTTCGGTCCTCCGACATGTCTAGATGAGCAGCACCATCTGCATCCGTACGCACTGGTCCTAAGGACGACCAGATCAGCAAGATCATCAAGTACCAAACCGCCGCACCAGAATCATCTCCTTTCCTGCACAACCACCGACAAGAGGCAGCAACAACACTGAACATGGATAAAGGCTGCATGCTCAGCACTTGACGCAACAAACAGATGCACAATTGCATGCGTGCCCAAAAGAGAAATCTCAGGCACCCGCAGGAGCAAGCAGGACAACGCTTGTAGCTATCCGAGAGCAGGCGCCGTTCCTGTCGGGTACAAATGAATCTTGTCATCGAGGCACATGCATGGCTGGACACAATCATGCGCATATGCGATGGCCCGTACGTCTGGTACTACGAATGAATCGTCAGATCTCAGCCATTTTAGATGAACCGGCCGCATCACATCCAAGCTCGCTCCTCTCGAGATCGCGTTGCGCCTTGACAGCGAGCAAGCAACAAATCCGTATCAAGAACCAGACCTCTTGTCTCCTCGGTGTACTTTTCATGAGCCTTCGGCTGCGTTTGTGCATGCATGTGAGCAAGCTCATGCAGGTATGCATGCAACGTTGCATGCTTGCATCTGTATATATAAGCTCGATCCCCAGCCATCCATCACCCTCATAGATGATGGCTACATGTCCAAATTAATAAGGGGATTTAGCCCAACCGCTGCGGACCGCGATCGTCAGGCATTGAGTTGAAGACAGTCTTGTGGCTCATACATACACATACATGGGGCGAGGGAGGCGGGGGATTTGCAGCAAGAAGGGGAGAACGATAGGCAGAGCTCTGAAGGAGTGCCGAGCGAGGCTGTACATCATCCGGTGGTGCGTCGTCAGGCTCTTCTCTTGTCATGATTGAGCTTCTTGCACATAATTCTATTCCGTCGTCGCCGATCGTCGTGATCTTGAGTTCAGCACCAAGAAAGTTTGCGGCCTCCCGATCTTGCGCGCCAATGGAACAGACACGCAGGGGATCGAGTCATCTTAGAAAGGAATTTGTGTGGCACCAAGGCCAACCTGCTTTGTAAATTTTCCTAGGGAACTCCTATCTTTTCCCTTGCTTTATGTGTTTCCTTTTTCACTCCTCAGCTTGTCTTGGACATCATCTTCTGTAACTGTAAAAATCTGGAGAGACTGTCTAGTGATTTCATGGCTTAGTTTTGCGTTGAACATTACCTTGCCACTGACATTCGCAGGTAGATAAAGGTTTACCTGGATACATATATATAGTACTTACTATTGGCTTGTTCTTTTTTGCTGCGGCTTATGGCTTTTGGCTGAAATTTTTGAATTTTGGCTGTTTACGGTACAGATTACCGAGAGATCGATACTCACTTGTGATTTTAGCTGGTACAGATGTTGGACTTTTAATATGTACTACGTTTAACTTGTAGACCCCGTCTTGAGAAAATACTCTGTTTAAAAGTTAGGTACTGTAGCGGCTGCGAAAAGCCGGCCGGCTTCCTCACTGCCGAACAGGCCCATAGGGCACCTCTTTAGATTGATCTCCCTGATATTTTTCATGGTTATTGTAACTTTGTTTCTATAGATCTGAAAAGTGGCAAAAGTTGCAACATAGTTTCTGCTCTCCTTTTTCCTGATGCAATTAATATACTTTCTGCCACCATACACGTTGAAGATTCACTGTGGTAGTCAACATTTTGAGACAGCTTATGGTTCCTAGGATGCATATTGTCGAGATATTTTTAGTGGTTAATTTTTGGCTTGTTCGTCTCGTGTGTACTTCCTGCTAACTGCCCTTTGCCTATTTCTTGGCCCTATTCACCCCTTGTGGCGGTCAGTATTGACCCTCATGGGATGGTAGCAATGATCCTGATCATCAAAAACCAAAATATTAAACCATGGTTCATAAAAAAAACTATTTTTTGCTAAAAGAAATCGAGGGTTCCCGGTTTTGTTTTTTTGAAGAAAAAAAAACCCGGCCAAATGGCCAAAACCAGATGGTTCTTTTAATTTTTCAACATTTTTATTTTGCGCATTTAAAGTTTGGGATATACTATAAAAGCAATTAAGAGTATTTTGGTAGAAGATAATTTGAAATAAGTGGGTCAGGGAGTGAACCGGGGGTTTTTACCAGGTTATCGGTCGGTGACAGGCAGTTTTGGAACCCTGAGTGACATTATGACCTCTTAGGCCAATGTTGCTACTATCTTCACATATAGTGCTACGACTACTAGCTGATAGGCGGAAGGGAGGGCAGGGGCTTACCGGAGGTGAGCACGGCGGCAAGGTTGGCAAGCTTGGGTCGGGCTTGTAGCGGCCAATTGTGAGGTATGGGAGGTGAGTGCCCAGGCTGCTTAAATAGCCGAGCAGAGAGGGATCTCGCACTTGTGGGCATGCAAGGCATGGCATGGCGGCCAACGGCGGCATGGGCGACACGGGTGGCGCCACGGTGCTAGCGGGGGTGCGAGCGGCGAGGTGGCGCAATGAGCCGGTACGAGTGGTGGGGTGGGCACAGGTCGGGACGCACACACATGGGTGTGCGGCGTGGCGGGTCAAGCGGGCAGAGGTGGGAGAGAGAGAAATAGAGGGGGAAGAGTCAGTCAGCCTGATGGGCCGAGTGGGAAAAGAAATGAGCCAGCCCAACTGGGTTTTGGGTTTTCTTTTTATTTAAATTTCTATTTTCAGTTTGGATTTGAGTTTGAATTTGGATTCAAATTTCATTCCTCCAGTTGCTTTCAATTTTCAGGGAATTTGCCCTAGATGTAAATTTTGCTATTTATTGTGCATCTTTCCTTGTACTTATTTGCATAACACAAATTCTAGAAAATCTCAAATAAATTCTAGAAAATCCGAATATCAACAAAATGCGTTAAAAGTTTTAAATTTTTCATATTTTCAAACATCTAAATATTGGGATATTTCACTGGTTGATGTGATCTTGAGTTCAGCACCGAGAAAGTTTGTTATCTCCTATCTTGCGAGCCAATGGAACAGAAACATGCTGGCACCAAGGCCAACCTGCTTTGTAGATTTGTTGGGCAACTTTTATCTTTTCCCTTTCTTTATGTGTTTTCTTTTCACTTCTCACTTTCTTAGTTTGTCTTGGGGCATCATCTCTTATGTACTGTAGATATCTTGAGACTCTACCCAATAATGTCATGGGGAAATTTTGCTTGAATATTTGAGACTTTGCAACTGAGATTCAGAGGTAATAAAGGTTTACCTAGATATATATATAGTAGTACTTATGTAGAGCACCACTTTAGATATGTTATGAATAGCTTTGTATTCATCATGAGGTCAATGGGGCAGTATATATACACGTATAGGTATGACATATATGCAAGAAATCGCTTGCACAACAGGGTAAATATACAGCTATAATACATATTTAACACCCCCTCAAACTGTGGTGGATTAACAACATAAAGTTTGGAGAGAAAGAATCTATGTTGGGCTCTAGTCTATCCCTTTGTAATAAATTCTGCGAACTGAAGCTCTGAAGACACATACTGAAGAGCAACAATCTGGTCCTGAACTTGTGTCTACATGTAGGAAGTATCAACACCAATATACTTTGTAAGCTCGTGCTTCACCAGATCTTTAGCAATGCTAATAGCACATGTACTGTCAGACAAAAGAAAAGTCGATGCAAAAACAGAAACACCAAAATCCTCTAGTAACCACCATAGCCAAGTAACCTCCGCAGTCAACAAAGTTATAGCTCACAACTTAGCCTCAGCACTCGAATGAGAAACAGATGTCTACTTCTTAGTCTTCCAACCAATGAGAGAACTACCAAGAAAAACACAATAGAAAGAGAGACCGACGATCAGAATGATCACTAGTCCAGGTGGCATCAGAATAAGCTTGAAGTTGTAAAGAGTTGTAGCGAGGGAAAAAGAGACAATAAGAGATAGTTCCACAAAGGTATCATAGAACACGGAGAAAAGAGGACTATAGTAAAGCTGAGTGGGACAGAAATAAACTGACTTAAGATATGCACGGCGTATGAAATGTCAGGACAAGTGACACCAAGATAAATAAGACTGCCAACAAGATGATGATAGCGAGTAGGATCAGTAAGAGGCTTACCATCAATGGGACGAAGATGAACATTAAGCTCCACGGGAGCCTCAGCTGTGCACTGATCAGTAAGAGGCACGATCAAGAAGATTCTGGATATATTTTTCTTGGGACATATAGAAACCTTCAAAGTGAAAATAATCTCAATCCCTAGAAAGTAGTGAAGAGGACCTAAATGAGACATAAGAAACTGCTCACTAAGACGCTCCTTGACAAAAGTGATGTATTGATATCTCTAGTAATAATCATATCATCAACATACATAAGGAGAAACATCCGACCAGGAGGCGAAGTAGTCCAAGATGCAACCTGAAAGGCAGTGTTATACCTTTGAAGATACTATGATGTGGAATTCGACAAATCGCCATTTCAGATACCTTTGAAGGCAGAGTAAGTTAGTGATGTTAACCAATTTAGAAAGACAGGAAGTGATAGTAAAGACAGACCATACTTTGATAGAGAAGATGAAGAAGAGTGTTCACAATATGATGGCAGAAGGAATTATCGAAGTACCAATAGTCCAAGAATACTCAGATGTCTTTTCAGAAGAACTGCCCAGAAGACCACCTGACAAACAAATAGAGCTTGCCATAGAATTGATTCCAGGAACTAAACCAGTGACAAAGCATCAATATCAAATGTTAGCTAATGAGTTGAAAGAACTCAAGAAGAAATTAGATGAATTGATAGAGAAAGAGTTTGTATGTTCTAGAGTTTCTCCATGGTCAGCCCTAGTGCTGTTTGCCAAGAAGAAAGATGGAAGCCAAAGGATATGTATTGATTATAGGGGGATTGAATGCAGTAACCATTACAAATAAGTATCCATTACCAAGAATAAATGATTTGTTTAACCAACTTAAGGGATCCAAGGTATTCTCCAAGATAAATATACGATCTAGATATCATTAGTTTAAGATTCGAGAACAGGATCGGGGGAAGACTGCTTTCACTACACGATATGGTTTGTTCAAATTCATAGTTGTACATTTTGGTTTGACCAATGCACCAACCTATTTTATGAATCTAATGAATTAGGTATACATGGATCAGTTAGATCATTTTGTGATAGTCTTCATTGGTAACATATTAATATATTCCAAGACCAAAGAAGAACATCAGTAGCATTTATATATTGCCTTAACCAAATGGCAAGAGCATTAGTTGTATGCAAATTCAACAAATGTGAATTTTGGATAAAAGAAATGGCATTCTTAGGACACTTTATTACTAAAGAATGAGTGAAGGTTGATCCTGAGAAAGTAAAAGCCATGATGGAATGGAGATAACCAACAGCAATGATGGAAGTTCAAAGCTTTCTAGGATTGGCAGATTATTATTGTTGCTTCATAGAAGGATTCTTGAAAATGGCCCGACCCCTTACTCAACTCCTTAAGAATGATAAGCCATTTGAGTGGACAAACCAATGTGAAGAAAGTTTTCAGGAATTGAAGACCAAATTGACCACAGTCCCAATCATGATACTCCCTAATCCTGAGAATGATATCTAAATCTATTACGATGCTTCAAAACAAGGACTAGAATGTGTGTTGATGCAAGATGGAAGAGTCATAGCCTATGCTTCAAGGCAATTACGACTACATGAAGAAAATTACTCAACCCATGACTTAGAATTAGTAGCCATGGTACATGCTCTGAAGATTTGGATACACTATCTATTGGGTAATCATTATAAGATATTTTCTGATCACAAGAGTCAAAAGTACATTTTCACCCAGCCAGATTTGAATCTGTGACAATGAAATTGTAGAACTAATCAAGGACTATGACATAGACCTTCAATATCATCCTAGTAAGGCAAAAGTTGTAGTAGACACATTAAGTCGAAAGGCATATCATGGCATAGATACCATTTTAGAATTTCCATTTCAATTGAATCTACAGATAATTGAGCAAGGGTTTATAGCAGCATTGGAAATTCAACCGACATGAACAGATCAAATCAAGACTGCCCAAGAAGAAGATGAAGAGACTTAGCAACTCAAGAAGAAAAGTCAAGAAGAAAACTCAATAGAATTCACTGAAGATGAGCAAAGAATCTTAAGATTTCGTGCTCGCTTTTGTATACCAAAGGAGTTAAAAGCTTTGGTATTGGAAGAAGCTCACTCATCGCAATTCTTCATACATCCCGGGGGAACAAAAATTTATCAAGACGTGAAGAAGATATTCTGGTGGAGTAATATGAAAAGAGAAATAGCCACTACTACAGAAAAAGTCATCACAGACGGTTCGAAAACGTCATCACAGACGGTTTTGTGAACCGTCTGTATTTATGGGTCAGTGATAATCGAAGGTCATCACAGACGGTTTTCGAACCGTCTGTGATTATCAGCTATCACAGACGATTTTTGAGTAAAAACCGTCTGTGATATTCCCTTCAACCCCTAAATATATTTCTGTTTATTGGCTAGCCTCAGGAAATGCTAGCCATGCCCTCTGAAACAAGCAGATAATCACAGACATAAAACATATACAATTCACACAACTCATTTCATTTCAGATACATTTCACATCTCAATTCATTTCACATAAGATAAGAAAGTACCATACCATAAGATAAGAAAGTGCAATATCTATCTATTTCGCTCAATATAGGCGATTACAATACATATATATGTGTATATACATACATATATATATATATATATATATATATATATATATATATATATATATATATATATATATATATATATATATATATCTACATATTTACATATATAGAATCAATATCTATCTAGTATTACTATAAGGTCTCTAAACAAAGTTCTATGAAGCAAATGACACAAACTAGTGTACCCGGTTCATTGAACAGGGAACAATAGAGTGTGTCACTTGCTTCATGCCCCTTGAAGGTCTATGTGGCATATACTATTACTACAAGGTCTCTAAACAAAGTTCTATGAAGCAAATAACACAAACTAGTGTATCCGGTTCATTGAACAAGATACACTAGAATGTGTTACTTGCTTCATGCCCCTTGAAGGTCTATGTGGCATATACTATTACTACAAGGTCTCTAAACAAAGTTCTATGAAGCAAATAACACAAACTAGTGTATCCGGTTCATTGAACAAGATACACTAGAATGTGTTACTTGCTTCATGCCCTTGAAGGTCTATGTGGCATATACTATTACTACAAGGTCTCTAAACAAAGTTCTATAAAGCAAATAACACAAACTAGTGTATCCGGTTCATTGAACAAGATACACTAGAATGTGTTACTTGCTTCATGCCCTTTGAAGGTCTATGTGGCATATATATGAAGCAACAAGCATCAATAATAGAATCAATAACAGTCTAAACATGAATATGTATGACAATGTAAAAGGCATGTATCAATTAAGACTAGCAACAAGCTCAAGTTTTAATTGATTAATTTGTGCTCTCAAATTGTAGGGTTGCACAAGATTAATCTTGGCCGTCCCGCTACTAAATCATATACTCTTCCTTGATTGGTTATGTCAAATAATGAATTCAGTCTTTTGAGCACTAGATACAAACTCTACAATCTCAAGATCAAGATATATTCAGCATGCATATATTCAGACAACAGTATTTAATGAAGCAAACCCATCCAAATACAAGTTAACTTTCACTCAATGAATTAGTCTTTAACTTGTCAAAATTAATTCCTAACAGATCAGTATATGGATTTGCTGTAATATGAAAACAGCAAGAACCGAATGGCACAAGAACAATATATCAATGTCTAGAGAATGTCTTCCAGAGTACAAACTTAATTGTGATAACAGAGTTGACAGTAATTAGAGCTCAAAGACTAATTTAACCAATCTCAGTATATGATTTATATCATCATCGAGCAACAATCAATCCCACAAGCAATCTATGTCTCCCAGTGCACAGCCCACAGATTGCATACAAAAATCACAGACTCACTCACAAGACCGGTGATATTGAAATCACCGTAAGAACAGAACGCGCGAGGGCTCGGCTAGGGGAGGCGGCGAGGGCTCGGGGAGGCGACGCCGGGCGGCGGCGGGAGGCGGCGAGGCGAGGGAGGCGTCGGTGACGGCTCGGGGAGGCAGATCGGGATTTAGATATAGAATAACTTCAGAATACACAGAAAACCCTAGCCAGAGGGTATATAGGGGATTATCACAGACGGTTCTAAGTTTAGAACCGTCGCGATAAGCTTCTATCTCGAGCGGTTCTAAACTTCGAGCCGCGTCGTGATAAGCGATTCTGAACGATGCATGATATTAATGTATGAGACGGCGGTTATATACGAAGCGTCACGGTCTGTGATATTAATGTAAGAGACGACGGTTATATATGAAGCGTCACTGGTGGTTTCGAATATGAACCGTTTGTGATAATGCTTATATTTGCACGCACTATTCCATTTCTTCGATCTAAACTATCCTCTCCCTCATCTTCTTCGATCATCACCACATTTCTCAACAATGACATCTAAAATTTTGTTCATCTCCTTCCTCCCATCTATCCATCATGAGTTGTTCGGCCGCAACCTTACACAGGCGGCCAACAATTTACGTCTGGAGCAGCTCCTTTGCTCACGCCCTGCTCTCCTTCCTCGACTCGCTTCCAATATCGTCCGTCAACTAGATCTCATCATCCGCCGTCGACGGAGGTGTCTCGTTGCTGCTCACGAAAAGGAAACTGCCCTCAGCCTTGTTCTTCTCTACAATGTCCACAAAGCGGAGGAAGCTCTTGCGGAAGTGCAGAGTGTGATAGATAACCTTTCCGATCAAGCAGAATCGGCCGATTCTGTTGAAGTTTATTATGGCATCCTCTTTGAGATTATGGGCCATGCTAATGATTTACCTAGGCTAGAGGAGGAAGTGGAGAGGGCAAGGACAATCTTCACGACATTCAAGAACTCAGCAGCTGATCCTCCAACCCCAGAAGTTGAAGAAGAAGCATATGAAGCCCAGAAGATTAAAATCTGGGAATCTCTTTTTCTCTTAGATTTGTAATAAATTAAATTTTCCTTGAATTAAAATCTGGGAATCTCTGTTTGTCGAACTTTTGCCGTCTGTGGTGTTTGTGGCGGGAAAAAGGAGTATTATAGACGGTTTATGTTTAAAAACCGTCTGTGATAATTTGGAATATCACAGACGGTTTTATAATAAAAACCGTATGTGATATTCCATTATCACGAGCGATTCGATGGTAAGAACCGCTGCGTGATATCGCTTTCCAACCACAGATGGCCTCCAAATTAAAACCGTCTGTGATAGTGTACGTCACAGACGGTTTGACAAAACCGTCTGTGATTTGGCGTCTAGTATTAGGCTTTTTGTAGTAGTGAGAAGAGTACATTGCACATTGTGATGTGTGCCAGAAGATAAAGATAGACCATCAAAGACCATCAGGATTACTACATCCATTACCAACTCCAAAGTAGAAATGAGAAGATATTGGTATGATTTATTATCAGGCTTCCCAAAATGCAAGAAGGATATGATGCCATATGGATGATCATAGATCGATTGACCAAAGTGCCACATTTCCAACCAATTAAGCAAACATATGGGAAAAATAAGTCGGCAGAATTGTATCTAATGAGAATAGTCTCCGACAAAGGAGCACAGTTCACATGTAAATGTTGGGAGAAACTGCATGATGCAATGGGAACAAACCTGGCATTCAGTACTACATATCATCCACTGAAGGACAAACTACATGTGTGATAGTTTATGGAGTAGCCTGGAATACCTGTTTACTGTTTGCAGAATTTTCTTGTAACAACAGTTATTAAGCCAGCACTAAAATAGCACCATTTGAAGCCTTATATGGGAGAGAATACATGACACTGTTGGACTAGACAGAGACCAGAGAACAACAGTTCATTGGTCCACAAATTGTTCATGATGCAGAAGCCTATGTGAGAATCATTGGGATAAAATGAAGATTGCTCAAAATTACCAGAAGAGTTATGCAAACACCCGCAGAAAGGACCTAAGTTTTGAAATCAGAGATTATATTTTTCTTAAGGTTATTTCCTTCAAATCCATAAGAAGATTTCAAATAAAGGGCAAACTAGCCCCAAAAATATATTGGTCCTTATAAAATTATAAAGAGAATACAAGAAGTGGCATATAGATTACAATTGACACTGAACATGGCTAGAGTACACAATGTGTTTCATGTGTCATAACTTCAAAAATGTTTTCATCAGCCAACTGAACAAGTACCGGTTGAAGATATAGACTTGCAAGATGATCTAACATATCAAGAAGAACAATACAGCTTCTAGAAACAACAGAAAAGACAACAAAGGAATAAAAATATTAGATTTTGTAGAGTCCAGTGGCAAAATCACATAGTGGAAGAAACGACTTGGGAAAAGGAGTCAGATTTGCAGCGAGATTTCCCAACCTATTCCCCATTCAAGTTAATCTCAAGGACGAGATTCTTTTTAATGGGGATAGGTTGAAACATCCCAAAAAGTTCAAACCATTTTTAGTTTTCTTGAATTTTGGCCAAATTTAATACTTGTCCAATTTGGAAGTTCTTTAGCTGAATATGCTTCCCTTAAATGGCTTCCTGCTTCCCCCAAACCTTGGTGCCATTTCAAAAATCGTCTTCGGCATGTTAATCCATGCCACTCGGCTAGCCTCAGTTTGCCACCATCACCATTGTGATACACTCACCGCTGTCACTCTCGTCAACAGCCGTACCGCGCTCTATCAAGCTCTCACACTACTATTAAATCCAGTCGCCTCACTCCAGCCACGCACCACGGCCGGTTAAGCCCGTTTCACTGCTACCGCCAAGCAGAGTGTCCTCAGTTCGACACGCGCACCCACAATTGACCGTCTCCATTAGCGAGCCCACTAGCGCCAAGGAGAGCGCAGAAACCAATGTGCCATTATGATTGCCAACCATGCCACCGAAGCCATCGAACCATCCTGTGCACCACCTTACCAGCCATGCGCCACTGCCGCAACCAAGCTGCCACTACTCCCACCACCTCCTGGGTGCTATAAATATGTTCCAACCTTGCCATTAGCACCCATAGCCATCCAAGTGCATGCCCACGCTGTTCCCCTCTACTTCTGACCAAATGCCCGCCGTCACCATCATGAAATAGACGGTGAGCCCTAACTTTCAATTCTATTAACGCGTCCACCAAACTCCAATTTCATTCACCCTAACACCACCAAGGCCTCGTAAACTCGAACCCAGCCTCACATTAGCTGCCCCTAGGCCCTAGATCATCGATGACGAGCACCACGGCCATCCAAACCACATCACCATGGACAGCCTCCCTCAAACCCCCAAAGCCTAAACCACTACTGCCATAGCCATACCTGTTCATCCGAGAGGCTCAAAGTACCCTTATCCTTGCCAAGAGCCATTAGAGCCTTGCTGTGCCATGGAAGAGCTTTGACAAGCTCCTCTCACCATCGGCCATCTCCAATAATCTTTAGTAGTCGCAAACCCAAAAATGGAACCTCCTTACTCTCCTGAATCCAGTCATGTGCTTAATTGTTGTCGGCAACCCTCATCGAAACAAGGGCCAGAATCTTACCACCATGCTCTACTCAGACGTGCCTTAGCGTCTGAGAAAGAAGAAGAAGAAGATCGAAGTAGGCCTTGGGCTGAGCCAACTCGGTTCATGGGCCAAAACCACAACCAGGGCGAGCCTAACACTGTAGCCAGCACTGTTCAAGACCTAATCCAATACTATTCTAACCCAAACCCAATATTGTTCTAGACTCATACTGTTCCTAAGCTCGACCCGTTGTGAATAGTGATGACCCATTATTATTCACAAAAACCTAATTAACATATGTATCCATTTTGACCATTTCAAGCATGTTTAAATGATTCCCAGCTTTGTTTTGCCAACCTAAACCCCGACAAAACCCAAACCATCCTTATTTTGTTTTCCTTGAATTTTATTTTCTTTTTATTTTGTCTATTTTATTTTCCTAGCTCATATTCTTTCCAGCACGGATTTAGTCACTTGTTTTCTTTTGCGTTAGCACCCGATTTCACAGAGCAGTCCATTCCAAAGGTAGACTAAGACCCAAAAGCTTTAGAGTCAGTCGTAGAGTTTGAATAGCAAGGCAAGTTACATGTTTTTATCATGTTGAGCCTACATCATTTGATTATTTAATTATTAGTACATTCATTATTCTTTATTTGTGCACTGTTATTTTATTAAAATAATTATTTAGAATGACATGATAATTAGCTATGTCCTAACACTGGAAAAAGCCCTATTATACTTGATAGCCATATTAACCTTCATAAACCTTAGTAATAATAAAATAATATAAAATTAACCATGAGTAGATTAGGAACTCAAATGTTTTACACTAATAAGTGATTCGGCATTTTGCCAATAAAATTACAAAATAACACTAGGGTTAAGGAGGAATTGTGGAAAGTCACAAGATTGTTAGATTTCACAATCTTACCCTAGAGTGGAGGCCTTGGTATAAATGGTGGCAGTGCCATAACTCACTAGGTTTGTGATTGGTTGCCTCATTTGTGAAAAGTAATAACTAGAACCTTATGCTGAGTAAAGGGCGTAGAAATCGCTCAACCATAAATTCTGATTAGTCAGACCTGGTCTAGTAGCTGCTCAATTCAATCAAATATCTACAGGATGGTTTGGTTTTCCAGTGGTTGGAATGGCCCATGTACAACGGGGTGGTATACAGGCTAGGCTTGAAAAGTATCCTTTATATTTCACAACATAGGTACATTCAGAGTCGGTTCACAGTTTTGAGTCGGTTCATAGTTTTTTGCTTTAGCCAGTGGATTACTAAAAATGGATGTTCTTGAGCCTACCAGGTAGAAACTAGAAACAAAAAAGTAGTGAACAACCTTGCTATCTCAATGGGTCACACACTACATGGTTGTGTGCCTATTGCATGACATTGAGAGTTGAAGAAATCTTGTAGGTAAAGCTAGGCTATACGCCATACTTCCGGTAAATAAAGCAGTATTTAATTAGTGATTCCAATAGCAATGCATAAGTAGTTTTAATAATGTTTTAATCTGGTAGTCAACTTGATAAAACCCCCTTTTCCTTAAGAAGTTAATGCTTTGTCATTTTATGTGCAAGAATGTTTACAAACAAAATTGCATCCACAAATATAATAATAAATCCATCATATCACCATCTCTTGAAAATCTTGGCACGTAGATCAATAGTTTTCTCCATGTAACTTAATGAGTATGGTTATACTCATACTTGCTACATATCAACAGAAGAAATTTGGGAAGAAAATGAAAAATCCTTCGAGGATTCCTTCGGAGTAGAAATACTTGGTTTTAGATTTTATCCTCACTTAGATATGCTTGTGGAACTTTTTTGTGATGTAATATAACTTTGGTCTTGGATGCTCTGTTATATAAAACTTGACTAATATGCTAGTCCCCCCCCCCACACACACATATATATATATATATAGAATTTTTTTGTACGAATAATCTATTTTTTATTCAAAATTACAGAAATATACCCGCAGGAAATTTTTTTACAAAAATAGGCTCCAGTCGCCCAATGGTTGAGCGACTGGAGCCTTTCATAACCAAGAGCGATAATCGGAAAATCTCCCAACCGTTGGGCGATTAATTGCGATCGCCCACCGTTGGGTGACTTTCCTCGATCGCCCTCCCATTGGGCGACTTTCATCTGATCGCCCAATGGTTGGGCGACTGCACTCAGGCCTTCGCCAAAAATAGTGAAAATTGGTGGAACTGTTCTTCATAAAGTCTCCAGAAAAAAATTTGAGCAATTTCGGCCATGGAATCAAAAGTTACAGCAGTTTCAATTGAGGCCGAAACGAATTCGAGTCCGTTTCTGACACACCTTCAGTAAAACGGGCATAACTTTTGCATACGGTGTCCGTTTTCGACGTTCTTGTACTCGTTGGAAAGCTAACAACGAGCCCAATCCAAAAAAATGACCTGCGTGCGCCAGTCGCCCTCCAAGACCCCGAAAATACCTAAACCTGCGTCGCAAGTTTTTGGTTTCTGTTTTTGCCCTTTTTCTTGGTCTTCCTTTTGGAATTTGGATTTTGCTTCAACTGAAAAGTTGTAGATCTTATTGAAACCTTTCAAATGAGTATATATAAGCTATATAAAACTTAGCTATTTTATCTTTTCAGACTAGTTATTTATATTGCATCGGTATATAAAACTTGTGATAGGGAGTATTACAGACGGTTTGTATGTAGAACCGTTTGTGATAATCTGACCATTGGGCCCGTCGATACTCCTCAACCCAATCCTAACCCAGAGACACAAATTCTCAGGAACATCAAAATATCATTTATTATCATATGTACCGATCGTTCTACGGTCAATCGTTCTTAAAAAAAATTTCCAAAATTTTTTACGCACCTACAACATATAATGAACATAAACTTTTATTACAACTCCAGCAAATTTTTTACCAGTTTAAAAGTACAAAATTGAAAAAATTTAAAACATTCACGGGGGACCTGAGTGCAGTCGCCCAACGGTGAGGCGACTACAATTAATCGCCCAACGGTTGGGAGATTTTCCAGTTGTCGCTATTGGGTTGGGCGAAAGGCTCCAATCGCCCAACCATTGAGCGACTGGAGCCTATTTTTGTAAAAATTTCCATGGTATATTTCTGTAATTTCGAATAAAAATGAATTATCAGTATATATATATATATATATATATATATATATATATATATATATATATATATATATATATATATATATATATATATATATATATATATATATATATATATATATATATATATATATATATATATATATATATATATATATATATATATATATATATATATATATATATATATATATATATATATATATATATATATATATATATATATATATATATATATATATATATATATATATATATATATAGGAAGCGAAATGGGACTCCTAGGAGTCCAGACACCTAACCTATAAACCGTTCGATCAAATTGAGATATGCTATTTTGTAGTAGGAAAGATTTTAACGAGTATGCCCATTAGCCTACACTCCTTGCGTATTCAAACTCCTAATTGAATGCATGCAAATCGGATTATTAATTGCCATAAAACTGTAATATATCCATTAGCCAATACATTCCTTCCGTAGCGATTGAAACGGCTGATTGATTAGAACCTTTTGAAGTATGTGTGTAGAACCTTTGCAAGTAACGTGAAAATATTTATGTGTTAAGATCATTTGGTGCCATATATAGTTTTCCTGCCATTACCGTGGAGTAGGTATGTGTATTGGCCATGTATTAATTAACATAGAGTACATGGAGTATGTATGCAAAACCGTACGGCATTTAAATTATAAACGTCCGAATATAAAAAAAAACGGGTATGGCATGTTATCTAAAAAAGTTAAGCAACTCCGAACTAGTTATCCTGAATACGTTTGTATAAAAAAGTTAATGCGTTAGAACCCTAGTCTCCTAAATACGTTTGAGTACGTTTGTACGTATACACATCGTTTGCACATGTGTATTGGCCATGCAGACGAATGCGTTAGAAACGGGTATGAAGGAGATTCCAATTTGGCCCAAACAACGGGTCTAGCGCCTTCCAACCCGTTAATCGTCTTTTCCAGGCTAATCAAGCGTGCGTGATCGGACGGCACAGGAATGAGGAGTCCGGACACCTAGGAGTCCTCAATATATATATATATATATATATATTAGTGTTTCATATCATATATATATATATATATTATATATATTATACTATATATATATATATATATATATATATATATATATATATATATATATATATATATATATATATATATATTAGTGTTTCATATCACTGTGCTATTAAGCCTATTTACTACCAAATGGCGAAATTTCAGATAATAAATGGTACCTTCTCATGAACTAATATGGTGAACTCATCAATTCATAAGAGAACATAAATTCAGAGCATGTAAGTTTGTGTTAAACTTTAATTTTTTTTAAAGAAAACACTATGTGATCCACAAGTTATTTCCATGTTCATTCAGTACAGCAAGAAGGATTGTTAATATGGATTTTCACAATGTATGAAATTAGAAAACATAAAACAAGACCACGCATCAGATGTTTACTTTCTTACCGCGACATAAGCACATGCAATGTAGCACCGAGCACTGTTCATTTGCTGAAAGACAACTTTCTCACGATTAACTTGGTTCTTCAAACACTTGTCCTGTAGATCACACATTGTATTATGGAGTAATAGAAATAGTAAATACTAAAAAAAATACTACAGCATACTACTTTCATGAAAAACAATACTGTAATTGAGTATAAAAGTTTGGTTCTTCAAACACTTTTCCTGACACTTTTGTATTATGGAGTAATAAAAATAGTAAATACTAAAAAAACTACAGCATGCTACTTTCATGAAAAACAGTACTATAATTTATTTTTGGAATACAACTTATGGCATATTTCAGCTATTGCATGCTCATTTGGCAGCCACAATTCAAAATACAACATATGTGTTATACCTTGTGCTTTGGGGATGACCACATCTCCACCAATGCTCTTCATTGGTCATCATCCATACAGTTCACAGGTGACATAGTCCTCACTTGATTTGCTGGAACCCCGTCAAAGTACTTTTTCTTCAGTGTATACCTTCTCTGCCGCTGTCCACGCTTCAGCATATCAACACATGCATCTTTCACTGGCTTAGAGTCGATGTCCATGGTGAATTGGGCCTAGTAAAAATAATCAAATTTAGAGTTGAGAATGGAAAGGACACAATGCACTTAGATTAGACAAGTCAAATATTCAGACTTACGTAGTTTGCCAATGTAGTTATCAATTTGATCCTCATTCTTCTTCTGTACTCCTTCCAATGTGGAAATGTAGGTATATCTGCTGAGTGTGATCCCACCTTCGGATGCAATCTTTGCGGCTTGCATAGGTGCCTCGGCCTTCTCTTCCCTTCAGTTATATGGATTGCTACCTTGGTGCCTAACCCTCTGCTTAAATCCAATTCTTTGCCCCTAGTTACTCCCTTTGCACCTCTTGTGTCCTTGGAGTTACTGCACCTAACAAGGTTTCATTTATGGAGTTAAGCGAAGAAAAAAGGAGATAAGCAAAGAAAATAAAGATGACAAGTAATAGAGGAAGCCCAAAAACTTTCTAATATGTGATTTGCAGTCAAGTGGCACTGAACTGCTATTCCTCTGTCTAGTTCTTCGTACATTAAACATAGCATACTGTGAATTATATAAGCTCCTGACCAGTACACTAAACAAAGATAGCATGGCACTGAACATTCATGACATGCAACACTCATGACATGCACTTAGGGCTGTGCAAAAAACAACCGAACCGAAAAAACCGGTCTGAAAAAACCGAACCGAACCGGTCAACTCGGTTTGACCGGTTTTCGGTTTTCGGTTCGGTTTTTATATTTTAGGTTTTTTTGTTGTTCGGTTTTTTCGGGAAAAACCGATTAAAAACCGAAAAAACCGATCATACCGAAAATACATTTGCTCTATGTCAGTCATCAGCTCTTGCGGGCTTGCGGCTCTGCTGTTCTTCGGTGTTATGGTGTTAGCGGTCGCCTTATGGCCAACCCCATGAGTGCAATCGTCGGGCGCCCATGAGTGCAAGATATGTGTTGCGGCGGGTTGTCAAAAACTCAAAATGTCAAAGAAATAAAGGCCCATCCAACGCTAGCTAACACAGTAACATTGCTCAAAGCTAGCGATGCCCTTGAGGCATGAGTGCAATCGCCTGATGCTTCTTTCTTTCTTGTTTTTTTGCTTTCTTTCTTTAACAGTTGCGCTTCAGATTTGGTGCTTCATCTCGCTAGTCGCTATATCGTTTACAATTCGCGTCAACTTTGGTAAATATGGTATTTACTGATACCGCGCCGAAATAAATTGGGATTTACCGGTACCGAACCGTATTCTAAAAATACCGTATATTACCGAACTACAAACACCGTATTTACCGTATATACCGTATATACCGAACCGATTAAACCGAAAAAACCGATTGCACAGCCCTACATGTACTGCAGTTCATCACTGCTAGTTTGCAAAATTTATATCACTAGTGACACAATGTGGCTGTAACATCACTAATTAGATCAGCTGTGCATTGCAGTTCAGCACATAATATGTTTTAGATATTTCATTAATTGTTTCAATGTATGCATAAATTAAATAATATGCATGACTGAAGCAAATTTCAATGGATGCTCAACTATCTATACTATCCATATAAAATTATTCTATCATCAGACTAATAGAAACATGAAGATGTCAATAAGACAATGGCGCATGCTTGGGAAAGAATAAAAGAAAATGGGGAATGCAAGCGCCAATCTAGAAGCAAAATAACTAATCAGTGTCCAGAGCGCATGGATAAGCACTTGCCTTGATCACTAGAATGGATATGCTCCTCATTCTGGCTTGTTGTAGTAGTAGACACCAATTCATCATGTGTGGCAGCAATCAGGCTTAGGGTGGCAGCAGTCTTTTGCCTCGTGACTCTAGTAGTTTCCTCTTGTTGCTGAGGTGCCACCACTCTCTTTGATGTTCTCGAACCTCCAGCGATAAGTTAACACTATCTTGGTCGAACAAAGATCCTGAATGTTGAGGACCATTATCCTTGACCCTTGCACTTGTATTGCTTAGTATAGCTTTTAATCGGCCAATCCCAAGTGATGCAAGCACTTGATTGTTCCTCATTATTTCTTGAGCCCTCGCATGTTCATATTCAGTTAACGGTGCCTCTGTACATTCATTAAAAAACAGTAAGGAAATGTCCATGATAAACCCAAAAGATGTGGTACTATCATTGCATGACAAATGGCAGCCAAGCATGTAAAACCTGTGGTCAGTACCAAATATGAGCAAGCATGTGACGCTCCATCCAAACCTATAATGTCATGTACCTAAATCATTTAAGTTCATTCTCTGTATGGTAACTAAAATTGCCCAATTAGCACCCCATTCTGTATCTTTGAGAGGAAGTCAGGAGTAAGATAAGAGCCTATAAACTTCTCATAGAAGTGATGACTCAAAGGTAGTCAGGAGCAAGATCAATGCCCCTCCTGTGGTTAAGCACCAAATGAGCAAAAACTGAAATTGATATTAGACCTGAGGGGAAAATAATATTAAACAATCTAATTTTCCTTGAACTACCAAACAGTTTTACAGAGAGTAGTTCTGGTCTTTACAAAGAACAGATATGAGAAAAAGTAAAATATTCAGCCATCCATATGCCAAGTTCCTAAATCCATCCATCCATATGCTAAGTTTTATATAAAAATACCACCCAAATATCAGCATTCAGAAATTGATGTGCTAAATTAAAAGAAATAGATTCTCTTCACCCAAATCATGTAGATTTATAAAGTCACTAATTTTTGCGATCTCAATAACTACCTATTTATTTGAAAGACTGATCCCCTCTACTCCTCCATTAGCAGCAGATGCAATTCCAGCACGCTGCTCCAACCCCCCTGAGACTAGTGCCCCTGCACCTTCCTCAGTAGCACCTGCTCCATCTCTTCCTCCACCAACATAAAGTGTCACCCCCTCTCTTCTCCCTACTCCTCCCAGAACTGCACCCCCTCTCCCCATTGCAGCCCTAAAACCTTATTGCTACCCAAAAAACTCAAATCTCGCAGCAGCAGGAGGATGGATTCTTATGATATTACCTGGGGGTGGTCGCGTCATTGCTCGCACCTTCCTTCCTGGAGCCATCTTGGTCTTTGGATGGACGTGTTTGGGGAGAGGGGTGGGCAAGCTCGGAGAGATGAGGCAGCTGCCGGCCAGGAGTACCAAATGTTTTGGCTAGGGTTTCAATGGGGATGTCAGCCGAGCATATGTATGCGTGGTGATATGCCTACACATTTTACTGGAATACCTTGACTTGTGGTGTGGCAGTGTAATTGGGTCCTGGACAAAAGAGGGATTTCGTCCAAAATGGAATGGCGGGTTAGCTGCTGGGCGGCGGTAATATTGGCAGGTGGTGAAATTTTCACCGAGCGAGCAACCACCCAAGTGCCAAATAGTGTTTTGCGATCACGCATTAAAAATATAAATATATTTAACTTCTACATGTGTACAGGAACAAGATTGTATCCTAGTGGTAAGGCACCAATTTGGTTTATTACATGTTGTGGGTTCGATTCCCACATGTGCCATGTTTTTTTTTCTTTTTCTAATTTTTATAGTATTACCTTTAATACTAACATGTGTGTTTTATCTATTTTTTCTAATTTTTACCTTTAATACTAACATGTGCGGAAGCTTCTTTTTTCTAAATTTTACCTTTAATACTAACATGTGTGTTTTCTCTCTTTTTCTAACTTTTAGCTTTAATACTAACATGTGCGGAAGCTTCTCCACATGTCGCAGCAAGGACCTGTCCTTGCTAGTGCGCCAAGCATGCCAACGTGGATTATGTAGGCAATTTTTTAAAAATCAATTACAAATTATGACAAGTACGAATTGTCATATCGTATCATCATAAACACAATGGTAAAATAGGTTATGACGATTGTGGGTTGAACTTAATGACAGAGAATATTTGTTTGTCATTAAGATGGACTGGCTCTTGCAAAACACCATAAACAGAGTGGCTTAGTGACAGATAACTCTATTGTCATTCCTTATTCGTCACAGAAGATCCCATGTGCTGTAGTGTCATCTTCATCGCCACTCTTGCCATTGTGATTCCATGAATAGATACTTGTCGAAGTGCGTCCGATCCTTCTTCATGTATTGCTTGACAATCAGGTTCTTGAAGTTCATCCATGCTTTGCACGCCGTTAGCAATGCATGTCATCGTACAGAGGCCTGGTGTTCTTCCAGGATCTCAAATGATTGAAAAACTTCCGTTAGTAGCTGACTTTTTCGAACTTTGGTCACTTTCTTCCATGAAATGAATGTGATCTCAATCCATTCCCGTGCAACTATCCTGACTATTCTCCAGAATGTGGACACTACTAGCCAAGGATTGAGAGGGGTCTCAGACACATCAACATCTGGGATGGTAAACCAGCCCTCGAGCCTTTTCGATAGTCCTCTTCCTTTTCAGGATTTTCCAGAAGATGGTGCATTACACACATCCAGTGACGATGTCGAAGAATAGGCGGATGACATCTTCAAAAGATAACAGAAGTGAGCAATTCTTAAGCTAATTCTTGGTGAATTTAGAATACGACCACATATTTATGTGACAATTTCTCTAATCAGTCAGGCTTTGAACTCTAGACTACCTTATCGAATATCTGATGACAAGCAATGTTATTTTGTCAAAACTATTTTCTTCAAGTAAATCGCATTTGTATCAATAATATATTCATACTCTGCGATCTCTAAAATTTAGAATATATGCTCCTTTTGTTAGCCAAGTAGGCTTATTTTGTCATTTAAATGTTGGTGGAATTTTTCTTTAAACTGAGCAATGTATAGAAATCAAACTATTATGTCTCAACATGAAAAATGTAATCAAGATAAAAAAACAATATGCTAAATGGGGCACAAGCATGAGCATTTGTAATTATCATAATGCATAGAATACTCAATCTAACAAGTTATCCTCATCAAGTAATGATAAATCAATACTAACAGAATACTCTCTCATTAGTCACAGTGATCTCAATCTGACAAGTTATCCTCATCGAGCATTCACAAAGCCCACATTCTATTATGCAAAGTCCCCCAGTGCTAGACCTTGCGAGGAGGGCCGCCAAAGTCGGGGAAGGTAGCGATGTCATCAGGGGAGGCAGCGACAGGCTTGAGAGGAGGAGGAGGGCGACAGCCTCAAGGGAGGAAGGCCATCGAAGTCCGGGGAGGCAACGACAGCATCGGGGGAGGTGGCGACGGGCTCGAGAGGAGGAGGGTGATGGCCTCAAGGGAGGAGAGCGATGGCCTCGGGGGAGGAAGGTCACCAGAGTCGAGGGAGGTGGTGACGGCATCGGTGGAGGCGACGACAGGCTCAAGAGGAGGCAGAGGGCGATGGGCTCGGGGTGAGGTGGTAGCGTTAGTGGGTAGTACAGTGGGAATAAACCCTAGTGCGCAATATATAGGGAATAATCATAGATGGTTCTTTTTAAGAACCGCCTGTGATATTTATCATCACAGACGGTTCTTATTTCTTATTTAAAACCGTCTAATATATATAACATATATATATATATATATATATATATATATATATATATATATATATATATATATATATATATATATATATATATATATATATATATATATATATATATATAACCATCCATCTACGATGTTCCCTATTGATATATCACATATTCTCATATACATAAATGGAAGTTCACACACACACACACACACATATATATATATCACATTCTCATATACATAAATGCAAATTCACATATATATAACACATTCTCATATACATATAAATGCCAATACAAAACATATGTCACATAAACATTTTGATTCATTAGTCCACTTGCTTATTTGCTTTAAATTAGCCCTTCATGATGATCGATGCATATATAGCTACTTTCATCATTCTCTCCTCTACCCTTATGCCGTTTCTGAAAGTAGGCAACTCATCAAGTTGATTGTATTCTTCCTCATCTACTACATTCTCAACTCCGACAATCCTTCTTTTTCCATGAAAAACTATGTGGTGCTTCTTATTTGCATGGTCGGTTACATATAAAACTTGAATAACTTGGTTCGCAAGTATGAATGTGTAGGACCGGATAGGCAATAGATGGGGTGGGGTGAATGGTGCCTAGAAATTTTTCCTCCAAATATTCACATATTCCTTTTCTCCAATAGTTACAAAGTTATAAAGATTAGAATATGTGGTCTACTTGAAAACAGAGGAACTCAGAGCTCCGTATGACCAGAACAGAGCTCAACATGGTCGAATTACGACCACTTGGCGGAAACACAACCTAGTCGATAACAACTACTGGACGGAAGGCACAAGTCAGCCAAACTGAATGCAACCAATCAGCAGAGAAAAGCAGTGTAGTTGAAATTCAGACAACGTGGTCGAAAGGCAGACAACGTAGTCGAAGCTGACAACGTAGTCAAAACCAATGTGATCAAAACCAACATGGTCGAAACCAACGTGGTCGTAACCAACGTGGTCATAACCACCATGGTCGAAACCACAGTGGTGGAAACCAACATGGTCGTAACCAACGTGGTCGTAACCAATGTGGTCGAAACCAACGTGGTCGTAACCAATGACTACCACAGCTGATAGCCACGATCACCGATCACATAGACTTCGACTTCTGCACCCGATTGCTACGACTATCGAGCACCACAGCCTACAGCCATCGATTGCAGGCTATGACTATCGACCAGAGCTACGACTATCGATCATTAGGCTTTACGACTACCAATCATGACCAGCAAAAGCTACAACCATCAAGTCGTAAGAACTCCTGCCGACCACCAAGTCGTAAAAGTACCTGCGACCACAAAGTCATAAGGGCACCTGTGACCACCAAGTCATAAAAGCACATACGACCACTAAGTCATAAATGCTCCTGCCGATCACCTACTCAAAAGGGCACTGCCGACCATCAACTCGAAGAGGCACGGTCAACTATCAAGTCAAAAAATAGAAGTTGTAGAGCCTAAAGTCATTAAGAGCAAAGTCGCAGAAAGCAGTTCTGCACAAACCTCAAAAACCAAACTCAAGCTCTACACAAACTCTAATGCAAAGGTCAATTACTCACCACAACCATGGGGTGACCTCCACATGGTCTCACAATCTACCCCTTGATGAGTATATTGACAAATACAGAAAAGGCATGAAGATGAGTTTGTTTTTGAAAAGAAAAGCAAGAAGTTGCAAAAGCCACACATGGTCTAAAAGAAGTGAAGAAGAAGCTCATGACCATGTTGACAAAGTGTGAAATAGAGTAAACAATAAGAAAGAGCAAGTTTTCTACAAAAACTCCAAATCACACCTAAATCCTCACAAAAGCCCAATCTTGCTCATGGTCCAAAGAAAAGAGCAATTGCTCACCATGACCATTCTAATAGCAAGATGACCAAGCATTCTCCCCCTTTAATGCCTTTTGCGCCCCTTAATACCTTTTTCTCTATCATTCTCTCCCTTTTGGCAATAGAGTCATCAAGATACATGAAAGAGAATAGAGCATGAATAAAATGGAGTGACTACGTTTGATTCATTTTAAGCATTAGGAGCCGTGAAGATTATCCAAAGTGACTTTCCAGATATTACACCAAGCCATACAAGGTGAAAGTGCTATCTAGATCATGACAAACCATGTAATACCAAGCTAAAGCTAAATAAGTCATAATCTGAAATTAAATGAATTGTTTAACATATCAAGTCACTCAAGATCATATTCTAGCTAAAGGTATCCAAAAATGAGTCAAGCCATGTCAATATTCTAAGTGAAACCAAGAAGCTATAATTGAGTCAATTTAGAATGCTACAACTTCAAAAATGAAACATTTGTTCAAGTTCTTAATATCACTTATAATTGAGCAAATTTAGCAGATTTGACATTTTTAGAAATTCATGGTTTTGGTTTTTAACCATTTTTCACAAGAACTTTTGTTTTCTTAGCCATGTGCTAGATCTCAAGCCTTATGCGACCACTCCAAGTAAGAAGCTTAAGAAAATGATCTTGGTCATCCAAAACTCTCCTGAGTTCATACCTAGTGCAATGGCAAGCCATATCATGAGAAACGATTGGTGAGATCATTTTTTTCACAAAAGAGTTCTTTTTGCATTTTCTTGACTTAGTTCAAGAACAAAGAGTTAATACTAACTCATGCTTCACTAATGAACTAAAATAGCTCAATCTAAAACTCAATGCAGATTCAAGACTCAACTCAGCTTATTTGACATGGCATGAATCATAGGAAGATCACTAGAGTCAGACTAGTCACAAGATCGAACAAGACATGATTGTGTTAAAGAAATAACATAGCCTTATGATTGTCTCTTAGACCTTGATCGGTAAAATTCTTCTAATTACAATAGGGAAAATTTGTGTCATCATCACATGAAAATCATGACACTTCATGCCAATTAACTTCAAATCTTATATCGAAACAAGTTTCTTCATGTTGGCGGAGTAACCAGACGGAACTTTCACACTATGCAAGCACTAGCACAGTTTAATTCTCTCGGCTTTGGACAGAGTGTAATAAGTAGGGGAAGGTAAGTTCATCCGTTATCGGTCTTTGTCGTGCTAAATTAGGTCTGATGTCCATATCAACCAAGTCAAGTCATGCATTGACATCATCCTTTGTTTTGTCATGAATGTTCAATAAGAGACCAATCATGATGTCACATACTTTCTTCTCTATGTGCATGACATCGATGCAGTGGCAAACTTCTAGGTGCTCCCAATAAGGTAAGTCCCAAAAATTGATCTCTTCTTTCAGACGTTCTTCTCACGAGTCATTGATTTATGTCCTGTTCCAAGCACAACATTTAAATCCTTAACAATATCATAGATATCGTTTTTTGCTTAAGTACCTTGGAGCTAAAATATCCTTATTCTCTCTGTTGAATTGTTTCTTCATCCTGCGGTGTGGGTGAGCCCTTCGAAGGGACCTACGGTGACGCATGTACACGGTTTTGTGTGAGTTCTTTAGCCACATACTCTTGATATCATCTAAGAATTGAGTACAGGCTTTGGCCCCTTTTGCACTCTAGCCTGACAGGTTAGCAAGGGCAGGATAATTATTTATGGTGCAGAGCAACAAGGAGCGTAAAATGAAGTTTTTTCATTTGTACACATTCCATACCTGTACCCCTTCGATCCACAATACTTTTAGATCTTCCACCAACGGTGCTAGGTACACATCAATATCGTTCCCAGGTTGCTTTGGTCCTTGGATAAGTATCGACAACAAAATATACTTCCACTTCATACACAACAAAGGAGGAAGGATGTAGATGCAGAGAGTCATGGGCCAAGTGTTATGTTGGCTACTCATGTTACCGAAAGTGCTATCGATGTTTCTTCACTGGGTGAAATCAGCAAGGTGTCTTAGCATTCTATCCTTCTTACGCTCTTCCAAGTGCCAACACATCGATGTATTCTTTCTACTTCCATTATCAATGGACAAAGAACCTTCTTGGCTTTGTAGGTGATTTTGGGCAATTCGTTTCCCTCCGGAAGCATGTTCGCTAAAAGACCTAATAGTGTTGTGAAACTCTTGTTGGACTAACCATTGCTTACCTTTAATTTCAGCGGTTCAACTATGGCTGACAACCTCATGTACTTTGACTTGCATCACGTGAATAAAGGTTTCTCCGAGTCCTCCATTAATCCTTGGAAATTAACATACTCTGTCTCATCGCAGTTACCTTCTGCATCATGAAGCATCTGATCTAGATTGTCATCATTTAGCCTATCCAAACTGGAACCACAATCGACATGACCATTTGGTGGTATATCATTGATTTCATTGATGATGTCATTATTACTATCTTCCTGTGTAATCTACACTTCACCATGACTGGTCCAACATGTATGCCAATTTTTGAAACCCCTTCAAATCAAGTGCGCTTCAATCTGCACTCAGCTCTTAAACATCTTTAGATTCTCCCAGTCAATACATGGACAGTACATACATTCCACCCCCTTATTCAACATATCCTCCTCGGCAGTTCTTGTAAAAGCAAAAATGCCATTAATGTACTCTTCACTCACACAGTTGCCAACGTACATCCAGTTTTGGTCCTACGTTATGTATATAATAATTTAGTATAATATATTCAATAAATTAATTACTATATTATATATGTCCGATCTAAATTAAGTAGCTATATGTAGCAATAATAATTAATAAAATTGAATTAAGTAGAAGTAGACTATGAATTGACTAAACCCTAAACCATGCTAGATGTAAAATAATCTTCTCTCTACATCAAGCTAGCTAGATCAACCATCTTCAATTCTCCTTTGACCAAAAGCTATAAATGTAAATTATAATACAATTAGGAACAAATTACTAACCATAGGTAGTCAAAAACTTAGTGGATCGATAATTACTCTTGCCAAATAGTCTCTATTGTGGCTACGGACCAAACAGTAAAGAAGGGGACTAGTAGAAAGAGAGGAGCGCCAGCACAGAGAAGATATGTGGAAAGTGGGTGAGTAATAATGAGAGGATGCCCACCTCCTGCCCCTCTTAGGGCTTTATATACATAAGTGGGGTAGGATGGAAATTTTCGATCCTACCCCTTAGTACTTACAAAGGATGATGGTACATTGGTATATTCCTCTACACTATTGGGCCAGTTGCAGGGCCCAATCATGGGGGGTTGGGTCACCCCCACAACAGTACTCCCTCGACAGCCAGCGCAGAGGTCCCGATGGGCGAGCTGATGTGACCAACTATCCTAGCCCCCTATTCCCCGACAGCAAGCGCGAGGGTGCCGACTGGCGAGCCGATGCAACTGGTAGCTTGCAGCCCCCCTGATGCAATGCCTACGAAGAGGTCAGAGGAATCCCACGCTGAAGCCCGGCCATCCTGCCGAGGCGATGCCTACAAGGTGGACGGCGAAGCCCTGTGCCGAAGCCAGATCGTCCCGCCAAGGCAACACCTACAAGGCTGACGATGAAGCCACGCCATCCCGCCGAGGCGATGCCTACGAGGCGAACAGCGAAGTCCTGCATCAGAGCTTGGTCGCCTCGTCGAGGCAATGCCTACAAGGCAGGCGACGAAGCCTTGCTCCGAAGTTGGGTTGTCCCACCGAGGCGACGCCTACAAGGCGGACGGTAAAGTACTATGCCGAAGCCAGGGTGTCCCGCCGAGGTAGTGCCTACGAGGCGGACGGTGAGGTCACGCCGCTCCACCGAGGCGATGCCTACAAGACGGGCAACGAAGTCTTGCGCCAAATCTAGGCCGTCCCACCGAGGCGATGCCTACGAGGCGGACGGCGAAGTCCTACAGTGAAGTCAGGCCATCCCACTGAGGCGATGCCTACGAGGCAGATGGTGAAATCCTATGCCAGAGCCAGGTCGCCCCACCGAGGCGATGCCCACGAGGCAGATGACGAAGTCCTACGGCGAAGCCGTGCCGTCCCGCCGAGGCGATGCCTACGAGGCAGACAGCAAAGTCTTACACCGAAGCCGGACCGTCCCACCGAAGCGATACCTACCAGGTGGATGATGAAGTCCTACGTCGAAGTCGGACCGTCCTGCCGAGGCAATGCTTACGAGGCGGACGACGAAGTCCTACGCCAAAGCTGGACCGTCACACCGAGGCGATGCCTACGAGGCGGACGACGAAGTCAGGCCATCCCGCCGAGGCGATGCCTACGAGGCAGACAGCGAAGTCCTGTCCTAGAGTCAGGTCACCCCACCGAGGCGATGCCTACCAGGCGGACGACGAAGTCCTACGCCGAAGTCGGACCATCCCGCCGAGGTGATGCCTACGAGGCGGACGACGAAGTCCTATGGTGAAGTCGGGCCGTCCCACCAAGGCGATGGCTACGAGGCGGACGGCGAAGTCCTACGCCGGAGCCAGGTCATCCCGCCGAGGCAATGCCTACAAGGCAGACGACGAAGTCCTACGCTGAAGCCAGGCCGTCCCGCCGAGGCGATGCCTACGAGGCGGACGGCGGGGTCCAGTGCTGGAAATAGGTCGCCCCACTGAGGCCATGCCTACAAGGCGGACGACGAAGTCCTACACCGAAGTCGGACCGTCCCGCCAAGGCGATGCCTACCAGGCAGACGACGAAGTCGAAGTGGAGCCCGGTGGCTCGCGACTCAAAGACGTTGTTTTAATGACACCGAGGATTGCGCTGGCGGCTGGCATGCGACAGGACGTGACCAGCGCGTCTTGCGCTGTAAGCGAGCGCACGCCCGCGGTGGTGCGTTCCTTTCCGAGAGGGTGGGACGCGTGGCGACGCGCGATTGGCGTGTCGTGCATTGGCAGACGACCACACGCCCACGGTCATACATTCCTTCCCGAGAGGGCGGGACGCATGGCGACACGCAATTGGGGCGTGGTGCGCTGTCAGACGACTGCACAGCTGCAGTCCGCACTCCTTCCCGATGCGGCCGGACGCGTAGCAACACGCGATTGGCGCATCGTACGCTGTGAGGCGACCGCACGGCAGTGGACGCTGTGAGGACTCTCTGATGTCATTTGGTGTATTATGAGGTTTTCCCTTCTGGTTTATTTCTTCTTATAATGTAAGACCTCATTTCATTTGTTCTGTGTATAAGCTATAGTTGTTTTTTTAATTCTTACATGTTAGATTGCATTGTACCTTTGGCTATGAATTGTACAGTAGGGATAGAATCTGCTGATCATGTGTGAACCAGAAATCCATAGATGCCACTAAAATTTTTTATACTGTGTATAAATGGCAAAGGCAAACTTTGTGCTGCACTGCATATGGTCAATCTTATATCACTACTACAGAAAGCATAATACTAGACGGCCAATCACAGACAGTTTGACAAAACCATCTGTGATCGACACTAACACAGACGGTTTTAATTTGGACACCATCTGTGTTGGTGGCGTTGGAGAAAACGAGTATCGCGATGGTTCACCGATGAACGTGCGTGATACTATATCAAAAACGATTTTGCGTTGTTGTGTAGACTATCACAGACGGTTCTTGTTACGAACCGTCTGTGAATGGTCATAGATGGTTTTTGACAAGAACTGTCTGTGATGTCCCGTTCGTAACAACTCTCTGTGATATTCTGTACATGATCAGAGGTTAATATATAAGTACACATTGCTTCTAATAACTTAACTATAGAACTACTGAGACAAGAGATCACAAATTAAAGGCAAATTTATTAATTTCAATTCGAGGAAAATTTATTACAAAAGTCGCATAGATAAAGAGTTTCCCAGATTGTAATCTTCTGGGCTTCGTACGCTTCTTTTTCGACTTTGGGACTTGGAGGATCAGCCGCTGAGTTCTCGAACGCCGTTAAGATTGTCCTTGTCCTCAGGACTTCCTCCTCCAGCCTGGGCAAATGATCAGTAGCATAGCCCATAATCTCATAGCCTGCCATCCAAGTATTGCTTGTGCGGCCTGACAAAGTTCGTTGATAATGGATCTATTCCTTTTGCGAGACCTCGATTCCGGAGTGATAGAGCAATAAAAATGCAATGTTACCATCTAAGTGCAAATGCAATGTACATCTTTTGTAATTGTGTATTTGTGAATGGATATGTATTTCATTTCAATTAATTGATTTGCGAAATGGATGCTTTGTGTTTCTGAAATGAAGTGCGATGTGAATTGGATGTTTTATGTTTGTGAAATGAATTGAGATGTGAATTGGATGTTTTATGTTTGTGAAATGCATTGAAATGTGAATTATATATATACATGTACATGTTGATCTGCTTGTTTCAGAGGGCATGGCTAGCATTTCCTGAGGCTAGCCAATAAACAGAAATTGATTTAGGGGTAGAAAAGAATATCACAAACGGTTTGTAAGTAAAAACTGTCTGTGATAATCACAGATGGTTTGTAACTAAAAACCGTCTGTGATTATCAGCTATCACAGATGGTTTTTGAGAGACCAGGTGGTCGTGACTCCATGTGAATGATGAGTAATTGACAAAGGTTTAGGATAGTCGAGTTTGGTTTGAGTGGTTCGGAGTCGAGCCGTTGCGTGGCGCAATCGGGCTTGGTCGGACTTGGTCATTCCTGGTCGTATGGGATTAGGTTGCATATTTCGATATTTCGACAGGTTTGGATTTCGTCATAAGTAAGTATGATGTGCTTATGCTATTTACGCTTTCATGTATCGAGCGGTGCTATTTGACGTGTTTCTTGTCTGTGTGGCTGCAGGACGTCGAGGCGGAGTCGTGGTGAGACACGGTGGACCGGACTAGGCGCAGTGGCGCCGAGGTCGAACGGTCGATGTGTCAAAGACGACGTGGACTCGAGGTGGTTGCGAGGCGTGCGAGGCAAGGAGCGCGGAAGCTTCCCGGAAGGTGCAGGAGGGGCGAAACGGGAATTTCGCAAGGCTGCACAAGCGGGAGCGGGCTCTGTTGGATTTAGCGGGCGTAACGGGACGGAGACCCGTTAGCCAAGGCTATAAATTAGATGGAGGGGCTGCATGCCCACTTGAGCACTTGTGAGAGAATTAGGGTTTTAGAGTCAAAAGAGGCTTTGGGAAGGTTGTTTCCTTTAGCTCTTTAGTTGGTGTGAGTTGGTGAGAGTGAGGGGAGAGGCAGAGGTGTGCTCCCTGTTGTCTCTACGATGGTTTCTATGTGAGGTCTCCTCTCTGTGTGTTCTTCCTCCCAAGAAGATGTGTGATTCTTGGTGTTCTTGAGGATTGAGAGGAGAGGGATTGAGTGGAGTGTCTTGTAATCATTTCTCTGGTCCTAATGTCCATGCGTATCGGGATTCATATGTATTCCTTGCTTTGATGGATTAAATGAAAATCTGAAGTTTTCTGTTCTTGCTTGTGTCTGTTCTTCGTTGCCCCTTTTGTTGGATTAGTGAGTTTTTGCTTTTTGAGTTGACTCTTGCTGAGAAGGTGCAAAATGGATTCCTCTGTGATGGGAGATGATCTCAAGATCAATTGATAAGGTTCTCTCAAAAGGAAATCATTTTTAATCTCAGTTTTAGTTTTCAGCCTCCCCTGTTCTAGCTTTCCTATTCTAGGGTTTTGATCCTCCCTGTGATTCCCTTTGAGAGAAGGCCTGATTTTTGGTCTGTATAATCCTTATGCTATTGCTAACATATCTGCAAAGTCCCATTAGCAAAGGATTTGAGATCATGGAGTAATTTGATTTTGTGAGCCCTCTTTGAAGTTTTTCAAGTTTTGTAGTGTTTGATCTAATTCTTGATTCCCCTTGTGAAATGTCATGAAAATTGGCTTGAAGGTTGATGTGGGTATTGCTAATATATTCTGAGAATTTCATGTGCAAAGGATTTGTGTAGTGTGAGCCTTTTGGGTTTGTTTGCTCCTCTCTGTAGTTTATCGAGTTCTCAGGTTCTTCAGATTTTCGGCCAGCAAGCTCTCAGCCAGAGGTGGGACTTGGGCTGGGCTTCTTTGGGCCAGCCCGAAGCACGGCTGGCACGGTCCGGCCCAAGCATGGCATGGCCCGACACGTGGCGGGCGTCGCGGCGCCCGACGCGGTGGGCGGGCGAGCTTCAAAATCCGGCACGGTGGGCGGCGCGACGCACGCAGCGGATCGGGCGTGCTTGGGCCGCGCGCACGAAGAGCACGGTTGGCGAAACTATTTAAAATTGATTTCTTAACTATAGTAAATTGTACTCATGACTCTCCTTGAGCTTTTCTATTTGACTAGTTGGGTAGACCTATGCTAGATTGTCGGGAGATGTCCACGTACGCCATAGTCTAATTTGCACTAAGATATGCATTCCATTACACTAGATGACCAAGTTCGAAGGTGAAATGGCATGAGACAATAGAATCGAATTTTAAGTAGGTTTTTAATAAGGCGGATACAAGAGAAAGGAAGATAGTGGCCACCGCTACCATTGTCGCTGTCGCTTTTGTCGTGTATAGTTACTTTGGGCTGGGCTTGGGCTGACACGGCACGAACGCCAAGCGGTGGGATTTGGGCGTGCTTGGGCTGGCGAAGACGCGAGGCGAGCCAAGCACGCGCGCGGCACGGCACGACGGGATGACTGGGCCGAACCAGCATGGCACGAAATAGCCCGAAGCACGATGGGCCTGGGCCGTGCTGGCACGGCACGGACCAATTCCCACCTCTACTCTCAGCCAGCAGGAAGCATCTCTCCATTGTGTGCTTTTCCTTTTTTTTGTGTGCTGTTCTTTGACTATTTTGCATGCAGAGCAAACAGCAGTTTTTTCAGCTGAAATTTTTACTGGTTAATCTCTGATTTATGCTGAATTTTTTGGTGTCGCATGCGTTCCAAAATTCAGAGAAATTAATTTTAAGTTTTCTGTGAGTTGCGTTGTTTTGCATCTGGTGAGAAATCAGTGTTCGAATTCTCGGGGGAATTTTAAGAGATCGACATTCACCCCCCTCTGTCGCCTTTTCGGTCCTACAGTTTTTAACTAAAAACCGTCTGTGATAGTTTAAAATCACAGACGGTTTTTAACTCAAAACCGTTTGTGACAGATGATAATCACAGATGGTTTTTACTTACAAACCGTCTGTGATATTTTCACTACAGATAGTTCGAAAACCGTCTGTGATAACCTTCGATTATCACTGATCTATAAATTCAGACGATTCAGAAAACCGTCTGTGATGACATTTTTGAACCGTCTGTAATACGGTTTTCTGTAGTAGTGTATCCTTGTTAGTTACTTGTGGGCGTCCTTGTATTGTAGTAGATTTGTTTTTCTTATGTTCAGCTGATATATGTAAGAAACATTATTTTGGTAATGAATCATGTAGGTGTTTGGAAAGCCCATCAAGTTTGTAGGGCGAAGAGAACGAATTGAGGACCTTGAGCTTTTCTATCCTGACCACATGGCACAGTGTGTTTTGGGAATGGGAGATGTACTTCCATTTGCTGAAAAAGCACAAGAAGTCGTAAGTAGTTTCCTGTAGAACTGCTCTTCTGGTCTTGTCCTAAGCAATACTGGGATGGTTTTATGGTGTTTACATGATGGTATAGATGCGTCAAGGAGATGCTGTGGAATTATAGAAGATCATGGATGAAAAATTCGATTTCAATGACTTCGTAGAGCAAACACAAAATGTTGCAAAAATGGGTTCCATGAGTCGTCTAATTGGAATGATGCCAGGCATGAACAAGGTACATGACCTGTGGAATTCATTTATTCCTTCAAGTTGACAACATCCCCACTGCAAGTATCAAGTATGTTTAGATTTCATATGATAAATGCCACAACTTGACAAAGATTTCATATGATAAATGCCACAACTTGACAACACTTCTCATTCTAAATAGGTTACTCCTGCACAAATTCGGGAAGCTGAGAAAAGACTTGCATTCATGGAGTCGATCAATGCAATGACTGCTGGTACGTTCCGTCGCTATACATATGAAGCTTACTGTCATATTCCTTGGGTCATAGACATAGATGCCTAATTGCATTTATTCTGGATGTGCAGAGGAAAGGGAAAGACCAGAATTACTGGCTGAATCACGTGAGAGGAGGATGAGAGTGGCTGAGGAGTATGGAAAGACAGAACAAGAGGTTCAGTTCTATTCTTATGATCTTATTGAATGTTTTGCTTATACCAATTAGCATAGACTAGACTCATTCCCCTCCATGGTGCTAATAAACAGATTGCCATTTATTCACTCTATCAGGTGAGCCAACTGGTTGCCCAGCTATTCCAAATGCGTGCTCAAATGCAGAAATTGATGAGTACGATGCAAGGACAAGAAGCAATTCCAGGCATGGGTGATCTCATGGACTCACTTATAGCCGACGAGAAGGTAAAAATGTGTCTGGCATTGTGAATGATTCCTATCAGTTTGCTGTTTGCCCGGGGACTAGTAGATGTTTGAATTCTTGTGTATCATTCAGGCGCCTCCTGGCACCGCACGGAGGAAGAGGAGGCGCGGGGAGCTGGATGGTGGGTGGCGTCAGTAGGTTTTGAGTTGATGTGCATTGCAGCTGAATGTTTTGGCTGGAATAGGGTCCTGCGTGCAAGACCAGACTTGTAAGCACCATGTATTTCCTTTCCTGTGAGAGGTCATTATTCAGCACTTGAAAACGGACTTACCTATGTAATTCAGGTTCCAGCTCTTGTGCTGGACTGTGAATCAAGTATTGATTTTAGCAAAGATGTTGAAGCTAAAAGGAAGTAAGTTTTATAGATATCCATTCATAAGCTTTATTTTTTAAGCTTTTAAACTTAGCCACAATTTTATTGATATCTATCATCTTGTTTTCTGAGGTTGATCAGACTTTTTGAGGTTGGGAACATTAGCCAGTTGGAAAATGAAGCAAGACAAGGGTGCATATATTGGCTAGTAATAAGTAATAACCCAGGTGAGTTATACTCATACAACAAGGCTATTCTGTTTTACTTTTGCTAGTACTTCTGAAGTACCACCAATAACTGCTAGTAGCCTCTCCATATTTGTTTTAATTTTTAAATACATATATACTTACCATATCGACGTATTCTTGTTTTTAAATTCATATGTAATTACAATTATAAAGGTTAATGTTTTTTATGCAGGTTGAAAAGATCAATGGTTGAATTTTTTACTTTTGACTGCTTAAGTACCTCATGAATGGATCAAGAAGCAAAGGAGTTTATGAAGATTAGACATCATTAGATATATTTTAGATTTTTTAGACTGATATATTTTAGATTCTTAGACTAAAAATTTGTAATATTTGTTCTTAAAAACTTTAATTCTCTAGAAACCAAATCGTTATGTATGCTATGGAATAATGTGAACAGTACTTATATATATTTCTTTGATGTAATGTAGTATGTTATAGTTGTTACACTCATGGTCATTTGTGTTATTGTGTAATGTGTCATGCTTATCAAAAGGATGTTTTATGAAACAATTTTAATTTGTACATTCATGGGAAAATAAAAATTCCTACAAATATTAAAAATGTTGTAGGAGGTCAACATTGTGTTGCTATAGCTAAACAAGGTGTTACTAGGACCAATAACATTATTGTATTGTTGTATGTAAAAGATGTTACTAGGGTCTGTATTTAAAAAAGGTGTTACTAGGGTTTATAGTAACACATGCTACTACGTTGCTTTATCTGAAAAAAGATGTTACTAGGGCTTATGGAAGCACACAATATTGTATTGTTCTTGCTAAAAAAACGTATTACTAGGGTCTATGGCAACATGCGCTATTATGTTGCTCGAGCTAAAAAATGTGTTACTATGGTCTATGGTAACACATTTGATTCATGTTGCTACAGTATGGTTGCAACACCATTTCTTTCATATAGAAATACTAGTTACACGCTATAATAGACACTACAATAGCAACATAGTCTATAGAATCACTAATCAAATATGTTACTATAGGCCTCAGTAACACATTTTTGAGCTACAATAGCATATATACATGTTACTAAAGACCCATCCTAATGTAGTGTCTTTATTGGGGTCAAACCTTAGCGAGGGTATGACCATGTTGACGATGTTGCATTGTGAAGGCCTCGTGATAATTACTTAGTCACAAACCTAAGGAAGCGTGTTATGGCCGACAATGTAAGTTGATTATCTCTTGTGGGTAAAGTTGTACCACCTTTGTATAGTGTAGCAACTATCCTAGATAGTTGTGCCCACCTCATGGGCAATTGGAGTAAAGTTTTTCATGGATTATATTTTGTTTTTAAAAAATTGGTTAAAAAGGAAAATGATGAGATCTTTTTTGAAAAGATGGTTCGGGTAGAGTGCCCATGGATAGGTTAGTGCGGGGGATAGACCTACACTAACAATATTATTGATTAAAAGTATTGTCCTATTTACTTACTATATTGAATTCAACAATTTATATCTTTTTACTAGATTTACTCCAATTTGGCTATACGCTCAAATAACATTATTTTGCCTTCACTTGTTATCCTTGCATTAATATTGCATATCCTGTGTAACTTGCGGAGTATATTTTTGTGCTCACCCTTGCTTAAATTTTGTTGCTCAGAGAAGGATTGCTTCGACTATGGTGAGGATCAGGACGCGTAGGTCACATCCCACAATCGTTTGCCTGTGGGTAGACTGTATGGGCTTCTTCCAGTTCAACCTTTTCTTCTGCTGCTATTATTTAAATTTGTTCTATAGGCCATTAATGTAAACTTTGGCCTTAAGGCCCATATTCAGATAATTAATAAATGTCATTATAAAACGAAAAAAATGGATAAGGCATTTGGATTTGGGTCTACCTCTCCCCCACATCCCCTTTTATCATAGCACAACTTCGATTCAATCTCAAACTCTTTCCGTACGAATCGTTCCAAGAAAATAACTCATTCTCTAAAATCTAACCATCTCATTTTCTTGTTTCCCTTTCCACTAATTATGAAAATGTCCTCGAGAGGGTTATTTTCTAAATATTACACTATCTATTTAACGGGTTGGGATGGAGACTTACTAGTTAACCATCCAACCTTTGTCATCGAGTTCATGAGTTCTAGAGTTATGGTTTGAAAGAAATTGAGTGTTGTGGTATGCTCTCTTATCCTCCTAGTAGAGCGGCTGTGAAACATTCATCCTCAAGTAGCAATAAATTAATTCTTGTTTATCTCCAATGGATTCATCTTGTGTTGATTGATTTACTCTTGATTTGGATCATTTTTGCTCCTCTCTCCTCTTCTTGATCTTGTTGTGCTAAGGATGTATAAGAGATGGAAATAACCTCTAAAATCAATCTCTACCCATCTAGGTACTTGGTTGGCAAGTGTAGGGACCCAGATTTTACAATTCGGATTCCTCTGTGATTCCACCGCACTATTCCCTGGATCAGTAGATAGTGCTCACATATTACAGTTCTGATTATCAAAGTACATATCATGCGGAAGCATAAATATAATATTCATGAAGAAGCATAAATATAATATTAGACGTACTCATGGGCCGATTAGGCCGAAATCATTAATTGCAGTAGCGGAAGAACGAAGCACGCAAGTGGGACCTTTAGGACATGCCCACAGGCAGCCAACTGGAGGTGCGCGACCTAGCCCTTGACGTCCTCATCATCTTTGCCACCATGACCAATAGTGTTGCTGAAGCGTAGTGACCGATTCCTGCTTCTGGATTTGTTATGAGAGCGAGTGTGAGCACACTAACCACCGTGCTCCACGAGCCAATACACAGGATGCAGATAAATAGTATGCATGGCTTATCAAAGGAGAGGCTCGGGTTATTTTATTTGCCAAAAGCAGCATTATTATTATTAAATCATAGTGTTATTAATTCAACCTAAACTCCACATGGAAATTGCCATAATTGACTTCAACCACCAAAGACACACTTTCCTTACTGATTGCTATCTAAGACTCCAAACAGCGAGTGTCATCATTACTTAATCCACCGAATATACTCTTTCCAAATTGATTGCTGTCTAAGACTCCAACAGCTAGTGACATCATCTATCTAATATCATTTAATTAATCCACAGAACACACACTTTCTATATTGAGTGCTGTCTGAAACTCCAAACAGTGAATATCATCAATTATATAATCCACCAATATCTTTTGTATTACAAATTCCTAATAATCCAATCCTTTTGTTATTGATCTACAACCATAATTAATTTGATCTTCCAATAATCAACCTTATTTTGCATTATCTACCCCTCACTAATTCACTAGTATACCTCCATCAAGAATATCATTGATCAAGTCTACGCATCACTAGTATACATCCACCAAGAATATCATTGATCAGGTCTATACTTCACTAGTATACATCCACCAAGAATATCATTGATCGAATTTATACTCCAAGAATTGTTATCATACCTCCAAATTTCCAAAAATTCAATTAACTCATCTAGTAGTCGATTCTATTAATCCCAATATTGTCAACATCTTTCTAGAGTTAATATTAGTTATCAGTGTCATAATCCAACAATTACCTTTGCACTCCTTAATTCTCCAAAAATCATTTAAATCATCTATCTAGTATATATATTCATTTAGTCTCCACCAATTTATTTCTCCCAGAATCCACTCTATCGTTTCCTATTTAAGATCAACATGAATCCACCAATACCTTTATGTGTATACTACAAACATCCATCTCCTTTACTCACGACCCTGGTTATTCCTTCCATATTTTATTTTGTAAGATTAGAAGTGTCATTATTTGAAATACAATACATAGAAATTTCCTGAGACCTAGCAGTTTTACATAAAAACATAATGTGTAAAGGAATGCAATAATAATAGTGATTCAGATCCCATCCACCATTACATGGCATGCGCACCATATGCTAACATTTCAGCGTTATAACCGCTTACATTACCACTGGGACGACACCCAGGACAACTCAAATCAGGGCTTTCCACTGCCCTTCACTTTTCCAAACCCATCCATAAAGCATTTTGAAATAGAACTGTATCTAGTTAAGTTCACATGTCCGCCCTTGACCGTGGGCACAGCTATTCGAATAGTTTTGACTCTGCAGAGTTTGTACACTTCACCACAAGAGATAATCAACTCGTTGCCCCCACACGATTCCTTAGTCATGTGGTTGAGCAGACCATCACAGTGACTTTTCAAAGTATCTAGTCCCTTCTGGCATCTCACCTTATGGGAAACTGCCCACTTGCGGTGGGTCCCATCTATGTGCGGGATATTCCCCCACAGTTACTAACGCAGCCGGGCTCCACTTCCCGCAACGTTAGAACAGCTGGGAAACTTCACCCTACACCAGTGTCCCTTAGGGCCCCCTTGCCCGTGCGTATCCACTTCTATCCACTACTAGTGAGATGAGTCCGGGGTTTCGATAAGTTTACTTAGCCAAGTTGTAATTTACAGACTTGTGGTTGTACTGTTTTACACAGGAGGTCATGACAAGATTCAGTCCTTAGTGGTATCTGGGCGGTTCTACCACTAACCCACTTTGTGCTTCCACTGCACCACACATACACACACCATCGAACCATCCGCCCAGATATTTAAGCAAGTTGGGGTTTTTGGGATCATAAAATAATCATGTCCAAACATATACTAGTCATTCCTACCATGACTGTCCAAACCAATTTCTCATGATTAAAAATGACAATGATATTTGGGGCATTTCAGCGCCCTCGAGAATCTATGCAGTACTAAGCAATGCGTATAATTAGGGACTTATTTTCGAAACGTTACTATTATAATTTTGCTAGGGCAACAAGGTTCACACATTCAGATATTCCAAAGGAGGTGTAATATTATTCAAGGCAAACAGTGGGCATATAGCTAGAATCTTAAATTAAACATGTATTTGCATATAAAATAACAGCATGCAATTCGATAATTTAAACCAAAGTAATTTGCAGAAAATGTAGGTTCAACATGATCAAAGTATTGACTCGCCTGGAGCGGTTTACCGCGGTCTTGAGCTCACACAGTGCTTTCTCTTGAGTTTTTGGTGTTTATCTTCACTTCGAGATTGATTTCGCTTGATCCAATGAGTCTTCACGACTTCCAATTTCTAATTACGCTATAAACGACTAGATCCAAATAAAAGCAAATAACTCAAAAGATCCAGATAAATCCGAATAAACTCAGCTTAGTTTTATTATGAGTTAGGTGTTTTGGGCGATTTGAGGCATGGTCAGTAATAGAATACGATGACTCGATCTTTTTATTACTAACTTCTTCTACTATTTTTATATTTATTAAGAAAGATCCATGAGTTAGGTTAGACCTACTGCAGATCATCCTTTTGTCGAGCGCTAATATTCCAGGCATAGGTACATATAGAAGTGATATATATACAATTTTTAGCTAACCGAATCGATTTTAGAGTTCGGACGGGTAACATTTTGTGGTGCGACATTTTATGTGCACTTAGTTGTTATTGGACACAACTTATTTTGAATTAGAATCCATTGGTTTGGGTCCTAGCTCGCTACATTTAATCATGCTCGATATTATTATTTTACTAAGTCTACGTTAAAATTTAATTAACATCACCATTGGTATTTGACCTATACTTTAGTTATTATTTGGCTTAGCTTTATTTAATTCAGATTTATTTATCTAGGCAGAGGTTAAGGTATTATTTCATTAGTGCCATTTAATAAGATATATCACTGAGATTTGTTTAATGGTGGCTTGAAGAATACTGGAACATATATGTTTTCATTATAATTAGGTGTAATCTTTATTAAGTTTAGTTATGTAACCATAGTCATATTTCCTTACCATTGCTTTAAATTAATAATTAACCTTCTAAATGATCGCTCAAACCATATTAGTTTTGCATTCACGAGTTAGTCCTATTATAATTATTAAATAGTCCCCTTTACAATCTAGTTAATTTTTGTTAGATCCCCTAAACTGTTCCCTAATTTAATTAGAGTACTATAGTCGACAAAATAATTCCCATCATTGCTAGGATATAGGATTAACATTTATGTATTACTTTGTGGTGGCTAGCTCTATAATCTTACTATCATGCAAGGGTTTAGGATTTTGTTCTTTACAAAACTTGCATTAGCTAAATCATCACTTCATGGAAGTTGGAACCTAGACTACATCTTTCTAAAATGCTCACTATGCCTTGGATCAAGCTCTCTAGATAAAAAATTAAGGCATATTGGTTACTAGCATATGGTAGCAAGTCCTTAATTAGGCACTTACTAGGCTTAATTATATCCTATTAAGTTTTTGAATTATTCTAATTTTTTTGATTTTCCTCCTAACTGCAGTCGGTTAGCAAAATTAACAAAAAGAATCCTAACTATTAGTGGGGCGGTTGGGGATCGAACCCAGGACATGTGGGAGAAAGGCTCTGTGCCTTACGCTTACTCTGGTAGCCAAGTGGGCGCAGTGCCTGGGCTGCCTAACTGGAGGCAGCAAACAAGTTGAAGCATGTGTTGGGAGCGGCTTTGAAACAGAACAAACGGAGGAAGCCTGGGTAGCACTCGGCACTGGCGTCGCCGGCGGCAAGCGGTGGCCGAAGGGGGGGTGGTCCGCAAAATGGAGTGTAGAGGAAGTGGGGAAGCCGGGGTAGCGGCGAATTGGCCGGAGCCTCGGCGAGGCGGCCGGGTGGCTGCGCCAAGTGGCCGGGCGGCTGCGCCAAGCGGCCGGCGATGGAGTGAGTTCGGGGCGGCGGCGTTGTGGGAGAAAGGGGGTGAAATTGAAGCATGCACAGGCATCAGAGGGTGTGGTGGAAGCTTACCCCGAAGCTGGTCGAGCGGGAGAGGAGCTGAGGCGAGCCAGCGGCGGAGGCCTTGGGCGGTGCAAGCGTGCGCACGGCGCCAGCGAGCCAGGGTGAAGGGGTAGCATCGGCGGTAGTGGAAGGAGGTACGGGGTGGTGAGGTGAAGCTCCGCCGGTGAGGAATTGGGGGAAAACAAGCTGTGGAGGGATCGACGGTGATGAGAATGGCGGTAGCGGCTGGGGATTTAGGAAAGAGGTGAAGGAGAGATGGGGAAGGAGGGGGGAGCGTAAGAGGACGTGGGGAGCTTGGAGGTGCTTTATGGCTGCAGAGGGGGCGGAGAAGGTGCGGAGAACCGGGCGGAGGCGACGGGGGACCGGGCGGCGGGGTTGAACTAGGGGGCAAGGACCGGCGCGGGGCTCGGGGTGACACGACCGAGCGAGCGGCGCGTGTAGAGCAGGGAGATTCGGTGAGATTTGGCGCAGAGCTGAGAGAGGGGAGGACGACGCGGATGCAGCTCGACCACAGAAATAAGGAGGAGGAGATGCGGGCGTTCGGGGAGGAGAGAAAGAAGAAGGAGCGAGGCGAGGCGCGGGCCCGCGTGGCAGGGAGTAGGGCGCGAGGTGGAGGCGGGCCCACGGCGCAGAGGAAACGGTCAGGAGGGGGAAAGATGAAGCTGGGCCGTGCGAGGGAAGATGCGGGAAGAGGGGGAGTGGAGCTGGGCCTCTAGCGGGACAAGCGCAGGGAAAATGGGACTGGGCCATTTTCGGCTGAAGCGGGGAAGGGGCGAGAAAGGTGGGGGTTGGGCCGGGCAGGTGGTCGGCCTGACCCCTTTTGTTTTTTTTCCATTTATTTATTTGATATTGCTATTCTTAGGGTTATTATTATGGTTATTATTACATACATATATATATATATATAGATATCTATTTTCTTATTCTTATATAATTGTGTATCTACACGTGTATATTACCTTTTATGGCCATTTGCGCACATATATATTTTTATTTTGTTGCTCATTTTGCTAAGCCCTTTTTGTATCCCTTTTTGCATATGATTTACTTATTTATTTTTGTTGCCCCATTATAATATTTTGTCATTCATTTTTACACCTTAATTTTTGTCTCTCCCTCCTTATTTCCTGTATAACCTATTATTATTACTTTTATCTTCCTTGAATTTTTTCCTTTAATGTTTTGGGAACCTTAGCCAAGATTTAGAGAAATCCAAAGGAAATTCGAATTATCAATAGAATATATGAAAAAAATGATTTTAAAAACTTCACATTTTTGAATTTCAAATTTTTGGGATGTTACAGCAAGTTCATGAAGACATCCAGTTTTTTGCTCTTTTTGGCCTCTACGAGTGATTACTTGATCCAGTAGTTTTTTCCTGAATTTTTTTGGTGTTCTTGCTTGTTGTAATATATGAGAATACATCTAGAGCTATCTTGGCTATCAATCACCCATGAGCAAGTCATATTCACTATTTTTTTTGACTGGTTTTGGGGGCAACCTTTCTTCAAACGGAAAAAGGTCAAAACTTTGGCAATAATTTTCTTGATAGTTGATTGGAATATGTTCCTAACGTCATAGAGAAGGCGCACACCAAATTTCAAATGATTTTGAGCTTTCGTTTGGGAGTTAGTTCAATTTTAGGTTTTTGACCTGGTTTGGTGCAGCAGAGCTTGACAAACCAAAAAATGCCAATTCTCTTAAATTATTTCAAGATTTTTGGTTGTAATAGGTTTTTATGGTCATGATTTAGTATTGGTCCAAGTTTCAAGTCTTTTGTATCTACGGATTAAAAGTTTCATGGATTTTTGGATTTTAAATAGTGTTGTTTTCAATGTTCACCGATTTGAACTCACTGTGGCAGCCCGATTTTTAAAAAATTTTGGCTTCTTGATCTTCCTCGTCTCTGATAGATATTAGAGTGAAGAATCATCAAATACTTGGGGGAAATTTGAAGGTACCATTCACCCCCCTCTGTTGCCATACCAGTGCCACATTATTATTTTTAAATATCTTGATTCCAAATGATCGAGTTCTTAGAATTTTGCTAGAATGCCTTAGCTTTCCTTTATGGTACAAAGTGTTGGAAATAGGCCCATATGAGTAAAGCCCATTTTTCTATAATTCCAAGGCATGCATGGTTTAGTATCATACTGCTAAGGCAAAGTGAAGGAGATCAATTTATAAGGTGGAGTTCTTGCCACTCCTTGAATCATGTGATACATAGATGTGGATGACATTAGGAGGACTTTGGCTAATCACACACATATGCACACACGTGCACGCGCATATTCGCGTGAAAATTGCGTGACTTGTGCGTGACTTGTGACATGCGACCACGCAATGACGTGGCTCGCCACTTCGCTGACCAAGTCCACCTTATTTTGCCAAACCATGCATCATCTCTCTTCTTTTTGAACTATCCTAGAGCTGATAACCATAACATAAATGTCATTACATGGTTTCATGAGGCAGTTACCCATGAGTTAACTCTGCTTAATTGTAACATTGACTAGTGAGTGATTGCAACGACACATAGAATTCCAACTCCTCTCTGGATAGCTATGCTATAGTATCAAGATGCTCAACCACACCGACCTTTCTTGTTAGCATGCTCTGACAAGAGAGGAGAGCGGGATCTCTGAACCATTGTCGTAGAGAGAATATGCACGGGGTGGCAATAAGGTTTCTGGGCAGCACAACCTACCGACCACTTGTCTTCTTCCTTGACGTTGACTACTTCCATGACTGCATCAAGTCTGTGCTACTTCCTGTACTTGATCAAACCAAACTATAAGTCGTTCGTGTGATTGATCAACTTTGTTATTGTTGTAGGGGTGGCCCCCACCTAAGCCCAGCAGGACTATTAGGAGATTATAAGGCCCAAATGGGACAAGTGTAATGACGAAAGTGCCCCCAAAGGGGATGTACAAATGTAAGGGCATTACTGTAAAAACACTCCCCATGTGCATATATATATATGGTACAAACCACAGGGGAAACCCTAAGCCATCACTCACCTAACTCTCCACTACCATACTCTCTCTCTGTTTGGTCTGTAGCCACAACAGTTGGCACCGTCCGTAGGGAGGACAAGGGTAAGCCTCCAAGACCGAAGGAGGATGGCATCAAGAAAGCTTCACCATCGGCGGCGAGGAAGAAGAAGGGGGGAGCGACAGAATCTCGCGTCAATACCAGGGCTTCGACGTTGGCAGCCGTGGGTACAGGTGGAGATGCGGGTGTGACGATCGTGAACACCGACGTTCACGACGCAACACCTGACCCCGCCACCACCGCCGTCCGCGAGGGGCACCTCCGTCCTGGCCGCCACTGTTGGCGAAGACCGCGCTCCACCTACTCTCGCGGAGGGCAGCCCCGGCATGGTCGTGGCCGCAGACAAGGGCTTCGCCCCGGTGCCGCCAGCCAACGCCAGTTCTGCCTCGGTGACCGTCGTGGGCGGCGAGACTTCCCTCTCCCGGTAACCCACGATGCGCTCTCCGCCCTTGGCACCGCCCAAAGACCCTTCGCCCTTAGTACCCGCGCCCTCCTCCAAGTATGAGTCGGCGTACTTCACCGAATCCGACTCTACGCTCGCCGCACCGACAGGGGTAGCGGCAGCCACTGTACCGGGCGTGGTCGCAGCAATCCGGGTCCTCTTGCGGGATGACGCTTTCGTCCCTGCGACACTGTCGTCTTGGTGTTGCGGGGCCAGAGGGGCGCGATCCGGCACGGGAAGACCCAAGACCTCGCACACGTGGTTTATCCGCCCCAACCCCGCCTCCGCAGTTGCGGCTGTGCATTGCTCGTGCTCCCTGGCAGTGTATGGCCCAAGGAACACGTGCGCTGCGCGCTCCGCGTCCTCCAGGCGAGTTCCTACGTGGGGCAAGGAGCACGATTAGACACAACGTAGTACGCTCGAATGAAAGGGAGGGTACGGTCGAGGCTTACGAAGACCAGTTGGCACCGGTAGTGAACAAACGGACGGGCGAACGTTGTCGTCCCGAAGTTTCCCGGCGGTGAGGCGCCAATCACAGGCGAGCAGCGCCACGCCGTACATTATGTACTCCTCGGCGAGGTCACGCATGTTGAAGCGGGCGGTGACCCCCCCAAGTCTTCGCGCCCTCCGCCTATCTTCGCTGTTGAGTGTTAGGCCGGGCGTGGTTTTGAATGCAATCGGCTGGCCCGTGCACTCAAGGCCGCTACCACTCGCCACACGGTGGTAGAACCACCGCCTCGTCCAGTTGGACTCCCATTTCCCCCGCGTCGAGTTCGCAGGGAAGAGCTTCCCGCATGATGCCCGCAGAATGAAGTTGACGTTGCCAAAGTTTGACAGCATCCCGTCCTTCTGCTCCTTCGGCTGGCACCGTGCTTCGTGCAGGTATGCGAACATCGAGGCGCTGGGCCAGCATGCTTCCGAGCGCAAGGCCCACTGTACACGGCAAGGTGAGCCACTGCGTTCGGAGTCAGTTGCGCCAACTCCAGCTTGAAGGTCCGCAGCATGTCGCCAACGACCGCCGCGGCCGGGATGCGGAGTCCGGCTTCGAAGTAGGCGACGAAGATGATCGCCTCCGACTTCTCAGGGCGCGGTTCCTTCTCGTCATCGGCGGGTAGCCGCACCGCCTGGCGGTCCGATAGCCTCCCCTCGCGCAGAAGTGCCCGGATCGTCTCCTCCGTCACAAGTGTGCGGCCTAACTCGCCAGAGTACGGACCCTCCTTCTTCTTCATCGCCGCCCACCACCTGTCTGCCGCCATTGGATCGCGCTCCTCGAGCGCGTATTCACCTCAAGCAGCGAGAACCACCAGCGGATGGCGTAGTCACCGGCCACCTGAGAACGCTCGTCGCAAGTCGCCATTGGTGTTCACGGGCTACTCGACCGTGAAAAGGAGCGCACAGGCAAGAAGAGCAAGTATAGGAGACGGCGTGAACGATCAGAAAGTGTATGGAGGAGGCGCAGCCGTGGTACCACGGGGGTATTTAAAGACCCCTCGCCTCCCACCACCGGTAAGCGCAACTGACGGACGACAACCGCTCATCTCCCCATGGCTGAAGCCGAAGCGTCGTGATGGCGCACGTATGCCACATACGACCGCGGTCGTACAGGGGCCTGTCACCGCACGACATGCCAGTAGCACCCAGCCGCGTGTCGACCAGCGCAGGGAATAAATGCAGGTCGCACGGCCCGACATAGCTTCCGGCGCATGTCAGCATAGTTCTTGGGGCCAATCAACCACAATAGTCCAAACGGGGTCTCTGCCCCAGCGGTGAGGCCCTGACCCTGACTCTGGTCGTACCCACGCGAAGGGACACCGCCACGAAGGTGCCGGAAGCCACTCTGACTCCGAGAAATGCCACCCCGCCACATGCTCGCGCCCGCGGGAATAAGGGCAGGCAGCGGAGCGCGACACACCTCCCGAGGGGATGGCGCCTCCCGATGAGATGGCGCCATACAGAGACCCCGGCCTACACCCCGTCCCGTCGAGACCACCAACCAGCAAGCCTCTCGGCCTGCGCGACTCCAGATGGGCAGGCCCCGCTCTAGCGGGGAGACTCCTGCCATTTAACCCAATTTTGCCCGGAGGCAGCTCGATTCCGGCCTAGCCCTAGGACCGCGCGAGGGTGCGTCGGCATAAAGCCACGAGTTAATCAACCCAACGGCAGCGACATCAAGGTCTCCACTCCAGAGGAGATACCCTGGCTTCGACAACAGCAAGCCCCCACAAGGAGTACCCCGCTATACCATCACAGAGCCCTGTGGCGGAACCAAAGCCGCCCCGACCATGATGGCTCCGCATGGCCCGGCACAGGGTCGAAGATAAGTTTTTCCTAACACAAGATATCGAGCACCTGTTATATCAAACATTCTTTGGCCAGGTCCGTTGATGCTAGCTCCGTCATAGGACAGTCCTTTCGCAGAAAGCAAAGCACCAGCAAGCGACCAAGGGGCGAACGGCCGCGGTAACGTAGCCGCTCACATCCCACGACGCTCCAATCATGGCCCGCCGCGTGTCCCCGCTCAAGGCAAACTAGATTGCACGGCACAGCAGCCGCCCCCTAGCAAGCCAGGGGTCGGCGCGATTCTGGGTGTCATTAAAGCGCACTACCGGACCACCTGAGGTGAAGTTTGGGGCGCGAGGTATGCCCCCACTCCGGCTTCGACTCCAGCTCCGCCTTTGACCTCTACACCAACTTGGGCTCCAGCCTCGACGTCGACCTCGACTTCGACCTTACGCCCGGTGGGTAACCTCGCCCCTGATACCGTACGGCAAGGAGGACTTCGCCATCCTGTATGGCCCAAGTCAGCGGAGCTCCAGTCGCCTGGGTTCCCCGCAGTTCCCCGCAGGTTTTGACTTGTTCTCATAAATAGATAAGCTTCAGTACATCAACACGCCCTGATGGTAACGCTGGTTGGCGCTATCAGGAGGTGCAAGATGAACTCAAGCATATCTGTCTACGAGAGCAGGTCAAACCTTGCCATTCCAGTACGGGAATACGGTGCGTAAGCAGGAGGCAACCTATCCTACTGAACAATACAGGTACAATGTTGCACCAGCATGATATATACCCAATCAACGGGGGAGCCCAACTGGCAAGAGCCCAACCGGCGGGAGGAAAGCTCAACGGGCGGAGGAGCGTCGCAAGCATCGTATGGCCACGGCGCTCAAGCCCTGCGCCGCGCCAAGCATATTTCGCCACGTGGACCGCCAGAAGAAGGAACATCACAGCACGGTATGGCCATGGCGCCTCAAGTCTCGCGCCGCGTCAGCGAAGCCTCGCAAGGCAGGCCGACAGTCATTTATCATCAAGGGCACTCGACGTCGGAGTCCGCGGTCACTTGACGCCCACGCGACGACTTAGGGGCCCGCTTCGCCTACCCCTGCCTACGCATCCAACTCCGCCAACACCTCCGATTCGGCTTTGACTTCGACTCCGATTCAAGCTCGATCCCACTACCGCGGGGCCCTGAGGACGGCGAAGACTTCGCCAACCCACCCAGCGTCATACCTTCGCAGCGGGGCGAACACTACACCAGGAAATAAGGCTCCGCCGAACGTTGGGAAAGTTTACAGGCCGCAGGGACGGAGGGGGCCAAAGGGCTCGGCAGCATGGTTTCGGCCCGTGAAGCCCTTCACCATGAGAGGCTCCTGTTGTAGGGGTGGCCCCCACCTAAGCCCAGCAGGCCTGTTAGGAGATTATAAGGCCCAAATGGGACAAGTGTAATGACGAAAGTGCCCCCCAAAGGGGATGTATAGATGTAAGGGCATTACTGTAAAAATACTCCCCATGTGGATATATATATACGGTACAAACCACAGGGGAAACCCTAAGCCATCACTCACCCAACTCTCCACTACCATACTCTCTCTCTGTTTGGTCTGTAGCCACAACAGTTATAATATTATCTTTGTGTATTTTCTAAAATACAATGAGTAGTCTACTCTTAGATTCATTTGTTGCATCACTAGTTATTTGTGTTATTTTCCTCATAGTAAAATCTGAAAATAAAATATTGTCTATTTTTTCCAATATTCCAGAAACCTTATTGCGAACTTTGTTGCAATACAACAATGGCTGGTGCTTCTGATACTATGAAATCTGAGAGGTTTTCTGGTCAGAAATTTCATAGATGCAAGACTAGAGCCAAGTTTTGGCTCATATCTTTTGGGGCTATGGTGGGTTATCCACCCACAATATCCTTTTACAATTGAGTAGTTCATACAGTTCAAAAATGCAAACAATACTGCTCTTGGCTACATTCTGACCATTCTAGTGGATCAGCTCTATGTTGTGTATATGGACTACAAGTCCGCCACAGAGTTGTGGAATGTACTAGAGCATAAATATGTAGAGACAAAGGCAAGTCGCTGTCTCTACATGTGTGAGTAATTCTTCAACTTTAGCATGGATGAGGCTGAGTCTATAGTTGAACACGCTTATGACCTCTAGCTATTGGTTGGTGAGATTATGCATTTGGGCTGTGTGTTGCCTCCTAAGTTTGTGGCTGTAGGCATTGTTGTCAAACTTCCTGCTAGTTGGTAGGATTTTTCCACTGTTTTGAAGCACAAGAGGAAAGAGATTTCTATTAAGGATCTCATTGCTGCCCTCGATGTGGAAGAAAAGGCTAGAGCAAAAGATGCCCTTACCACTTCTCATTAGAACAATGCCAATATCGTAGAGAAAAAAGATAGCTGGAAAGAAGTACAAATTCAACAAATCGAATAAGATAACTAGCGTTAAGAAGAAGAAAACCGAGAAAAAGGATTTGAGGTACATCACCTACTTTGTGTGCAAAAAAGACGGCCATGTGGTGAAGGACTATCACTTCCGTAGGAGCAGAGATGGTGACAACCAAAGAAGAAGGATGTCAATGTGATCATAGGCGAGGCCTCAACTTCAGGAGGGTATGGTAATTCTCTTGTTATATTTTTAGCATGTCAATCCACTAATTGGTGAGTTGATACTAATGCTAATGTTCATGTATGTTCTGATATTTCTTTATTTTTTTCTTAATAGGCAGGAGGAGCTTCCTCTGTCCTAATGGGGAATGGGTCGCATACTCCTATTCTTGGTGTTAGCACAGTGGATCTGAAGCTTACTTCAGGGAAGACTATGCACTTGAAGAATGTGTAGCATGCTCCTATAATAAATAAGAAACTCATTAGTGATTGTCTCCTATGCAATGATGGTAATAAGCTAGTATTTGAGTCAAATAAAATTATAATGTCTAAGTTCGAAAACTTTGTTAGTAAAGGCAATGAGAGCAGATGCTTGTTCCATGTAAGTACTTTAGAGTCTTGTTATAATCTGAATGTTGCAACTGGTTTAAATAAATGTGAGGCAAATATTTAGCATTTTCGTTTGTCATATTGGATTTGATAATATTGCTAGAATGTCCAGATTAGATTTAATTTTAAAATGTGAAATTGTCAAAGGATCAAAGTGCTAGTCATGTGTGCAAGCAAAGCAGCCTCGAAAACCCTCTAAGGGATTAGAGGACGAAAAGAACTTGGCACCATTAGATCTTGTTCATTCCAATTTGTGTGAAATGAATGGATTGTTGACAAAAGGAGGTAAAAAATATTTTCTAACTTTTATTGATGATGCAACACTCTACTGCTATGTGTATTTGCTAAAAACTAAGGATGAAGCTTTAAACTACTTTAAGACTTACAAAGCCGAGGTTAAGAACCAACTAGAGAAGAAAATAAAAAGATTGAGTTCTGATCATAGAGGAGAGTACATCTCTCATAAATTTTCCCAATTCTATTTTGAGCATGGAATAATCCATGAGTTTACACCACCATATTCATCCCAATCAAACAGGGTAGCTGAGAGAAAAAACCAAACACTAACAAACTTGGTTAATGACATGTTAGAGAGTTCTGGTATGCCTAAGGTATGGTGGAGGGAAGCTATATTGACTGCAACTTTTGTCCTAAACAGAGTAATCACTAAAAAGAGTGAGATTACTCTATATGAGGGATGGAAGGGGAGAAAACCTAATGTTAATTTTCTGCAAACTTGGGGGTGTTTAGGAAAGGTTAATATACTGTTGTGAAAAACAAAAACTTGAACCTAAAACAGTCGATTGTATTTTTCTAGGATATGCTCATAACAGCACAACCTATAGATTTTTAGTAGTTAAGTCAGATACTCCTGAGATTATTACTAATACAATAATGGAGTCTAGAAATGCTTTTGTTGTGGTTACAGACCAAACAGAGAGAGAGAGAGAGTATGCTAGTGGAGAGTTAGGTGAGCAATGGCTTAGGATTTTTCCCCATGGCCTGTGTTGTATATATACATCCATATGGGGAGTGCTTTTACAATTATACCCTTACATCCGAGTATTCCCATTAGGGGCACTTATGTCATTACACATGTCCCATTTTGGGCCTCACATTCCTCTAACAGGCCTACTGGGCTCAGGTGGGGGCCACCCCCACAACAGGAGCCTCTCATGGTGAAGGGCTTCATGGGCCGAAGCCATGTTGCCGAGTCCTTTGGCCCCCTCCGTCCCTGTGGCCTGTGAGCTTTCCCAACGTTCGGTGGAGCCTTATTGCTTGGTATAGTGTTCGCCCTATCGTGAGGGTATGACATTGGGTGGGTTGGCGAAGTCTTCGTCGTCTACCGGGCCCTGCAGTAGTGGGGTCGAGGTTGCCCTCCGGGCTGAAGGTCAAAGTCGAGTTCGACATCAAGATTGGGGCCGACTTCGGTGTAGGAGTCGGAGTCGAAATCGCATCCGCCTTGGCGAGGTCAAAGTTGGAGCGGGGGGCAGACCTCGTGCCAATGGCTTTTACTGGGCGCAAGGTGGGTATGGCTCCGCCGTCTGGTAGTGGGCCTTAATTGCTCCTAGAATCGCGCCGACCCCTGTGATGGCAGGAGCAGGCTGCTGCAGGCATACTTGCTTTTCTGCTCAAGGTGTACACGCGGCGGGCTGTGATTGGCACGTCGTGGGCTGTCAGCGGTCACTCGACCGCGGCCGTTCGCCTCTTCCCTAGAAGGGCGGGACACGCGGCGGGGTGTTATGGGCGCGTCGTGCATCGCCTGCCCACCTACCGACGCGCGCCCCCAGTTGCCAGTGGTTGCGCTTCCCGATCGTGGGGAGCCGAACCGCTGGGCTCCCACCGGTTGTGTCGCGCTGGTGGGGGGGGGGTTGAGCCGGCTTTATAAGGCGTCACCATCAGCATGGGTGCGCTCCTTCGCATTGGTTAATCCAGTCCGTCTTCTTTCTTCTACTGCTTGCGCGGCCCACCCGTGCTCCTGCTGTTTTAGCGCCCTATCGCGGAGAAGAATGGCTTGCCGTGACGATCCCGCTCGTCGGCTCAGCGGCAGCGCCTCGTCCGACCAGTACGATCTGGCGCCTCCCTCGGGGGAATACTCGCTGGTGGTGCGAGGAAGATCGCACGTCAACAAGCGGTGGGACGCCACGGAGCACTCGGGAGGCCGCTGCTCCCGCGTGCTGGGGCGAAGCCGCGTTACTGAAGAAATGCTCCAGAGGCTCGTCTGGGAGGGAAAGATCGCTGAACGCGACGGGGCTCGCCTACCCGGCCCCACCGAGACGGAACCGCAACCGGCGGAGTCGGAAGCTATTGTGTTTGTGGCATTCTTCGATGCCGGGCTGCGGATGCCCTCAACACTCTTCGTTAGCGAGGTCCTGCGGCCTTACGGCTAGAGCTGGCGCAGCTGACCCCCAGTGTGATATTCCACCTAGCTGTGTTCACTTGGGCGCTGCGAACAGAGGGTCGCCGCCCCAGCGCAAGTCTGTTCGCTATTCTGCACGATGCGCGCTGTCAACCGAAGAAGCTTGAGGGGGGAGAGGAATTGAACTTTGGCAGCGTCAACTTCGTGCTGAGGAAGGCGTGTGCGGGGCTCTTTCCTGCATGGGTGACGTGAGGGAAGTGGGAGTCCGGTCGGACGCGACGGTGGTTTTACTACCTCGTGACGAGCAAGAGCGGTTTGTTGTGCTGGGGGCAGCCGATATCATTCAACAGCTCGCCAGACGTAGAGCCGATGTCCGACGACGCGCAGAAGGTGCTGAGGCTTGCTGGTATTGCCCGCCGGTTCAACATGCGCGACCTTGCCGAGGAGTTTACCATGTACAGGGCGACGCCGCTCTCCAATCGGTGGTAGTACGATGTACAGGGTAATGTCCAAAGAATGGCGTCCATCCGACTGTTTCCTGCCTTCTAAGCCCCCCCGCTCCTTGTAAGTCCTCCGACCGTTGGACGTGCGCGCGTTCGCATGATCATGTGATTTCTTCTAGATGATGCTCTAGTTTTGTGTGTAGTGCCCCGGCTGGAAGATGCAGAATGCGCAGTCATTGCACTCCTCGGGCCATACACGGTAAAGGAGCATAGGCTACGTGAAGCCACGACCACCTCGGTGAACCAGGGGCGGATAAACCGGGTCTGTGAGGTCTTGGGGATTAGCGTGCCTGAGCGCGCGGTGCCGGTGGAGACCCCGAGCCGTCACGATGATGATGACGAAGTGGAGGCATGACCGCCTCGGCACAAGGCCCGATCTAAGGCCGCCAAACCCGGTCCGCCGGTCGTGTCGCTGGGAGGTACCGCCGAAGCGGGAGACACGGCCGGCGCCGGGTCAAAATCCGCCTGTTCAGGGGGGAACGCTGCCCCTACCAAGGGTTTGGATGGCGATGAGGTGACGGGCCTCGGTGCTGTTAGCCCTGGAGATGAGGTGGCGCCGCCGGCAACGACCACCGAGGGCCTACTGCCTACGACGGCCATCGGGGATTTGCCACCTACAACAGAAGCGGCTGAGGAAGGGTCGCCTGCATCCCCAAGGGCGAAGCTGTCAGACCCGGATTTTTCAATCCAGAATCTCCTGTGAAACCACTGCACTATTCCCTGGATCAGTAGATAGTGCTCACAGGTACATTGCTGCATCATTTCATACATCGCATGGATAAACACAACATATACCAATATTACATAACAGAGGTTTGAATTATACCACGTCGGGCAATGAGTTTACATAAGGGCCGACCAGGCCAAATGTTTACATTACAAAAGTAAGCCAGCGGAAGCAAAAGTCAAGTAGGGCCAATAATCCACAAGCAACGACTGGGGGTAAATATGTGTCGTATGATTATTACCTAAGTGAAGGCAATAATTACAGCCACACTATACCTTAGTCTAACCACCTAGGACTCAAAAAGCGTAAAAGACGCCCTAATTCTCCACGTTGTTCCCTTCCTCTGCAGCGGGGACATCTTCATAGGCGTAGTGGTCCGGGGCTCCATAATCTGGTTTAGTAATGCGAGCGTGAGCACTCCGACCCCGTGCTTCGCGAGCCAATACACAGAATGCAAGTAGATAGTATGCATGGTTTATCAAAGGAAAGGCTCGGTTTATTTTATTTTGCAAGGAGTGCTTTTGAATACAATTACTTAAAATCCCTATGACCTAGCAATTTTAACTGAAACATAAGTTGTGAAAGAATGCAATAATAATAGCGATCCAGATTCCATCCACCGTTACATGGCCTCTGCACCATATGCTTACTCCTTCAGCGTTATAACCGCTTAGCTTATCACTGGGGCGACACCCAAGGCAACACAATTAAGGGCCTTTCTCTGCCCGCCACTTTACCATTTCCACCCACAAAGTTTTTTTGAAATAGAACTATATCTAGTTAAGTTCCCATGCCCGCCCTTGACCGTGGGCACGGCTATTCGAATAGTTTTTGACTCTGCAGAGTTTGTACACTTTACCCACAAGAGATAAATCCACTTGTTGCCCCACATGGTTCCTTAGCCATGCGATTGAGTAGACTATCACAGGACCTTTACAATGCATTTTTCCTAGCAGGGTTACGTCCGCTAAGGTTTCCACTTCCTTCGGGGTATGACCACCCTTCCAGAAGCCCCCTCTTGCGCCGTCACGTCGGAGGATGTGGCCACCCTCTACCCGCCCGTGGTCACACCGGCGCAACCCTTACTAAGTCGATGCAAATTAGTTAGCCCTGCCTACACTTTGCCAGCTTGTGGTTGTACTTATCGTACACTAGGAGGTCATCACAAGATTCGGTCCTTAGGGTTATCTGGGCGGTTCTGCCACTATCCACTTTGTGCTTCCACTGCACCACAACACACACCCTCGAACCATCCGCCCAGATAAGTAAGCAAGTTGGGTTTTTGGGGAACATAAAATACTCATACCAACATATACCAGTCATTACCACCATGACTGCACAAACCAATTTCTCATGATTCAAAGTGATGCTTTGGGGCATTTTTGGTGCCCCCGATTATCTAAGCAATACTAAGCATGGCGTATAATTATGGACTTATTTTCGAAAGATTACTATTATAATTTTGCTAGGGTGACAAGGCTCAAATATTCAAATGTTTCCAAAGGAGGTATAATACTAGCAAGTCGATTAATGGGTATATAACTAGAGTCTTCAAACAAACATATATTTGCATATGAAATAACAGCATGCAATTTGATAATTTAAACAAAAGTAAATTTGCGAAAGTGTAGGTTCAACATGATCAAAGTATTGACTCGCCTTGGTCACAGTAGGATGGGTCTGGGTGGTCTTGGGCGGCTTCTGCTTCAGCTTCCTCCTCTTGAGCTTCGTACGCTATTTTTACGTGCGCGAAAAGTTGGATAAAAATCAGCAAACCGAGTGAACATTTGCAAGAAAATCCAAATAACTCCAAATGTCATATTTTAGTTTCATTAGCTAGAGTTTGAGTTTTTGGGTGAATTTAGAAATGTGTTGGTTGAGTAAATATTTGCTTGCCAATTGGCCATCATTTCATGTGAACGCTTACCCTAATCATATTATTACTAAACCCTCTCATTTGTTAAAGCTACATGGTGTATTTGTTATTACATGTGCCATGCTAACTTATATTCAATCACTCCTTAAATTTTTATTTGCTTAAGGCTTAAAATGGGTTATCCATTATATACTTGTATGGATAGGGGTGTGTGTGTGTGTGTGTATACTTATACTTATACATAACACCCATATTTACTAATATGTGAACCCTTAGTCACCAAGTTCTCATTTCATGAACACATGCTCCAAATTACTATTTCTATTAGGCTTCTATTTACTATGGATGTAATGAAATTTCTTTTCATGCCATAATGTTTGGTAACATATGATAATTAACCATGGTCAAATGCTCTAAAAGCACATTAATTCCCAATTAAATTCCTGCATCACTTATGGCTTATTTTCTAATTTTTCTGGATTTTTATTTAATTAAAACGCAGGGCAAAAATTTTAATCCCAAAGCACAACTTAGCTCAGTGTTGGGGAGGATCGAACCGGACCGGCGCAGATGAGCGCTAGCGCCAGCTAGCAGGAGACGCGCAGGTATTTCTCACTAATACCCAGCGATTTTACCTCTTAACGCAGGCGGTAGCAGAGGCCGGGACAGAGGAGCTCGGGGCAGGGAAGGGCGGCGGGCACGTCGGCGGGGAGGGGCCGGGGAGGTGCGGGCAGCAGGAAAAATGGAACGTCCGCGCGTCGAGGACCCCGGTGGTGCGGTCGGCGGCGGACGGGGGTCACCGGAGTAGGGCCGGCGGCGGTCCACGGAGAAAATTGACGCCGGCGCCGAAGAAGGATCGGGGAGTCTGGCGGCTGGTGCGGTTGGCTTCACGAAGTCCTAGGGAAGGTGTAAATGCGGGGAATTGGAAAATGGCGGTGTGGTTTGGGGGATTGGCTCGGCGGCCGGACTTGGGGAAGAGAAGGGCTCGGCGAGAATGACGGCAAGGGGAACCGACACGCGCTAGGAGAGGAGAGGAGGTTAGGGCGATGAGAATGGCAGCGTCGGGCGGTATTTATGGGCGCCGAGGTGCCACGTCGTCGAGATGGCTGCGGCGGCGTGGTGCGCGCCATGGCGCGAGGTGGTTGGTGGGTCATGCGGCGGGGCTGCGGTGGCCATGGCGCAACGGTGACCGGGAAGTGATGGGCGGCACGGGAGTAGCGCTGCTGTGAGTGCGGGGTCGGCGAGTATGGCGACATGGCGGTGGTTCGATGCGGATGGTGCGTGCGGCGAGGAGGTGACCGGCGCGTCGTGCCCACATTGATGGAGAGGCGACCGCACGGGACGGCGGTGGGTCCTGATGACGTGAGCGGAGAGGCGCCGGAGACCGGCGGTCCGAAGGAGGTGCCACGCGCGGGGAGCGGGCTACGGCGGCGGCGCCATCCGAGCGGCGGGCTTCGGCCCCGGCTGAATGTAGTGGGGGGGACGGCTTCGGCTGATGCCCGGAAAGGGCAAGCGCGGGGGCAGGCCGGCTGGGCTGGCTGGGCCGGTCTGGCCGGCCGTAAGACCCCTTTTCATTTTTTTTTGTTTATTTTTATGGAGCTATATGCATACTTTTGGGAGATGTAATTTCCTTGCCCTATTTATTTATTACTAATATTCTGCTTCCTTTTTATTTTGCTTTTTTTATTTTTTTTATCTCTTAATATTTTTATTTACTTGTTTATTTCCATCTCTTCCCTCAATTGTTATTAGCATTTTCATTTTCCTTTTGCCTAAATATTTCCACCAAAATTTCAAGAAATCTCCCCAAAACTCAATATCCAAAACATATTCACAAATAATTCTAGATTTACAATGTTTTTCCCAAAACTCAAATTCCAGGCTGTTACAGAAGCTCCCCCGGGTGCAGTCGTCTTCTCCTGCACGGGGCCGGTTCGGGGTTGTTTGCACGGTCACTGGGATCCTGGCACCCTGTGAGGAGGTCGGCGAGGCTGGGGGAGAAGGCGCCGCTCCTCGGACCGACAAAGCCCCCCTTCCTTGTATGGAGGCTGGGCGTGCACCCTCCCGTGCCTTGGCAGACGGTGTCGAAGGTAGGCGCGATTTCCTTTCCTCTCATGACTTCGCGAAACTCTCTCTGATTTGCTCGCACATTCCGCTGTCACCATCAGGCAAGACGAGGTCTACCGGATGCGGTCAAGGATCAAGCAACGGAGGTACACGCGAAGTTGCCGACCTTGCTATGCAGGACTCAGTGTGGATGTCCGGTGCTGCAGAAACCGCTGGCCCAAGGCCCGTCATCTCTGACTTCATCCCGCGATCGGAGATGCTTCGCATCTTTAACCAGGTCGCGGAGCGCGTCGACAGCAGCTTGGATGTGCCTACGTTGGCGACATGCAGGGGAGACCTCCTGGCTCTCGCGTTGGGTGCTTTGGAGATAAGGGTGAGTGGTTTATGGCCTGTCCCACTGTTTGAGGTTGTTCTAACTCGCGCGATCTTTCCGGACTCTAGCCCTCAGCCAAGCCTTGGAGGAGACTCGCGTTCGCGAGTGGAGAGCACTGCAGAGTGACCTTCGTGCTGCGGACAAAGCCCACGCTGCCAAGGACGAGCAAATCCGCAGGCTGGAGGCTGAAAAGGCGATGATAGCTTCCGACGCGGAGGAGGCCGAAGCGGCGGTGTGGCGCGCAACGGAGGAGGTCCAGCGCGCTGCGATGGAGGAGCGCACCGCCTTTCTTCAGCAAATCTCCGCACTGGAGAAGGAGAAAACCCAGCTCGTCGCATCCCTTGTAGAGAGGACCGAGGCCCTGGACAATGTGTCCATGGAGGCATGGAGGGCGATGGGGTCGTTGGAAGGGGCCCTCTGGGACCTCGTCGTCGACGTACCAGAGGTTACGCATGGCCCCGAAAACCTGACGGAGACGCTTGGGTAGATCGAGGAGGGCTCGGGCCTCGCTCTCCGCGGTGCCAAGTCCTTCGGCGATCACTGCGGCTTCATGGGTGCCTCGCTCGCCCTAGCTTTACTTCGCGCCCAGGGGTGTGGGCACGCCGGCGAGCTGGCGGACTCTCAGCTGGATCTACCGGCCGAGCCCGAGGTGATGTTTGACACCATCTGCTTCACCCAGCCGGTCGCACAGAATTTCCATAATCGAATCTAGGGCTATGTTGGGGAAGACGCAGCCAAGATCGCGTTGCGGCGCACTCTGCATAAGGGGGACCTCCTCTGGTGGCTCGAGGAAGTTCCTCGGCGTGGAGGAAATGACGCAGATCAAGAGTGATGCTGGGGTTGGGTGCGTTGCGTCATGTACATGTTTTTGTATGGTTGCTTCGCGACCTGCTCTTTTATATGAATGAAGCAGTGACTGCCCCATATGCTCGCATCTATGCATGCCCCCATTTTAGGCAATTGGTACATAGGGTAGATTCTCGTGCTCAGCTCTGCTAGACTTGTAGATAATAGTGGCCGAGGCAGACTCGCGAATGCTCCGTCCTCTACCGGAAGGATGCGCGAGCGCTCCGTCCCCGACCTTTCGAAGGGGTGGCAGCGGAGCTGGCGCCTAGTGGAGGTAGACGCGCGAGCGTTCCGTCCCCTACCTCTCGAAGGGGTGGCTGAGGGCAAGCGCCCAATCAAAGTAGACGCGCGCGTGCTCCGTCCCCTACCTCTCGAAGGGGTGGCAGCGGAGTTGGCGCCTAGTCGAAGTAGACGCGCGAGCGCTCCGTCCCCTACCTCTCGAAGGGGTGGCAGCGGAGCTGGCGCCTAGTCGAAGTAGACACGCGCGCGCTCCGTCCCCTACCTCTCGAAGGGGTGGCAGCGGGGTTGGTGCCTAGTCGAAGTAGACACGCGCGCGCTCCGTCCCCTACCTCTCGAGGGGGTGGCAGTGGAGCTGGCGCCTAGCCGAAGGCGCTTACTAAAGCTTGGGCGTGTGGGAACTTCGACCACATCTTATTTATACTCCGAGGAGTACGCGCAAGGACAACGCTTGCACGTGCGCAGGGATATCCGCGTCTTGTTTATACTCAGTAGAGTGCGCAGGGACAACATCCGCGTCTTTATTTATACTCCGTAGAGTGCGTGCGGAGGCGTCTCCCCGCTATGTCTTATTTAGAATCTGTAGACTGCGCGCGGAGGCGAACCTCCGCGCGTTGCGGGTGGTGAAGGTGCGTACGGAGGCGGACCTCGATGCTACGTCTTATTTATACTCCGTGGAGTGCGTGCGGAGGCGGACCTCGACGCTACGTCTTATTTAGAGTCCGTGGACTGCGCGCGGAGGCAAACCTCTGCGCGTTGCGGGCGGTGAAGGTGCGTGCGGAGGTGGACCTCGACGCTACGTCTTATTTATACTCCGTGGAGTGCGTGCGGAGGCGACCTCGACGCTACGTCTTATTTAGAGTCCGTAGACTGCGCGCGGAGGTGAACCTCCGCGCGTTGCGGGCGGTGAAGGTGTGTGCGGAGGCGGACCTCGACGCTATGTCTTATTTATACTCCATGGAGTGTGTGCGGAGGCGGACGTTGATGCTACGTCTTATTTAGAGTCCGTAGACTGTGCGCGAGGTGAACCTCCGCGCGTTGCGGGCAGTGAAGGTGCGTGCGAAGGTGGACCTCAACGTTACGTCTTATTTATACTCCGTGGAGTGCGTGCGGAGGCGGACCTCGATGCTACGTCTTATTTAGAGTCCGTAGACTGCGCGCGGAGGCGAAGCTCCGCGCGTTGCGGGCGGTGAAGGTGCGTGCGGAGGCGAACCTCGATGCTACGTCTTATTTATACTCCGTGGAGTGCGTGCGGAGGCGTCCCCCCACGTGTCGTGTTTTATACTCATGCCCACGTTTTCCACGGAGAGTGCATGCATGAACGCGTGTCTTTGTTTATACTCATGCCCGCGTTTGCCATGGAAAGTGCACGCATGAACGCGTGTCTTTGTTTATACTCATGGAAAGTGCGCGCGAAGGTAATCCTTCGCGCGCTTTTGCGGGGAGCAAGACGAATTTATGCAAACGGTGAACTTCATTAAATTCCCATTTGCGCGGGTGAGCGATTACAAAAGGTGAGGTACTAACCACTGACCTCTTGGACGAAAATAGCCGCAGCTGTCGCTACCCGGTGACGAGGCCGTGCCCGGTGTGAGCCTCTAGTGCTGGCGCGGTCCGCAAAGGAGACTGGCAAGGTGTTTCCCGAAGCCGCCAAGGATCCTCGTGCTTGCGCCCCCGACTCAGGCGTAATACCGTCGCAACCTGTCTGCATTCCATGTGTGGCGAAACGTCTACCCTTCCAATGTAGCGAGGCGGTATGCTCCCTTTTGGAGGGCCTCCGCGACGATGTATGGGCCTTCCCATCTGGATTCCAGCTTGCCTACCGTCTCCACGTGGAGTGCCATTTTGAGGACGAGGTCCCCCGGCTGGAATTCGCGCGGGTAGATGGAGCGATCCCGAGCGCGCACCATCTATCGTGCGTACTTTATGACGTGTTGGGTTGCGCTTGCCCGATCCCCATCAAGGAGATCCATGGATAACTGGCGCTCCTCTTCTGGTGCCTGAACGAGGACCCTTCTCGAACCTGCCTTTATTTCCTCGGGTGTTACTGCCTCATCGCCGAAGAGGAGCTTGAATGGTGTGAATCCCGTCGGGCGTGTCACCGTTGTGCGGAGGGACCAGAGGATGCTGTGGAGCTCGCCTGGCCACTTGCCCTTTGGCAACCCGACAAGGCGCTTCTTGATTGCGGTAGAGATGGCGCTGTTCACCCGCTCTACCGCACCGTTGGACTGTGGGTGTCCAACCGAGGCGAACCGAAGCGTGATGCCCATGCTGTCACAGAATTCTTTGAACGGGGCTGTGTCGAATTGCACGTCGAAGCGGCATATGATGTTCTGCCAGAGAAAGCGCTGCATGGCTGCCGAGGTAATCTTGGCCAGAGCTACCGCCTCCGGCCACCTGGAGAAGTATTCCAAAGCGACCGCTACGAACCGCAGGTCGCTTGGAGCTCTAGGAAGCGGTCCCACGACGTTGATGCCCCACCGTGCCAACGGCCATGCCGGGGGTATAGGGTTGAGGCTCGTCGGGGGCCTGTGGATGGCCCGCCCCATCCATTGGCAATCTTGACACCGGCGTACGAGATCTTGGGCGTCGGCGATGGCTGTTGGCCAATAAAAACCTTGCCTAAACGCCTTGCCGACTAGCGATCTCGGTGCGAGATGCGAACCGCAGAGTCCCGCATGAATTTCTGCGAGGAGCTGCTTTCCTCCTTCACACGAGAGGCATCGCAGAAGCGGTGCACAGACTCCTCTTTTGTAGAGCACCCCGTCAAGCACTTGGAAGGACCTAGCGCAGATGTTATGCGTCGGGCTCGGCGGGTCGTCCGCTCTGCGATGCCACAGAAAACCGAAAATGGGTTCTCGCCAGTCACTCTGCTGGGTGATCTGATGGACGAGGGCTGCATCGCGGTTGTCCTGCGCGATGGCTACCACTGGCAGGAGTTCATAAAATGCTCCCCAGGGGTTGGGAGCTGCTGGCTGGCGGCCTTTGCGAGGACATCGGCTTGTTCGTTATCCGCCCGAGGGATGGCTTTCACCGTGACACCCAAGAAATGCCGCTCCTTCGCTCTTACGGCTGCCAGGTACTTGGCTAACTCCAGGTCCTTGGCTTGGTATGACTTGTCCACATGGCCCGCCACCAGTCGTGAGTCGGTGTGGACGAGGACGCGCCTCGCCCCCAGCACTTTGAGCTTCCCGAGACCGAAGAGTAACGCCTCGTGCTCGGCCATGTTATTGGTGGCAGGGAATGCGAGGCACGCCGAGTACAACAGGCGATGCCCCTCAGGTGTAGTGATGACTGCGCCGACGCCTGCGCCCGCAACACCGTAGGCTCCGTCAGTGTTGAGCGTCCACACCGGGTCCTCAGGTTGGTGGACAGGCTGAGATGGAGGGGTCCACTCCACGAGGAAGTCAGCCAGAACTTGAGACTTGATTGCCGTTCGGGAGGCGTACGTTAAGGAGAATGGGGCAAGCTCAGCTGCCCATTTGCCGATTCGCCCTGTGGACTCCTTATTGTGCAGCATCTCCGCTAGAGGCAACGAGGATGGCACCATTATCGGATGGGCCAAAAAGTAATGTCGAAGCTTTCTTGAGGCCATGACCAGCGCGTAGGCAAGCTTTTCGAGTTCTGTATATCGCGTCTTGGCACCCTGAAGGGCTTCGGAGATGAAATACATGGGTCGTTGGAGGGCACCCTCTTCGAGGACAAGGACTGCGCTGACCGCCGTCGCTGAGGCAGCGAGGTAGAGCAGGAGGGGGGCCTCTGGCGCCGGGGCAACTAGGGTAGGAAGGCTTGCGAGGTGTTTCTTGAGGTCGTCGAAGGCCTTCACGCAATCGTCGTCCCAGTGAAACCCGTCGCAACCGCGGAGAGTCTTGAAGAATGGCAAGCCCCGTTCTGTTGCCCTGGACAAGAAACGGCTCAAGGCCGCCATGCGGCCGGCCAGCCTCTAGACCTCCCTCGCCGTCTTGGGTGGTTCCATGCCCAGGATGGTGTCGACCTTGTTGGGGTTCGCCTGGATGCCTCGTCTGGACACGAGGAAGCCCAAGAGCTTGCCCGCTTGTATGCCGAAAACACACTTGTCCGGATTGAGTTTGATGCCCGCCTTCCTAAGGTTGTCGAAGGTCTCCTAGAGATCCCGACCATGGAGGGCGAGCTGCTTGGTTTTCACTACCATGTTGTCGACGTAGGCCTCCACATTCCTCCCGAGCTGAGCGGCTAATGCCAGCGCGACGAGGCGGGTGAAGGTTGCACCCACATTCTTGAAGCCGAAGGGCATACTGACGAAGTAGAAGGTCCCAACCGGCGTAATGAAGCTGATTTTGTCCTCATCGTCCTTTACCATGTAGATCTGGTGGTAGCCGGAGTAGGCGTCGAGGAAGCTCATGAGCTCACACCCCGCGGTGGCGTCGACCAGTTGATCTATGCGCGGCAAAGGGTAGTCGTCCTTCGGGCATGCCTTGTTGAGAGCGGTGAAGTTGAAGCACATTCGCCAGGCGCCACTGGCTTTCTTGACTAGCACCGGATTGGCGAGCCAGTCCGAATGCTGGACTTTGCGAATAACTCCCGCCTGGAGAAGCTTCGCCACCTCCACCTTGGCCGCTTGCTGCCGGTCCATGGACATACGGTGAAGCTTCTGCTTGATCGGCTTGGCGCCGAGGCGGACCGCCAAGTTGTGCTCGATGAGAGCGCGGTCCACACCTTTGATATCCTCTAGGGACCACGCGAAGACATCTGCGTTACTCCGAAGAACCTGGAGTAATTCTTGCTCCACCTTCGGAGGGAGACCTTCACCGATGGACACGAACTGCCCTTCCGCTTGGAGAGGCACCCTTTTGACCCCGCCCTCCGGGCGGGGCTTAGGTGTCCATCCTGGAGCAGATGGCGTGTCCGCCTCGAATTTTTCAGCGAGGACGTGCACCTTGCGGTGCGGACTTCTGGCGCCGGCTTCGACACGCCTAGCGAGGTCCTGGTCGCCGAAGATGGTGATGACACCTCGCGGGCCCGGGAGCTTCATACACAAAAATGCATGGTGCGACACCGCATCGAAGGAGTTAATGGCGGGGCGGCCCAGTATAGCGTTGTATGGGTGCGGGATGTCCACGACATCAAAGGCAATGTCCTCGCTTTTGGCATTGTCGGCCAGGCTCAAGGAGACTCGGCGGCACACCTGACCCATGGCCTTTAGGGGCTGGGCACTGAAACCTTGGAGAGGGGTCTCAGATAGGAATGGGGTCCCGATCTTCCAACAGGTTCTGGATATGTTCGATTTGGTGGAGGCGCGACACCAATCGATCCGGCTTCCGAACGACACGTTCCGAACCCCGCAATCGCAGCACCATGTCTCCTCAGGTTATCAACCGTGCGCGGCCCGGTTGACCTCGCCAAGAAGGCTAATCCTCGCCTGTGAATCAAAGAACACAAGCAAGAACAAGGAAGAACACAACTGAATTGCGGATGTATTGATGTAGCACTCGAAGTTGGGGTCTCACAAACCGATGAACGGCGAAACTGTTCAAAGACAGAATTAATCTAAGCAAAACCCAACCCTAATGGTAGGGGTGGCGGCTGGATATAAAGGATTAAGGGGCGTGCAAAACCCCTGGACGCGCCCTAATGGGCTCCAACACGATACAAAGCCAAAAGGCCCAAAAGATAGTGGCGCAGCACCCTGACAGATTCTGAATGCCCACTTGTTTCGACGATTCCTGTTTACTCAGAAGGAATTTTGATATGGGACCAGAGCCATTGGAAAGGTAGTCTTTTCAGCTTTCCATACATATGTAGAACGTCCAAAACGGAGTCCGGATGCGATCTGGGCGTCCGTTTTAGTGCGGCCTGGTCCTGGACTCCGAATTGGATTCGAAGTCAGTTTGAGTTGGGCCTCCAACATGATTCGACCGCCTTTGCTGGACTTGTGCGCCTCGTAGTCCTTCTCCAAGTACTTCTAGTTCCTCTCCATGGTTCCTAATCATAATTAAATCATTAGGTAGCAATCGATTCTCAAGTGAACAAAAAGAAGTACTTAGGAACGAGCTCACCTGTAAATTCAATTGTCAGGCGCGAGCTCTAGTGATTGGTCCTTGAATGTCAAGTGGAGGAGTGTTGTGTGTATCCGAAGAAGTGATGTCCTCATCATCCTCCCCCTCTTGAAGCGGAGTTGTCCTCAACTCAGCATCATCTTCTTATCCCAAGTATGGCTTCAAATCTGAAATGTTAAAGGTGGGACTAACCCCAAACTGGGAGGCAACTCAAGTTTATATGCATTATCATTTATCTTCTCAACTATCTTAAAAGGACCAGCAGCTCTAGGCATCAATTTTGATTTTCGTAACTCAGGAAATCTATCCTTTCTCAAGTGCAACCAAACCAAATCACCCGGTACAAATTTAACTTCCCTTCTACCTTCACTACCAGCAATTCTATACTTTTCATTCATCTTTTCAATATTTGCCTTGGTGGTTTCATGCAATTTAAGAATAAATTCAGCACGTGCTTTAGCATCATTATGTGTTCTCTCAATGGTAGGTAAAGGCAAAAGATCAATAGGAGCACGGGGGTTAAATCCATACACTACCTGGAAGGGACTTACCTTGGTGGTGGAGTGTTCCGCCCTATTATATGCAAACTCCACATGCGGCAAACACTCTTCCCACATCTTCAAATTGCGCTTCAAGATCGCTCTCAACATGGTGGACAATGTTCGATTCACTACCTCTGTTTGTCCATCAGTTTGGGGATGACAAGTTGTAGAAAATAGCAGCTTTGTCCCCAATTTATTCCACAAAGTGCGCCAAAAGTGACTCAAGAATTTTGCATCGCGATCTGAAACAATAGTAGAAGGCATACCATGCAAGTGAACGATTTCTTGAGAGAAAAGGTCAGCAATATGAACAACATCGTCGCTTTTATGACAAGGAATAAAATGTGCCATCTTAGAAAAACGATCAACCACCACAAAAATACTATCCCTCCCCCTCTTAGTCCTTGGCAATCCCAAAACAAAGTCCATAGATATATCAGCCCAAGGAATAGAAGGAACGGGAAGAGGCATATACAAACCATGTGGGTTCAACCGCGACTTAGCTTTTTGACATGTGGCGCACCGAGCCACGAACCGCTCTACATCTCGTCTCATCCTTGGCCAAAAGAAATGTGTGGCCAGCACCTCCTCCGTCTTCTTGGCACCAAAATGTCCCATCAATCCTCCTCCATGTGCCTCCTGCAACAACAAAAGACGAACGGATCCAACTGGAATGCATAGGCGGTTAGCTCTAAACAAAAACCCATCATTGATCACGAATTTATTCCATGCTTGTCCCTCTTTACAATGCAGCAACACATCCTTAAAATCAGCATCAAAAGCATATTGTGCTTTAATAGGTTCAAGACCAAAAATGCGACAATCAAGTTGAGACAACATGGTATAGCGTCGGGAAAAGCATCAGCAATCACATTATCCTTCCCTTTCTTGTGTTTAATGACATAAGGAAAAGATTCAATAAATTCAACCCACTTAGCATGTCTACGATTCAAATTGGTTTGACTACGAATATGCTTAAGTGATTCATGATCAGAATGAATGACAAATTCTTTAGGCCATAAATAGTGTTGCCACGTCTCTAAAGAACGAAAAAGAGCATACAATTCTTTATCATACGTGGAAAAATTAAGAGCAGGACCATTCAATTTTTCACTAAAGTAGGCAACAGGTTTGCCTTCTTGCATCAAAACACCACCAATACCAATTCCGCTAGCATCACATTCCAGCTCAAAAGTCTTACCAAAATCGGGAAGTTGGAGCAATGGTGTGTGTGTAAGCTTGTCCTTCAAAAGATTAAAGGACTCCTCTTGGGATGGCCCCCAATGGAACACGACGCCCTTCTTTGTCAACTCAATCAATGGTGTCACAATGGTGCTGAATTCCTTGACAAAGCGGCGATAAAATCCTGCAAGGCCAAGAAAACTCCGCACGTGGGAGACCGTCGTGGGCGTGGGCCAACTCCATATCGCCTCCACATTGGCTCTATCAACCTCAATTCCCTATGGAGTCACAATATAGCCAAGAAAAGAGACTCGATCCGTGCAAAAGGTGCACTTCCCAAGGTTACCAAATAAACGTGCATCCCGCAAAGCATTAAAAACAGCACGCAAGTGATTCAAATGTTCATCCATGGACTTGCTATAAATCAAGATATCATCAAAGTAAACAATCACAAATTTGCCAATGAAAGGACGTAAAGCCTCGTTCATTAATCTCATGAAAGTGCTAGGTGCATTAGTTAAACCAAAAGGCATGACTAACCACTCATACAAGCCGAACTTAGTTTTAAAAGCAGTTTTCCATTCATCGCCAAGTTTCATTCTTATTTGGTGGTATCCACTACGCAAGTCAATCTTTGTGAAAATTATAGCACCACACAACTCATCAAGCATGTCGTCTAGCATAGGAATAGGATGACGATACCTTATAGTAATGTTGTTAATGGCTCTACAATCTACACACATACGCCAAGAACCATCTTTTTTGGGAACCAAAAGAACAGGAACAGCACAAGGACTAAGACTCTCACGTACGTACCCATGGTCCAAAAGGTCTTGGACTTGTCGCTGAATTTCCTTAGTCTCTTCGGGATTGGTCCTGTACGCCACACGGTTTGGCAAACTCGCTCCAGGGATCAAGTCAATCTGGTGTTCAATCCCTCGAATGGGTGGAAGTCCTGGAGGTATCTCATCAGGGAAAATATCTCTAAACTCCTGCAAAAGGTTAGTGACAAGAGCAGGCAAAGTGCAAGGCATAGTATCAAGAGAAAATAAAGCATCCTTGCACAAAAAAGCATAGCATGTCTCATTAACATCATCAATTTCAGCAAGGTCTAATTTTGTGGCAAGCATAACAGAATTTTTCAAATGGGTTACTTGCTGGTTTTCAGATTTATCATGTTCCTTTGGATCATTAGCAGCAGCAGCTCTCTCCCTATCGGCCTCTATAATCTTAGCTGGGGTCAAAGGCAGTAAAGTAACTTTCTTTCCCTTATGCATAAAAGTATATGTGTTACTACTACCATGGTGTAAAGCATCATTATCAAATTCCCAAGGTCGAAGCAATAAAAGAGAGCATGCTTGCATGGGAACCACATCACAATCAACATGATCAACATAACCACCCATGGAAAAATGGACTCGGCATGTTTGTGTTACCTTAGCTTTTCCAGAGTCATTTAACCACTGAATATGGTATGGATGTGGATGCGATCGCGTGGTCAAGCCAAGCTTCTTGACCAAATCAGAACTCACCAAGTTGTTGCAGCTTCCTCCATCAATAATGACACGTGCGCGCCGGTTCTTGATTGCGAAGAAAGTCTGAAACAAATTATGGCGTTGAAGCTTATCGGTTTGTTGTACCTGTGTGCTGAGGACTCGCTGCACAATGATGCTCCGTAGCGTCGCTGTGGACGCCCCACCAAGGACCAGGTTGTCATCATTACCACCATTGTCGTCCGAGACAGCAGCAACATCATCATCATCCTCCTCAACATCCGAAGTGCTGATGTAGCCTCCATCTTCTGTGGCGATGTATGCCCGTTGGCTAGGGCAATTCTTACGCACATGACCAAGCCCATGGCAGCGGTGGCATCAATGTTGGAGGAGCGGTCCGTTGAAGTCACGGAAGAAGAACTCTTGGCTGGAACTCGCAAAGATTTTTTTGCGAATCGCAGCGTGTCGTGGAGGGTGGCTTTGGTGGCGCTGCTGCAGGTGGTGGAGGAGAACGAAAACTCGAAGAAGACTTGGGCGCCTCATCGATGTAGTCGTGCGCGCGTGTAGAATGGTCGTCCGTGCTTGCCTTCGCTGATTTTTGCGTCCCGCAATTCTTTTCTGCAAGCATAGCAAGCTGGAACAAGCGGTTGTGATAGTAAACTCTTTATAATCAACAATGTCCTGAATTTCACGCAGTAACCCCGTAGAAACGACAAATCTTATCCTCCGTTTCCTCAACAACCCCACAACGCACCATACCCTTTTGAAGCTCAGCATAATAGTTCTGAACAGAACTATCACCTTGTTCTAAGCGCTGCCATTTTTTTTTCTCAATTCACGTTTATATGAGGGAGGAACAAAACGATTACGCATAGCTTCTTTTAACCGCTCCCATGTATCAGGTTGTACACGCATGGTACCCAGTTCATTCCACCAGATAATAGCAAAGTCCTTAAACTCACTAGTAGCTTGTCTAACTCTATGTTGTTCAGGAACCAAGTGAGAATTAAACTTCTGCTCTACCGTCATCTCCCAATCAAGATATTTTTCAGCATCATAAAGACCAGAAAAAGATGGAATGGTAAACTTGACTTTAGCAAAAGGGTCGTCGTTACCATGACGGTTCTGGTTATTACCTTCCATACCACGTCGGTTTTGCTGAAGACGCTGACGTAGTCGTGCATCTTGTGTCGCACGCTGATCAATGTTGCCATCCGCATCATACACTATGTCCTCATCATGATGATGGCCGTCATTGACAGGTGGCGGCGTGCCTCCAATGTGTCCATCCGACTAGTGAGGTCAGCCATCCGCCGCTCCACCCGCTCAATGTCTTCTGTGGTGTTCAACTGGGCAATGGCGGCGACGATGGTGTCCATTCTCGCGCCGAGTTCAGTGAATGAACCATTTTGTTTGTCGAGCGCAGCTTGTAGCTGGCCGCAACTAACACACTTGTTGAAATCGCCCGGTGTCCCGTCTCCTTCGTCTCCTGCCATGGTTAGTGGAAACACAGGGAAAACAAAAGGATTATCCCTATCAACTACAAATGAAGGGCAGTGGGAACTCGCAAAGGAAGTGGCTTACCAAGCTCTTACAAGTGCTCTTACCAAAGCAGTAGGTGGTACAACCGGTGGCTGGTTCGTGAAACCATGTCGAGCGTGGGTACGATTGCAAGGGTCAAAACGGTGCTATCCAGAAGTAGATATATGGAGCTTGGCAGGCCAAATATGTTAGTGGAACACAAATCAATAACAGATAGTAATGCTGAATAAATGTCCAAAGCACTGGTCCTAGTTGCTGGTCTAAATGTGATCTATATCAGGGTTAAGATATGATGAACAAGGAGTCAAGACCAGAATAGTAAGGCAAAGACAGCAACAAAGATGGCCAGGCACTGAGATACTGAATTCAGCATAAGCACAAAACAAATGAATTTTGGTCACCTAAAACTGTGCTCTGTCACGGTTTTTTTTGCGGCCACGGAGAGCACTCTCTCTCCTCTCTACTAAACCGAAATTTTTCTTTTTTTGTCTTTTTTATTTTATTTTTTTCACAGAGCAGAGCACAGAAATAGGAACCACACAAAGTTTCACCGCAATCTGATGTAAGGTGTGGCCTACAGAAAATAATGAAGTGCTATAAATTCGGTGATTCAATTTCGGAGCTCGAGTACTGCACTTTCCAGGCCGAATTTGGGGAAACTAATATTGCCGAACCCGACAAAGTTGGGGAGTTTCGGATGCAAAATTTAATTTCACCCAATTTCAAAAAAATCGCATGATTTCGAGTTCGTATGCGAAAGTTATGGCCGTTTGAAGGAGGGGCTCCAAGTTATGGTTTCTGTGGAGGCCGAAACGAAATCGGGTGGAGGAAATCGGTGGAATTTGGGGGGCGGAAGCTCGGGGAAAAGTGGGGGATGGTGCTGGGTGATCATGGGATGCGATGGATTTCACAAACAGAGGGTGGGATATGGGTGGGAAAACAAAATTGACGGCTAGGGTTTGTATGAGAGGTAGCGGAAGCAAGACAACCCGAAACAAAACACGATCTAAACCAGCAACACAACTCGACTAAGGACACAAACTCAACACTACGGACTCTGAAATCAAATTGTGCAAAAGGCTAAACGAGATCTGGGACAGGGAACAACCTATGACTACAATTTTTTAGGGCTTTTTCTTGGACTCTAGGATGAAACCGAAAACAACAAAGGTATGATAACTCGAACCTAAAGGAACACCCAAAGCTCTGATACCACTTGATAGGAACGGGGTCCCGATCTTCCAACAGGTTCTGGATATGTTTGATTTGGTGGAGGCGCGACACAAATCGATCCGCCTTCCGAATGACACGTTCCGAACCCCGCAATCGCAGCACCACGTCTCCTCAGGTTATCAACCGTGCGTGGCCCGGTTGACCTCGCCAAGAAGGCTAATCCTTGCCTGTGAATCGAAGAACACAAGCAAGAACAAGGAAGAACACAACTGAATTGCGGATGTATTGATGTAGCACTCGAAGTTGGGGTCTCACAAACCGATGAACGGCGAAACTGTTCAAAGACAGAATTAATCTGAGCAAAACCCAACCCTAATGGTGGGGGTGGCGGCTGGATATAAAGTATTAAGGGGCGTGCAAAACCCCTGGACGCACCCTAATGGGCTCCAATACGATACAAAGCCGAAAGGCCCAAAAGACAGTGGCGCAGCACCCTGACAGATTCTGAACACCCACTTGTTTCAACAATTCCCGTTGACTCAGAAGGAATTTTGACATGGGACTAGAGCCATTGGAAAGGTAGTCTTCTCAGCTTTCAATACATATGCAGAACGTCCAAAACGGAGTCCGGATGCGATCTGGGCGTCCGTTTTAGTGCGGCCTGGTCCTGGACTCCGAATTGGATTCGAAGTCGGTTTGAGTTGGGCGTCCAACATGATTCGACCGCCTTTGCTGGACTTGTGCACCTCGTAGTCCTTCTCCAAGTACTTCTAGGTCCTCTCTATGGTTCCTAATCATAATTAAATCATTAGGTAGCAATCGATTCTCAAGTGAACAAAAAGAAGTACTTAGGAACGAGCTCACCTGTAAATTCAATTGTCGGGCGCGAGCTCTAGTGATTGGTCCTTGAATGTCAAGTGGAGGAGTGTTGTGTGTATCCGAAGAAGTGATGTCCTCATCAGTCTCCGATGTGCTCAAGCGACTCCGAGGTATTCCCATGCGATCGAGGGCCTCCGTGAACAGGATGTTTGCAGAGCCTCCTCCGTCGATGAGAGTGCGCCTGACGTCGCGGCCTACAATGTCAGCCTGGATGACCAAAGGGTCTTGATGGGGGAACTCCACACCCTGGGCGTCGGCTGGCATGAAGGTGATGTTGCAGCGCGGCATCCCCTGGGTGGTTGCGCCGTGGAGGTTCTCGACGAGGAGCCTCTGGAGATGATGCTAATGATGCGGTGCTGGGTCCCTTCCGATGTCCCGGCGCGTGGGGGACTTCCTTGCGGCGGCTGCACGTGGGCTGCTGCAGCAGTCGGCGCTTCCAGGGCCCAAACCCGAGCTGTCGGTTGTCGCAGCGCCATAAGTTTGGTGCATGCCCTCGTGAAGTGGTCACTGTAGCTGTGCACTTCGCACCACCTGCCGTAGTCCAGGATTTCCTGCTCCTCGCGCGGTCGCTCGTCGTGGCTTCCTCTGGGTCCCCAACCCAGGCGCGGGGCGAGGATAGGTTCTCAGGGAATGCCTTGTGTGGTGAAGACATGGCGAGCCTTTCGGGACCTCCGCTGGTTACGCCGGAGCTTGTGCCTACCATTTGATGAGTTCCGCTTGAGCGGTGTCGGAGTCGTCACCCTTGCGTCTTCGCGCATCTTCTTCTGCCCGGGCGTACTCTTTCATTTTATCGAAGAGCTTCGCCACCGACTTGACTGGCTTCCGCGCGTTGTATTCAGCAAGTGGCCCCGGGCGAAGACCCTGTATTGCTACATTGATGATGGTCGTTTCGTTGACATCCTTGACCTGGCAGCGTACCTTAGCGAAGTGTTTATAGTAGTCGCGGAGCTTCTCCGATGGTTCCTGCTTGACGGCAAAGAGCTGGTCCGCGTCGACGCACTCGACGTAGCTTCCTTGGAAGCTGTTGTAGAGGCAGTCACGGAGCTGCTCCCAGGCGTAGATGGAGTTTGGCTTGATGGTGAAAAACCAAGAAAGCGCTACTCCCTGCAACGCGAGGGGGAGTCCCTTGGCCTTCATAGTGTCGTCTCCGCCCGTGGCTTCGATAGCGGTCTCATAGACACGCACGAACTTCCGAGGGTCCGTGTCGCCTTTATACGGGTCGATGGCACTAGGGAACTTGAAGTCCTCTGGCCACGCCGTCTGCTGCAAACCTGCAAAAAGCGAAGATTCTGGGTCCACGCGTCGCCGCGGAATACGGCCGGACGCGGGGGTACCGCGGCTATCCGCCCTCTCCGCGTGAGCTCCGATACGACCACTAGGGGGGCTGCCGGCCCCGAGCCTCTTGTATATCCTGCGCGGCCCCACAGAGATCCACCAACTCCCGTCGGAGCGTGCCAAGGGCCATCAGCAGGGCGCTGGCGGCAGCCGTAGCCTACGCTCCTAGTCTGCCTGCTGTGGTGGCGTAGTGGACTCCGAGGTCGATGACGGGAGCGGACGTCGCGGCGGCGGCGGTGGGGTCAAGCATCGTGGCAGTGGTGGTGGGGTCCATCGTCGTGGCAGTGGTGGCGGGGTTGAGCGTCACGGCGGTGATGGCGGGGTCGGGCGTCGCATTGTGAATACCGGTGTTTGCGACCGTCACGCCCGCATCGCCACCTACGCCCGCAGTTGTCAACGCCGAAGCCCTGGTGTTGACTCGAGATTCCGCCGCTCCCGCCTTCTTCTTCTTCGCCGCCAACGATGAAGCTTTCTTTGGTGCCATCCTTCTTCGGATCTGGAGGCTTGCTCTTGTCCTCCCCACGATGGCGCCAACTGTTGTGGTTACAGACCAAAGAGAGAGAGAGAGAGAGAGAGAGTATGGTAGTGGAGAGTTAGGTAAGCAATAGCTTAGGATTTTTCCCCATGGCCTGTGTTGTGTATATATATCCATATGGGGAGTGCTTTTACAATTATACCCTTACATCCGAGTATTCCCCTTAGGGGCACTTATGTCATACACATGTCCCATTTTGGGCCCCACATTCCTCTAACAGGCCTGCTGGGCTCAGGTGGGGGCCAACCCCACAACAGCTTCATTCTTTGAGGATATTTTTTCTATGAGAAAAGCAGGCGGGTACTTCATGAACTAAGAATGTTCAAACTGAAAATATTGAAAGTGAGAATAATCAAACTTCTAAACTTCCCACCATTTCTAAACCAATATGTGGTATCCCTAAGGAGAATAACAATCTAGTCGCAGAGGCTCGTTGCAGGAGCAAGAGACAAATGGTTGAGAAAACCTTTGGTGATGACTTTTTGTATATCTCATGGATGATATGCCAAAAACTCTTTTAGAGGCTTATGCATCTTCTGATGCTGAGTATTGAAAAGAGGTAGCCCATAGCTAGATAGACTCTATCATGGCTAATGGGACTTGGGAGATAACTAATCATCCTATCGGGTGCAAACCTGTAGAATATAAGTGGATCTTTAAAAGAGAACTAAAGCCTGATGGTACTATTAAAAAGTACAAGGCAACACTTGTGGCCAAGGGTTACACTCAGAAAGAGGGAGAAAATTTCTTTGATACCTATTAACCTGTTGCTAGACCAAGCATCATCAGAATGATCCTTGCGTTAGCATCTTCCTATGGTCTACATGTCTATCAAATAGACATGAAGACAGTTTTGCTTAACGGAGAGTTGGAGGAAGAAATATATATGGATTAACTGGATGATTTTTTTTATTTATGGATAGGAAAATAATGTATGCAGATTATTGAAACCTTTGTATGGCCTAAAACAAGTGCCTAAACAATGGCACGAGAAGTTTGACAAAACTTTGACCTCCGCTGGTTTTGTGGTGAATGAAGCTGATAATGTGTATATTACCATTTTGGTGGGGGTCAAGGAGTGATTTTGTGTCTATATGTGGATGACATACTTATATTTGGAACAAACACTACTATCTTTCTTATCTCGATGCTTTGATATGAAAAACTTGGGAGGGGCAGATGTCATTCTGAATATTACATTGATCAAGAACAAGAATGAGATTACTTTGAATCAATCTCATTATGCTGTGAAAATATTGAGCCAGTTCAGCTTTGAAAACAGCAAAGTTTCTCCAACACCCTATGATGTGAGCATTAAGCTTCAAAAGAAGCAAGGGCTAGGAAAAGATCAATTAGATATTCGTAAATTATTATGCCACTCATGTATTTAGCTGGTGTCAAAAGACCTGACATTTCATTTGCTGTGAGCAAATTAAGTCGGTTACTTCTCACCTAGGAGATGATTATTGGAAGGCACTTGAAAGTGTGTTGCACTACTTGAGAGGCATAACATTTTTTGGAATTGATTATATTGGATACCCATCTGTATTAGAAGGATATAGTGACTTCAATTGGATCTCTAAAGCGGATGGGATCAAAACTACAAGATGTTACATGTTTACTTTAACTGGTGCCGCAGTTTCATAGAGGCCTTGCAAACAGACCGTTTTGATGAGGTCAACCATGGAAGTAGAATTTGTAGCACTTGACATAGCCACTATTGAGGCTGAATGACTGAGAGAGCTTCAATTGGACTTGCCAATGGTTGAGAAACCAATACTAGTAATCTTGATGTACTGTGATAATCAAACAGTGTTGGCTAAAGTCACAAGTACTAAAGGATAATATGAAGTCCTCCAGACATGTGAAGCGTAGGCTTAAATCTATCAGAGAACTAAAAACTCCAGAGTGGTTACTATGAACTATATTCACACTGAGAAAAATCTGGTAGTCCCTTTTACAAAGGGGTTAGCATGAAAATCAATTTCGGTTGCATCATGGACATGAGCATGAGGCCTATTTGAGTTATATCACAATTGTAACTCATACCTTCTTGATCAGAGATCCAGTGACTTAGGTAATGGGAAAAACAAGCTGATGTTGTAATAAGAGAATACATATTCATTGTACCATATCCTTATAAATAAAAGTACTCTCGACTGTATGGAAGGTTAGCATAAAGTCTTAATGTATTCTATTGTCCAAATAAGGAAAAGGTATTAGCCTATAAGAATACCTAGAAAAAATACACCTACTTAAGCCTAACTGTGTGGTCACAGTTCACGAGAACGGGGCATTCTCTGGAAAGCCCATGAGTAGATTAGGGAGCATGACCATATAATACACTGTTTAGGCATGATTCATTGATATCCTAGTATTAGTTGAGATTTCAAGTGAAGTCTAATCACAAAAAGCTGTGAATTTAAGGTATAGTCCATTCATTAGCTGTGTGAAGATGAATCTTGCATTCTAGGTACAAGTTTAACCTGTACATGACTAACACTAAAAGATAGGTATATTAATAGTACTTTAGCACAATTTCTTTAACATGTTTTTGCTAATTGCTTTGGAATTGGTAGGGGATTGTTAGAAATAGGCCCATATGAGTGAGACTTATTTTCTATAATTCCAAAGTATGTATAGTTTAGTACCATATTGTTAAGGTAGACGGAGGAAACCAATTTATTAGGTGAAGTCTGTACCACTCCTTGAATCATATGACACATGGATGGGTATGACATGAGGAGGGCTTTGGCTAATCACACGCGTGCGCATATTCGCATATTTTTGTGTGAGAATAACGTGACTTATGACTTGTGACGCGCGACTGCGCCGTGACATGGCGCGCAACTTGGCATACCAAGTTCACCTTATTTTTGCTAAACCGTGCATCATCTCTCTCCTTTTTGAACTGTCATGGAGTTGATAACCACAACATAAATATCATTATATGGTTTCATAAGGCAATTACCAGTGAGTTTACTCTATTTAATTGTGGCAGTTATTAGTGAGTGATTGCAGTGCTCTTAAAAGGGCCTGGAGACGTCTAGAAAAACACAAAGAATTCCACCTCCATTCTTCAATCTCTCTGGATAGCTGTGTTGTAGTATCAAACTATTCAACCACACCAACCTTTCTTGTCGACGTGCACCGACAAGAGAGGAGAGCGGGATCTCCGAACCATTGTGGTAGAGGGAACCTACACGGGGTGGCAATAAGGTTTCTTGGTAGCGCAACCTGCGCGACCGCTTGGCTTCTTCCTCGACATCAAGTGCCTCCATGACTGCATCGAATCTACGCTGCTTCCTGTTCTTCATCAAACTCAACTATAACTCATTCGTGCGACTGATCAACTTTGTTATAATAATATCATTGTGTAGTTTTTGAAGTACAACGAGTAGCCTTCTATAGATTTGTTTATTGCATCACTAGTTATTTGTGTTATTTGTCTCTTAGTAAAATCTAGAATTAAAATATTGTCCATTTTTCCAATACAAAGCAAGGTGCATGACGGGACTTGAGCTTTGCTTTTAAGTTTTAACCAATGCAAACCGAGTGCTACGATACAGATCATGAGCTAGGGGAAGACAAAATGTGAATTAGTCTCCAACAAGTGGTATCCACTTACGAGAAAAAGGTGATGCCCTTGTTCTAATGTTCTATTTTTCGGATTTTCATAGGTTTGCTACCGTGCTTTATACACTTTCTAATGATCAGCGGATCAAATATTGGATAAAGCCTTTGCTAGAATGCACTGTAGGGGTTGATTATTATTGGTTGCTAGAATGTTATATGGTAATGTCGACGGAAATGCTCACACTTTCATTTTGTCTTTTTGAAATATTCCCTAAGACTACCTTCTGTATTCGCTTGTGGTCGGCCTCCATTCCTGTAATATCCTTTTTTTTATACTAGTTACGTACCCGTATATTACAACAGAACTCATTGAATGTATAGAAAATCATGCTATAAAAGAGAGTTGCTCTGATCGGTTTGAAAATGGAGAATGATGAGAAGTTGAGCGAATAGAGTAGTTGGAGAAGAATGGACGTACAACCACCAACTTATTCTTTTATAATAGTAATGATTTTTTTATAATAGTAATGATATCTTACCTTTTTGACTGACCTGCAGTTTGCACTGCAATTTGTCATTTATAACAACTTCTTTTCAGTTAATGGTTAACGTATGTTTCCTGTACATACGATTTATGTTGCTCTTTCTATTTAGTTTTGAGACACCTTCTGTAAAACGAGCATAACTTTTGCATATAGTGTCCGTTTTTGAGTTTTTATACTCGTTGGAAAGCTAACGACGAGTCCAATCCAAAAAAATGATCCTCTTTTGTCAGTTGCCCTCTAAGACCCTCAAAATCGGCCTTCTTTAGCCCTAAATTTGTGTTTTAAGTTTTAAGTTTCTGTTTTTGCCAAAATTTTTGATCTTCTCTTCGGAATTTAGGTTTCGCCTCAACTGCAAAGTTGTAGATCTTGTAGAAACCTTTCAAATGAGTATATATAAGTCATATAAAATTTTGCTATTTTATCTTTTGAGACTAGCTATTTATATTGTATTGATATATTATCTTTGTGACGCTATTATCACCGTCTGTTTTTGTTATGAACCATCTGTGCTATCTCCTGTTATCACAGACGTATCACAGACGGTTTTTGTTATGAACCGTCTATGATGTCTCTATCATATATGGTTTGTAATCTGAACCGTTTGTGATGTCCCACCATGTCACCGATCCGTGGAATATCTCCCAGGATCCCGATCTCACACGTCTATTCTCTCTGCATCGAATGGCAGGCACCGTTCTCCCCCCACCTCTTGCCCCTTATTAACCCCCTCTCCCTACTTGAAGAACCAATACCACTAGTACTACTCCAACTCGTTTGTGCGCAGCAAGGATGGGAAAGGGTTCGGCAGGGGTGACTGAAATTTCACCTGAAGCAAGATGGAAAGGAAGAAGGCAATGGTGTTCGTTATTAACCCCCCTCTCCGTACTCGAAGAAAGCTACGATTGATTTTGTCATAGAAGCTGAAAATGGTGTTCATTGCCTTTTTGTTTCTGCTACTTGAAAATTTTTCCTCGCCACTTCTTTTAGATTGTAGTTTAATGAAGGATGTATAAGTCTAGTTTACATTAGCCTGAAGTTTCTTATAGTGTAAGTATTTTCTGAATTTGTAGCCGTGAAGCTTATCTTTGTAAAATTGTAAGTATGCAGTGCTATGCGTAACTTACTCGATATCTCGTGATATTGTAATGGTGGATTCTAATCTTAATGGAAATAGAATGTGTTGCTGTGTTTGTTGCTATATTTGCTTATTTTGAGATGATATAGTTAACATTTCCTAAGGCTAGCCGAAAAAGAGAAAAAAAATTAGGAATAGAATGAACTATCACAAACGATTTTGTGGTATAAACCATCTGTGAAGAATTATCACAGACGGCTCAAACCAGAAACCGTCTGTGATGGGGAAGTATCACAGACGGGTCTATATATCAACTGCCTGTGATGTGTGAGTATCACAGACGGTTGGTAATTAGAACCATATGTGATGTGTGAGTATCATAGACGGTTGGTAGTTAGAACCGTCTATGATAGTGTTCTTCACATATGGTTCTATTTATAAACCGTCTGTGATGTATTTATCACAGACGGCTTACAAACCGTCCGTGATAAACTCTGATTATCACTGACACATAAATTCAGACGGTTCAAAAACCTGTCTGTGATGATAGTTTTGAACCGTCTATGATTACTCTTTTTGTAGTAGTGTGAGCGCAATCTTTATAAATATTTCAACTGTTGGATCTAGCCATCCGTATTTTTGCTAAACAGAGCGAATTCGCCAAAGTTTTGCTTATCGTTTAGTTGCATGATCAAATACATTCTTGCCATTAGATAAGATGAAAAGAAATCATGGCCATCAATGTTTGCCTAATTAAGAGCATTTTTTTGGTCTAAATCTTGATTGTCGTTGAAACACATTACCATATAAACTCTAATATAGTTAGATTTGGCTTAAGAACAAATCATGGCACCTTTACTAATTAAACAATTCAAGAGACGTATTTTCCTCTTCCCCTTTCTGCCGCTGTACATGCACCCGGAAATATTGCCAGATCTCACTAGTTATTATAGAAGAAGAGAATGAAATCCTCACGAAACAGTAGATGAGAATCTGACTCTTGGACCTTTTTCTACATTTTATAGTCTTTGGTGTGCAAACTTTGACCGCACCCATAAGTTTTTGTCATAAATTATTTGTAAAAATTATCTATAAGATACAAAGTATACTAATTCAAATCACAAAAGGTGACGTTTTGGACATTGATGCAATCTCGAAAATAGAACTTTGGCCACTTATTTGTATTGTGTAATATGTTTTTAAAACATTATATTATTATAGTAATCAAATTGTTGGTCAAAGATAAAATAGTATGAATACACGAGGATGTGTTGCTTTTTATGACTAGAGGAGTATAAGTGTGTAATATCCCAAATTTTAAAAATACAATCTAAATTATGTTTAAACCTTATTTCTTCATTTTTGTGAATTATAAAAAAATTTGGGCAATTATTAAATGTTTTCCCATTTTTAGTAGCTCAGAATGAATTTCAAAAGAAATAAAGCATTATAAAAACCTATAAATATTTTATTTCAGTTATAAATAATCTAAAGTGCATCTCAAAAAATTTCCAGAATTTGTGAAAGTATTTTGCCCCGTTGAGCCTTCCCTCACCTGCACCGAGCACAAAACTAAGTCGCCATGGCTACCCTCCCTGTTCCTCTGTTTTGAGCAAGGTGGAAGATGACCAAGTGTTGGTGACTAGTGGGCCTTGCACGGTAGTTAATTAAGTTAAGCTGGTAATTAGTCGGTAGTTAATGATTTAGCTAATGTTAGCTTAATGAGTTAACTAATGTTAGCATGATACACTACTACAAAAAGGGTCATCACAGGTGGTTCAAACTGTCATTACAAATCATTTTTTGAACCGTCTGAATTTATGTGTCAGTGATAATCAGAAGTTATCACAGGCGGTTTGTGAGCCGTCTGTGATAATTACATCACAGACGGTTTATAACTAGAACCGTCTGTGAAAAACACTATCATAGACGGTTCTAGCTACCAACCGTCTATGATGTGTGAGTATCACGCCGCGAGCGGTTGGTACCGTCGAATTTATGTGTCGATGATAATCGAAGTTATCACAAGGCGGTTTGTGAGCCGTCTGTGATAATTACATCACAGACGGTTTATAACTAGAACCGTCTGTGAAAAACACTATCATAGACGGTTCTAGCTACCAACCGTCTATGATGTGTGAGTATCACAGACGGTTGGTATATAGAACCGTCTGTGATACTTCCCCATCACAGACGGTTTTTGGTTCAAGCTGTTTGTGATAATTCTTCATAGACGGTTTATACTACAAAACCGTCTATGATAGTTCATTTTATACCTAAATTTTTCTATTTTTTTTGTTAGCCTCAGGAAATGTTAATTATATCATCTGAAAACAAGCAAATACATCAACAAACACAGCAACACATTCCATTTTCATTAAGATTAGAATCCACCATTACGACATCACAAGATATCGAGCAGGTTACCCATAGCACTGCATACATTAAACTATAATCTAAAACAAAGATAAACTTCACAGCTATAAATTCAGAAAAATGCTTCTACAAATTTAGAAAAATGCTTACACTACATTAAACTATAATCTAAAACAAGTGGTGCGGAAAACTTTTCATGTAGCAGAAATGAAAAGGCAACGAACACCATTTTAACTTCTATGACAAATTCAACAGCTTCTATTCCGGCCTTCTTTCTTTCCATCAAGTGAAATTTCAATCGCTCTTGCTGAACCCTTCCTACCCTTGCCGCACACAAATGAGTTAAAGTAGTACTGGTGGTATTGGTTCTTCGAGTAGGGAGAGGGGGTTAATAAGGGGCGAGAGGTGGGGAGGAGAACGGTGCCCGCCATTTGATGCGGAGAGAATGGACGGGTGAGATCAGGATCCTGGGGGATATGCTGCGGATCGGTGATGTGGCGGGACATCAAAGACAGTTCAGATTACAAACCGTCTATGATAGAGACATCACAGACGGTTCATAACAACAACCGTCTATGATATCACAAAGACAATGTACCGGTACAATATAAATAGCTAGTTTGAAAAGATAAAATAACAAAGTTTTATATGGCTTATATATACTCGTTTGAAAGGCTTCAACGAGATCTACAACTTTGCAGTTGAAGCAAAACCTAAATTCCAAAGGGAAGATTGATAATTTTAGCAAAAACAGAAACCAAAAACTTGCAATGCAAATTTGGGGCTAAAGATGGCCGATTTTGAGGGTCTAGAGGGTGACTAGCATAAGCGGGTCGGTTTTTTTGGACCAGGCTCGTCGTTAGGTTCCAATGAGCATAAGAACGTCGAAAATGGACACCGTATGCAAAAGTTATGCTCGTTTTACTGAAAGTGTCTCAAAACTAAATCCTACCCAGACTCAGGCGAGGAAATTATCAAATTTTGGGGGATTGCAAGGCAGGAAACATTTCATAGACGGTTTTTAATACAAACCGTCTGTGATAATGAAGTTATCACAGACGGTTTGTATTAAAACCCGTCTGTGATAACTTCATTATCACAGACGGTTTGTATTAAAACTCGTTTGTGAAAATACCACAGATGATTATTCGTATGAACCGTCTGTGATGTAAGTGTCCAGTTTAGTCTCTTTTGTAGTAGTGATATACGGGCCCGAGACGATTAGAAAACTAATTAACCCTAGTTTTAAGTTGTGAGTTGCTAACATGTAGATTGCATGCCCTAAAACCACCATGTTGACCAGGTCTGTGGACCCGAGCCACTGACACGCCAACCCCATTGTCCGTTGACCACTATATGGACCTAGTCCATACGGACCGTGGCCCTACCTTTCAATCTCCCCTATTTACCTTAATGAAAATAAATAGAAAAGAAATTAAAACCTGGTTGGCGCCACCTGTCAGCCACTAAGCCTTTTCCTTGAGAAAAATAATTGAAAAAGAAAAAAAATCCCGACCAACCTTACTTGTCAAAAAATTTGATTTTCTGGAATTTCCCGTCGGGTCAAATTTCAAAGAGCTTGTTCTCTCTTATTTTAAATCCAAATGACTTGATTTTTTGTTTCTAAATTCAAGATATTTTGAACCAACCCAAAATCATAATTTTTGGAATTTTATTTCAATTTGTGTTGAATGTGGTTATTTGTGTTTTTATAGAATTTGACGCTTCGGATGCCCCCGTCACTACCGATCAAGATATTACAGTATCCATGTTTCAATAAGGCAAGTCATTGTAATTGATCAAGTTGAACCTAGTTTTTCAAATGCAAATATTTTGCTTTCAAGTACAAGTTACATGATTATTAATGTATTTAATTAAATGCTATGTTAAATATTGATGCTTAGCTATACCATGCAATTGATACTTATTATTTGCCTCCCTTGGTTGTTGATGTTATCCTAACCATGCCACCAAAGAATACTTACAATAGTAATACTCCATCATTGGTTAAACTTCACCATATTATGGTTGTGCTTAGAAATACTTTAGTGTTGAAATTGAATACAACACAAATATTGCTAACTGAAACTTGACATGATAATGGGAGTGGTGACATGGGTTACCATTGGAAACATGGAATTATTTTATAAAATAGTCAAGACTCAAGTGAGTGGTTGGTATGAGACCGGTGGAGGGATTGCATATATTGAATGAAATGGTCGTTTAGGGATTGCACGAGCTCTGGGTTATTGGTTGGTCTTGCCTAAGTTGATTAAGGACCGACTCTTGTGTTGTTTTTTTCTACACCTAAATCGTGCAACCACAAGTCTAATATGGATGTACCTGGCCAACTAATTTGCTTAGCTTTGTTGTGACTCCCATGCATAGATTGAAAAGTGGATTTTTGGATTTGTATTGTGATTATGTTGGGACTTGTAACAGTTACTGCCCGTTGTGGATTTCATTTGAGAAGGGACTAGACTCCCTAACAATGAGATTCCTCATTGAAAGCGTAGCCCAGGATGAGAACATTCTGGGGTTAGGCATAACCTGGGAAGGGAGTGGTCACTATCGTAGGTGTTGAGGGATTTCACCCTAGAGTGGGAGAAAGCATCGGAAGTAAGCATGGCAAAAGCTTTGTTATGATTTTCTCAGCCACATGCCTTTGGAAGTGTGAACCAAAAATGAATGTCGAAAGCGAAGGTATTTTCATTGTCGCGATGAACTTGACTTGAATTAGGAATTTTGGATTTTAATTAAAAATGGCTATGCCAGAGGTTTGAAAGCTAGTTATAGTATGATATTTGGTAAATTGGCTTTATGCTAAAAAGGAACATAAGACCTTCCCTTGGATTAGCCTTGTTTGTACAAATATGCACATATACTTGCATTCTGATATAGGGACTTATGGAGTACTTTTGTACTCATTGTTGCTTACTATGTGGATTTAGATGACGAAAGTGATGACCCGGTATATGGATACTTCCATATCTCCGACTATGATGTTGAAGACAATGGGCAGGACTGGGTTTAACCCTAGTCGATTGCTTGTGTTAGATCATGGAGGCTCTTTTTGGTTTATTTGTCTTTCTGCAACTACATCTCTGACTGAACTTATTTGGCCTATCGGCCTCGTCTATAAAACTTGATCTTAAGATTTAATTATGATTGTCTATGTAATATTAAGTAATCCTTTTATTTATATGCTTGTATGGGTGTCATTCGCCATTGTTATATTGTGTGAGCAAGCTCCTAATCCAAGGACTACCTTAGAATATATAGAAGATTTAGATTGTTAAATCAGGGTTGCTATATACAGTGTACACAGAGGGTTTAGATTTGAATATTTGGATCCCAGCAGTGCACAAGCACCAATGCATCCCGGGGAGTGCACGGTTTGATCAGCTTGGCTAGAGATGAACAGAAGATGGTGGTGGCGAAGGTCTAGAGACTAGGATGCCAAATTGAGGTGGAAAAACCAAGAGGTGGAGGCAGTCGTGGTGGCAATAATTGAGGAGGCACTCATTGGCAGCAATGAAATAGGTTACGATGGCACACGGTCGGAGACATGGAAGAAGGTTCATCCGAACGGTTGGCTGCGGCAAAGGTAAAATAAATTGAGGGGAAAGATGGAAGTGGAGGTGGAATGGAGGAGCAAGTGCATCCGTTTCTAGAGCTAATGTGGACAAGGGAGTGCATTAATTATGAGCATTTCTGACCACACAATACAGGCCTATTCATATTGGCTTCTGCTGATAGCTTTTGGTTGCGACTGATGAATAGTAGTGGCTGATGAATAGTAGTGCATTATGTAAGAAAGATGGTATAATGAAAGACACTACAACATTCGAACCACCATTGATGAATAGTAGTGGCTGATGAATAGTAGTGCATTATGTAAGAAAGATGGTATAATGAAAGACACTACAACATTCGAACCACCATATGATTTACAGAATTGTGATATAATAAAATACAAAGTATGTTATAATATGTGAAAGCGAAAAGTAATAACTAATGAATAGCACTGTCTAATAAAAGTGGTATATAGAAGCTAAGGCATTTGTATTGACTTTTGGCTTCTAAAAGCAAAAGTTAGAAGCAGAAGCCAATATGAACAGCAGAACAGGCTAGTAGTGGTGGCTGGCATTGTGACGAAACAAGGCGGTGGTGCAGTGTGCTATGCACAACATGCGCTAGTGGAGCGTTTGCGACCTGTAGGAGTTTATTATTGCTGGAATATCATATGGCAATGTCAGGCCTTGCTTTTGTTTTTGTCTCTTCTAAAGATTCCTTTTCTTTTGATTTAATGATTTATAAAGACGACATCGGATGCTTCCTAGTAAAACTTTACCCTTCGTATTCACTTGTGGTCGGTCTCTTTTCCTCTCTGTTTCGTCGTTAGACCTTAGCTTTTTGACTTAGTTGCATTTTGCTATGTGCAGTCTGCAACCGCTTATTTCTAACTTCTTTTCAATTAATTGTTAGCGTATGGTTCCAAAAATGCAAAACCATATGTATATATGGATACAGCCGTAGTATATCAAGATTCGAACAAAGGGATATTTCAATAATTAGGATGGTAGCGATAAAAAATTTACGCACATGTACATTTGGAAAAAACTATATTTCATGCTTTCTGTAAGACATATATTATTGCTATCTCCCTTTTGTTTCGGCAGTTCCTATGATTTATTCTGACCATCAGGAAACCCGGTGAACCGAGGTGCATGGTCCATGTTTGAGGTGATGTGCATTGCTACGTTAATTAATCCAGTTAACGCTGATTCGTTTTTCATATACTTTTTTCTTTTGTTTGAGGTTAGACATATCTCGAGCCTTATGTGTATAAAAAAATATCGACGTACTCTTGAAAGTTTATAAAAACATTTATGTCATGTTTGAACTACCCAAGTGCATTAGAAATTATATCATTAGCTGCAAGAAAAAATATAATCAACTATAAGAGTTAGCTCAGATTTAGAATAAAAAAGTATTATCCTAGAGTGTGTGTAATCAAACTATTTCAACTTTGAGTCTTTGACTAACAATATTTTTATGAATATCTAAATCGATCAGAAGAAAATAATATAACTGGATTTGTCACAGGAAATACTTTCATAATGTGACAATTATTAGTTTTGCGAATATCTTACAATAGAAATTTGTGGAAGTTGTGACCGAACATATATTTTAATTTCCGTGATAATTATTGAAAATCCTGTATTTATTTTACCTGTTAATATATGAAATGAATTCATAATAAGAATATATTATGATAAATTACTAGCATGTGCAAGTGCACAAGTTGAAGACTAGTTTCAATCTAATAAGTTCTGGTACTGCGGCATACTTCTTACTTTTCCTTGAGTAACTTTTATGTTGGTAAAGAAAAATTAAAGAGGACAAAGCGAACGATGTCACTAGATGTCCTGTCCATCAAGAAGTTTTGAACTCCACATTTTGAAAAATACTAGTAGTAACTAAACTAAACCACTCCAATTGTTTGGCTTACGACCTTTTCTTTTATCAGCAACAGCGGGACGTTCTTTTCTTCTTTTAAGGTATTGTCGAAGATAATAGAAGATGCTCACTTCATTCATCGCTTGAATAGACTCTTCCTCAGTGTCGAAATCACGAAATCATGTTGCATATGGTCACTTTATGTACAACAGTGGTCCATATCTGTGAATCTTCCGAACTTATGGAAAAGAAATCACAGACGGCTATATCCGAGAACCGGCTATCTAAGATATTACAGACGGTTTTTAGTATTAGCTATCTGTGATGCTTGATATATCACAGACGGCTTTTTTAAAAAACCGTTTGTGATACTTGATATATCATAGATGGTTTTTTGTTGTAATTATTATAGACAGTTTGAGAGCCGTATATAATAACCATCTATTATCACTGATACATAAATTCAAACGGTACAAAAATCGTCTATGATAACTATAATGAACCTTTCTATAGTAGTGCTGGTTTTGACAAAGAACACAAGATTCACCATCTTCGATATTACAGTGTCTCCTGCGTAACATGTTCAAGCAAATACCTTAAATTTCATTACGCATTTGCTTTTCCATGTCCAATTAAAAAGGCCAGGGGATTAGCAGCATTGAAGCAAAACTTATAGAATAGTTGAGACGTGAATCACTCTGAACCCCCAAACGTAAGTGCATGAACCAGATTGACTATTGACTGGAATAACATTTGAATGTCTTCCAAGAGGGCATTGTATTCCGTTCTAATGATAGAGGCAAATTAAAGTGCACTCTGATATCTGTATTTGCCACTGAACAATCTTGATTTTTGACAAAGGAATAAAGTGATGGATATTGTAGACAATATATGTTACCATACCAAATGTCCGACCAGAAAAGAGCCGTGTCATGTGCTGATTGTAGACATAGCAACGCCCCTGTAGCTATTGATATATTTCATTATGTCTCTCCAAAAGGAATCTTGTTTTCTCGCGCAGTGAGGGATTTTGTTTTGATAGTAGGTGGACCAAATGAGCAACCATGGCAAGTTCTGGGAGTTGTAGAATTTGTGAAGGTTCTTCAGATGCAATGCCTCATTTTGAGTCTGAAAATTGATGACTCTCAGCCCTGCTTCGTTTTTTGGCTTGCAAACAAGCACCCATGCAGCAAGAGATCCTCCCTTTAAGTTTTGATTACATCATCGCCATAAAAATGTTTTCTGCTCTGTCAATATTGTTGATGGAGTACTGCTAGCCCACGCTCTACTATTGAAATAAATTTTCAATGGTATAACAGTTTCATGATATTTCATTTGCATAAAAGTTTCGCTAAGGTTTCATGATTCGAGTTTGAAGTTTCAAAACAAATTTCAGCATAGCTCGTTCGGTAGAAGTTTCAGGTTTCAAACTTGATGTTTCAAGCAGGTTCCAGCGACATTTCGGCACATTTCACCACATTTCAGATAGTTAGAGAGTTTTAAAAATTGAAAATCAAGTTTCAGAAAACTTTGAAACCGGTTTCAAAAAATAAACTTTAAATTTTAGAGTTTCACTAAGGGTTGAGAAATTCGAGCGAGTTTCAATAGAATTTCACTCTAAGTTTCACAACAAAATGCATAAGTTTCACTTGAGTTTCAGAACAATCAGGATAGATTAAAAAAAGTTTCACTCAAGTTTCATAACAAAATAGACAAGTTTCACGATAAAACAAACAAGTTTCAGCGAAGTTTCACAAAAAAAAGCAAAATTCATAAAAATTAGAGGAAGTAATACTGTATCAATAGCTTTGACGGTGAGTTGTCCAGAGCCATCAGGAGCTCACCCACAGTGAGGATGGCAGTGGGCTGCATGAGCGTATCGCTTGCATGAGGACTCCCGCCCGTCGAGCAGCCATGGCCGCTCACCTTCCTGTGCACCGCCAAGCTAGCCCACTAGCCCACGTGTGGCAGCTATTGTCACGCCCTCTCTCCCCACCGACGTCGCCACACCTGCCCGCCCAAATCATCATGGAGTGTCGCCTCGCCTGCCTACCAGCGCCATTGTCGTGTGCTCCCGCCGTTTCGATATCCAATGACAAAAATCAATTCGGACAAATTATCTCATTTTAATTTAAATTATGAAGGGTTAAAGTACATAGAAATCCCTCAGGTAGGCAATCCAAACCTTGTAGTACAATGGCTACTCTCTTCATGCGTGCTCATGAGGTCTCCAGATGGAATCCTAAGGTTCTACCAATTTTTTGGTTTTTTCTTTCTCTGATATATGGGTCTCACCTATTTCTAACAATGAATATAAAATTTGCGCTGGCACAAATCAAACCCGAGACCTTCAACTCGAAGAGAAAGACCCATCCCACTAGACCAGCGCACCATGTGTGTTGTGTGAAGGAGGCACTTTACATTTCTTTTGTCTTGAGTTTTAAAGTTTTAAATTCAAATCTGAGCCAAATTGTTTGACCAAAATTTTGATAGAAATACCAAAATTTTAGTCATTTTACCCATTTCGTTACCCTCTAAAATAAATTGTAAAACGAAATAGTTTTCCCTGCACCGAACAGCCCTGCCTATGCATGCTGCCTCCATCAGTGATCTGTTAGAGTGATCTCGGGCTTTGGCCCAACGGCCAAAGCCCACTATGACAAGCGCCACGATCGGGGCGCCAAACCGCTTGGTGGTGGGCCCTGTCGCCGACGCCATAAATACAGAGGTGGGGGGCCGGCGCACGCATCCCAAGGTTGACCGTGCGCCGTCACCCACCGACAAACCTAGCCGATCTAGAGGTGAGCGCTCCAGCGACGGGAAGCCCCACCGTGCCGTCAGTTCGCCGCGGCCCGGGACACGCCGCCGTCGAGGATCACCGCACCTCTTCCCCGACCGTCGCTGCCCGTGCGCAGATCTTCATCACCCAACCCGCGATGGCCGCTTCTGCTTCCTCTACATCCGAAGGTCGGTACCCCTTCTCCTCCTCTCGGTAGAACCTCAAGAACACGAACCCAAACAGACCCCGCTAGATCTAACCTAGATCCCTAAAGACCTAATCTTACAATGGTATCAGAGCGGAGTAGGCTTAGATCTAGATGCGGGAAAAAGAAAAGAAAAGAACCCTAGCCCACCGGATCGGAAAAAGAAAAGAAAGAAAAGAGAAAAGGGGAGGGTTTTGGGACTCACGGGAGGGTCGCCGCGTGCGCGTGCGTCGATCGCCGCCGCCGGCGTCTCGGGCCGCTGTCCGCATATGCCGGTAGCCGCGCCGCCCGCCCGGCTCGGGGTTGCCCTCCGTGCGCCCGCCTCCATGGGGCCGTCGTGCTCGCGCGCCGGGCCGCCGTTTGGCTCGCCGCGCCATGGCGCCGCCGCCGCTGCCGCTAGGGCGCCGCTGGGCCGAGGCAGCCGCGCCTCTCGCACGCATGCGCCGCCGGGCGCCGCGCGCTCATTGCCGCTGGCCAGGCCACCACGTCGCGCCGCTGCCCACGCCGCCGCCGCCGCCGCTGCGCAGTGCGCCGCGCCGTCGCCGATCCGTTTTGCGGTGGAGGCCAGCGCCGAAATGGGTTAGGTTAGGTTTCGGGTTTGATCCTGCCTTGCAGCAGACGGCCGTCCGATCCGATCGGACGGCTGCCGCCCCTCCGACCGGTTTCGGCCCAGGCGGGGAGAGTCTTTCCCGGCCCAGGCCCAGGTTGCGGCCTGGGCGCGAGGGAGAAAGAGGCCGCGCGCGGGGTGGCGTTTTGGGCTGGGCCGCCGTGGGCCGTAGCTGAAAGAATGGGCCGGAATTGGCCGAATGAACAGTAAAAATTGATTTTTTGATATTTATTGATTTTCAGAAGTATTTGTTGATGAATTTGAATGAAATTTGATTTAAAATCTCTGTAATTTTGCACCAACGTGTTAATTTTTTTAGAGATTAAAAGTGTACAGAATAATGCTTCTGAAATATGAATTATTTTAGAATAATTACAGTTTCCGCTGCAAAAGTTAAGATTGAATGATTTTCATTATTAAATTCGAACCAACGGGAGAATTTAATTTTGGAAAAATAGATAAAATTTCCAGAGATTTATGATATTGTTATTTTCTGACCAACGTTGTTAATAACAGTATTATAAATTTTTTTAATGATGATTTTATGCATTATTTCTATTTCTGCCCAACGGTGATGTAGATTTAATGTATGATAGAATTGTTTTTAAATTGTATGTCGTATTTTTGACCAACGTTGGAAATAAGGCATATAATTTTGATGTAACGTTCTCACTGTATTTGAAATAATTTTCAGGAGGATACAACTTGATGAGTTGTATTAGAGAAATCCCCACTCTCAAAGGTGATAATTATGGAGAGTGGAAGAAAAAGTTAGATTTAGCTTTTATCTTGGCTGAGGTGGACTGGGTCCTCACTACAGCACGTCCCACTGAGCCTTTGGCGCCAGTGAGGGAACAGAATGAGGATGACACTGCATGGCAGAAAAGACAGAGGGATCATGCTCCCTTGCAGATGTCTTATGATCTTGATCATAAGAAATGGACCACAGCCAACAAGAAATGTATGGCTGTGATAAAGAACACAATTGAGCCTGCTATTCTGGGCTCAATTGCAGAGTGTGATACCTTGATAAAATAAAGAGTCAGTTCACTGGCTCTTCAAAGACTTATGCTACACAGCTGATTAAGCAGCTGGTAACAGAGAGGTATTCTGGCGGTGGCAATGGCATAAGAGAGCACATTCTTAGAATGAGCAACTTGGCATCTAAACTGAAACCGATGGATTTGGCTCTCAAGGATGAGTTCCTTATTCATTTGGTTTTTGCTTCTTTGCCAAAAGAGTTTGACACTTTTGTTGTCAACTATAATATGCAGCCCGAAAAATGGGACATGGAAAAGTGCATAGCCATGTGCGTGCAAGAGGAGGAAAGAATCAAATCCTCACATGGTGGTGCTATCAACTTTGTGAGGGAAAACAAGAAAAAGAATTACAACAGTAACCCCTTCTCAAAGAACAAGGGCAAAGCCTCTGTACATCAGCCTCAACAGAACAAATTTGTCAGAGACAAAGACCAGTGCCTTCATCTTGCAAGAAGACGGACACTACAAGAAGGATTGTCCGACTATTTAAAGATGATAATGGCTAAGAAAGGTGAGAACATTATTACCTTTATTAATGAATGCCTGTATGTGAAATATTCAAATCCACTTGGTGGATTGACTCAGAGCAACTATGTTGCTAATTCATTCTGAGGATTCCGTTCGACGAGGACTACGCAAAGAAAAGAAAGATGCGTTAAAGTCGCTAATGGAGTCGAAGTGAAGTTGAAGCCGTTGGCGATCTTTCATTAGAATTAGCTAATGGCTCCACTCTTTTACTTAGAGATGTCCTTTTGTACCCTCTTTCTGAGGAATTTGATTAGTGTGTCAAATTTGGATAAAGATGGTTATGATTGCAATTTTGGAAATGGCAAGTGCGAAATAATGTTTAATAAAGAATGTGTTGGTATTGCCATATTACAGAATGAGCTTTATTTGTTATCATTGCGTGATGATGTGAATGTCGTATGCGATAATGAGAACGTTATGTCTGAAAAAGTGATTGAATCCTCGTCTCACGAATGTAAATGTAAAACGAAAGAGAACTCTAGATGAGTCGTCGAAATTATGGCACTGTCGTTTAGGCCATATTTCGAGGGGGAGAATAGAAAGACTAGTAAAGAATGATATTCTTCCTCCATTAGAGTTCTCAGACTTAGAACAATGCAGAGAATGCATTAAAGGAAAATATGTAAAGAAAATTAAAAAAGACGCTAAAAGAAGCACAGGAGTTCTACAAATCATTCACACAGACATTTGTGGTCCCTTTCCTGTGAAAAGTGTGGATGGTTATGACTCGTTCGTAACATTCACGGATGATTACTCCCGTTATGGATATATTTATCCAATCAAAGAAAGAAATGAAGCTTTGGATAAATTCAAGATATTTAAGGCTGAAATTGAAAACCAACACGATTTAAAGATTAAGATAGTCCGATCTGATCGTGGGGGGGAGTACTACGGTCGACATACCCCATATGGACAAGTTCCTGGACCTTTTGCAAGGTTTTTACAGAAAATGGAATAGTGGCCCAAAGATTCTATGCCGGCGAACCTCAAAGAAAATGGAGTAGTGAAAGACGCAACCGCACTCGATGGATATGGTGCAAGTATGATGAGCTACTCCACACTCCCATTGAGTTTATGGATGGAGGCGTTGAAAACCGCCATTCATATTCTCAACAGAGTGCCTAGTAAGTCGGTGCCCAAAACACCGCATTTAATTGTGGACGTGAAGAGTTCCTCACTAAACCACTTACGTGTGTGGGGAGTCTGCTGAGGCTAAAGTATTTAACCCAAACCTTGGGAAACTTGATCCCAAAGCAGAAGTTGCCATTTCATTGGCTACCCGAAAAGTCAAAAGGTTATCGTTTCTCTACCGACGGATACACAAAGTTTGTAGAAACGAGACACGCTGTCTTCTTAGAGGATGAAATGATGAGGGGGAGCATGGTAGCTCGTGAGATTGACCTTGAAGAGAAGCGGGTGTATGCGCCCACTCCGATGATTCAAGATCCATTCTTCACACTACCTGCTGTCGCTGCACCGACAGTGCAAGACATCAGGTGCAAGACTGTTATTGCTCCTCCCGTGGCAACAATGAATGAGAATGAAGAACCTGTTCTTCAGGATCATATAGAACCTATTGCCACAGATGAGGGGGAGCAACAGCAGCCTCAAACAGTAGATGTACCAAATGAGGAGGCCCCGAGGAGGTCTCAAAGAGTAAGAAGATCAGCTATTTCTGATGATTATCAGATTTATCATACAGAGGAATTTCAAATGGAGGATGATCCCACCTCATTTGAAGAAGCCATGAGAAGCGAAAATTCCTCAAAATGGCTTGAGGCCATGGAAGAGGAAATGAGGTCCATGAAGACTAATAAAGTCTGGGACTTGGAAATTATTCCTAAAGGAGCCAAAACAGTAGGCTGTAAATGGGTCTACAAGACTAAACATGACTCCCAAGGGAATGTAGAAAGACATAAAGCGCGACTTGTGGCAAAAGGCTTTACGCAAAGAGAAGGGATTGATTACAATGAGACATTTTCTCCAGTCTCATGTAAAGATTCCTTCAGAATCATAATGGCATTAGTAGCACATTATGATTTAGAGTTACATCAGATGGATGTAAAGACGGCATTTCTTAATGGGGATTTGGAGGAAAATGTTTACATGGCACAACCGAAAGGTTTTGTTGTGGAAGGAAATGAGAGAATGGGATGCCGCTAAAGAAATCAATATATAGGTTAAAGCAAGCTTCAAGACAGTGGTACTTGAAGTTTGACAGTACAATAAGAAAATTTGGGTTTAAAGAGAATGTTGAGGACAACTGTGTTTATGCAAAGTTTAAAGATGGGAAGTTTATCTTCCTAATCCTGTATGTGGATGATATCCTACTAGCTAGTAGTGATGTTAATCTACTATCGAAACAAAGAAGTTTTTGTCCTCAAACTTGATATGAAAGATCTTGGTGAAGCTTCATTCGTTCTAGGATCGAAATTCACCGAGATAGAAACAAAGGGTATTGGGACTGTCACAAAGGCATACATAGAGAAAGTCTTAAAGAAATTTGGTATGCATAAATGTAGTCCATCACCGCACCTATAGTCAAGGGCGACAGATATGGGGATTTTCAATGCCCAGAAACGATATGAGATCGATCAAATGAAAGCGGTTCCATATGCTTCAGTGTCGGAAGCTTACAAGATGCTCAAGTGTGCACACATACGACTTAGCATTTGTTACCGGGTTACTTGGCAGATTCCAGAGCAATCCTGGAATAGAACATTGGAAATTGATAAAGAAAGTCTTGCGTTATTTGCAAGGAACAAAAGGCCTCATGATGACATACAGAAGATCAGATTTACTCCATATAGTGGGGTATACAGATTCTGATTTTGCGGGAGATGATAGAAAGTCTACATCCGGATATGTGTTCACTCTCGCAGGAGGAGCTATATCGTGGAAAAGCTCAAAGCAAACCGTCACTACATCGTCCACAATGTATGCCGAGTTTGTAGCATGTTATGAGGCCACGGGGCAGGTGAACTGGCTAAAGAAGTTCATACCCGGTTTAAAAGTGGTTGACGACATCAATAGACCACTTAAGTTGTACTGCGATAATGAACCCGCAGTAACGTATGCCCACAACAATAAGTCAAGTGGTGCTGCCAAACACATTGACATAAAGTACTATGTTGTGAAAGATAAAGTTCGGGATCAAATTATAAGTCTAGAGCATATAAGTACCGCAAAGATGTTAGCGGATCCGCTTACAAAGGCTTACCACCCAACGTGTTCAGAGAACATGTAGCGGCATGGGTTTAAGGGAAAGCCTATGATTCTGGACTAAAAGATGGCCCAAAGATTAAAGTAATCGCTTGAAGCAGAGAGGTGTATTGTAACTGTTGAATCTATCGGCGATTGACCGTGACGATGAGACATGTTCTATGCACTAATCTGTGATGGAATGTGTAAAGTCAAAAGTAATTAAAAGATAAAGTATAGACCGAGATCAAGGGGAGAATGTTAGAGTGATCTCGGGCTTTGGCCCAACGCCAAAGCCCATTTCTGACCGCGCTCGATCGGGGCGCCACCGCTGGTGGGCCCCTGTCGCCAGCGCCATAAATACAGAGGTGGGGGCGGGCGGCACGCATCCCAAGGTTGACCGTGCCGCCGTCACCCCACCGACAAACCCTAGCCGATCTAGAGGTGAGCGCTCCAATGACGGAAGCCCCACCGCGTCGCCGCCGCCGCCGGGACACGCCGCCGTCGAGGATCACCGCACCTCTTCCCCGACCGCCGCGCCGCGGCGCAGATCTTCATCACCCAACCCGCGATGGCTCGCTTCCTCTACATCCGAAGGTGGTACCCTTCTCCTCCTCTCGGTAGAACCTCAAGAACACGAACCCAAATGACCCGCTAGATCTAACCTAGATCCCTAAAGACCTAATCTTACATGATCAACCCAATGTAGTGAGAAAACCGAAGAAGCATGAACAATGGTGAGCTCAGGGTGCAGAGATTAGGCCTACCGGTGGCTCGATCCGCTGCTGGTTGATCTGCTGCCGTCGTCGACGAATTGGCTCAGCGCTATTGAATTTTGGGAGGAAATGGGCATTGCAGAGAGAGAGAGAAGAGAGAACGAAAGAATGATGTGTTCATTTGGTTGGCTCTGATGACCTTAGTTTGGATAAGCTTGGCTGCGTTCGGTGGGGGCTGTCAGCAGTGGCGAATCTAGAATGAAAAATAAGGGTGGGCTGGAAAATTATACATTGTGCAATCAAATTTATAACTTCATACATGAATAAAAGCAAAGTAAAAAAGAAATACAACGAAGATACCTCGCTAATAGCAAATAAATCTCAAAAACATGTAATCCACTGACTCCACTTGGTGTCTCGGTCACAGGGATTGAAAAATCGGTCGGTCTCGCCGTCTCGGTCACTCCGCGTCCGGCGTCTTCACCCTTATTGGCTTAGTCCCTCACGCAAAGGCGCCGCACGCCCGCACCCGGGGCTCGGGCTCCCCGCCGCCGCGTCCCGCCTCTCGCCTCCCGCCTCTCTGGCTCACGCCTCCCGCGTCCCAGGCTCCCGCCTCCCACCTTTCCGGCTCACATCTCCCGCCACTCGGGCTCCCCGCCGCCGCGTCCCGCCTCCCGCCTCTCCGGCTCACGCCTCCCGGGCTCCCGCCTCCGGCCTCCCGCCACTCCGGCTCCCTCCTCCCGCCCGGGATCTCCGGCTCCCCGCGAGGCCGCGACGGCGCCTCCGCCGCTCAGGCCCAGCCGGCGGTCGCCCAGGCGTCCCCGCGACGACGCGACCCCGCCTCGGCCCTTCCCCGGCATCCCCCCTCCGGCATGGTGAGCAATTGATTGGGGATTTGGGGGAACGGGAGCTCGGGAAGGGAATGGTCAATGGGGATTTTGGTCTTCGGATTTGGAGAAATTTGGGAGCACGAGAACAGCGGCAACATGTACTGGATGTGTGGGCCCGTGGCCCCGTGGGCCTGCATTTCTGCTTCTTCGGCGGTTTGGCCTTGTATCTTCTCCCCTGGCTCCATGCTCGTTCTTCTCCTCAGAGGCTCAGACAACTTCTTCTTCTTGTCGGCGTCGTTGCCAGGGTCGCCGCAGGAGCCCGGGGGTGTGTGTGGGGGTCGGCAAATCAGTGGAGGGTAGGCTTCAGCCTGATGAAGCCTACCCCATGGATTCGCCCGCTGTCAGCTTTAGCTTATCACTTTCTGCTATAGTAACTAGTTTTTAAATGATTCATCTTTTCAATGTGGTATCTATAAGTCAATTGTAGTAAATACTGTCCCGAGTTCAGCTATACCAGTTAAAATTACATGCGGCTATTTCAATCTTTGTACTATCTCTTACGAACAGTCAGAATTAAAAAACTATAAGCCACAATCTAAAAGAACCCACCTAAGATCTAATCTAGGCAGCGCAAGATCATACTCGGGACTCGATCAAACAGGAGTCAGTTGTACACTGTCGTTTACGAGGAAAACACTATAGTATTAGTATCACGTAGTTTTTCTCTTGTGGATGACTGTCACTGGAGTTCTGAGAGAGCGTACATATAAAATGTAGGCAATGCGGATAGAACAGTAGCGTAAAACATAGAAAGGCGACCTCCATAGGACAAGTAGGCAGCACAACTGGAGAGCCTTCTCTCAACTCGACCCACTAAGAGCAACTCCAGCAGGGCCCCTACTTGAGCCCTCAAACCTCATATTTGAGGGCTTGAGGCAAAAATGCAACTCCAGCAGGGCCCCTACTAGAGCCCTCAAATTTGAGGAGCCCCTCAAATCCCCCTCCCACCCTCATTCCTAGGGGCTCCCCCTCCACCCCTCATTTTTCTGTTTTTTTCCCGCACCGTGAAACTTCTCCCGCTCCCCCCTGCATCTTTCCCCGCCGCCTCCCTCGCCCGCCCGCCTCCCTCGCCAAAAATCCCCGCCTCCCTCATTGCTCCTTCCCCCGCCGCCGCCCCCGCCGCCCCGCCTCCCCGCCTCCCTTCCCCTTCCCCGCGCCCACCCCTCCACCACCGCCCTCCGCCCCGCCGTGCCCCCTTCCCGCGCCCTTCCCGCCTCCCCCTTCCACCGCCATCCCGCCTCCCGCCGCCCCCCCTTCCCGCCATCCCGCGCCCCGCCGCCCCCTTCCCTTCCTTCGCCTCGCGCCTCCCGCCTCGCCTCGCCGCCCTTCCGCCTTCCCCACCGCCTCTTCCCTTCCCGCCCCCGCCCGCCCCCCCCCGGCGCCCGCCTCCACCGCCGCTGCGCGACCCGCCGCCTCTCGCTCGCGCCTCCATCGTCCTCGAATCCGGTGCCACCGACCGAGCTCCTCCACCGCACCAGATCCGCCTCGGCCGGCTGATCCGCCGCCCCGCCCGGATCCGTCGCCATCGCGCTGCCGCCGCTGCCGGATCCGCCATCTTCGCCGAGGCCGCCGCTCCCGCCGGATCTGACCGAACCGACGCCATCCGGCGCCGACGCCGTCTCCATCCACTCACCAGCGACCTCCCCTCGGCTCCGGCCTCGCTCCTCCGCGCATCCGCCGCCGCCTCGCTAAGGCCGCCGACGCCCTCTTCGGCTTCCGCGCGCCCACCGCGCGGATCCCGCCGCCGCTGCCGATGGAGTGAGGGAGGGGAACGGTGACGAGAGAGAGGGGACGAAGAAATTTGTCAGGAGTGGGTCCCATGTGTCAGTGTGTGGTGAATAGATTTGAGGGCTTAGATTTGAGGGGTGCTGTTGGAGTAGAAGCAAAAAAATTGGGCCCTTAAAAGTAGGGGGAGCCCTCAAATAAAAAGTAGGGGTCCTGTTTTGAGTAGTACTGCTGGAGTTGCTCTAAAGGGGAAAATATCTAAGATCATCGGCCTAGTAGTTCCCAATGGCAAACCCAAGTACGCAAAAGGTAGCTCTCCAACTTAACCAAAAGTGTTTGCAAGAATCTGAGTTTTAAGGCCTTCATTGGATTAAACAAATTTCGTTTGATTTTTGGAGGAACCAAATTCCTTTTTAATTTGATTTTATCCTATTTATTTGGAATACAAGAATCCGCCCATAAATTCCATAGTATTATTGTAGCTTTCCTACAATTCCACAAGAATTTCACGGTAAAAAACATCTGCTCTAACCCTTTCTTTCCACTCACTATCGCTAACCAAGTTATTCTCAAGTAAAGAACCATATGAGAGGGTCCAGAATTATGTTGTGATGAATCATTACAAGTTGAGAATGTTGAAAATCAAGTTTTGCAACGGAATTTAGAATCGGCCTGCAAACCGGCCGGTCAGACCGACACAAGGGGCGGTCAGACCGATCCCCCTCCCCCCATCCAACCGGCAGCATTTTTTAGTTAAACCGATTGCCATCAGTGGGCTGATTGCTTCAGGCATGCAGTTAGACCGACTGAGGCTTGTGCTCTCGGATGTGTTTTTGGCTTGTGGGATTTTGAATTTGCGATGAGTTTTATCGTCCCAGTTTAGGGTTTATATGTTGCATGAGGTTTGTTGCAGCTAAGGTGGGTCATGTTGTGAAGCATTTGTGCCCAAAAATAATTTCTTTATCTTTGAATGTACAGGGTCATTTGGAGTCAACTATAGTCAATAATGAAGATCGAGGCTACACTCATAGAGGAGTCGAGGCCTAGCATGATGAGGATACCAGGTGAGATGGCTGAGCTCAAGCATAGCACGAGAAAGACGAAAAATATTGAAGAAAAGTTCAAATGGCGGGTTGCACTATAGGACTTGGTTGGTCTAAGTAACGCGTGGTCCGGTGGAACCATAACAGGAGAGACTTGCCGACACATGGCAAACTCATGGTACATCTACATGTGGCAAGTATGCTAATTGTTTACAATGGAAGGAGAAGGCCGGTTCAAGAAAGGGTATTTTGGGAATTTGACCAAAATACCAGAAACTATTTTGGAAGAAAACCGCGATGCTTGAGTGGTGCTTGGGGAGAGCGGTTTAGGTCAAAGAGAAGCTTAGAAGATCAAGTTGGATCAAGGCTATGAACTTAGTGGATTCAAGTTTATGCGCTTTAAAATCGTGCAAAGTGTAGTGTGTTAGTTAAAACCAGTCGATATAGGGTTATCGGGTTTCGCCCATACGTCCTAAATGGATAGTATCTACTAAGGTTTTGATAGGGCTCGCTAACCTATCTATTTAACGGGTTGGGATGGAGACTTGAAGTTAACCATCCAACTATCCTCTCATTGAGTCCAAGAGTTCTAGGGTTAGGGTTTTAAAGAAGTTGAGTGTTGTAGTGTGCTCTCTTATTTTTTAAGTGGAGTGGATGTAAAATCTTCATTCTCAAATAACAATACATTAATATTTGATCATCTCCATGGATCCCTCTTGTGTTAATTGATTTGCTTTTGACTTGTTTTTTTGCTTTTCTCTCTTTCCCTTCTTGATCTTGCTATGCCAATAACTTGTAAGAGATGAAGACAACATATGAAAATCAAACTCCACTCATCTAGGCACTTGATTGACAAGTTCATGAAGAAACATAGTTTTGCTTGGATTTGACCATAACAAGTGATTTCTTCATCCAAGTGTTTTTGGCTTGAATTTTTTAGTATGCTTGCTTAATGTGATAAGTGGGAATACATCTAGAGTCATCTTGGCTATCAACAACCCACAAGTAAGTCACATTCACCATTTTTTGTTTTTTGGTCATTCTTGGTGCAATCTTCTTTCAAATTGAAAAAGGTCACAACTTTGACAGCAATTTTCTCAATTGTTGGTTGGAATAAGTTCATGATATTCTAGAGAAGGTACATGCTAAATTTTATGTCATTTGAATCTATGGATCAAAAGTTTCATGGATTTTTGATTTACAAATAATATTGAAATTACTATTCTCATGCTAAAAATATTATAGCAGTGTTACTGCCTACTGTTCGCTCGTCTGACCGGCGTACTATTCATTTGGTCTGACAACCAGGCACATTGAAGCTTGTTTTGATCAGTTTTAGCTTGGATTTTTTGTGTGGTGATTGGTCTCTGATCTTCAGAGCTTCTCATAGCTATTGGAGTGAAGATCGATGAATATTTGAATAGAAATGGCTGGTATGTTGAACAAGAAATAATATTTTAGAATCCAAAACTCTAAACTTGCTACAATACCTAGGAGAATGGTAAGTCGGTTAGGTGCGGATAGAGCATGAGAACTTGATATGTGGTAAAACCATCTAGATAACCTTAAGGATAGAATCTTGTGATGGCCTCTCAAGATAAAATAGTGTAACAACAAGTCTATAATGAGTATGACCTAGCCTATTAATTTCCATCGACCCAGCCCTGGATGCACCATCTGGTGAAACATGGGCAAGAGTGCTAGACAGAGGCCTTGATGTGCCATGCAAGAAGGGGCTTCCGAAGAGGATGGACAGAATCCCATGTTGGTGGAAATCTTAGTAGATGTAGCCACATTGGGGAGGTACATTGTAGAAGTCTTGTGATGACCATCTGAGCCTCATGCCAAAGGTAGGACGTAGTGGAATAAGTTGGGCATCTCTTGTGGGTAAAGTGTGTGACCTCTACAGAGTGAAATTAAACTATTCGAAAAGCTATGCCTAAGGGCACACATGGGAACTTATTCGAGTTAGTCTCTATTTTATAAAACCATTTGTGGGTGGGATAAAAAATATCATGGGTGGATATAGAACCCTGACTTTGATTTCCCATATGTAGATAGAACTTAGTGAATATAATTGGTGGACAGAACCCTATAAATAAAAATAGCATTTGGCAGATAGAATCACACTCTATAAAAGGTGGATAGAACCTTTGCTATGATTTTTATTGTATTCTCTTACACCCGTTAAAAACATGGTTTAGTAAAATACTAAGTCTCAGGCTTTGTACATATTGATTTCAATTGTGACTTTCTGCAAATAAAAAAACTCAAGCCTCCCTCTGTTCAACTTGCATATTAATTGCATTTTATGTGGTGGCTTATTAAGTATCTTCGTACTTATTGTTGCTCAATTACTATCATTCAGTAAGTAAGAAGGAGAAAGAAAAGTTCTGCGATTGTTTGAAGGTATTGATAAGACTAGACGATGACGAGACCAAGAACTAGATTGCGAGCCACAGTTGATTGCCTTGGACATATCCTGAGGGCCCTACATGTGTTGCTTTTATTTTTGTTGCTCCTCTTTAAAGGTTTTAGGCTGATCAGCCCATGTGTAAGTCAAGTGATCGTATGATCTATTTTCGTACTATTTAATATTGTCTAATAGTTTTGCTTTCACGAGATATACATTTTGATATAAAATGATATAAATGTGTGCATTAGCAAGTGTTGGTTTATACGGAAGATTCCGGATGACAAATCCGGGTCCGACGAAACAATGTATTGAAATAAACATGGTGTTCATGAAGTGCATAAACAGTAAATATACAAGATAAAAAGGGAGATAGATGAGATGGCGGCCGTTGTCACTGCAAACGAAGGAGAGGGCAGCGTGAGGCCTAGGGCCCGTGCTTGTGTGGGGCGTTGCCCCCTTCTCCCTCTTGCTTAGATCACATGTGGAGATGGTGGACAGGTGTTCTTAGACTTGCACCCTCTATTCTTGGGCGAGCTAGTGCTGGCCGTGATGGCTTGGGGCGAACTTCCCCTTCGATGGCATTATATAGCGATGTGTATTTGGGGCCTTAGGTTCTTCCAAAGCTCATGTCAATCCAATCCCGAGGTTGTTGGATGGTTTCTTTGCTCCAAAATTTTTTCCTTCAGTCCCTAGGAACCTCCCAAAACAAACCACGCTCAAAACGGCTTCTAACAGGTCATTTTGGGCCCTTCCCATGCGATTCCCGAGCATTACGGGCAAGTGATACGGGTGGCCCGCCCGTACCCGAGGTTGAAAATGACTCGTCGGGCTGCTGCGCAAAGAAATCCCCCGGAGGCCATAACCTACTAGTCACTCGTAGGCGCGGCGACACGCCGCGCCAGCCACCGTGTGTATCAAAATAAAAGAGGCGATAATTCGTGAGGAGTTTTTTTAAAAAAATCGAGGGCACATGCGTATTTTCGAGAAAGCTAAAGGGCTTTTTCGTAAAAATTTAAGGACCTGCACGTAACTAAACAAGGACCTGTACGTAATTTTAAAAACCGCGGGGCGCTATCCTGCAAAGTGGAGGGGTGTTTTCAAAAAAAAGTGTTTTAAAAAACTGGCAGGGACCTTTTCGCGAGAAAAAAGGACCTTTACGTAATTTTGAGAAAATACAAGGAAATCACCTCCCCGATCGTCATTTAAAACCGGCGCCACGCTGCGCGCCGCGCGCGCAGGGGCGACGTGGCCGCCCTCCCCTCGCGGCAATCCCCCGGTCATAAGAAGGGGAGTATTTGTTTGGAGTATGATTTTAGTAATACAATAGTCGAAATTGTAGCTCTCGAGGAGATCTACAAATATCTAGCCATGGATGTTTTCATTTGAGGCCACTTAAGAGCATCTCCAAGAGACTCTTTATCTTGCACTTTTTCTCCAAATTAGATGACCCAAGGAAAAAAAACACCCTCCAACAGCTCTTTTATCCTGTTATCTATTTTGCAGTGGAGCCGAATTCCACCATCTCGCTCGTGAAACCTGGCGAGGCATCGCGGCTCGCTAGCTGCTTTCCTCCCGCTCATTTTTCCATTTTCCCGCTAGTTGGTCGTCTTCCCACGCGGAATCCCTCCTCTCGCGCCTCCCGCGCGACCTCCCCGCGTCGAAGCCTCCGCGGCGCCCTTTCTCTCCCCTGCGGGCGCAGGTTGGAGGCGCCCGCACGCCTCTGCATGGTCCCGGCGGTGCCCGGCCCTCCCCGCGCGCCCGGTAGTGCCCGGCCGGCCCCGCAAGCTACCGGCGGGTCGCATCCCATTCTTCGTTTGCTCCATCGACATTCGCTTGTTCAAAGCTTGTGATGTGTAAATCACTATAAGACCAATATAAACGGCACATATATTTTGCCCTTTATCTAAGTAAGTGCCTTGGAATGTTTTTCGAGGGCACATAGATAACCACAATAGTTATATGTGCCTTTATTTCCTAATGAAAGCCGGCACATGCTATGTGCCGTGATGACAATTCACGGCACATATATGTGCCTCTGTATTCAAAGATAGCTAAAATAGAGAGTCTGCTAGAGTTGGAGGAACAAAATATAAAAAAAAGGGTTAGGATGACTCTTCAAAATACATTATCGGTGTCTCTATTTTAACAAGACTCTTGTAGTTGCTCTTATGTGCCCAAAACAGCATCCAAATGTATGGACAGTAATTCCGGCACCTATTATTTCTCCAGCTTTGCCCAAACTTGACACGTCCATCGTTCTTCGTTCTTGGGCGTAGGGGTGCAAACGGGTCGGGTTAATCCCGTCCGATCTGGCGTCGAATCCGATTGGTACCGAATCCGATTGGTACCGAATCCGGAGAAAAAATATGGGTTAGGATATGGTAACAGCAATATCCGTCCGAATCCGATACGTCTTTAAGTTTGATTTCATGTTAGTGATACTATTTGACGTTTCATTTTCTTTTGCAATGGTAAAATAAAATCTTCCACATCAGCTACTAAGTAGTAACATCAAGTTCTTGACAGTACATCCTCCTACTCCATTTGATGTACTGCATGCATTCCTTACAAACGGGTTAATCCCGACCGATCCGGCACCGAATCCGATTGGTACCGAATCCGATTGATACCGAATCCGGAGAAAAAATATGGGTTAGGATATGGTAACAGCAATATCCGTCCGAATCCGACCCGTTTGCACCCCTACTTGGGCGCCCCAAGACACATCTAATGTACATAGAAATAAATAAAATCTAATTACATATGATTTTATAGTGGATTATGCAATGTTACGAATATTAAAAAAAAGTGGCAAATAATGCGTGCACTGCGTAGCATAATAGGGCATTTTCTATTGAAAACTTGGTAATTAATCCAATATGCTTGGGACGTATCAGCCTACCCAAGCTTAAACCTTGCTCATCCTAAAAAGAAAACAAGAGGTTATCACGAGATTAATTGCGAAGTCTTCGCGTGGTACTCTGCCGTCTCACTAGTCACCCAGAAACTTACGGCTGGGGCTCTGTGAAGTGTGAACTCAAAAACCCTAACCCGTAGGGGTGAAAACGGGTCGGGTTTTTCCCAACCGATTCGGTACCGAATCTGACTGGTAGCAAATTCGGTAAACTGGTTTGGAATCCGGTCGGATTCGGTTTCGGATACGGATATGTGTAGACGGATTCGGTAGCGGATTCGGTATAACTGATATCCGACCAAATAGGTTCGGTATTCGGTTATTTGGATAGTATCCGAATAAAAACCGAATAAATATCCGATCATCTGAGCACTCGGCGGTAGGGGTGCAAACGGGTCGGGTTAATCCCGACCAATCCGGCACCGAATCCGATTGGTACCGAATCCGATTTGTACCGAATCCGGAGAAAAAAATATGGGTTAGGATATGGTAACAGCAATATCTGTCCGAATCCGATACATCTTCAAGTTTGATTTCAGGTTAGTGCTATTATTTGACGTTTCATTTTCTTTTGCAATGGTAAAATAAAACCTTCCACGTCAGCTATTAAGTAGTAACATCAAGTTCTTGACAGTACATCCTCCTACTTCATTTGCTGTACTGCATGCATTCCTTACAAACAAGTAGGGGTGCAAACAGGTTAATCCCGACCGATCCGGCACCGAATCCGATTGGTACCGAATCTGGAGAAAAAATATGGGTTAGGATATGATAACAACAATATCCGTCCGAATCCGACCCGTTTGCACCCCTACTCGGCGGCCTCGGCCCATCACCAAACCCACTCCGCCTCGCGCGCTTCGCTTCGTCATCGGTCCTCTGCAACCAGCTCCACCCTGCGCTGCTCCTCCTCATAGGCGCCACCGGGCGGGTGTGGTCGGAGGCGACGAGGAAGCGGCGAGCGGGTGGTCTCGAGTGGCCGCCGTCGCAGCGCACGCGCGACGCCGTGGTGCGCCGCCTCGTGCAGACGCTGGCTGCGCCCAACTTCCTCTCCCAGCGCTACGGCGCTGTCCGGAGCCCGAGGCCGAGCGCGCCGCCGCCGTCGTCGAGGCCGAGGCCTTTGCCGCCGCCTCCCAGTCCCCCGCCGCCGCCTCGGCCACAGTCGAGGAAGGGATCGAGGTCCTCCAGGCCTACTCCAAGGAGGTCAGCCGCCGCCCGCTCGAACTCGCCAAGTCTTGTGCCACTGCCGCCGCCGCTCCGGCGGCTCCCGCGGAGGCGAGCGCGTCGGAGTCGGAGGCCTCGTCGGCGACTGCTCCGGCTCCGGCCGAGGAGTAAGGTGTTGGCCCCGCGCTTAAGATCCACCAAGAATTGCTGCTATTTTGGCACTTCGTTGGAAATTATTTGTGATTTCCTCCGCTGATGATTATTAGGGCCTATATCGCTATTAGAGATGTTGTGATTTCCTCCGCTGATGATTAGTAGTGCCTATATCACTATTAGAGATGTTGTGATTTCCTCCGCTGATGATTAGTAGTGCCTATATCACTATTAGAGATGCGTTTGAGATGGGAATGGATGTTTCTTTCATGAACCTGGTACCTTGCTACAGTATTTAAGTTGATATCAATGGTGCATCTGTTGCAGTTAAGGTGTGCATGCGTGATTGCATCAGCTCATCTGTTCTGGCTATTAGGTTGCAAGGTGATTGTACTGATGAATATTTATAGCATTAGAGCCAGAGTATGCTTGTTCTTTTTGTATCTACTTTGTTATCATGTGGCTGTTGTGTGCTTTGGCCCATTTCAACCTAGTGCATTAGGACTGCGCAAGTGCAGAGCTGATTAAGTAAATACACTACAAGAGAAGTGCCATTTTTTGACATATCATTTATGTCATAATATCTAAAATTATGTCATAATTCACCTTTTATGACATCTGTGTGACGAAAATCGTTATGTCAAAAAATGAGCGTCACAAATTTGTTTAATGACGCTTGTTTGTCCCATGTCACAAAAATTATGACATTCATTTTAATGTCACAATAACTTATGACATTTGTTTTATGTCACAAAATCCTAGGCCTTGCCACGTAGGCAGCTGCCACGTAGGATAAAAAACGTCATAAAATGTTGATGTGGCGCTGACTTGATGATTTAAAAACGCGTCATAAAAATGCCGACGTGGCGATATAAAACGCCATAAAAATGCTAACGTGGCGCTGACGTGGCAGATTTTAAAACGTCATAAAAAATGCTTACATGGCAGATGACGCGGCAGATTTAGAAACGCCATAAAATGTTGATGTCACGCCGACGTGGCAGATTTAAAAACGTCATAAATTATTTGGGCTGAAACAAGATTGGGCTATTTTTTCTCCGCCCGATGGGTACCATTTTTATGATTGCAGCCCATAATTTTTTCAGCCCACAAATTTGAGCCCATATATTTTTATCAGCCCATACATTCAAACCATCCAACAAAATGCACAAATAGTTGCTGTCTCAACACACATTCAAATCAAATCAGTCCGATATTAAATATCAAGCATTTCATGCATCACCAAATTCAAAACACATAAAGTTGGTGTCTCAACACAAATTCAAAACAGATATAGTTGTTGTCTCAACCTCATCATAGGTATCCATATCAAAATGATAACTCTAGCCACCAAAATTTCATCTATAGCCTAAGTTTGAGAGCTTACTACTCAGCATCAGATGATGCAAATTTGCTGCCAAACAAGGAACGAAGGAAGCCTTGGATCTCACTTCCTTGCTTCCTCAGCTTCTCGATTTCTTCGCATGCTTCTGGCTGCATCATTCGATCCTCTACCGCTCGCAGATTACCCATCCGTGCTCGAAGCTCTGCTGCTCCTGCCTTCTCAAAGATGTAGTTCGCTCTCAAGCTCATGGACACGCTCATTCATTGCAGCAGCCTTGGCATTCCTCTTCATTGCTGCAGACTGCAAGCCAACATTTCGAAGGAAAGTTGATTTTGGAAGAACTTGAGCTACAGCTTGGATAGGAGTTTTCGGATCTTGCCCTTCTTGTGTTGGTTGTGCAATGATGGCATCCATTTGAGCCTAGCAATAGCACAAAAAATTCAGGTTTCTTGTATCCCAACTGTTGTTCATCATATAAGATAAGATAGAGAAAAGGTACTCACAATGGCATCATGCACATTCTCACTAAAACCCGACTTGCTACTGCAGTGTGTGTCCTTGAAAATATCAATTGCACTTGGTGGTGCATCCTTATATTTTTCTTGCTTCTGAAATTACATGAAAACAGCAAAATAAGTTAACCGAACAGATCTAGTTGCATCTCTGAACATACATTTTGCTTCTGAAATTACATGCAAATAGGAAAACAAGTAACCAGAATAGATATATTTGTATCTACGAAAATTCATAGCATTAAAACAGATCATCGTGCCAAAATGTAGGGTGATCTACGAAGTGGATCCTTCCCAATGTTTAAGCACGCATTGCTACCCGTTAGGAGCGGTTTGATTGGAAGCGAATATTAGGATCATGACAAGTTGAGAATTCACAATCTTGTCGCACCATATCTAAAATAACTATGTTAGCTAACATTAACTTAGGTAGGATAGCTTATTTGCAACTAGAGTTGTTACCAAGTACTACGCATTCCCCAAAAATGCTAATCTGTCAAACAGAGTCATGTGTTAATTGTAACTGTGAAATTAAATCAATAATTTTAACACACGATACAATGAATGCATGTGGCCTGAATGTATTATTTGGTATGTTTGCCCCATATAAAGATCCTAAGTACAAACAGTACTCCGCTTCGCATGCGATATCTGTATTTATAATCATGGGAATAAATTTGTAACCTATTAATACTGGGTAATAGGATGCTTCTTTCTTGATTGCTATCAATATCATTTAAATGGTTCACTACCACCAAAATAGAACGCATGATGTATACATGCATCAGCCCTTGCATTATGATTTCCTTCATCTTTGATTGTGAACTCTGTACTGATGTACAGCACAAGTTTACACCAGTTTGAAATGGGTCCCAATTCTCGCACACTGCACTTCTGATTATTTTAGACTGTCTAATGTGCAAAAAGTATCTGCAATAATAAATCTTTTTCTAACAAATTCTTCACATACACTTGTTTCTAAGGATTCATTCTTCAGTAATGAAAGTTTGGTAGATTTGAGGATTTCTGTGGTTGGGATCTGTTAGGAAATGGTGATAATGCATGACATGATGTTTGGGAGGCCATTTAAAGCATAGTGAAATGTAGTATGTAAACATATCACTGTAGGTGACCGATATGCAAACAAAGAAAAGAATTTACTAAAACTGATTAGGCCCTTATTGGGCTCCAGCTATTTCATATATAATATTTATGAACCAAATTGAATATTGATAAAGTTAGCTATTTCATATTGACAAGTCATGAACAGCAACAATGATCCATTTCTCGAATAATAGCAATTTGACACATCTTTATGATAGTTAGATTGCATCTCTACAAAGAAGCAGAGCAGCTTGTAGCCTCAATATCTCAACTAAAAACAGAATCGTATAAAGATGCATGTTTATCTTACGGTGACATAGCATTGAGAAACATAGCTCCGAGATCCTGCGCTTGGTGGTATTGAACTTGCGCACGGCTATCTTTGCTTTTCGACACTTTTCTGTAGAAAGGAAAACATTAGTGGACAGATGATCCATTGTCTTTAAGGCATCATTTGTGAGAGATATTTAGAAAGGATACCTTGTGCTTTGGGGTAGACCACATGTCCACAAGTTCTTTCCACGCATGTCACCATAGTGGGCAAAGGTGAAGTTGTTCTCACTTGGTTCGCGGTATGCCATCAAGTATTGCTTCTTCGCTTGTATCTCATCTCGCTGTCCTTTTTGAGCAAATCCGTACATGCAGCTTTCACCGCTCGATGGTTGTGTCGATGGTGAATTGACTCGAAAAGAGAATGAACATATGGTTAGAAGGCCACATACAATTTCATATACAACATATGGTAGTTTAGTCAATTCCTAACATACAGCTGTTACTCTGGTGATAAATATTCATGGAGTTACTAAAGTCGATCGATTATGATGCCACATGTCTTGCATGTGCAAGAAATGTTTCTCAGGAAAACGGTAATTTTGAATCCACTGACTATAGAAGCTACAAAAGACAGATATTAATTTTCTAATAAGGACTCAAGGGCATTATCAACGCATAAAACCTGCCAAAAACAAAATAAGCAATGTTTCAATGTGCATCACATCAAGATTATGCCGAAGCTTCAAACTAGACCAATATGGCAAATCCCACAAACAAGATCTTCGCTTCCAAACTTGGCCTTCATTCCGCTTTCTCTTTCTACTTTCTGGATGTTTTCCAGGTCTAACATCCTTCGCCCTCTCTAGCTGCTCCATTAGCTCATCCATTGTAAATTCCTCTGGTTTCTCACGGTTTTCAACAGTACCATCAAACACCTTCTTCCTCCTCCACGGATGGTCCCTAGCAAGGAAACGCCGATGGCCAATATAACATATCTTATTCCTTATACTGGAGCAAGGATTTTGTCACAATGCACACAAGCATAATAACCTCTTGTGACTCTACCTGATAATGTGCTCAAAGCGGGATAATCATGAATGCACCATATTACTGCAGCATGTAGGTCAAACTTCTTCCCACTAAGTGCATCTGAAGTACGGACACCTTTCCAAAGCTCTAGCAACTCCTCAACAAGTGGCTCCAAGAAGACATCAATATCCTTTCCTGGGCATTCTCTACCAGGGATTAGTAGACCCATGATGAAGTTGGATTGCTCCATACGCTCCCATGGAGCAAAGTTGTAAGGGATAAGAAACACTGGCCACATGCTGTACGAGGAACTCATTTTGCCAAATGGATTGAAACCGTCCGTAGCAAGGCCAATTCTGATGTTCCTTGCATCTTGTGCAAACCACCCATATTTTTTATCGAAGTCTTTCCATGCCTCGCCATCAGCTGGATGGCTGAGCTCATTCTCTTTTAGTTCCCTCTTCAACTTGTGCCACTGTGCCTCCTCTGCCATTTTTTTGGAAGAAAAGAATCTCTTCAGCCTAGGAATCAACGGAAAATGCCGCAACACCTTCTGAGGAACCTTCTTTGTTCCATCATTATCTTTCCATCTTGATGCACCACAAATTGGACAAAGATCACTTGCTTTTAACTCCTTCCGAAACAAAACACAATTATTCGGGCAAACATGTATTGATTTGTATCCGAGGCCCAATGCACGAATAAGTCTCTTTGCTTCTTGGTATGATGCAGGAATAGAGCAATTCGGGAAAGCCGATGACAACAACTTCAGTACTGCGGTGAATGCAACATTAGAAATCCGATAAAAAGACTTGATATGAAGTAACTTCACCACAAAAGAAAACCGTGTATAATGTGCACCAGGGTAGAGCTCCTGCTTCATCTCTTCCAATAAAATTGCAAACATAGACTGTTTCCCTTTACCTTCCTCTTCAGCAGTGTACAACTCCTCTACCATACGACGAATTCCATCATCCTCGTCGTTTTCGTCATCCACGTTCATACCAAAATCCTCATTCAAACTAGTATGTTCATTCAGATTGTCTTGATGTTCATGAGGTTCTTGATGTTCATGTAATACAACCTCCAATGGTTCTCCATGATGAATCCATTTAGTGTAAGTGCTAGCCATCCCATAAATGTACAAGTGATCCTCCACCTGTCCTTTAAGTCGGCGAATCCCATTCAAACACCTACGACATGGACAGAGCACCTCTTCTGTACCAATACATCTCTCCGAAACAAAGGTCATGAACTCGTTCACCCCATCCACGTGTTCCTTGCTGAACATTCTACTATTGATCCAAGATCTATCCATCTGCACCAAATCAAGAGATACACTAGCTCAAAAAAATATTACATATGATACTTGACCAAAGTTATCTTACATGTGACATGCAATACACAGTAGTTGGGCATTGCTTTATCTATAATAATGGGTCAAAGATATCGTCAACAATATTGCTTATCCAAATAACACTTATTGTCTAATAGGCTTTGCTATATTCCTAGCTCAGAACATAAACCGAGACAAGAGTTGGTATTGTCATGAAAAATTCAACTTGAATTTGGTACAAAATCAGTAAGCTACTTCTAAAAACTAGCATGTAAGATTACTTCATAGTTTATTCGACACAATGGTGCACCAAAACAAATCCATACCTTCGAGGGATCTTGGAATGCCTGCTGGGCACTGGTTGCTGAAAAGACGCGTCCTCACCGGCGGCTACACGCCCTGCTTGCCGTGCCAGCCGCGCAGGCCAGCCCTTCCGACCGCGCCTAGTAGGCACAGCGCACCAAATCATGAGATAAATTGGTTCAAAATATTTTACATATGATAATTGACCAAAGTTATCTAACATTTGACATATGCCATGTATTTATAGCAAATCTGTATACAGTAGTTCAGCATAGCTCTCATATTCAAGCTATATACCACAAACTTCTAATACTTTAGATATATGGAATCCCTGTAATTGCTCATGAATTATGAAGGAAAGCAACATTTTAGGTGTCCTAACATATTGACCGCTATCAAACTAAATTGTGGAAGGTGACCAATTGCAGAGGTCTAAAGCAAAATCAATAAATATGAGATGTTTGAGACCACATTTTAATTGACTAATTGCTATTTGGGAGCTCTTTCACATTTATAACAGCTAAGCAAATGTTGTAAAGCAACAAGAACTTAGTTGCCTACCGATACTATATGCGATTGTGCTCAATAGAGTCCCAGATCCTCAACTCCTTAACATGGCTAGGATCAAGATCGGCACTCGATCAGTTCCTTCAAGATCCTCTACAATATATTCTGCCATAAGAGGAATATCAAATAGTGTGAGATCATGAGCAGAATATTATTATTTTTCTCAACAAGTGCTTCATGTACATGACAGGTAATATATGCAAATGTCATGTACACAGATAGTCAGATCAAGAAGAAACAAGAAAACAGCATGCATGTTAGTACTTGTACAATCACGAGACTAACATTGCTGCACAAACACACTACAAGAACACCGATCACGCACAAATAAACTAACCCACATGTACTAACAGCTGAATAACAGAGTATAATCACATGACCTGAACAATTCACTTAGACAGAACTGACAAAATTAACAGAGATCACTATTGCTTAACATATACCACATGAACAGATTGACACCTAATCTCAAATAACATCTCAGTAAGCACAAGCTTCATCACAGTGCATAACAGAAACATTACAATGCTCAACAATGCATCTCAAATCTCAATTTAACATTCACAGTTCATGTAGTAATAGCAATCAGAAAAAAAAGAAGCTAAACAAGAAAAATAAAGGAAAGAGGGAATATCTGGAGATGAACCGTAGAGTATAGCAGAGGAAGCAAAGTAGAGGAGCGGCGCCGGCGTGGTCGATGAAGTGGTGCCGAGGAGGAAGGGGTCGCCGGACTCGGTGGAGGTGTCGCGCTGGTCTCGGTGGAGCGTCGATCTGGAGAGGTGAAGGGATTGATGCCCCGGCGGGTACGGCTGGTGAAGGGAATGCAGGAGAGTCTGGGCGGTGGCCTTGTAGAGGAAAATGGCGGCCGCTAAGGTGAGATGGGGGTGCTGCAGGGCGGAACTCGCCAACGCCAGAGCAAAAGAAAGGGGAATCCGGCGGGGTGATGGCGGCGTGGAGGAAGAGCAGAAGATGGCGCAGAGGGGAGAGCTGCCGGAGGGAGTTGACTGCGGTAGGTGGTGTCTTTGGGGAGAGCGGCCGGCGAGGTAAGGCCGAGCCCTCACCGCGCAGTGGAGAAGAAGCAAGGGGTAGGAGGAGGAGGAGCGATCGAGAGCGAGAGCGCGCCGCGCGCCACCGGAGGCCGGATCCGGACGACGCAGCAGCCGCGCGCGCGAGCGCGATCGCGACGAGGAGCCGCCGCGGGATTTCGGCGAGACGCCGCGCGCGGATCGGAGAGATGCAGATGCCGAGCGGATCGCTGTTGGCTCAATTTTTACTGCGCGCACCTGCTACTAGATAAAACGACAAACCGCAACGACTAACACAAGCATCGCCAGTAGCCCGATGGTATGTCCGCTCCTTCGATACCGAGTTCGAGCCCTCCTGTCGCCATTTAATTTTTGTTAATTCTGCGCGCGCTGCTGCTTGGCCTAATGGTCAAATAGGTGGGCTGAATACATGGGAAAAAAAGAAAAAATGTGCACATGGGACCCACTCGACTAGGTGGCAGTTGGGCCCACATGCCACCTTGTACAACAATATTAAAAAAACAATAAAATATTTTATGACACACCATCCTTGTCATAGATTTATGACGATTGCAAATTGGTGTTTATGACACGACAAATATTGTCACGATATGGAATTTGACTACCTTTAAGACGTTTTTTATGACGTGCATTTAGTTATGTCACTAAGTTGAAATGCCTCCAAAACAAACGTCATAAACTGATCGATTTAGTGACCTTTTGATCAGATGTCATGCCATAAACGTCATAAAATGACACATCTCTTGTAGTGATACTACTATGTATTTTGAGTTAAAAATAGGTCAAAGATTGTTTTCAAACAGGCACACTTTATAAGGGCTTTTTGAGTGCTCATCTAGCTAATAAACTACAGGTTTGTTGTATATTACAATAGGTATTTGTGGGATTGTAGTCAACTATTGGATAACCGAATGGAGTTGATAGCATTGGATCCAAGATAATAACTTTTTGCTTTTTCTAACTCTGGGAGTTCCTACTGTGTGCCTTCTGACGATGTATTTTGTTCGACCTTGTGAACCTTCTCTGGTGGAGAATTCTTCAGAGCAAGTCCATTTTCTGTTCACACAAATCGCGAGTGTCCTTGGGGTTTATCTTGTTGCGGCCACGATATTGGATCAGGTCGTAACTCTTGCTGATGCTTTGAACTATTCTCTGCTTGCGATTATGATCCTTCTCCTTTTTGCGCCACTTGCAATACCGTTGAAAATGACATTGTTTCCAAATAACCGAAGAAAAGGACCGTTGGATTCATCAGACGGCTCTCCTACCACTGATCATGATCATAGAGAACCATTTCTGCCTTCTTCCTCAGGATCAAACCTTGGTAATATAGAAGATGATGATGCCACAGATATGGACATTCTCTTAGCCGAGGTTGAAGGAGCTGTAAAGCAGAAAAGAAGAAGACCAAAAAGGGGAGAGGACTAATATGTTGATTCAGGTATTGCACTCTTCTTTTTGTAAATGTTTTTTTATCTTTTTTCGTTACAAATTTGCTTCTAACTTAGTTTGACATATTAATTGGCGAATTGTAGGAAGAAGAAATAGCTAGTGATGACGAGCCGTAGAGCGTGAAGGCACTTTGAGCGTTCAGTTGTTATCTGCTTGAGGCTATGAGCCTATACTATTGTTATTTTGTGTTTCTATTATAGCAAGATAAACTTATGTTATGTATGGTACTCCGTACTCGTAATCTCGTATGAACCTTTGTGTTCCTATTGTGGCTTGTATGAATTTACCACTTATGTATAATTTATGTTCCTATTGTTCTCTCTGCTTTCTTCTATTCTTCGTTTTGCTGAACCTTTGTGTTCCTATTGTTCCTATAATTAGCTTACAAAGTTTCTTGATGAGTATTGATTTCACATTTTATATAAAACCAAGAGGTCGTTGTAACTTTGTAAGCTTTTGGAACTAAATTATAAGCTTTTGGAACTGTAATCATCCGTATTATCCGCCTATATTATCCGTTTCCGAGCCGAATCCGTTACATATCCGTCCCGACGGTACCATATTCGAAACTCCGAATATTCCGAATTCGTTTTCGTATCCGGTCTTACCGTATTCGACTCCGAATCAGGAGAAAAAATGTGGGTTAGGATATGGTTTAAGCAATATCCATCCGAATCCGATCCGTTTTCACCCCTACTAACCCGAGCAAGAATCTCGAGGTATGAATTACTGGGTCCAAATTTAACTGATTTTTCTTTGGAGAAATCATATGACTGATTTTTATCAAATCCCATATTACAATGAACTCAATAAACACGCTTAATTGGTACAAGGCATCATCACTAGCTAGCCCTTCCTTAGACTGAAAACTGAATAGACTGCTTGCACTACGGAACAGGTAAGCTGGACAGCAACAGAGAGAGGTCCAATCACCGCCCACGGACTGTTGAAATACTTTTGCTGTAACTCAGCCCACCAGTTTCGCGGGCGGCTCTTGTAACGCTGATCCAGCGCCTGCCATGCGTACCACAGGTAATTTTCGTCGGGATCATTCACATCGAAGACAATCCCCTTACATAGGCCGGAGATGGCCCTGGCGGCCTCGGCGTTGTTGGGATGGCTGTGATTGATGATACCTTTGCTCGACAGGAGCGCCACGTCCTCGGCCGTGCATGCGATCTGCCACATGAAGAAGCAGTACGCCGTGACATAGCTCCCAATCGCCCGGTGGTTGCGCTGCTCCAGCGCCATCAGGTTTCGCAGGATTCTCCATGTCTCGTTGTCAACCTCGAGGCAAGGGACCTCCAGCACTCCCTCGTGGAGCCTCACGCCCACGATGCAACGTGCCTTGGCGGCACTGAGTTCCCGCTTCTTGAACTTCACGCCGGCCTTGTGGTACTCCGTCGCTGAGTGCCAACGGCCGACCCGCGCCCGCTTGTCGTTGGTTATCGGCTGCACTGGTTGATCAGCAGCCATGAAGTGCATGTGCAGCAGGTGCAGAAGATGGCTTGGTTCTTCCATTCTCTCTGCCATCGCAGCCATGTACGGATGTCCCAGCAGGAGCCTTTTGAGATACTCCTCTATCCTGGCCACTGCAGAAATGTTCACACTAGTACTAAAAGTTAGCTCGTGGATCTTCTCAATGACGAAGAACGGTATCTGGTTCTCAACAAGGTAAAACACGTCGCGCACAATGTCCTTGTTTTCCACTTTGTCACTGACGCGGCGTTGCCCCGAAGACGACGGGGGCAACATGTTTCCACTTGCTGCTCCCTGTGTCGGCGCTTGCACAGCGGTAGGGAAGGCTGTCAGGTCGACGAAGCGCCCGAGTATGAAGCAGCCGTCGAGCAACAGCATGCGCACGAACTCCTCCTTCGTCATGTCCTCAAACTTGTTGGCGTAGCAGCTCCGGGCTTCCTCTTCCAGCATTTCCATCGCGCGCAGGTAATCTTCCACCGGCTTGCCGCCAACTCTGAGGATGGTATCGAGGAATGCAATCTTTTCAGCTGAGAGCGGTGAGCTCCCACGGTGGTAGGGGCCGATGAAGACGTACTGCGGTTCGTACTCGGCCGGAGCAACGTTGCGGGCTAGAGCATTGACCTTGCTGATGCTTGGTGCTCGGTTTCTTACATTTCTCCACGGGGTACTCTGTATTTCTCTCGTCAGTTTCTCACCTAGTGTACGGATCATGTCCTCAGCATGAGAGCTGCCGGCTCGCCCTGGAAGAAATGCAGATAAGTTATTCTTACATTAAATAACGTCACAGAAATCGGCAGCAATTAAGGTTGCAACATCAAACGATTTGCACCTGTAGTTGAAGATAGGTTACGTACGTTCACCTTAAGTTGAAACACCGGCAATACAAAATAGAGGCTGTCTATTTATTTAGAGACCGAGATTTTTTACTATACGTGTAAGTCACATTTTTTTATCCATTAAACATCAAATCAGACAACACACAAATCTCCATGCAAATCCAACGGTTAGAAAAATCAACTTAGACTCGAGCAGGCAGCATACAAGTAGAAAACCCATGGAAAATAAATAAGGATAACAAAGGCCCCTACAGCTTAGCATACTAGTCATTTACGGTTTTAAAAGAATCCCTAGTGTTTGTCTCCTCTTGAACACTACGACGTACGCTTGCTACGTACATCGTACATGTGACGACACGTTGGCTGTCTTCGGTATTGTAACTGTGGCTAAGGATATTATCATCAATAAGAATTTGTGGAGCATATTGATTAATAATAATTTATGTCCATGTTTTAATGGCTTTTTCCAAAAAAAAATCATGATTTTCCCGTTAGATCTGACAGGAAACTCTAAGATACTAGTAGAGGCCTAACAAAAATTAATTTGTAGGCCTGTTTGAAAAATCCACAACTAGTTGGGGTGTGTTTGTAATTTTACTATACTCCAGAGAAGGATAATTCCATTGCACATCTTACACAGTGGCAGAGCCACAATGATGCATGGGGTGCAGTTGTACCCCTAAAATTTTTGTGCAAAAAATTGATTGTTGTGGGGATGGCTTCTGCCTGCATCCATTCGGCCTGCTAAGCTAAGAGGCACAATAAGGCATCTAAATAGACATGTATACCCTTGGAATAGCACCCTCTGGTAGGGGCATTATTGTAATAAGCCCTTAGGGCCATATATATATACTTCTTTGGGTTAGCAAGGGAGAGATAGCCTATTTTCTTATACTCACTCTACTAGTCCTTTCGTTTACTGTTTGGCCCGTAGCCACAACAGTTGGCGTCATCCATGGGGACGATGAGTAAGCTGTGAGCTTACGAAACCAATGGCTCCCAAGAAAGCAACGGCAACAACCAAGCAGAAGAGAAGCGCATTGGCAGTGACTGCCAGGGCTAGCACGCAGTGGCTAGTGATTGAGGGCCCGCTCCCCTCGTGGCAGCGGCACTCGGCTACTATAGGGGGTGAGTGAGCAATGGTGGCGGAAGGAGCCGACTCGGACAGCAATGTAGACGGGACCGTCAACCATGACCTCGATGCTCATGCAAACCCGACAGCCAGCATCCACACCCGTACCAGCACGGCTGTCGACCCAGGCACCCACACCGACACGACCATTGGCCACAGCACCCACACTGGCACAGCTGTCGACCCCAGCACTCGCATCGATGCGACCGTCGACAATGCGCTCGTCAGCTATGATGCCCACGTTGACACGTCTGTTGACTTCGCCGCTATTCCAGCCCCATCTCCGGTCATCCTCTCCACCACATGTCTACACCTACGAGTTGTGGAGCCCAAGCCACCATCGCCAACTGCCTCGCGACACACATCCCTGTGCTAGTAGGCCCCACTGCATGTATAGCGGAGGGTACTCTAGTGGCGGTCCTCGACATGTTCAACGCAAGCTGGCAGACCTTCGAGGTGCTATGCGAGAGATCACTACTACAAAAAGGGTCATCACAGAAGTTCGGAAGTATCATCACAGACGGTTTCCTAAACTATCTGAATTTATGTGTCAGTGATAATTGGAGATTATCATAGACGGTTTGTAAGCCATCTATGATAAATACAACACAGACTATTTATAACTAGAACCGTTTGTGATACTCTAACATCACAGACGGATCGAAATAAAAACCGTCTATGATACTCTAACATCACAGATGGCTCTCTGTAAAAACCGTCTATGATACTCTAACATCACAGATGGCTCTCTGTAAAAATCGTCTGTGATACTCTAACATCACAGATGATTCTAGCTACCAACCGTTTGTGATGGGCAAGTATCACAGACGGTTGTAATATAGAATCGTCTGTGATAGTCCTTCATAGACAGTTTATACCACAAAACCATCTATGATAGTTCATACTATACCTAATATTTTCTATTTTTTGGCTAGTCTCAAGAAATGTTAGCTATGCCCTTTGAAAACAAGCAAATACAGTAGCACATCCCTTTAGAATCCACTATTACAACATCACAAGATAATGAGCAAGTTATCCATCTAACACAGCAAGAACACATCCTAATCCTACGAACCCTACTCTTAAACATGGCAAGAACACATCCTAATCCTACAAACCCTACTCTTAAACATGGTAAGAACACATCTCCTAATCCTACGAACCCAACTCTTAAACATGGCAAGAACACATCTCCTAATCCTACGAACCCATGGCAAAAACATATAAGAAGGGGAGATATCCTAGTAACACGTAAGTTGGATGTCCTTGACGCCGACATGACCACCGTCTTGGTAGCTAAATGCTTCCGCGGTGGCTTGCAATGAAGGAGAAGTGGCGGCAGTATCACCTTTGTGTCGCGACGGTGAGACTGCACAAGACACTCTTACGACACTTATAAAAAGAGTGTGTTATACAGTGGACCGTGGTGTCACAACGGAGGCGCTAGCTCATGGTGATAGTCAGCGTCGTCGAGGAACAAGCTAGAAGTGGATGAACTAGCTATGAGCAGCCAGTAGAACTCATGCATCTCAGAGTGAAAGGGAGAGGGGGAGTAATTAATAAGGGGAGAGAGGTGGGAGGAACCGGTGCCTACCGTTCGATGCGGAGCGAATGGACGGGTGAGATCAGAATCCTAGGGGAGATGCCAGGATCGGTGTCGTGGCATCATCAGAGACGGTTTGTTATACGAACTGTCTGTGATAATGCACATATCACAGATGGTTCTTATAAATAAATGTATGTGAATTATCATAAACGGTTATTAATACGAACCATCTGTGATGTCTTACATTATCATAGATAGTTTATACTAACAACCATTTGTGATATTTTTATAGACAGTTATTAATAAGAACCACCTGTGATGTCTTGCTTTATCACAGACGGTTTGTATAAATAACCATCTGTGAAAATATTACAGATGGTTGTTAGTATAAACCGTCTGTGATAGTTGCAGCATAGATGGCTCATAGGAATTGTATGTGATGTAGCTATCCAGTATAACGTCTTTTGTAGAAGTGGATGAAAGAGGCTCGAAGTTAGCAAACACCCTCGGCAGCGGTAGCGGAGGTCGAGGTGAGTAGGCAGACTGCTAGGGAGTTCCTGCTTCTGACCGTGCGACACTCCGGAGCATGGACCCAGCTTGTAGTTGTCCGCGTGGCTAGAAGAGTTCATGTTCCCTACCGTCGAACCATACAAGGGTGATACGAATCCTCGGGAGTTCATTTGCATGTATGAATGGCCATTGAAGCAGCTGGCAAGGATGACTCCACCAAAGCGAAGGGATTGCCGCTTGCCCTCCAGGGGATAGCACTCTCCTAGTTCTTTACCATTGTGCCCAACTCGATATACGCGTGAGAGCAAATCTGGGATCGCATGTACAATAATTTCCAGGGCAATTATGTTGAGCGGGTTGATGCAGGCTAGATCTTCACCATCAAACAAAAGCCCTTCGAGAAGCCCCGAGACTACTTCAATGCTTCACTAAGGTTCGTTGCCAAGTGAAGGATGTAAATGAGTCGACCATCAGCAACACAATAGTATGGGGTCTTCTCCTGGGGCCGTTAGCCGAATACAATGCATGCAAGCCCATCAAAATGGTAGCCAAACTCTTTGACAAGATGGAGTAGTAAGCGATGGCCGAAGAGGATGTGTAGCGACACTGAGGCAATGTCCCCGAGCCGAAGCAAGTGCCCGACCCCTCGAAGGAGGGCCCAGTCGGAAGCAATGGAAGGGCCAATGGCCGAAATACATCTTCAACATTAACGGTGGGAGCAACGATAACAACACCTCAGCTAAGCGAGGACATGGTCATAAAGGCTGAGGTCATAGAAGAGGTCGTGGCCACGAAGATGGTGGACGCGGCCACGAAGAGCAACAGCAGCAGGGGTTATGGTGTGAGATGCATGGTCACGACGAGCACCTCACTCGGCATTGCCCCACCATCACAACACTCCGAGAGAGCATCATCAAGGATAGAGCCCTGGAAGCATGGGCACTGGTGGTGGCACATGTGCAACAGCCTCTAGAGGGCTAGCTACTTCAATCCTTCCCCACCGCTCTGTGCATACAGGCCTCCGGCGCTGGACAATGCTGAGTCATCAATGTCATTACAGGTGGTTCATCATTGGAATTTTCATCTGAAAGACAGCGGAAGTCCTACGCCTGTCGGCTGCACCATGTTGCCATATACTCCACCCAAGTGCTCATAACTTGGGCATAGAATGACATCACTTTCACGATAGCCAACGTGGAGGGGGTTGACTTGCCTTATCAAGATCTACTAGTGGTCCAGGCTAGCATCGCTGGATGTGATGTCAAGCACATCCTGATCGATGGTGGCAGTTCTGCGGATATTTTGTTTGCCGAAGCCTTCGACCAGATGGGCATCCCTCGGAGTAGACGTCCTGAGCAACTCCACGGAGTATAAATAAGATGCATAGAGTCCATGGCCTCCACACGTACTCTGTGAGTATAAAGCGCTGGGAACCTAGACGTCCCGGGCAACTCTATGGAGTATAAATAGGATGTGCAGAGCCCACGGCCACCGCGTGCACTTTGCGGAGTATAAAGCACTAGAAACTTAGACATCCCGGGCAACTCTACAGATCATAAATAAGATGCATAGAGTCCATGGCCTTCGCACGCACTCTGTGGAGCATAAAGCGCTAGGAACTTAGACGTCCCAAGCAACTCTACAAAGTATAAGTAAGACACGTAGTCCACGGCTTCTGTGCACACCCTGCAGAGTATAATGCGTTGGGAACTTAGATGTCCTGGGCAACTCTATGAAATATAAATATGATGCGTGGAGTCTACGGCGTCCGCACGCACCCTGTGGAGTATAAAGCGCTGGAAAGTTAGATGTCCCGGGCAACTCTACGAAGTATAAATAAGATGCACGGAGTCCACGACCTCCGCGTGCACCCTGCAAAGCATAAAGCGCCTAGAACTTAGACATCCCGGGCAACTTTATGGAGTATAAATAAGACGTGCGGAGTCGACGGTCTCCGCATGCACCCTGCGGAGTATAAAGTGTCAGGAACATAGATGTCCTGAGCAACTCTATGGAGTATAAATAGGACAAACACCCTACGAAGTATAAATCATCAGGAACTTAGATGTCCTGAGAAACTCTACGGATTATAAAAATGATGCGCAGAGTCCACAGCCTCTGGAACATACAGGCCACCACAACAAATGGTGCACAGTTACACGCTTTTACGAGCTTAGTCCCGCTGCCGACTTCATTGACGCACATCCGAAGGGCAGGGTACGGAGCGCGTATTTTTGCGCTTTGTCCCACCGCTGACTTCATTGATGCCCTTCAGAAGGGTTGGGGATGGAGCATGTTTTTTTGTGCTTCGCCCCGCCATCGACTTCATTGATGCACATCCAATGGGTGGGGAATGGAACACGTTTTTCTTGCCTTCATCCCATTGCCGACTTTGTCAACGACCGTCTGAAGGGTGGGGACAGAGCACACTTTTTTGGGCTTCATCCTGCCGTCTACTTTGTTAACGCCCGTCCGATGGGTGGGGGATGGAGTGTGCTTTTTTGGGTTTCTCCCTACCGCCGATTTTGTTAACACACATCTGAAGGGTGGGGGATGGAGCACGCTTTTTCTGCTTTCGTCCCGCCACCGACTTCATTGATGATCGTCTGAAGGGTGGAGGACGAAGCATGCTTTTTTGGGCTTTGTCGCATCACCAACTTCATCGATGTCCATCTGAAGGGTGGGGGATGGACCACGCTTTTTTGGGCTTCATCCCATTGTTGACTTTGTCAACGCATGTCTGAAGGGTGGGGGACGGAGCACGCTTTTTTGGGCTTCGTCCCGCCACCAACTTTATCGATGCACGTCTGAAGGGTGGGGGGATGGAGCATATTTTTTCCACCTTCGTTTCATTGTCGACTTCATCGACGACCATTTGAAGGGTGAGGAATGGAGCGTGCTTTTTTGGGCTTCGTCCTGTCGCCTACTTTGTCAACACCCATCCAAAGGTTGGGGGACGAAGTGCGCTTTTTTGAGCTTCGTCCCACCGCTGACTTCGTTGATGCACGTTCGAAGGGTGGGGGACGGTGCATGCTTTTTCAGGCTTCGTGCCCCCACCGACTTCATTGACTCACATCCAAAGGGTGGCAAATGGAGCACACTTTTACTGACTTTGTCCCACCACCGACTTCATCGATGATCTTCCAAAAGGTGGGGGACAGGGCGCACAATCCAACGCTACATTGTTCGCCTGCTAACGTGTCCTCCCTATATTTCATCGACGTGGCAGGGTCATCAGAGTAAACAATACTTCGACCTTATTTTGATTAATTGTTACAAGAGTACATCACTCCAAGTGTACAATAATGGGCAGAGGCCCCTGCGTAGCCTACTCTCAATCCGACTCCTCTATCTTTTTGTACTCTCTGACGAACGCGTTGCTTGCTGCGCGCCGCTTCGTCCAAAATCATAGGGACTCCTCCGCCCATCCCATACATCATAGCCTACACTGAACAAGGCAGTTTGGGATTAACGGGCGATCCTCCTCAAGTACTTGCTCGCCAGACAAATTAGCAGCGCATCATCACATAGGCAACCCCTTGTTTCATTGCAAAATGCCTAGTTACATGCTACGAGGGCACCCAGTGCCATCTACACATGCACTGAGGGTCACATATATACAAATGACTACACATGGGAGCACAAGGCCCCAGCATCACACTTGCCTATCAATAGAGGTGTCAGAGTCAGGCGTGCCACCTTCATTCTGGTGAGGCACATCACCCAGCTAGGTGCTGAGGTCCACACTCCCACTCCCGTGAAGGGTATGCCTCAACACGACCTTCATCACGGCCTTGCCGATGTACTCCCATATCCACTGGTGGAAGGTGCGAGCAGACCGACATATTGCATGTAGTGCCCAAGACATGGTTCCACGCCCTTCTAGAAGCTCCACGCAAGTGAGCAATGGTTCCCACACGCTCGCATGGTGTTGAGAGCGAGTGATGATGCCTCCTCAATCCTCTGCTGACTACACAGAAGATCCTCCCGTCCAAATGCTCGAGGAGGGACTTTGACATCGAGTTCGGTCGGAGTGCCCTCTAGGGCCTCCAACAACCTCCAAGCTGATAGGGAGGCATCACCCAGCAGGCGAACCCTCATCGCCACCTTGGACGTTAGCTAACCTTTCTCCTCTTCCAGACTAGCGATCTACCACAGCAGCCCCTCCCACTCTTCGATGGCCGTGCACCGAGTCTGCTCCACCAACGTGCGAGCGTCGGAGATAGCCTTTGTGCCTTTCATCTCCAGGAAGCGGATGCATTCATCCTTCGTTGTGCTCATCGCAATGGCACCCTCGGAGGATTGCCAGGCAACAACAACCTCTGCCTCTGCAGTGGCTAGATGCTCCTGCAGACTGCTTTGCTCCTGGTACCTCGCTGCTCGGGAGAGAGCAAGGGCCTACATGCTAGGCTGGCCTTAGCAACCAAACAAGTAGAGTTATTGCTATAGTTGATGTACATGTACCTTCATCTCTATGGCCTCCAAAACACTCTCTAGGAGCTCTGAACCATACAAAGACAATGTGCGGCAGTCTAAGGTCGTGTCCGTGGCCCCTTGAAAAACCCTTAGTGCCTCTAAACAAGCCATGAAGTCCACAACAATGAGATGCTAGGTCTCTGGGCCAGTGGCCTCGAGAATGGTGGAGCCCGAAAACACGTCCATGGTGGCAGCACCAGTCGGGCTGTGAATAGTGAAGTCACTGGAACCTTGTGTGCGCCCCGGAGATCGGGGGCACACTGATGCCGAGGACAATGTCAGGGAGAAAATAAATTGTGAGAGGAGAAAGAGTTGTTCATACCTACAGCCTGACTGGGGGACACCGGATGGGAGCTGGGGGTGACTACAGACTCCATATTTGTGCTCGCTGAAGCCCAACCAGCACTACCAACCCAGAGCCTACTTCAGGGGCAGCGATGTCTGCATCGAACTCCGAATCCTCCATAAGCACTGCCAACGCAACTCAGAAGAATATGCCTATTACCACAGGCAGAGGAGACACTCGGGCATACTGCATCTGTCGAGTATCTGGAGGAGAATTGTGGGTTGGTGCCACACCCATGGCCATGATAGTAGGAGATTCTTGGCCGTGAGTTGCTACTCCGATCTCTGGGGATGCCTCACCAATGGGCGAGGGCGGAACTACATCCTCTCGAGCATGCTTCATCGCTCGAGTCTTTGGAGAGGTCTAGCGGACAGCCGATGGCGAAGCTACGCCCTTGGGGGCATCCAGGACCTCGGGCCCCGCAGTAGCCTCGGGACTACCCACATTGTCGGTCCTATCACCTGGGCCCTCTGTTGGGCTTGCGATGTTGATGCCGTCGACACCAACTGCGTAATGATCCAGCTCAAGCTCAAGATATCAGTTCTCATAGTCAACCGACTCTGACTCGGCACCCGCGCTGATGTCCTCGAGCTCACCTGATTCGTCCGGAGGAGGCACTGAGCGCAGCGGCTACACCGCGAGGGGAGAGTGAGCTTTCATCATGAAGGGGATGCCTCCCCCATGGCCCTCATGGCTGAAGGGCCATCCACTACTGGAAGCGACACGCTCTGGCACAAGGATGCCAAGGGTTGTGCACACCCGATTCACCCAGCCAAGGTTTATCGTCACTGACTCCCGAAGGCTGTGCTTCTTGGCTATGTATGGCCCTAGAAAAACGGTTGTTGCATGCTCAGTGTCATTGAGGGTGAGTCCTGCCAAGAGTACAAAACGGAGTCACCAGCACACTCCTACATAACTGAGGTAAGTGTGGTGCTTACGGCGAAGTACTTACTTGGATCAGCCAGCCTTGGCAATGAAACAACGCTAAGGCGGATGCTGTTGTCGCGGGTGGGGCCAGATTGAACATGCCATAGACACATCAGTGGAGCCACAATGAACATGTAGTACTCCTCCGCAAGATGCGACGTGTTGAATCGAAGGGCGACCCCCACAAGCCTGTGTGCGCGTTGCCCATCGTTGCGGTCGAGGGTCACTGATGGAGATATGTTGAAGTCCATTAGTCATCCCGACCACCTCAGACTACTGCCACTCTCCAGCTAGTGGTAGAACCACCACTGCATCTAGTCACTTCGTTCATGTTGCATTCGGTGGGAATAGCTTTGTACACGCAGATCAAAGTATGAAGTTGACGCTTCCCAGGTTGGAGTATTCGCCCTCCGCGAGCTTCTTTGGCTAGCACCGAGCGTCGTCCAGGAAGGTGAACAGTGATGGGCTTGGCCACACCATCTCCGCCCGAGAGACCCAGCAATACACCACTAACTGGACAATGGCTTTTGGTGTCAGCTGCGCCAGCTCCAACCCATACAGCCTAAGGACTTCGCAAACGAATATCACTATGGGAAATCGAGCCTGGCGTCAAAGTAGGCAGCGAACACAACTGTCTCCTACTCTATCGGGTGGGGCTCTACCTCACCGGCAGAGGGCAGATAGACCATGTCATGATCCAAGATTTTCCCATCACACACCAGAGATCAAATTAGGTCTTTGGTCACTAGACTCCACCCTAGCACATTCATACACACACCCTGCACCTTCTTCACCGCTTTTCATTGCTTGTTGGCCATCAAAGAATCACATTCGACTAGCTTGTACTCCACCTCAGTTGCCGACGAGCTCCGATGGCCAGACATGCCTACTGCAGCTCGACAAAGTGCCTACGATGGTACAACGAGGACGCTGATCGCTGCCACAAGCCATTCACTAAAAACAAAGGGGCGATGGCAGCAGGGGCGGATAAGGTAGGATGGAGCGTGGGCAAGAGCACCAACTAGTGCACGCGTGAGGAAGAAGAGCAATAGTGGGGGTGGTGTTTCGTCAGGGGCGCCGGGCTTTAAAGGCACACGCCTTTTTGGGCATCCCTTGGGAACTCGTGCCAGAAGACAAAACGGCACACGATGCACCAACCACAATGGTACGTGTGTCCCTCTCTACAGCAATTGGGTGCAACCACGGTCAACAAGACCAAACACATGGGCCACTTCCCTCCCAAGCCAAAAGGACGGAGGGTCCAAAAGGCCTAGGCAGCATAGTTTCGGCCCATTCAAGATGAAGCCCTTTACTATGAGAGGCTCCTGTTGTGAGAATGGCCCTGCCTCTATCCATTCAGCCTGCTGGGATAAGAGGCTCAATGAGGCATGTAAAAAGACATGTATACCCTTGAAATTGCACCCTGTGGTAGGGGTATTATTGTAATAAGGCCATAGAGCCATGTATATATACTTCCTTGGGTTAGCAAGGGAGAGAGAGACCATTTTCTCATAGTCATTGTACATTTTCTCATACTCACTATATTAGTCCCCTCGTTTACTGTTTGGCCTATAACCATAATACCGATATATACCCCCTTAATATACAAAATATACATTACATATGCTAACATACTCCTAGCTGCCCATTAAACCTAATTGGTAACACGTCAAGCTTATTGGCCCAAGTGCCGACACCATCCTCACTTCCTCAGTCGATCGGCCACCCCCACCAGAGATTCTCCCAATCACCAAATCCTTCAGGCTTCTGCCTTAGTACAGCAACCGAACTCAAGCTCAGGCACGCGACTCTGCTCACACGTAGCTCACTGCCACCGCTACCAGCGACTACCAGGCACTAGAGAGGAAAAGGTAAACCAAAGAGATCATCAAGCCAAGTCACGATCCCATGCTTCCCAATTCAAAGGTATATTGTTCTGATTTTTCTCGTCCGCATTGCTCCGATTTAACCGTGAAACGGTGACAGATCCATGGCGATGTTGGCATCAAAGCTGGAGCAGCTGTAGTCCAAGGTGTGCGAGGCGATGAGATTGGCGACCAAGCACGAGTGTGCATACCACAAGACGCTTATGGAGAGGAACAAGCAATACGTCATCGACCCGCCCACTATCGAGAAATGCCAAGAGCTTTCCAAGCAACTCTTCTACACCCACTTCGCCAGGTCCCATACACTCCTAACTTATTGTGCCTTATTTTTTACCACCCAATTCTTCTATGCACCTGAGTCCTTGATATCGATTAGCTTCTTGAATCTTGAATGATGGTAGATCATTTCCTGATATTCATGTGTCAACTAGCTCCGATGGGATGGTTTTCATGATAGTTATAGATTGTTGTATATAGATTTTGGCCTAGGACACCAGAAAGTAAATTGCTCCTTTTTGCCTTTAGGTTTAAAATGATGATCACAAGAATCAATACCCGAAAGGGAGTTGCAGGAATTATGATCAAGCCTAACAAGCTAAAAAATAATATAGGTGAATAATACTTGAATGATTGCTTAGTTATCTACATTAAACATCTTGTGGCACTTAAAATGATGAATCTACTAGTACTTAATTAACAACTATTGCTTTAAGATCAGTGGCAGAGCCAGGATTTAAATGATAGGGGTGCAAATTTAAGACACATCTAGTAGATTAGTACAAATCAACTTCATGAACATCTTGTGGACTTCGTGGCGTTTGGATGCACATCGGGATTGAGATAGGGATGTAAGATGGGATATATTGAGGTGGGTTTGGGTTCAGGATATGGGGTTTAGTCTTATTCCTCTGTTAGGCAATAGTGGGATTGGGTTTGGGATTAAAACTTTACTTGAGCAAAACACCCTTCACTAGATTTGCTGCGAAAAAGAGATAATACGCCTTCACATATGCAATACGTAAGATGGTCTGCATATAACAAATCGAGGGCAGCCATGTTGCGGGGAAAAAACAAATCGAAGTCGGCTTCGTGCACCAGGTGGCCATGGTTCTCGACGCGCAGCGGACGAGCGAGCCTTGACGACTCTGTTTTTTATGATTTTTTATGAATTTTGAAGGGCTTTGGTTGTAAGGCCTCGAGCTATAGTCCAAGTAGCCCGAGACCTGGATCCGCCACTGACGGTAATGGATAGCGAAAACATAACGTAGATGGTACACATAATTTTAGACTTAGAAAGACGTTTGAAGAATCTATTTTAATAAACCGCCCTGCTTTAACGGTTGGCCTTTTGACTTTCCGAGAAATCAAAATCCAAAAACAATAGACCTATTATATTCCGTTCCCAATCCCATCAACCAAACAAGGGTTTACAAATATCCCACCTATCATTTCCCACTCCCACCCCACATATCCTACAATCCAAACGCTACAAGACAACAATGTTGCTTTCCATGTCAATATGGGTTGTAATTGCAAACCAATAAGCACATGTAATTACGAAAACCACTTTGGTTCAAGAACTAACTCACAACAAATAATTCCTAAATAAAATTAGGAATTTTATCCTCAAGTAATGCCATCTACCGCCATGTAAAATTTTAAATTCGAATTCAATCTTTGCCAAAGAAAAACTGTTTAATGTCTAAAATCGTAAATAAATCTAAATACAAGTACTATTCATAGAAAATTTCTCATCTCACATTTTAGAAAAAAAATGATTTCATATCAAGACCGAATTGATTTGCATGATGCCTCTAAAAAAAAGTTATCTGCATGATCACTTTGAACTGGGTATCAAATCATAAATCATGTACAGGAAAGAAACAAAATGTGAGCATAAATTAACTTAGGATGTCCTCATCCACATTCTTTGTGTTGATTATTTTGTCGAAAAAAACTACTTGGAGGACAAAACTATTTGAGGACAAAAAAAATCTCGCTTACCTTGGTCCATTTTTTCCAGAAACTAGTTGGTTTACAAATCCCTGTGCCCTGATCTGCATGCCAAGCTCCCATGCTCTGGACTCAGTTGTTCGAGGTCCGGCATATATATACGCACTTTGAGTTAATTCCTTCTGCATTTCTTTTCGATAAGTTCACAACATCCACATATATGGACCACTGTTTTACATAAAGTGACCATATGCAGCATGATATTTCGTGATTTCGACACTCAGGGAAGAGTCTATTCAAGTGACGAAATGAAGTGAGATATACCTAAAAAGAAGAAAAGAATGTCCCGCTGTTACTGATAAAAGAAAAAGTCGTAAGCCAAACAATGGGAGTGGTTGAGTTTAGTTACTATTAGTATTTTTCAAAATGTACAGTTCAAAGTTCTTGGTGGACACGACATCTAGTGACATCGTTCGCTTTGTCCTCTTTGATTTTTCTTTGCCAAAATAAAAGATTCTCAAGGAAAAAGTAAGCCATATGCCGCAGTACCAGAGCTTATTAGATTGAAACTAGTCTTCAACTTGTGCACTTGCACAAGCTAGTAATTTATCTTAATTTATCATAATTTTTTTATTATGAATTCATTTCATATATTAACACGTAAAATACATACAGGATTTTCAATAATTATCAGGAAAATTAAAAGAAACATCCGGTCACAACTTCCACAAATTTCTATTGTAATATATTCACAAAACTAATAATTGTAACATTATGAAAGTATTCCCTGTGACAAATCCAGTTATACTATTTTCTTATAATCGATTTAGATATTCATAAAAAAATTGTTAGTCAAAGTTGAAATAGTTTGATTGCACATACTGTAGAATAATACTTATTTTTTCTGCACTTAGTATATTCTAAATCTGAGTTAACTGTTATAATTGGTTAGATTTTTTCTTGCAGCTAATGATATAATTTCGATTGCACTTGAACTGGGTAGTTCAAACATGACATAAATGTTTTTATAAACTTTCAAAGAGCAAACATCGACATGTTTTTATACACATAAGACTCGAGATATATCTAACCTCAAACAAAAGAAAAAAGTACAAAAAAAGAATCGGCGTTAACTGGAGTAATTAACGTAGCAATGCACATCACCTGAAACATGGACCATGCACCTCGGTTCACCTGGTTTTGCATTTTTGAAACCATTCGCTAACAATGAATTGAAAAGATGTTAGAAATAAGAGATTGCAGACTACAAATAGCAATGTGCAAGTAAGTCAAAAGGCTAAGGTCTAACGACAAAAGAGATAAAGGAAGAGATCGACCACAAGTGAATACGAAGGGTAAAGTTTTACTAGGAAGCATCCGATGTCATCTTTATAAAGCATTAAATCAAAAGAAAAGGAATCTTTAGAAAAGACAAAAACAAAAGCAAGGCCTGACATTGCCATATAATATTCCAGCAATAATAAACTCCTACAGGTCGTTTTAGTGACAGTGCGGGTGCGCAGTCTAACAATGGCTTCATCCTACATAGGACTGTAAAAAAAGTCAAGCCTCGTAAGCTGCTCGAGCTTGGTTCGCTCTGGGCTTGATTCGAGCTCCAAATGAGTCGAGCTCGAGCTTAATCCCGAGCTCATGAGTTTCAATGAGCCGAGTTCAAATAGCTTGTGAGCTTTGGCACTTGTTAGGTAAGGCTCAGCAAAAAAATACTACCTCAGTCGCAACCCCTCGCTGCCCCCCCCCAAATATCTCTCCTCTCTCTCATCCTGCCTCCTGCACCCAAAATTTCCCCTTGTCGGTCTCCACTTCTGTTGGTGCTCGTAGGCTCGCGGCCATCCCCTTCCCCTCCAACCTCATTGCCTCTCTCCCTCGTTTCTCCATCACTGGCTCGCCGCTCGCGCCTCCACTTCTATACTACGCGTCTATACCTCTCCGACCTCGTCGCCTCTCTCCCCCCGCCGACATCCCCTACCAGCTCATCGCCTCCCTCCCCCACCGGTGTCACCTACTTACTCACGCCGGCCCCTCCTCCACCAGCCTCCCCTACCAGCTAGCCTCCTCCTCCGGCTAGCCCCACCAACTGCAACCCTCTCCGTCGGGATCTGTGGGTGTTGCTGGATCTGGATCTTGAGGGAGCTAAGAGGCGGCACAGTCCAGGCATCATCCGTCCCCATCCCATGAAGGACTTCGCGCGCATGGTGGAGGACGGGCTCAAGCGGCTAGTGCTGCTAGGCAGGTTGCCGCTGGCGGGGATGAAGCGGGGGCTGATGCGGTAGCTACCCTGCTGCTGCCCTCTTGGCGCCAACGATGTCAACCCCAGCTCGGTCGACACCCCCAACGAGCCCAGCTACTAGCCCTACGTGTACGGCCGGCTCGACCCGCCCACACTGATTCCACTGCAGGTGAAGAAGGTCAACCTGGCAGTGGACTATGCGCTGGACGCGGCCGCCATCACCGTGCACATGCTGGTGGCTGCACTGCATCACGCAGCCGCGAGTGCTATGTCCGACTCATCATGCCCATGGGTGAGCACGTGAGCTGATCGGATTCTACTGCTATGGTTAACAACATTTTACATTTTATTTTGGTTTGTATTGACTTGTCTCGTTAGAATTAGTTCGGCGGGGGTTGAAAAAAATGATTGCCGTTGCAGTATTATTGGGACTGTTTTTGCTGATTCTGTGATGCATATGCTACTGAGCCTACAAGAGCCGAGCTCAAGCTCGAGCTCGCGCGATTTTTGCTAATTCATGCGCTATTGAGCCTAGACGAGCTGAGCTCGTGTGAGCTCGAGCTTTGCCCGAGCCGAGCTCAAACCCAACTTAAAGCTCGATGGCAATCTCAAGCTCGCTCAAACTTAGCTCGAGCTTCTACCAAGCTCGTTTACAGCCTTAATCCTACACTTGATCATTATAAAGCGTTTAGCAAGCACCGTGGCAAACCTAGGGAAATCCCAAAAAACCGTACTAATAAGGGCACAATTGTCAGGTTTCTTGCGGGGCCGTCAGAAATGTCAAAATCTAAAAAAAATTTGTTCATTGTAGTGCGCTAATACTTTTCGAATGAGTAAAAGAGAATCATCTCGACCAGGATTCACAGAATACAAAGTATAAAACGAATTATTCTAGTATGTAAGGACTTCAAATTATATAAGTTAAAAATAGCTACTAAATTATTAAAAGACAAAATTAAAATAAAGACTACTAGACAGTTGTATGCAATATAATACTAGCTGAATGCCCGTGCGTTGCTACGGATTTTTAAAATTTATCATGCTACTTGTTTCAAAACTCACGGGTGGTAAAAATTTTTAGAATATGCACACAAACATGTTCTAAAAGTTTTTAAATCTGTCAAGTAAGTTGGAACCGTCGATCACAACTCATGGTGATAAGTCGAAAGACATCGACCACACCTCGTGATCGTAGGTCGGAAGCCCTCGAGCACACCTCGTCATCGTAAGTCAGAAGCCATCGACCATCGAGCGTGATCATAGGTCACGAGCGGTCGACCATCGTTGGTGGTCGTAAGTTGGCAGTGGTCAATAATCAATTGTGGTCCAAAATCGGGAGCCTTCGACAATGGCTCGCGGTCGTACGTTGGAAGCCGACGACCATCGTTCATGGTTGTAAGTCGGAAGCCATCGAGGACACCTCGTGGTCGTAAGTTAGAACACACCGACCAACACTCATAGTCGTAAGTCAAAAGACATCGACCTCACCTCGTGGTCGTAAGTCAAAACACATCGACCAGTGCTCGTGGTCATAAATCGGAAGCCGTTGATCACACCTCGTGGTCATAAATTAGAAGCCGTCGACCATTGTGCGTAATCGTAGGTCAGAAGCGATTGACCATCGCTGGTGGTCGTACGTTGGTAGGCCTCCAGTGCGCTTATGCCCTATCGCCCGACTGTTGGCACCAACCTGCTCGGCCCGCCTGACCTGCTCGACCACGACATCGACCACGGCCCCCTTCGACCATGGCCTCCTTCGACCATGGCCCCAACTTCGACCACTTCCCCCTTCGACTTCGACCACTGCCCTCCTCGACCACTGTCCCCTTCGACCACGTCCCTTCAACGACCACGGCCCTTCGACGCCAACCACAGAACAGTTCAACCATGGCCCTTCGACTTCGTAAGTCAGAACACTTCGAGCACGGCCCTTCGACTTCGACCATAGACTAACTTTGCCCATGGCCCTTCGACTTCGACCACGGCCCGTCGATTTCGACCACGGCCCTTTGACTTTGACCGCTGTCTCCTTCTACCATAGCTTGGACTTGGACCACGACCCTTCGACTTTGACCACGACCTGACTTCGACCACGACCCTTTGACTTCGACCACAGCCCCTTCGACAATGGTTTCGACTTCGACCACGGATCTTTGACTTCAGCCAGGGCCCTTCAGCCATGGCCTCCTTCAACCATGGCTTCGACTTCGACCACGGCCTCTCGACTTTGGCCACAACCCCCTTCGACCATGGTACTGACTTCGACGACTATCTTGGGAGACGAAAATTGCCACACAGTGCGACAGGCTCGGAGCAAAGAGCAAGAGGAGGTAGAAAGGCTCACTGATGAGGCGATGGGGTCCCGATCTTCCGATAGGATGATAACTATCGATTTCGGTGGAGATGACTCTTGCGATCCGACTACAACCGTACGAGACGTCACTTGCGCCTTAGCAATCGCTGAACCAACCCCAAGATGTTATCAACCGTGCCAAGAACACGGTTGACCTGACCACGAAGGTCTATTCTTGCATGCAACCGAAGAACACGCAAGAACAAGGATAGTGAGCAACCTGAAACTTGCTAGATATAAAAGTCGCACAAGGATAGTTGAGGTTCTGTAACACGAATCTGTTGGTCTAGCCGACACAAGAGAACGTGGAGTTTGCACAAGGGGCTAAACTGATCTAAACAAAACCTAAGTCCTAGAAACGGAGGCGGCGGCTCCTATATAGCGAAAACAACCAGGGGAGGCGTCCCAAAGGGTACACCCTAGGGTTACAAGGCCCATGGGCCCAAGTGGAGGTGGCGCAGCACCCTTTTGACTCGGACTCAGCAACCTACGTGGATTGTTTTGATGATTCCGGCCGGTTCGGATGGAATTTGAAGATGAGGTTGGATCCATTGGAAAGTAGACTCGACAAGCTTTCCATGAAGTACAAGAACGTCCCAAACGGAGTCCGTATGAGAAAGTTATGTCCGTTTAAACTTGCACTATTGCAGCAGTCCGAATCTGATTCCAGTACGTGACCAACGTGGACTCTTTTGACGATTGCGGCCGGCTCGGATAGAATTTGAAGATGAGTGTTCATCTCTTTTTGCATCATCTAGTATGGACAATCTGAATAAAGATGATGAATTATGTAAGAACACACAAATCTCTTCACCCTTGCTGGATAAATTTACTGATGAGGCGATGGGGTCCCGATCTTCCGATAGGATGATAACTATTGATTTCGGTGGAGATGACTCTTGCGATCCGACTACAACCGTACGAGACGTCACTTGCGCCTTAGCAATCGCTGAACCAACCCCAAGATGTTATCAACCGTGCCAAGAACACGGTTGACCTGACCACGAAGGTCTATTCCTGCATGCAACCGAAGAACACGCAAGAACAAGGATAGTGAGCAACCTGAAACTTGCTAGATATAAAAGTCGCACAAGGATAGTTGAGGTTCTGTAACACGAATCTGTTGGTCTAGCCGACACAAGAGAACGTGGAGTTTGCACAAGGGGCTAAACTGATCTAAACAAAACCTAAGTCCTAGAAACGGAGGCGGCGGCTCTATATAGCGAAAACAACCAGGAGGCGTCCCAAAGGGTACACCCTAGGGTTACAAGGCCCATGGGCCCAAGTGGAGGTGGCGCAGCACCCTTTGACTCGGACTCAGCAACCTACGTGGATTGTTTTGATGATTCCGGCCGGTTCGGATGGAATTTGAAGATGAGGTTGGATCCATTGGAAAGTAGACTCGACAAGCTTTCCATGAAGTACAAGAACGTCCCAAACGGAGTCCGTATGAGAAAGTTATGTCCGTTTAAACTTGCACTATTGCAGCAGTCCGAATCTGATTCCAGTACGTGACCAACGTGGACTCTTTTGACGATTGCGGCCGGCTCGGATAGAATTTGAAGATGAGTGTTCATCTCTTTTTGCATCATCTAGTATGGACAATCTGAATAAAGATGATGAATTATGTAAGAACACACAAATCTCTTCACCCTTGCTGGATAAATTTACTAATGAGGCGATGGGGTCCCGATCTTCCGATAGGATGATAACTATTGATTTTGGTGGAGATGACTCTTGCGATCCGACTACAACCGTACGAGACGTCACTTGCGCCTTAGCAATCGCTGAACCAACCCCAAGATGTTATCAACCGTGCCAAGAACACGGTTGACCTGACCACGAAGGTCTATTCCTGCATGCAACCGAAGAACACGCAAGAACAAGGATAGTGAGCAACCTGAAACTTGCTAGATATAAAAGTCGCACAAGGATAGTTGAGGTTCTGTAACACGAATCTGTTGGTCTAGCCGACATAAGAGAACGTGGAGTTTGCACAAGGGGCTAAACTGATCTAAATAAAACCTAAGTCCTAGAAACAGAGGCGACGGCTCTTATATAGTGAAAACAACCAGGGGAGGCGTCCCAAAGGGTACACCCTAGGGTTACAAGGCCCATGGGCCCAAGTGGAGGTGGCGCAGCACCCTTTTGACTCGGACTCAGCAACCTACATGGATTGTTTTGATGATTCCGGCCGGTTCGGATGGAATTTGAAGATGAGGTTGGATCCATTGGAAAGTAGATTCGACAAGCTTTCCATGAAGTACAAGAACGTCCCAAACGGAGTCCGTATGAGAAAGTTATGTCCATTTAAACTTGCACCATTGCAGCAGTCCGAATCTGATTCCAGTACGTGACCAACGTGGACTCTTTTGACGATTGCGGCCGGCTCGGATAGAATTTGAAGATGAGGTTGGATCCGTTGGAAATTAGACTTCATAAGCTTTCCATGAAGTACAAGAACGTCCCAAACGGAGTCCGTATGAGGAAGTTATGCCCGTTTGAACTTGGTACCATCACAGCAGTCCGAGTCTGATTCCAAAACGTGTCCAACTCGAATTCGTGCTTGACTTAGTCCCAAAGTGACGTGGTGACCTCCATTATTCCTTCCATGCATGTCCAGGACTTCATGTCCCTTTCCTTCATCCTTTCCCAAGTTTCTAAGCACAATTAAATCACTTGCATTAGGTAGCTGTCTATTCTTAGTAACATATGAAGGCTGAAGAAACAAATTCACCTTTAGTTCAATCTTGATATTGGGCGCTATTGTCGTATGTGTTTGTGGCATAGTCACATCGAAGGGCACAAGGACCCAAATCTCTTTTTGCATCATCTAGTATGGACAATCTGAATAAAGATGATGAATTATGTAAGAACACACACACCGGGCGAGTGATCGCTGGGCTGCGGTGGTGGGGAGAGAGCCACATGGGTGGGCGTAGGAAGAGGAAGCCGCCGCCATCGCCGAGAGCCCTTCTCTTTGATCCACTAGCTGCTGTCGCCAAGCACCCTTCTCTCCGATCCACCGGCCGTTGTCACCGAGCGTCGTGCCGCTGGTTGGAGGGTTCGGGGGAGAGGACGCGGCGATTACTGGAGGTGTTGGTGGGGAGGTGGCAGCATGAGGGTTCGGGGGAGAGGAGGCAATGGTTGCGGGAGGTGGAGGTGGGGAGGCGGCGGGCAAATGCATTGGGGAGGCGGCGACGGGGGATGCGGCACTGCTAGGGGAAGTTGGGGGACTGTGACCAGACACTGCCGCGTGGGGAAGGAATTGGTGGTGGCGCCGAGGAGGAGGAGGAGGAGGAGGAGGAGGCATGGCACAAGGGTTCGGGGGAGAGCAGGCTACGGTTGCGGGAGGTGGAGGTGGGGAGGCGGCGGCGGGCAGATGGGGAGAGGAGACAGTGGGCAAATGTGCTGGGGAGGTGGCGACGGGGGGATGCATTGCTGCTGGGGAAGTTAGGGGACTGCGATCAGATGCTACCGCGTGGGGAAGGAATTGGTAGCGGCACTGAGGAGGAGGAGGCGCGGCATGTGGGTTCAGGGGAGAGAAGGAGACGGCGATTGCGGAAGGTGGAGCGGTTGCGGGAGGCGGAGGATGCGGGGGAAGAGAAGAGTAGGAGTGCGGCTCACGCATCGGCCCGATCTTTTCTACGAGGAGTGGAAGAACTACCTACATGCGGATCTGGACGGTTAATCTTGATCAGACGGCTGAGAAGAGAGGAGAGAGAATGGACCGACGATCATCAACTCATATTTTTAAGGAGTAGAGAAACGTGGGGCCTCGGGTTTTCGCACCACCTGCATAGGTAGACAAATTGAAGGGATAAAAATATATAATCTGAATATTAGAACTAATGTGTATTACTTTCATGTTAATGTAAGCGACACCTAATAACATCTCCCTCTGCATATCACACTATAGGAGAATCTATTGTCTGCTTCACTTGCCGCCGTCCAACGAACTTGTGCTCGACATTTAAGATGTTATAACGTACCAACGCCTTAGGTTTCATGGTTGCATCATGATTGCTCAGATGAATTGTTCCCAAGCAAGCACCTTTGCCTGTCACCCGCTTTGCCGGTTATTTTACAAAGTTCATCTATCATGACCTGCCTGGCACGAGTTGAACCTATGATATCCTGAGGCCCTTCACGATCCTAGTCCTGAGGCCACAAGATTAACGGATAATAGTTACAGCGTATTAGCACAAAAGGCATAAATAAAAGTATAAATCAGGAACATCTCTACCTCTTACAAGATCACCTACATACTCCTAGCCCTTGAATACTCACGCATCATCATAGATATCAAATCGGTGGGAACTCTCTGAATATACAGATGAACATCTTCTACAAAATTGTTGGACGATTGGATCACACGATGATGAACATTTACAATGCTGGGATGCAATAAGGATGAAAAATAGGTGGAAATATGGTGGAATATGCTGGGTATGGTGATTTGGACCTGGAGGTGTGGTAATGGTGATGGCGGTGCCGTCCTTTTGTAGATGGCATAATACTCCTTTCCACCGAATTTTTTCTATTTTAGTCCTTTTTTTGAAAAATATTCACATTTAGACCCCTGGTAGTTTTAATTCCGTTTTTGGACCCAGAGCTCGGCGCCGTGGTTCACGGCGCCGAGGTGACACGTCTCGGCGCCGTGGACCACGGCGCCGAGGTGCGAGCCCCGCGCCAGCAGAAGCGCGGCGTGGCGCCGACGTGGCGTGTAGCTCGGCGCCGGGGCGTGGCGCCGAGCTGCCTACCACGTGGCGCCACGGCTGTGGGTTTGCACCGATCAGCCTTTTTTCGCAAAATGAATTAAGTTGTATTTTTTATTTGGATTATTTAATGATAGTAATATTATGTAATATAGTTAGTTATTTATTTATACAGAGCAAAAAATACGATGTATATTTTGAAAATTCGTTATGTAATGCAGATGATACATGTAGGAAAATTCGTGTAGATTTTTTAAAAATATTATGGTACGTTGGTAATGGTTTTTGAAAAATAAAATTCTGCAGCCGTGATTTAACGAGTTTTGTGTGAAGTTCTGCGGGCCGTTAGATGCTGCGGGCAAGACAGAGGGGAGGCGACATGTGGCATACAAGCAACTCTCATCTTCCTTTTGTTCAGTTGTTACTACACACGAGTTATGTGTGATTGACGAACGAGTTATGTGTGAAGTAACGATTAGTGTATTTCTGATTTTTGTACAATGCTGACCGTGAAAAATATGTTGAACTGGCAATAACATTTTTCGATCATGTTATGTTGTTTTATTGGTAGAATTTTTTTGAATTATTTTTTATGACAACTGTGATAGGAACAATTGGATGAAAGGAGGGGAAGTGATAATAAGACACGTGGGAATCATTGCATGCGAAAAGCCGAGATGATAAGCTTATGAAGTTGGGACGAACATGGCGCTGCATAATTTTATTACATGCTAGCATGATATCCGACTAATCGACCCAACCGCCGCATCGACCTCTCGTGTGGACTAGGTCTATTACATCTTGTCTCTGGGTGTAGCGTGGTTGTTTCCCCTTTCGCCGCGCCAAGATGGCTCTCGCTGCATCCTTCTTCCCGTCACTCTTGGTCTTGAGAGCCGCCTCACGAGCTTGAAGCTCTTCCTCCCGACGCTTGATGGTCGCTTCACGCAGACTTCAATCGCCCCGCCTCCTTTGCAGCTCATCCTCCTTGCCCTTCAGACGGATTTGGTCCACCCTCACGCGGCGCTCTTGCTCAAGCCGCATCTGTCGCTCCACCTCGCGAGCCTGATCCATCTTGACATAGTATTGTAGTTTGTTTTCCACCTCCACTGCACGGTTATTTGGCCATGCCGGCGGCACCCGATCCACCCATTCGATGAACGTGCAAGCCTATGTGTGGCGTGGTAGATGTCATGGATCAAGTTGAAAAAGATAATGAGAAACAAATGATTTAGTTGTGGTCGTTACCACGGTCGGCATCCGTGTCCGGCACTTGAAGAACCTACGGCCGTATTTGGCTCGTTGTACTCGCGCGGCGGCGGCGGCGGGGCGAGGCGGCGGCGGGACGCAGCGCGACCGGGACGCAACGCGCACCAGGGGGCGCGGCGGGAGCCGCGCGCCGGGACGCGGCGGGAGCGGCGGCCGGGACGCAGCGGCCGGGACGCGGGCGGAGGGCGGCGGGGCGGGGCGCGGGCAGCGGCGGGGGCGCGCCGGGGGCGCGGGAGCCGGGCGGCGGGACGCGGCGGGAGCGGCGGCCGGGACGCAGCGCGGGACGCGGCGGCGGCGGGGGCGGGACGCGGGCGGCCGGGACGCGGCGCGCGGGGCGCGCGGGCCGGGACGCAGCGGCCGGGAGCGGCGGGGAGGACGGAGGCGCGGGACGCGGGGGAGGCGGCGGCCGGAGGCGGCGGCGGCCGGAGGCGGTGGCGGTGGCGGCCGGGAGGCGACGGGAGGCGGGGCGAGGGGACGCGAAATGAATGAGCATGCCCTCGGGTCGGGTAAGTGCCCGAGCTCGGCGCCAAGATCCATGGCGCCGAGCTCGGCGCCACGATCCATGGCGCCGAGCTCGGCGCCACGACTTACGGCGCTGAGGTCCTGCCACGCCGGCGCCACGTTGGCCACCACGGTGGTGCGGGCCTGGCACCTCGGCGCCGTGGATCACGGCGCCGAGACGTCTTACCTCGGCGCCATGAGTCACGGCGCTGAGCTCCGGGTCCAAAAACGGAATTAAAACTACCAGGGGTCTAAATGTGAATATTTTTCAAAAAAATGGCTAAAATAGAAAAAATTCGGTCCTTTCCACATCAGTCCCGCTAAGTTTTTTTTTATCACAAAAGGTTTGTGCCACTATGACATTGAATTCCATCTTCATGCCTTCACGTAAAGTTGTTCCATTTGACGTAGCGGATGTAACATCCGTTTTTCATAATATTTTGAAATAATAAAATTTTGGTGTATTTAAAAAATCTTCGAGAATATTTTGAGAATTATTGTTGATACGCAACCTTCTCCCATTTTCTGGAAAATTGAATTGTATTTGGTCCAAGACCAAAATTTTCAAATTCAAATGGATCTGCCAAATTCAATCTTCCATTCAAAATCCCTTTTCCCTTCAATTCTCTCTAGGCCTGAAGCCCATCTCTGTTCCTCCGCATGGTCCATGCCACTTTTCTCTTGGCCAACCCTGCTAGCTCCTTAGCCCATGCCGACGGTCAACCCGACCCACTCCCGCCTCGCAACCGCTCCACTCGCGCATGTTGTGTGCAGCACGCTGCACCGCCGCCTTGTTTCGTCGCAATGCCAGCCACCACTACATGTCATGCGCTCAGCAACACTCATAAGCGATGCACTCCTTTGTCCACGCTAGCTCCAGAAATGGATGCCCTTGCTCCTACATTCACCTCCCCTCCGTCTTTCCCCTCAATTTATTTTTCCTTTGCCGCAGCCAACCATTGGGACGAACCTCTTCTATCCCACCTCGAACCCACCCTCCCCGTTGGGTTTAGATCCCTAGGATAAGCAGCCATTATATTTCGTTCCCAATCCGATCAACCAAAAAAGTGTTTAGAAATATTCCACCCATCATTCTATCGGGATACGGATAGGCTACATTAGCGCAGATTAAAATTTTCTACCGCGTAAACCAGAAAGCTATGCGAGTAAGAGATCATGAATCGTTACCACTAGATGCACAGTGCAGCGGAAGTAAAGTTAAAGTAACCGATTCAACGAAGAGCGCATTGGTATAGCGGTAATAGTCGATCATCCTCTGGCCAACCGCCTCCTCCTCGCGATCGTCCCATCAGCACCGCAGTTGCAGCAACGCATCTACCAAAGTCTACACATCTGGGGATGGAACACCGTGCGTCGGCATGCTAGCACCAGCATGCACGGCAGGGGTTATGAGAGGTGGCGGCTAGGGTTTCAACGGGCTGTTTTGGGGATAGCTCCCTCAGCCCCCGCACCTCTCCTTATATAGTCTCTAATCGGATCCGTATCCGATACGAGTAGAGATCGTATCCCACTCGGAGACTTTTTATCCGAGCCCTTATCGTTCAAGCTCATTAAATGTGTGACCCAATAGGTTTATGTGTATTTGGCCATGGGCCGAAAACTCATTTCCGTTCTATAAGTTGGTAGTGGTCTCTAGCAGTACATAACGACTTCCAAACATACATAAAGATCATATCAGACGAACCTATATAGTACTTATGTACTGATCCCTTTGCCTCATGGTACTAGATCGAACTCAAGGTGAGAAGTGTGCATCATTTGATAGCTCGATCCTTTCACTCGAACCTGTAGTGGATTACTCAGTTGTGATTGACTCCTCAACCACATTCGATATGGCCATGCACTTCCTTAATCCAACCACATCGAAGAGCCTAGAGATATATCTCCTATTATATAGGAGGGGTAAATTCTATCTTGATTGCTCATATTCCTTCGCATGTTTCATAGTAAACCCAAAAACTACCTTTATGAGCACCCAGTCACGGAGTAGTGTTTGATAACCCCTAAGTAAACTATTACACACGTAGAAAACAATAACTATCTAAGGTCTAAGGATCATATATATACTATGTATGAGACCAACTAATGACACTTACGAATATAACAATTCTCGTAGTGTCTCATGGTGGGTCAATCCAATATCATGTTCTCTAACATGTGTCCGCATTATCGATTTAACATCCTATATCCATGATCCGTAAAACATGATAATCAATCAATACATGTGCTGATCTATAAATCATAATTGTCTCACATAATGATATAAGATCAGGGATAATTTAGAATAACATCAAAACATGAATAGAGAGTTCCACAAACAAGTCACATACTTGTTGATCAATACAAAATACATTTATTCAAGGGACAAAATAACATATTATTTAAAGATCATAAATATAGAAGTAATATAATCATCTCCATAATTACCTCTAGGGCATATCACTAACACATGCCTCACTCCCATCCCACATCCCACAATCCAAACGCCACAAGGAAATGTTGCTTTCCATGTCAGGACGGGTTACAATTACAAACCAAAAAGCACACATCTAATTACGAAAACCACTTTGGTTCAAGAACTAACTCACAACAAATTATTCCTAAATAAAATTAGTAATTTTATTCTCAAGTAATGCCGTCTACCACCATGTAAAGTTTTAGATTTAAATTCAATCTTTGCCAAGGAAAAACTGTTAAATGTCTAAAAGCTGTAAATAAATCAAAAGCAAGTTAGTATTCATAGAAAAGTTCTCATCTTTACTCACCGTATCGCTAATTGAGTATCAAATTCAAACATTTTAGAAAAAATATTGACTTCAAATCAAGACCGAAATGATTTGCATGATGCCTAAAAAAAATTGATTTGCATGATCACTTTGAACTAGGTATCAAACTATAAATCACGTACAGGAAAGAAAGACATAACGAGCATAAATTAGCTTAGGATGTCCTTATCAACATTCTTCGTGTTGATTATTTTGTCGAAAACACTACATGGAGAACAAAATTATTTGAGGACAAAAAAAAATATCTCGCTTACCTTGGTCCATTTTTCCCGGAAACTAGTTGGTTTACAAATCCTCTGCCCTGATCTGCATGCCACGCTCCCATGGTCTGGACTCAGTTGTTCAAGGTCCGCGCGTGCACGCCCCCCCACCACACACACACACACACACACACACACACACACACATATATATATATATATATATATATATATATATATATATATATATATATATATATATATATATATATATATATATATATATATATATATATATATATATATATATATATATATATATATATATATATATATATATATATATATGAAAAATACTTTTACTCCCTGTGTAATTACACCCACCTCTAATATACCACCTAAACAAATTTGAAATACTCCTTTATCACTTTATGTATACTCATATACTAATTATAAGATACTCCAATGTGAACCACACGAAAAAGTTGCAAAGAAGTCCATAGTTTTTTGCGTATTTATAAATACCTTTATATACGTACATAAAAAGGAGTATGTCAAAAAAATATGCATACCACCTCTGAAAAATTGTTCGTACCACCTATATAGTCTTAAATACTCGTATACTATACGTACATACCCTCCGTTACGCGAGATACTACCTATGTTGTGAGATACGACATAGGGTGTAATTACACCCGGGAGTAGAAAAGAGCTTCCTATATATATATATATATATATATATATATATATATATATATATATATATATATATATATATATATATATATATATATATATATATAGACATGTTTCATGCACCCAGGTGCCTAGGCACCCATATCAATACCCGTTGATTTGCTTTGAGATTCGCAATGTTTGATGTGGGTATCTTCATATACCCACAAAAAAGTATATTTGAGATGTCAAACTCCGAAAAAAATTAAATTCAACTTCAGTTTAATTAGTTTGAACTATTTTTATGGTATATACTCACTGTAGTCGCATTGAACTCAAAAGTAGTTGAAACTAGTTTGAACTGAGTTTAAAACTTACTTACCATAAATATATCAAAGGTATAAAACATTTTCATACCCAAACTCAAAAAAATTATCAATCATACACGTGTATCGGACGGTTCTTGATGTGGGTGCCTAGGCACCTAGGTGCCTTATGTAATTTTCCTATATATATAAGACTCGTAAAGGAAATGATCTTTATATGGAAATGAAGGAATCTGGAGTAATTAATGAAATTTTTTTTTGAGGAATCAAAGGTAGCTCTAGTCTATGGCCAAATGAATGAACCACCCGGAGCTCGTATGAGAGTTGGTTTAACTGCCCTAACTATAGCAGAATATTTCTGAGATGTTGATAAGCAAGACGTGCTTCTATTCATCGATAATATATTTCGTTTTGTTCAAGCAGGATCGAAGGTATCTGCTTTATTAGGGAGAATGCCCTCCGCAGTGGGTTATCAACCTACACTTAGTACAAAAATGGGTTCTTTGCAAGAAAGAATTACTTCTACCAAAAAGGGATCTATAACTTCCAAGCGGTTTATGTACCTGCGGACAATTTGACTGACCCTACTCCTACCACAACATTTGCACATTTGGATGCTACTACCGTACTTTCCAGAGGATTAGCTTCCAAGGGTATTTATCCAGTAGTAGATCCTTTAGATTCAACCTCAACTATGTTACAACCTCGGATCGTTGCTAACAAACATTATGAAACTGGGCAAAGAGTTATGCAACATTTACAACGTTATAAAGAACTTCAGGACATTATCGCAATTCTTGGGTTGGATGAATTATCGAAGGAGGATTGTTTAACTGTAGCAAGAGCATGAAAAATTGAACATTTCTTATCACAACCGTTTTTTGTGGCAGAAGGTTTTACCGGTTCATATATAGTAAAAATAACGAGTGCTCCTTGGTGCCCGGGCACCATAGTCTAAAATAGGTATGTATCGTGTGCGAAAAATTTTAAAATTTCTTAGATGTCAAGTGTAACTAGTTTATTAACTAGTTCAAACAAGATTGAACTAAATTTTGAATTGTAGTTGCTTTTTTTTATAGTTTGATTGTAGGTATATGCTAATTATATATATAAATCAGCAAAGTATGTAATCTAAATTCATTTAAAACTTTGATTTGAGTATATTTTTTTCAAACTTATACATTTCATTTGAATTATTATAGATGAGTATATACCCTCAAACTAATATTTTCAAAAAATATACCTGAATTTAGATGGAATTGATGCATTTGAAACCATGGTGCCCCATTTTAGCCCGTGCTTCTACGGATTTTTAAAATTTATCATACTATATGTTTTAAGACTCACAGGTGGTAAAAAAATTTTAGAATATGCATACAAACATGTTCTAAAAGTTTTTAAATCTATCAAGTAAGTCGGAAGCCATAAATCACACCCCGTGGTCGTAGATCGGGAGCCCTCGAACACACCTTATCGTTGTAAGTTGGAAGCTGTCGACTATCGCACGTGATCATAGGTCGGGAGTGGTCGACTATCGCTGATGGTCATAAGTTGGCAGCGGTCGACGATCAATCATGGTCCTAAATCGGAAGCCTTCGATAATGGCTTGTGGTTGTACGTCGAAAGCCAACGACCATCATTCGTGGTCGTAAGTCGAAAACCATCGAGGACACCTCACAGTCGTAAGTTGGAACACATCGACTATACCTCGTGGTCGTAAGTCAGAACACATCGACTAGTGCTCGTGGTCGTAAATTTACTATTTTAAAATTTTATTTTTTTTCTAACTTTTTGATTTTTTTAGTTTTTTTGCCGGTTCTTTTTCCCGTATTCGTTTACATTGTCTGTGATGGGCTAACCTTTTTTATTTTAAATTTTTTAAAATTTAGTTATGTCAAATAAGTCACCATGAGGTACAGTGTAATTTTAGCCAATTAAAATGTAATTTGCTGTTGCGGCGAATTGGCTCGCGCGCAAGCGCGGCAAAGTCCATCACGATGATCCACGCACGTGCCGCGCGCTAGCTCCGCATGTCGTCAGGTGTGGAGGAAGAGCAGCACCGGAGACTGGAGAGACAGAGACAGAGAGAGAGCTGGCCAGGGGATGGGAAGTTTTCATGGCACATTGCAAACTCTGCTTATTTTGAGTTTTCTTATTTGTTTCAGTCTTTTAATTCTTCCATTTCATCTTGGATGCTGCTACATGCCCAACCACATCCATTATCAAATTAAAGATTAATCCATACTAATGAATGAGACATGGCTGATATCCTTTTGTCTATATAAACACAAGTGACGCACAGGATGGTAGAAAAAAAATAAAGAAGATTCAGAGAAGCGAGGTTACGGCAAATACTATCTTATTTCTTACAGTACAATACAAAAATGTACAGTTGATCTACATTGCGTACTTACATGTGTATTCCAGAATCCACTAATTAAAAATTAAACGAAAAAACAAGTTAAACCATGTCATGTCTCGAGCTAATGTCTGGTTCTTTAGCCTTCACTTGTAACTTCAAATATGGAGCTGACCGCTCTGAACATGTCAAGGCAATTTCTTTTGTCATCTGCCGAGCTCGAGCGTGTCCCCGCCGGAGGCCACCACCGGCAACTGCTCGACAAAGACGAGGGCGTCGTACACCGGCAGCAACACGAGGATGGCCAGCGCGGCCCCGGCGGCTACCCCCACGGCGACGAACCCGACGAGGCCGACCGTGGGCGACGTGTACCGCGGCGTCTCCCACACGGAGGTGAGCGTGAGCGCCACCACCTGCACGGGCAGCGGCATGACGACGAGCGCGGAGAGCGCGTACGCCCTCGCGCGCACCCGCCGGTTGATGGCAACGGCGGCCACGCCCCAGCACGCGGACGCGATGAGCGGCACGTAGACGGCGGCGAGCGCGAGGAGCAGAGCGGCGGCGTACGCCGGGTACGCGCAATGCGCAGCGCCGTCCACGGCGTGCGCGAGCTGGTCCGGGTACGCCGCGACGGTCGCCGGCGTGACGAGGACGAGCACGTGCGCAGTGAGGAAGGGCAGGCAGGCGAGTGGCACGGAGAACGCGGCCGCCGGCAGCCGCGCGCTGTCGGTGGACGCGCGCAGCAGCAGGAGCACGACGGCGAGCAAGCTTGGCTCGGCGATGCCGTGCGCCACGAGAGGGTACGCGAGGCACGGCATGACGTGCCGGCGCGGGAACATGACCCGACGGAAGAACGGGAGGCGGAGCATCTCGGCGGCGGCCAGGAGCCCGGCGAAGAAGGCCAACAGCAGACGAGGACCCCGGAGCGACGGGCCGAGGTCGAGCATCCGGCGTAGCCGCCCCTGCCTCGCGCGCGCGTCGAAGGAGACGAACACGAACGACGCAGCGACGGCGAGCGCGACGACGGCGACAGCAAGGGCAGCGACGGCAAAGTCCACGCCACCAGCGACGGGGGCCGGCGAGAGATCCCCAGCCTCGAGCGCCTCGGCGACCGCGACGCTCGCCTGCATCGCTTCTCGGCTGTGGAGTCCGACGGGAACAACAAGGTGCACTCGATCTTGCTGCTGCTGCAGCTGCTCGGTTTAATATCAAATTGGATCGGAAAGCTCGCGTCTGCATTCTGGCAACGAGACCGCGATCAAATGCGAAGCTAAAGAGGCAGCATCTCCCATGGTTTCGACCTGTCTTGCCTAATCTGTTGGCATCAAGAAGCAGCAGATGGTTAATTACGCAGATGGCAAAGCCAGGAGATCATATGATTAATTAGGCAATGGTACAGGCGAGGTGTCGCGTGGCGCACTTGAAACTTTGCTAGATTGAGCGTTGCCAGTCTGATTGACAGTGGATCAGTTGTCGTTTTTGGGATACCATGCATCCAAAAATAACTAGCTCTACCAGTTGGAGACATCCAAAAATACCAGTTGGAGACATCCAAAAATGTATATGTAACTGCACCTCTCTCATGGAAAATACAGGTAGGCAACGGATTTCAAGGTTGAAAGTTGAAACGCACGAACCGTTAGGGCCTGAAGGTTGTATCATAAAGGCTCATTTCGGCTTGAGTTTCTAGTTTCCGGCTTATATTTTACTATTTCTAAATTTCATCTTTTTCTGACTTTTTTGCTTTTTTGAGCTTTTTTGCCGATTCTTTTTTTTTCCGTATTTATTTGCATTATCCATGATGGTCTAGCCAGTTTTTTCATTTTTAATTTTTTTAAATTTAGTTACGCCAAATAAATCACAATTAGTTATAGTGTAATTTCAACTAGCTACAGTATAATTTCAACCATAAACCAACTTATTTCAATCCAACCAAGCATAAATCTCACATCTTGTTGTCTCTCTCTACTCAACCTTGCTTCAGTGCTCCACTTTAGGCCCTTTTGAAACGTATGAATTTTATAGGAAAATAGTTTAATTTCTGTAGAAAACAGAATAAATTCATGTTCCAGACGAGACCTTAGAAAGTACGGATTTTAAAGCATGTCAATAGTTGACATTAAAATTTTGAAGTTACTGTTCTCTAAGACAAGATCACAAGACCCCATCTATTGTTGGTTCATAAGCTTTTTGAGTGAACTTGAAATCATGAGCGCAATTAAAATTACTCGTGCTTTTAGAATAGAAACAGAATATACAACAAGTTTTTCTAATGAAATTCATTAGAATAATAAACTTTGTGCTTGCGCCTACCAATATTCCAGATGACGAGGGTCAACAAAAATGCTGGAACTTTAAAGCCAAAAGGTTGAATATTATGGGATTTTTTTAATAATCCATTTTTTATTCCAAAATACAAAAATATACGTGCGTTTTTTTTTCAAAAGTAGCCATCCGTCGTCAAACCGTAGGGTGACTAGCCCTTGTTACCCAATGACCGAGCGACACGAAGACAGTAGCTGTACTATTGGGCGACAGGGATGCTGTTGCCCAACGGTCGGACGACAGGTGATGTCGCCCAACCGATAGGCAACAGCTTCTCCAATTGCCCAACGGTTAGGCGGTCGGTGCCTGCTTTTATGTAATCCATTTTTTTTAAAAAAATATTTTAAAGTTAATCCCTCACGGGCTATCCGTGACTTAACAATAGAGAATGTATCTGTGAACCATATATGACACCATCCATTTAACTGAGCGTAAATTCATATATGGATTGATAATCTTTTTTGTGGATTGATCATCATTGACACTTCAGCGTATGTATCCATCATAAACATCCACACAATATTTCCAGGGCTTGTCACAGAAGTGATATGTACTGCATCCTGCAAAAAGGAATAATGTGGGCTATGTGGCACAAGAATTTTTTGTACGGATAATCCGTTTTTTATTCGAAAATACATAAATATACCCGCGACAACATTTTTTACAAAAATAATCTCCAGTCGCCACCCCATTGGGCGATCACGCTTTCGCCAACCGGAGGCGACATTTAGGAATCAGGTACCGTTGGGCGACTTCTTCAATCGCTTTACGGTTGAGCGAGCGCAATTGTAAGCGCTTCAACGGTTGAGCGACTGAAATTGCAGCCGCCAACCGTAGGGCGATCGCAATTATGCCGCCCATTACCCCGGCACATTCCCTCGCTCACAAGCAGAATCGTTATTCCCTCATTCTGCCCAGAGAGAAGAGAGGAGGAAGAGGAAGAAAAGAAGAGGAGGAAGAGGAAGAAAAGAAGAGGAGAAGAGAGGGAGGAGAGGAGGAGAGAAGAGAAGGAGAGGAGGTGAGGGAGGAAGAAGAAGTCGAAGCTATTCCATCGATTTGGATCCAGGTATTTTTTGTAATTATGTTGTATTTACAGTCTTCAACTCCCATGTTATTTGACATGTCGTAAATTTCAATCATACATCTAGGCATACATCATTAATGGCCAGTACTACATTGAGAGTGTATTATGGTGTTGGAATGATTCGTGAAGGTCCGACTGGTGTGGATTTGAGCGATTTTCCGCAAGTCACTCTCGTACTTCCGGATGACGAGAATGCTCGAATGACAGATGTGCAGCATTGGCTGACCCAGAGTTTTTCATTGGACCCCGAGGTGTGCAGCGTCGTTGTGCAATCGATGAGTCTAACCCAAGTGGTTCAAGAAGGAGGAGCGCGCGAAACATCAAGTGCTTCTCGCAGTGGATCGAGGGGGAACCATTGGAGAAGTGGTCGCTGTTGCACGACACGGATGGCGCAAGGTACGGAATAATGACAACTAACCTTGCCGAGGTGTACAATTGGGTTCTCAGAGGTCTCCGTTCTCAGCCCCTTGCCGCCATCGTAGAAGGTGTTCTTCACAGCACAATCCGCTACTTCAGGGAGAGGCACGCGAGTGCCTCGCTTCATGCGGCCAATCCCGGAGCTCTGTATTCGTCAAAAATTACTGCGTACATGGAGACGAAGGCACAGAAGGGTCAATTGCACACAGTGCATGTCATGGGCAACAGGGAGCATCGTTTCGAGGTGATACTCCGTGACAGAGCCGGATTTGGGACATCTCGTTCACTTATTACTCACGAGGTATGTCTTCGAGATCATGCAAACGAACCTAGCTGCACATGCAACAAGCTTAAGTTGTTACACAGGCCATGCTCTCATGTCCTCGCTGCATGCGCAACGGTGGGCATGGATCCTTCCAACTTCATGTCCGAGTACTTTTTCAAGGAGAGAATACTGCAAGCTTGGTGTGGGGAGCTCCGGGGGTTCAGGGCGGTGGGAAACTTCACTACTTTGGATATTTCAGCGAGGACTTGGGTTCCGGATATTAACATGCTGAAGGGTGGGAAGGGTCGGCGACAGAGCCGACGTATTAGAAACGACATGGACGAATCACAAGCTGGAACCTCTGGTGCACGTTGTGGGCGATGCGGTCAGGAGGGGCACACAGCTAGACGATGCAATGCATTTCCGGATCAGTAGTTGGTGTTGTAATGCATGCTATAATTCATGTACCATTTGTAAACCTTGTATGTTACATCCGTTTCAGAATGAACTTATTTCGTTGAACGATCGTTTCCCTTTTAAGTATTGCAATTTATTGGTGCCTACGAATCCACTTTTATTACGAAACTACAGGCTCTAAAGTGCCTACATAGAGTCATTTATTGCGAGATGACAAAAGAGGGCTTACAACACGAAACAACACATACATTGCACATGCAGGATCTATGGAAAGTACTACACCCAACAATTTTACTTAACACAACAAATCCTACCGCCACAAAGATCAACACATCAACAAATACATGAAATAAAATACGACACAACCATAACCCTCGTTACCTACATGCCAAACGAGCCTCGTGGCACCCACATGGAGAATTGCGGGGCCGCCTGACGTGGTCTGGCCGTCGTGGAGTGGCATGCACATATGCAGCTCGGTTCGCGCAGCAACATGTGGGATCGTAAGAGCTTCCTATATTCACGACCTCCTCGTTGCCCTCTCGCGTGCATCTGCTCGCGGAGGTCGTTGTTCTCCTCGGTGAGACTCTCCATTCGGTACTCCAAGTCCCATATTCGAGCCCACAATGTATCCACATAACGATCAACATATCGCTCATGAGGAGGGTCGATCCAATGGAGAAGTCGCATTTTGCCATCTCGCAAAACAAAGGACGCTAAACTTTGAGGGTCCATAAGCAATAACAAATGTAATATTACTAATTTGTACCCGGAGCGTGAGCATCGGAAGAAACGCCGCCCGCCATCGCTCGGGAATCCAAGATCCGGACGCATCGCGCACTCATTGTGTCGCATTTCGCCACGCTGGTTGAGCACGCCGACTTGATATCAATCGGCATCGTGGACCGAACATATCCTCCTTTCTAAGGGAATGTCGCCCTTCGTGACCCAAATCCCACCGCCCCTCGGCTTCCGACATGGTATATTTCACCACGAAAGAGATGGTTCTACTTTGTTCGATTTACAATGTCATGGACCCCAACCGTGCTACTTATAGCAACACGGAGGGACATTTATTGCTACACCGCCTCTGAAAAGCCTACATAGACTAGCCTCTGAAAAGCCTACATAGACTGGCCTCTGAAAAGCCTACATAGATCGGCCTCTCAAAAGGCTACATAGACTAGCCTCTCAAAAGCCTACATAGCCTCGGCCTCAAAAGCCTAGCCTACATAGATCGCCTCAAAAGCCTAGCCTACATAGATCGGCCTCAAAAGCCTAGCCTACATAAATCGGCATCCAAAAGCCTACAGAGGGACATTTATTGCTACACCGCCTCAAAAGCTCAAAAAAGCGAAAAGATTCATATGTACTCTCCATGGACTATGCCCATCGCACTAGTTCACCGCCTACATAAAGGCATCACATGTATTACATACCACAAAGACAACTCCTCCTCAAGCCATCACAATACTACTACACAACAATGTCTTCCTGGAGGTCCGACCCTTTTCGAGTGCCGGAGTGGCATGAGCGTCCGAAGTGCCATTGCGGTTTTAGGATGATGCTGTGCGTCTAGACGGATCCACTACCACGAGCCAATTACGGCCGTAGGTACTTCAAATGTCCAGACCTGGATGACGACTTCGTGGTAACGACGACAACTAAATCCTTTGTTTCTCGTTATCGTTCTTCAACTTTATCCATGACATCTACCACGACACACATAGCCTTGCAAGTTCATCGAATGGGTGGATCGGGTGCCGCCGGCATGGCCATGGAACCCTCGCGAGGTGGAAAACAAAGGACAATACCTTGTCAAGATGGATCAGGCTCGCGAGGTGGAACGACAAATGCGGCATGAGCAAGAGCGTCGCGTGAGGGTGGACCAAATCCGTCTTAAGGGCAAGGAGGATGAGCTGCAAAGGAGGCGGGAGAAGTTAGGTCTGCGTGAAGCAGCCATCAAGCGTCAGGAGGAAGAGCTTCAAGCTCGTGAGGCAGCTCTCAAGACCAAGAGTGACAGAAGAAGGATGCAATGGAGCCATCTTCGTATGCGCGACAAAAGGGCAAACAACCACGCTACACCCAAAGAGACAAAATGTAATAATTCCTAAGGCATGTTATGACTAGCGGTGGAGTTCGAACATTACAACTACAGAGTTCCACACATGCCATCGGTCACATCACTTACCACTTTATGTATCAACCGTTCTACGGTCAATCGTGCCTAATAAAATTTACCAAATTTTTTTGCATCTACAACTTACATTGAACATAAACTTCTATTACAAATTTATCTGATTTTTACGCAGTTTATAACTACAAAATTGACAAAACATACAAAATTCACGCGGATTGCAAACCCTTAAAACATACCAATGTATATATCAAACGTTCTACATCAATTGTACTTAAAAAATTTCTCAAAATTTTAAATGCACCTACAACATACAATAAACATAAACTTTTATTACAACTATACCATATTTTTTCCAAAGTAAAACTACAAAATTGATAAAACTCTAAAAATTCACGGGGACTGAGTAAAGTCGCCCATCCATTGAGCGACTGCAATTTCAGTCGCTCAACCGCTGGCGATCGCAATTGCGCCGCCAACCGTAAAGCGATTTAAGAAGTCGCCAACGGTACACGATTCCCTAAATGTCGCCTCCCGGTTGGCGAAGGCGCAGCCGCCAATGGGGTGGCGACTGGAGATTATTTTTGTAAAAAATGTTGTCGCGGGTATATTTATGTATTTTCGAATAAAAAACGGATTATCCGTACAAAAAATTCTGTGGCACAACACGAGGCACAAGGATAGACATATGCTAGATAGTACCACTGATGAAAAATGCGTAGACATTCCATGTCTACTTCCAGAACTCGTTTTTTCATGCTATTGGATGCCTTGCTACATAAAGAATTGAATGTGAAAAGATGACGAGATTTGATGTTACAAATTAAAATAGACTTTGTAATAAAGCTGGGAATAACACAGCGCACAGAGTTTGGTTACATGCACGAGAAATAGCATCATGCATGTGCAACAAATGGAAATACTCCTACGATACATATGTGCCTTTTTGGAATGAAAATAAATTCAACATTTGAGGGACAAGTTCGGAACGGCCCAACCTACAGCGTGGATCAGGGCCATTTTCCCTTTCTTGCGAGCTTGGCGTTAAACTCCTCAGCGGCCTTTTTGGCATTGGCCATCATTTTCCTCTTTTCTCGCACTCCCTGCACGTGCACGCCTCGATATGAGCTTTCGTCTCCCGATGTATACACTTGGTTTGCTCATTGTTGTGGCACTCCTCCTGGATCTCGCAAACCCTTTTGACATCCCACTCATCATAGTCAAGAGTTCTCTAGTCATATGGGTTGATCCCTAGGTCGGCCTACTTGTGGTAGCCACATAGCGGTTTTGGGCTCTACGGGTAGATGGGAGAGGTTGTTAGTGCGTCCTTTGAAAGTGAAATAGCAGGGGAGTGAACTATAACTGGTTTTTATCGGCTGCCGATAGCTGCTCGTGTCCCAATGGTGGTCAGGATAGTTACAGGAGCAGTTTGCGCAACCCCAGTAACGTATGCCCAGATTGAGCTGTTGTGTACACTTGAAGAACTTGCATAGGTCCCTACACGAACAGAAGGGCGGTGTCTCCCCCTCGGGTGGGTGTTGCGGCGAACACTCGGTTGGAACATTTAGGATGTGGTTGCTGCTATGGGGGCATCATTGCTGGAAGTTGACTTCCTGGGATGCTCCGCTTGTTTGTCTCGGGCCGTAGTAGCCCTTGCTTGTTTGACGCGGGTCATAGTAGACCTTGCTAGTTCACTTGTCTCCTCCCATTGCTTCATCATCTTATCGCTTGCTTCTTCTACCTCTTGTCCATCCCAACGTGGTGAAGCAAGCTCTGGTGTAGTGTTGGGTTTGGCTATGTAGTGTTCTCTCCCATATCTCTTCCATCTCCTTTTATAAGCCAAAGGGTTGGCATGATGTGGTTAATTTCATGTGAGTAGCCTGCGAGGTAGAGTGTTGCCTTGTCTTTTTAAAAAGTTGCTCGCAAGGCAGAGTGTTGTTTTTTCTTTCTGAAAAGTTGCTGGTGAGGCAGAGTGTTGTTTTTTGTTTCAGAAAAGTTGCTGGTGAGGCATAGTGTTACCTTATCTTTCTGAAAAGTTGCTAGCGAGGCAGAGTGCTATCAAGTCTTACATTGCAAGGAGTTGTCACGTTGTGCTTTTGCAGAGTCATGTCGTTTTGGTTTGAAAAGCTAAGGAGGTATAGTGTTCGAGCCAAAGTATTGTCATGTTTTACTTTGCAGAGTGTTGTCACATCTTGCTTTGCTTTATTTTTGGTCTGAAAAGCTGATGAGGTTAGTGTTGTCTAGTTGATTTGAAAAGTTGTCGAGGCAAAGTGTTGTCACGTCTTACTTTGTAGGGGGCTATCATGTCATGCTTTGCATAGTCCTATCTTTTTGGTCTAAAAGCTGAGGATGTACAGTGAAAACCATAAACCCTAAAGTAAACCTGAGGATGCTCCTTAGACTTGAAGAACTTGCTTCTGTCTCTACACCTATCCTTCATTAGCCTATCCTATAGGGTCAACATGCGGTGAACGATCTTCGTCTCATGCATCTACCGCGTCGGCCTCATAACGAGCAACATCCTCTGCGCCCTTTTGTAATAGCCCAGCTATTTATTTCAAAAAATTTTAAAAATAAAAATAATAATTTAATTTAAAATAAAATCAAGTGTTCTTTGGTTGCCTGAATTTTGGAGAATTTATTTGCCTATTTTTAGCTTTTAAAAAGGCTTTTCTCAAAAGTAATTTAACTAAAAATTTAAAAATATTATTAAGTAAAAGATATTTTGGATTTATAGAAAAATATTATTTAAAATTAATTACTTTAAAAGCATTTGGCTTTTATCTGGATTTTCTGTGCTTTTCTGGATTTTCAAAATCAATTTCAAAGATAAAAAGTATTTTTGTAAAAATTAGAAGACCAAATTTAAGTTGGAAATATTTTTTTCTAAGTCTAAAACATCTCCAGGGATTTCTGCGAATTTTTCTAGAATTTTTAGACTTTATTTGCTATTTTCTAAGAGTTTTTGAACCCTCCTAGAATTTCTAAAAATTAAAAATGTAATTTAAACCCTCTCTCTTCTCGGACTGACAAGTGTCACGCCCAGATCCAATCTTCCCTGCCCGATTTGATCTCAGTGCACACTCTCACATACCCCTTCGTTCTTAGCTGACGGCTTGGATTTAATCTATCTCCACCGATTTAATCTCGGCCCTCCATCTTCACTTAACCCCTCCCTCTCCATCCAACGGCCCGCTCAATTTCTTTGGACACGTGGCTGCTATCTGACCGTCCGCCTCTCTTCCTTCTCTCCTGTCTTTCGTTGACGCGTGGGATCCACTCGCCAATACCCATCTTCTTCCTCCTCGCCTTCTTCCTCCCACCTAACCGCTGCCGGCCGCCATTAACGCCATAACCAAGCTTTAAAAACTTCCATTTCTACTCGTTTACCTCCTGAGCAAGTGCACTTTAACCTCTTCTGATCATTCCGCACTCATCCCTTCCGTTTTCCCCTCCTTTAAACCCTACTAACCGCCGCACCGCGCCCCTCAGTTGCTTTAACTCAGGCGATGATGTGGCCAAGAGTGTGAGCACTACATTGATTTGTGCTTCATCTATGCAATCTAAAGTTACAAGGCTTAGTAGTGTTGAATTGTACAAGGAGAAAGAAGCCATCGGTTATGGGAGAGAGAAGAATACCTTAGTTTGTGTGGATGCTTATGTGATTCCTCCTTTACGCAGTGCAAACAAGACAACATTGCATGGAATTAGAGGTGTGGATGGAGAAGAAAGAAAGTTAGTTTGGCTAAAGAGGAAGACACAAGATCAATCAAGTTCTCGTGATTGCAGTTCTGTCCACAAAATTCATGAAGTTCTCAACGTCAATTCTGAGGTTTCTAAGGCACACAAAACACATATTTGGAAAGCTAATGAAGTCTACTTTCCAACAAATCAAACGGCGCTTAATTTAGAGCTTCCTACACAAAGTTATGGTAATTTCATTGGAAGCTGCACGAGCTGTCCGGAGAGACGCGCGAGACTTGCCAAACATAAGGAGTCCGAGTATTGCAATGCAAGTAAGGGTAAAATCCGACCACACCATGGCTTTCTAAAGGTTGAGAATGACTCTTTTTCAGGTTCCAAATAGATTTGGAACGCCCTTGAACAAGAAAACAAAACATATAAAGATTTGAAACTGATTCGGACTCGGATTGCGACAGCTGGCAAGACCAATACTAAAACGTCCATAACTTTCACAAACGGAGTCCGATTGGGGCGTTCTTGGACTCGTTGGAAAGCTGTTTTGAAGCCCCACACAATGGATGAGGTGCCAGCCACGGAATCCTCACAGTCAAATCACAAATTGAGAGAGAAACCAGAGGTAGCAGTTTAGGTATTTCCTTTTTAGTTCATATTGGAGTTTGTTTCGGCCTTAGGCCAAGTAGTGCGTGAGTTGTAATCAAGGCCGTGCATTGTGCACCAATATAAGGCCAGGGCCTTAGCCCCATTGTAATGCATGCTATGATATGATAAGTTTTTAGACTCGTGAAATAAAGAAAAAAATCGCCATGATGGTTGGTGGCGGCCAAATTGCGTGATTGCAAGGTTTTCTCGTTTGGAGTTTACGGAGTTGGTGCAAGGCAAGAATAGGAGATTCTTGAGATTGCCCATCAAATCTACAAGGTTCATCTCTTCTAATTCGTGTCCTCTTGCTGAATTCACGGTTTGGGGAGTTCGGCGGATTGCTTCTAGTGTGCGCCTTGCATACTAGTACTCGTAGACTTTGTTGTCAATATGATTGCTCCACACTTTATGATCTTCGAGTACTTTTGAGTACTCGTGTTTGGCTAGCAGGGTGATTGGCTGGTGCCTGATGCAACGATGTTGGTACTCGGTAATTTGTGCTTGGTGGTCATGCTGAGTGATCGGAAGAGTGAGTTTTAGAAGCTCGTGATTAGTGATCGTAATCGGTGGTCTAAGATTGTTTTCTGGTTAACAATGAGGTGATTGGTTGTGTATGACTAGGTTGATGATCGTGGATGATTTTGTTCTTGTCTCTGGATGGATAAGGGTGTTGTGACTTGTTGTGCTAATGACGGTCAAGCTTGGAAGAGCTTGTGCTGGGAAAAACATTTTTTTGGTGTGGTGGTCAGGCTGCCGCTAGAGCACATGGAGATCAAGAATTGTGAAGCGAGACAGAGCTATGGGAGGGGATATCCTTGAGGCTTCGTCGCTTGTTGAATTGTGAGTGTTATGGATAGAGTCCGTGGACCAGAAGAGGTAGAGTTTGAATAAAACCCGTGTTAGAAAATGGTTTCGGGTCCCTTGATTTGAGGAAGAGATTAGGTGTTGTGTTCGTGTTTGAATCAGACACGATTAGGGACATTGGTCTATAAAAGTAGGGAGACGCTTTGGCTAACATACTAGTTTTTAGGGCTTTCATTAAGGAAGTTTTTAGGGGTGCCGTGAGGGTGCTTTATAGCCAAAACTTATTACAGAAATTACAGATCAGATCTGTTGCAAAAGAAGTTGATCGGCATGATGTTTTTCTGAGCATCGTTCTTCTTGTGTCTTTGGTGGTTGGCTAACAAATCTTGTTCGAGTGCAATCAAGCATAGCGAGCGAAGTAGATGCAATCATTCACCCCCTCTGATCATGCCATATGGTCCTAGAAGTGGTATCAGAGCAGGTTGCAATGGTGTCAGATCAAGAATGGTTCTTTGGTAAGCCACCATTCTTTGATGGTACAGATTATCTCTACTGGAAAACTCACATGAAAATCTTTCTACAAGCTCATGGTAATGCTATTTGGCAAAAAGTTGAATCTACGTTTGAAGTATTGTGTGTCATTACCATCGAAAACACTGCTGACGTAGAGGCAAACGCTAAGGCTAGAAAATTTTTGTTGTAAGGTTTAAATCATAACGAGTTCGTTAAAATAGCACATCTTAAATCTACAAATAAAATCTGGTCTACTCTAGCTGACTATCATGAAGGTTCAAATCTATTAAGGGTGTGCATCAAAATCAATTCAAGGAGTACTCTAAATTCGAGATGAAATCTGGAGAATCAGTAGATGCTTTGTTTGATCGCTTCAATAAGATCGTTGGTGACTTGCAGTCTGTTGGTGTAGTCTATTCCGATTTTGACAATGCTCGACAGGTTTTGAATTCTCTAGATATGTCTGTTTGGAATGTTTTAGTCACTACCATCAATCATTCTATTAATATGGAAGCTCTCACCTTGAACGACCTGTATTCCAAGACAAAAATGCATGAGATTGATGTTTTGGCCAGGATTAACAAGTTGAATTCTCTAGGCTTAATGACTAACCAAGCTGACGACTTCTCTAGTTCCTCTGTTGCTTCCTTTTTTGCATTATACTCTTTTTCAAATGAATAATTAGAGAAGATTCCAAAAAAGCAGCTTGTACTTCTCTCCAATCAGTGACAAAGGCAATCACTAATACTAGATTAAAGCAGAGAGGAGGTCCTATAAGATGTTATGAATGTGGCGAGCTCAATCATATTAAGTCTAATTGTCCCAAACTGAAGAACAAGGTAGTCGATGATGATAAGGCATCAATTCGTCGACCACGGTTCAAGACGGCATCATGCAATAAGCGCAATTATCACAAAACAGTTAACAAAGTACTCTCAGCACTTGAGGAAATCGATTTGAGCGATGATGAATCTGCAAGTGATGAGGACAGTGGCAAGAAGGTCAATGAGGCAGATTTCACAGGAATGTGCTTTATGGCAATGAGTGAGGATCTTGATGATGATCTATATAGTGATCCAAATGAGGTAAAACCTTCTTACTCTGATTTATCTCACGTTGTGCTTAGATTGACAGAAGAACTAAAGAAATATAAAAAGAAAACCAAAAATCATGATCTTGTTGTTGAAAGTTTAAATTCTGAAATCAATAGACTTAGAGCCTTTATTCCTGATGATGAAGCTTGTGAATCTTATCAAGTCCTACATTCTGAGTTGGAGTCTACAAGGAAAATTAATGTGTCAGCTTTGATTCAATTCGATGAATTAAAAGTGGTGCACAACTCATGTGATGAAAACCTAAGTCTTGCAACATATGAAATAGAGAAGCTCAAGTCTAATGCATCTATTCAATCTAAAATTTGTGCTAAGTGTGATCTACTTCAGGCTAGACTCAATTCAGCTCAGGAGTCGATTCAACAAATACTTTATCATAAGGCTTCTTCCTACTACAACTATCCGAAGCTTAACATCAAGATAGAAGCACTGACTAGATAAGTCAATGATTTTGCTATAAAGGAGAGATTGGCTCAGTCGAGTGCTTCTAAGGAAATTTCGAATGAATCAGTTAACTGCTCATCCTGTTCCTCTTTGACTAAGGAAGTCGAGTACCTTAATAATATTTTAGAGAGGTTTTCGTTTGGCAATAAGAATTTGAACATGATTTTAGACAGGTCAAGAACTAGTGTGAAAAATCATGGTCTAGGATTTATTTTCATTGAGCAGGCTAGGAATAACCCTCCTAAAATGTCCAAGGTACTCTAACCTGGCAAATTTGAAGTAGAATTAGAATCAAAACAAATTATTTTTAGATCTGCTGGCTTTGAAAAAGGAAACCTTAACAAATCGAGTGCTATTAAGTTGACCGATACGACCACCCATCAAGTCAAGTATCAATGTACATATTATCAAAAAAAAAATGGTCATCTGGCTCAATTCTATTTTAGAAAAAGCAAAGAAAGAAAAGAAAGACAGGATAGAAAAACATTTCCAGCTAGAAGCTTCCCATGGTCCAACCAGGATAGAAAAATGTTTCCAGCTAGAAGCTTCCCATGGCCCAACCAGTGTTATTGGATCAGGTGCTCGACTAGTTTGCTTTCGTGGTCAGACCAGAGTGACTGAATGAGATTTTCGACAAAGGGGTACATGCAGTCGATCCAACTTCACAACAGACCATTGACAGGTGTTCTCTGCTCGCTTAGACCAGTCAGGGGCCAGACCCATGCAACATAGTCGGACAGGCTGTTTTCAACCATTGACATCCATATGATTTGACCGATTGGTTGTTAGACCACCTCCTTTGAGAAGGTCAGATTGCTACGTTGGCGAGTCTGCCTTTCAACGACCGACTGGTTGAAATAGGACAAATGCTAATGCTTCACTAAAGCCTTTATCAGTACACACTTTTGCTCCTGTCCATCGAGTATTTTAGTACTGGATACCTAAAACTTTACTAACTAACCCCAGTACTAAGATAACTAGCAACTGTTTGTAATCTGTAGGCTCATCGCAAGAGGAATGAGAACATCTGGTTCATTAACTCCGACTGCTTTTGCCACATGACTGGAGATTCACATTAGTTCTCCTCCCTCACTCGTGCCTCCGGTGATGAGATGATTACTTTTGGAGACAATTCACAGGGATGAGTTCTTGGTAAAGGCTACATCTGCTTCAATGACAAGTTCATCCTAAAGAATGTCGCTCTTATCAGTAAGTTGAGCTACAATTTGCTTTCAGTTTCATAGTTAGTAGTTGATAACCTTGAAGTGAATTTTAAAAAGCATTCTTGTTGTATCTTAGACTCTTCTGGTGATCTATCTTGCAAAATTTGTCGAGTTGGTCGCTTATTCAAGGGTGATTTTTCGTGCTCAGCATCCTCTGATCTAAGGTGTCTTATTTCTTTAGCCTCTAAGGATTTGTTCTTTTAACACCATAGATTAGGTCACATTGGTCTTGATCATCTAGTACAGCTCAATAAATTGAATCTGGTTAGAGAAATTCCTAGTCTTAAAACTGAGGAGTCGATGGATCTAGTTTGTTCACCATGCCGGTATGGTAAGATGGTCGCTTCATCGCATCCCCCTCTCTCATAGGTATTGACTAATTCCCTAAGACAATTATTACACATGGACACTGTAGGTCCTTCTAGGGTGTAGTCTGTGAGAGGCAAATGGTATGTTCTTGTTATTGTTGATGATTACTCTAGTTACTCTTGGGTGTACATTTTGGCCTCTAAGGATGAAGCTTTCGGTCACTTTCAAGAGCTAACTCTTAGTCTACTTAATGAATTTCCAAGCGTACTTAGAGCAATTAGAAGCGACAATGGAACTGAATTCAAGAACTCATCATTTGTTACCTTTTATGCCGAAAAGGGCTTAGACCATCAATTCTCATCAGCTCGGGTACTGCAACAGAATAGTGTTGTCAAATGCAAGAATAGAACTCTGGTTGAGATGGCTAGAACAATGCTAAATAAACACTCTACTCCTAGAAAGTATTGGGCTAAAGCCGTTTCGACCGCTTGCTATATTTCGAATAGGGTATTCTTGCGAGCCAAACTACATAAGACATCCTACGAACTTTGCTTTGGTCGGACTCCTAGTGTTTCTCATCTGAGGGTGTTTGGTTGTCTTTCTTCATTCTTAAATATGGCAATCTTGACAAATTTCAAACTAGATCCTCCGATGGCATCTTCCTAGGATATGCATATCACACTCGGGGTTATCGTGTACTCAACTTAGGATCTAATAAAATTGTTGAGACTTGCGAGATTACTTTTGATGAGGCTAGTCCTAGCACTAGCCCAATAATGCAAGTAGACAGGCCCCTGACGCACTTGATGACATCATCTATGACTCGGACGATGACTATCAGGAGCTTCTGAGTTCTTCTACTACAACTACAGGTGCTACGTCCACTCCTATGACTACAGAGGCTACGACCGCTCCTACTACTATAGATGCTACGACCACCTCTACGGCTACAGACGCTACGAGCGCACCAACGACGACTGCTGTTACGACTATGTCAATGACCATGTCTACGATCGACCCACAAGCTCCTCTGCACATTCAATGACACCATCCCCCAGAACTGATGATTGGTGACATTCAAGAAAGGATAACATGTTCCAGGTTTAATTCTCTTGACTTACATACTCATTCTGCTTTTGTTGCCTTTTTTGAGCCAATGATGTAAGTCACGTTTTATCTGATGAGTCTTGGATTAATGCCATGCATGAAGAATTAAATTTTTTTGAGCGTAATGAAGTCTGGACCTTAGTTGAACCTCCTCATGGACATAATGTGATTGGAACTAAATGGGTTTTTTTAAATAAACAAAGTGAGGATGGTGTTGTGATTATAAATAAGGCTAGACTGGTTGCTCAGGAGTTTATTCAGGTGGAAGTTCTTGATTTTGGTGAAACTTTTGCTCTTGTTGCCATATTAGAAGCTATTAAAATTCTCTTAGGATTTGCTACATCTAAAGGTTTTAAATTGTATCAAATGGATGTTAAGAGTGTCTTTCTTAATGGCTTTATTGAGGAGGAAGTTTCTATTAAGCAACCACCTGGTTTTGAAAATCCTAAATCTCCTAATCATGTCTACAAATTGTCTAAAGATGTTGTATGGTTTGAAACAAGCTCCTAAAGCATGGTATGAAAGGCTCAAGACATACTTATTAAAGAATATTTTCAAATGGGCAAGGTAGACAAAACTCTTTTCACACTTAGGCATGGCAATGATCTATTACTTGTTTAGGTTTATGTGGATGATATCATCTTTGGTGGCTCCTCTCATATTTTGGTTTTCAAGTTTTTAGGTACTATGAGCAGGGAGTTCGAGATGAGTATGATGAGTGAGTTAACTTACTTCTTGAGTTTACGAGTAAAATAGACTAAGCAGGGCCTATTTTTTCATCAAACCAAGTACACAAATGATTTTTCTTAGGCATTTTCACATGGGAACCTGTAAACCTAGTTCTATACTGTGAGACCATGTGGAGGTCACCTCATGGTTGTGATAAGTAATTGACCTTTGTATTAGAGTTTGTGCAGAGGTTGAGTTTGGTTTTTAAGGAGTGTGTAGAAGTTGGCTATTTGTTTGAGTTCTAGAGCTCTTGTTGTTACGATCTTGTGGTCTACGACTTCTGTCTACGACTTTGTGGTCAGTAATCAGAATTACGACTTGGTAGTTGACAACTGACTTTACGACTTGGTCAGCAATGGCATTTACGACTTGGTGAATGACAGTCGATTTTATGACTTGGTGATCGACAGTCAGTTTTACAACTTTGTGGTCGGTAGCCAGTTTTATGACTTTGTGGTCAGCAGCCGGTCTTACGACTTAGGGGTCGGTAGGAGCCCTTATGACTTGGCGGAGCACTTGTACTCATGGTCCTCCAGGATGGAGCCACTGTAGACTCAATCCTCAGAGCAATACATCTTCTATTGAGTTACTTTTTGAGTATTGTTGCCTGAATGGCTTTGAGTTGGTTTGGTTTTGTTCTTCTGTTTTCTTGGTTCTTTTCTGTTCTTTGATTGTATCTTGTCTTTCTTGATCCAAGAAAACGTTCTTGCCTCTGATATGACTTGCTATATGTTGGGGAATCACGCTCAAAGCCATCGTTGCTATTCTATTCTCATGAGCAAGGTCAGAGTGCCTTTTTATTCTCTCGAACTCAGTTTTGGGCATTCTCGGTGAAATCTTGTGAAGCTCTCATTTCGGTTGCTAAGTTTTCAATTAAAGATCAGAGCAACATCTTGAGGCCCTCATCTTCTTGTGTGCAAAGTTTCATGGTCATTTGATTTCTTTATCTAAAGTTATGCATAGTTTGGATCTTGCAGTCGTGCGCTCTCTGTTCTTCCTGTATTTCTCCCAAGATGTTTATAACCACGGTCAAGCTTCTCACCGCAGCGTTCATCCTTTCGACCATGTTCAGATCTGTTAGTTTCTTGCCTTCTTTTGTTGAATCTAAACTGAGGCAGCCGTAGTCAGTGCAGTCTAATTCTGGAACATCGATCGGCTTTACGTGTACGTTGGTTTCAACCAAGATCAAGTTCCAGACTATGTCGCACTGATTTCGACCACGTTGATCTCTTGAGTTGCAGTTTAGTTCTGACCAAGTTGGTTGTTCGACCACTCGTTGGCTTACGACCACGTTGGTTACAACCACGGTGTTGACTGATTATGACAACGTTGATTGTTCGACCATTGGTTGGCGTTCGATCACATTGTCTACGACTACATCAGTTTCAACTGCAACCATTTTCGATCACGTTGGTTCTGGTCTCAGTGGTTATCGACTAGGGCGATTTACGACCACGTTGTCGGGTATTGACCACATAGTCGAGTTTACAACCACGTGCTCTGTTTCCGACCACGTTGTCGAGTTTGTGACCACACTGTCTGCTCTGACCACGTTGTTAAGAGTTCTATTGCGTCGCTATATTACGACCACGTTGTTGGTCTTCGACCACGACTAGGATTCTTCTGTGTCTTCTCCGTTACTTTAGTTTTTCTTGGGAGCTTTCAACCCTAGTCTTCATAGCTCGGTAGCTATTGGAAAAAAGTGTTGTGTGAATACTTAGGGAGAATTTGAAGGCACCATTCACCCCCTGTTGCCTGTCCAGTCCTACATACACTAATAGGATCTACAACTGTTCTTGGTCCAAATGAAGAAGGTGAGGCGGTGGACCAGAATGAATTCAAAGCATGATTTGGTCCCTACTTTACCTTACTACTTCGAGGCCAAATATGGTTTGTGCGCTCGATTTCAAGCTTCACTAAGTGCATCCTATCGTCAGGCTGTGAAAAGAATTTTCAGGTACCTCCAATCGACTTTAGAATTTGGATTCTTGTATTCTTTCTCATCTTGTCTTACCCTGCGTGCATATTCAGATAGTGATTTTTGGGTTGTAGAATTGATAGTACATGTCACTTTTTAGGCACATCATTAGTTTCTTGGTCTTCAAGAAAACAATCATTTGTTGTACAATCCATTACTGAACCTCAATACGTAGCTGTTGCTGCTAGTTATTCTCAACGTTTATGGATTTTTGCTATACTCAGGGATTATAGGTTAGAATTGAGTAGTGTTCCAATTTATTGTGATAACACCAGTGATACTAATATTGTCAAAAACCCAGTGCAACATTGTAGGACTAAACATATTGATATACGATTTCACTTTCTAAGAGACCACTATAAAAGGGTGGTGTTGTTCTACACTTTGTTGAGTCTGATTCTTAAGTTGCTGATATTTTCACCAAACTGCTTGACTCTTCTTTTTTGCTCAATTGCGGAGTGACTTAGACACAAATGCATCCTATGGGATTATTCTGAGGGGGGGTTTGGTAATTAAAATTCAGAAGCTTTGTTTATTATACAAGTTCAATAATCCATCAAATCTAAGCCATTGAAAACAAATGAGTTATAGAGCTTTCTTTATCATATTCACTCATATGTTGTCTAGCTGTGGTCAAGACTGATGTTATTTAACCTACTACAATTGATCTAAAGCATGACATGGCAAAACACCTTGACTGGATTGATTATAGATAGTATTTTGTGATGTTCATCTAAAAGGATTAGAATGATTTTGAGTCTTAGTTTAATTCTTGGCTATGAGGTTGGTACGTGTCATATCGCAACCTTTTCATGATCAACCAAGTCGGCATGTTATACGAAGAAAAGTGCACAAATGAAAAGATGTATGCTTCAAGCATGCTATGGTCAATTTAAAAAAAACATAAAAACTATGCTAATAAAAAGAAGTATGCTTCAAGCATGCCACCATTTAAAACGAAGAAAAAAACTTCAAAGCATAACATTAATAAAAGAAGCATGCTACAAGCATGCCACATACCTAAGACTCAAGTGTAAAATAAGAGGTTGCTACATAAGATGGCTAACTCGCCTGGACTTAAAGTCTGCCTCAATTTTAGGCTTTGACTTTTCGTTGTAATATCTATTGTGCTCTTTATAATTGGTTTAGTGATTGATGAGATGCCTATCATTGCTCTAGATTGCTTCATTAACATAAAAGATTGTTTGGATCTTGCTATATGACATATGACTTTATATGATTTAGGTAGCTCTACTCAAATAGATGGCTTGGTTAAACTATTAATTCAATGCATATTGCCTTAGATAATCTACAAAACTTCTGGATTTTTACTTTTCTAGAAGTATTCCCACTGTTGAGCCCTTGATGATTTCATTGCCAAAGGGGGAGAAAAGTAGAAGAAAGGGGGGATTTGCTCTGGAAGTTATTCTCTGTGGTCTGTGGTCAGTTGTCTTGGACACTCGTTGTTTCGGATCGCAAATTCTTTCTTGCAAAGTCTTTCATTTGAGTGCTTTTCGAGGTGTTGTTAGTGTATTCATTAAGGAGGAGATTGTTAGACCATGTGGATGGTCGTGATTAAAAATGATGATGAATAATTGACATGTGAATTGCTTTGAAATTTGCGTTTGTGAAAGTATCGGGTAATCATAGTCGAAGATGTTGGGTTCAAGTGGTTTTGGTCGTTTGTGAGTGGTTTTGATTATTTCTGAGTGGTTTTTGTCCTCTTCAAGTGTTTCGGCAGCTTTCGACCACGGCCGTTTTCATCCACGTTCAGTTTCAACCAGGGCCGTCTTCATCCACATCCAATTTTGACCACGACAAACTTCGTCCACGAGTCATTTACGACCACTCACGGCTTTACGACTACAGCTATATGACTACGACTACGTTCAACTTCGATCACGGCAACACGACTTTGACCACGGTAACACGACTACGGCCACGATAGATCGACCACTGAAGGTAATCATAGCTACAGTACTTTTACATGGTCGTACCTTCAGTGCTTTTGATAGTCGGGGACTTTACTGACCGTACTCAATAGTCGTAGGATTTACTGGCCGATAGTCGGTGAGTTTGTAGTTGATGGCGTACATTGTACGAACTACTCTTATAGTTGTATATTCTGCAGTCTTATCGATAGAAGGCCTTACGATCGGTCGCCGTAGGCTTCTCGGTCGATACTTGTAGACTTTGTTGTCGATACGATTGCTTAACTCTTTATGATCTTCGAGTACTTTGAGTACTGCTTGATGAAATGATGTTGGTATTCGGTAGTTTGTGCTCGGCGGTCATGCTGAGTGGTCGGAAGAGTGAGTTTTAGAAGCGATGGCGATTAGCGATTGTAATCGGTGGTCTGAGATTGTTTTCTTGTTAGCGATGAGGTGATTGGTTGTGTACGACCAGGTTGATAATCGTGGATGGTTTTGTTCTTGTCTCTGGATGGACAAGGATGTTGTGAGTTGTTGTGCTAATGACGGTCAAGCTGGGAAGAGTTTGTGCCGGGAAAAACGTTTTTTTGGTCTTTGCATATGTAGGAGAGTGCGGAGACAATCACGGTCGGTGACGAGGATGACTGGGACTAGGATAGGGAGATATAAGGTCCAGACGGTTGAGAATGTCATGCGAGGTGGTCGGGCAGACGCTGGAGCACGTGGAGATCAAGAATTGTGAAGCGAGACGAAGCTACGGGAGGGATATCCTAGAGGCTTCGTCGCATGTTGAATCGTGAGTGTTACGGATAGAGTCCGTGAGCTAGAAGAGGTATAGTTTGAATAAAATCCATGTTAATAAAGGGTTTTGGGTCCCTTGATTTAAGAAAGAGATTAAGTGTTGTGTTCGTGTTTGAATCGGACACGATTAGGGACGTTGGTCTATAAAAGCAGGGAGAGGCTTAGGCTAACGTACTAGTTTTTAGGGCTTTCATTGAGGTGGTTTTTAGGGGTGCCATGAGGGTGCTTTGTAGCCAAAATTTATTACAAAAATAATATATCAGATCTATTCCAAAAGAAGTTGATTGGCATGATATTTTTCTGAGTATCGTTCTTCTTGTGTCTTTGGCGGTTGGCTAACAGATCTTGTTCGAGTGCGATCGAACATAGCGAGTGAAGCAGACGCAATCATTCACCCCCTCTGATCATGCCATACGAGCCTACAACTACTTATATACAGATTAAGAAGATTATGATTTACTACTTTTTTCTATAACTATAATTTTCTACTTGTGCTACTTATACAATTAATTACACTAAATAAACTATTCACTTACTACAAAGAAATGCACTAAAGATAAAAAATTACCTCACGAAGAAACCTTCCCTTTTTTTCTTCTCCCTCCATCTTCTCCCTCTCCTCTCCTTTCTTTCTTTCTCTCTCTCTCTTCCTTTCGCTCGGCCAAGGGGCGACTGGCACAACCTTTATATAGGCCCTGTTTGGAACCGCGATCTGCGACCGCACGGTGCGGTATCCTATCCGCGGCTCCGTGGCCACGATACGAGGAATCGGCGGTGTAGTTCATTTTCCGATTTTTCCCCTCACGGGCGATCGCGAGAATCACGGCCACCGCGAGGCGTTTGGTGGGATTTTCCCGATTCTCGCGGTGGGGCGCCAGGAATCCGATTATAATCGGTTCCAAACAGGGTCATAAACTATCCAGTCGCCGAATGATTGAGCGACTGAAGACTTATGTCGCTGAACGGTTGGGAAATAGCTCCTATCACCGAATTGTTGGAAGACTACATTAATGTTGCCCAACAGTTGGATGATCATATTAATGTTGCCCGACGATTGGACGACTAGCTGCCTATCACTCTCCTGTACGGCGACAAGGTCCAATCATCCAACTGTTTCATAACAGCAGGCTAATTTTGCAAAAAAAAAAAATCACAAGTATAATTTTGTATTTTCGAATAAAAATTGGATTATTTAAAAAAATGCAAATATTATGTGCTGCACTCATCGCCGTCATCGGTCATCCCTGTATGGGATCTAAACTGACTAAACTAACTGCACCACTACAGGAGTACAGGACTATGGCAGGAACAAAAAAACTGGCATGAAGTATGAAATAATCCATTCTAAAATAATCTTAATTTAGATACCAATCACATTAATCCACTTGGTAACATCTAACAACGATGCCAGAGAGTTACAACTACCATGGATGTCATGCAATCAATCTCCTCGAGTTTTGACACCTAAACTTCTGTCTAACAACGGTATTCCTGTCGCGAAGGCTAAAATCTATCAACAGCTACAGATGAAACCATACCGTATGTCCTGGTCAGAGCACCGAAGGCTAATGGCCTGAATAGGTCAGAGCACCGAAGGCTAATGGCCTGAATAAGGCATCGAACATTGTTGGAACTCTGAGCCCGTGCTCGACTCAAAGATGTGTGGAAGGACAAAGTCGCCATCCTCAAATGCTGTATCATCCCCGGTGCCACCACCCCTTTGCCTCTTGACTGGGCGCTCATGCTTTGGACTGAGAGTTGGAGAACCAGGCCGGCAGCTGGAGTCAGGGGTTAGTGGTTCACCGTGGGGGAGAGGATCATCATGTGAAGGGCGCTTCGTTGGCTCAACTTGATTTCCATTGCCCTTGCTAGGGGGTACACCCTGAACTGGAGATTCAGATGTTGGTACAGGAGTTGACGGGTTAGTTCTCTCAGAGCCAGGCATTTGTTCGCTTGATGTGGCTCTGGAAGCTCCTGCACCAGTCATGCGCTGCTGCTCTTCAATGATCTTCTGGAGATACTTGCCCTGTGCCTCAATTCGCAGCTGCAGCTGCCTTTGCACCTACAAAAAATATTTGTCAGTTCAGGCTACGCACAGAAGGTGCACATGGTTTCTTAAGTAGAAGTATTGCTGCATCAAATGGAAGATTGTGCGTATTACTCAAGTCTACTGTGTACATATGTAATCAAACTCTTCAACAGGTCTTTAAATAGTACTCACATGCACTCGGATAGAATGTTCCACTGTTGGCCAACCAAATTGAGCTATTTCTCTCTTTGTTTACATCTATGTTAGATTTGCTACCTCAATTCAGTGATGCCATGTCCCCCTGTCAAGGCAAGCAACTTTTACTACTGATATTTGTTTCCATGCAAATCCACTCGATGTCAAGAGTATATTAAGTTATTTCAGATTAAACGGGTAACCTAGTGTCCCTAGTCCACATCTCAAGCTCAACAAGGTATTTTAGCTGTGTGATTCAGGTACAAATATTTTTGCCACATTTTCAGCATACAAACAACAAGAAATTGCTTTATTCATAGCTTTGTTGTTTCATCAAGTTAACCAAAATTAAAACATGGTCCATGGACAACATATATATCACGTATTGAGCTTCGCATTGAGATCAATTAATGATAGCTTTCCAGAAATCAAGGCAATAGTTGACTGACATTCTAAATCCTGTGTTAATATATGGGTTGATTTAGAGTTGAGACAACAAAGACGCCAGACCTTAGCGTGCATTTGTCCACCAGAAACTATAGACATGCATATGTGGAACAGTAATTGACATTGTTTTCATAGAATTGCTAATATTAGGAAATCTTACAGCATAGGGTTTTGCTTCAGTACTCCACCTTTGCAAAAGTGTACAAATACTAAAGCAGATTAAAGATGGGAGACTAAAACCGACTATTATAATGTAAAAGGGTACTATGGTCAGTACTTCGTACAGGGATAATACCTAGCTGGGCTAGTCCTAAGTCCTAACCAAAGCCGTAATGCTATGCCCCAGCTCCCAAATGGGCCATAGATTTGGCATGCCTGGCAAGATAACATCTCTTGATGCACACCAAAGTAATCCATCGTCCAAAAGCACATGCCAATTCATTAACGAAGCTTAATACTCACCCAACATACAGGACTTATAATCATTGTGACTTGAAGACCCAAACAATTGCCTTCATTACGACCATTACATACCAACATCATTGCCCGGACTATGCATGCAACATCTCCAAAGCAAGGTTGGAAATACCGGCCGGTTAATGAAAAACCCATAGAAAAATCAGGCAAAATTCGTCAAATGAAATTCGAATTTTGTTCGGTTTGACAGCCGGTAACCGTCCAAAAACCGACAAAACTGGTAGAAACCAGTTTTGGGTAAATAGAAATTGGAATAATGCAAATATTAATTAGAAAGTGTATCAAATGATTATAAACTAGGTGGTAATATGCGGGTTCCACCCATGGGTAAATAATTCTTACATTGACTTGATTTCCATAATGGTAAGCAGAATGAGAATCATCACCAGAAGGTAATAAGTTGGCATTTCGACATCCATAAGTCGGAATAGACTTCGAAATATCACGGGATTCGTAGGATGAAAAGTCTTGTGGCCGAGAATAATCTCAAACTAACATGTACTACCTAGCCTAGATACAACAACAACAAATCCTTTTGTCCCAAACAAACTGGGGTAGGCTAAGAATAAAACCTTCTCAAGATCAAAGAAATGAGAGCCTTGAAATAAAACTTACAATGCTAAAACCCTAAGCCGTATAACTTGCTATCCGAGCTGAAAGCCTAAAAACACTGCCTCTAACTTTCTTATGGTTCCAGTACATGGATCGCTAACTCGCATACGCTCCTATCTAAAGCTAATTCTTTAGATACATTCCAATACCTCAAGTTTCTTTTAATTGCTTCTTCTCATGTCAGTCTTGGTCGACCTCTGTCTCTTTTAACTACCTAGCCTAGATGTCCTATACAAAATGTAGGGACATTCTAGGACAATAATTCACGTATTTTTAGTTTATACAATAGTTGATCTACTACAACCAATGTCTATACCAACTTAGGAAATGCATTATGCGGTCATAAATTCAAATTTACATTTGAATGCTTTTAGGGACATGGTAGGACAATAATTCATGCATTTTTACTTCATACAATGATTATTCTACCACAAAAAAATACCTAAACCAAACCTAGAAAGTGTGTTATGCAGTTATAAATTTAAAAGTAACCCGAGCGGTTTTTTTACCAGTTCCCACCGGTAAATCCAGTTACCGGCCGATAACTGCCGGTTTTTTGAACCCTGCTCCAAAGTCATGAATTTAAGTGCGTTTTTGCGTGTTCAAACCTCTTTTGACATAGAGGTAGCTGCATGCATGGTAGAGAAGAGTAGTGCGGACTGGCGGCATGGAACAGAGCAAGGTTATTAAGGCGGTAAGGCGAGGTAAGGCGATCCACCCCCCTCACACCTTTTAAGCGATAAGGCGTGAGGCGAGGCGACGCCTTACAAACATCATAAGGCGAAGAAAACGGAGTTCTAAGGACTAAATTAGAAGAAATCCAAAGAGATGAAGGACTTAAAAGGATCTAATTGTAATTTCATAAACCTCTGGGGAATCAAATGTAAAAGTCTAACCCTAATATTTCTCACCCAGCGGCCAGCGCATTCGAAGCGTCGCCGCCTCCTCTCTCCTCCCTCACTCGAAGCCGCCGCCTCCCCTCTCCTCCCTCACTCCCATCCGCCGCCGCCTCCCCTCTCCTCCCTCACTCCCATCCGCCGCCGCCTCCCTCCCTCCTCCCTCACTCCCAGCCGCCGCCTCCCTCCCTCCGCCACGGGGATGGACCGATGGAGGCGGCGCTAGGGTTCGACTTCGGCACCTCCGCAGCTCCGCTTATGCGACAGCCGACAGGTTCCCCACTGGCCCCTCTCATCCCGTGTCGTCTCTTTGTACTTGCTTTTTCCGGTTCTTGGGGCGTCCGCCTTCGCCGTCGCCTCGCGTTTCTTCGCCTCACCGACGCTTAAGCGACGCGTTAGGGTTTGAGGCGGACGCCATACAGCATCGTGGCAAGGCGAGGCCGACGCCTTACGGTCCTTCGCCGCCTTACCGCCTAAGCGACGCTTAGGCGACGCCTTAATAAGCCTGGAACAGAGTAGGGTAACGACATAATGAGATGGAATCCCTAAAGAGATCGCTTCGAAGGCATTCCAATAGGGTTTGGGTTTGGAACAGATCTGGATTGGGTCTGATTTAAACTCTTATCAGTTTATATACCTAACAACTACCGTAAGTACAATTCTAATTTTAACTAATACTTTAAGATCGGTAAGCTTTTCTCCTAGGGTTGAGTACTGAAGCAAAACCCCCAAGTCATATAATGAAACATTTCTACACAACTACTACAATATTTTAGTTCAACTAATGAATTAGTGTTCCAAATTCTAATACAAGTTTATCTTGTCATATTTAAGTGTACCAAATCCATCACATTTAACCATCTTTTTACATGCCAAGCATGAGATGATATTCTTTATGGGATTGTTTTCTACATTTTAGTACTAGTCTAGTTGATGGTACAGTAGACATCACTCAGAACTTGAAACATCAATAGCTGTGAGTTTCATGTTATACGCTGCACTTCAAATGTAACTGCAGCAGCATCAGCTTACCTCTAATTGTTCATGCAACCGCTTCTGGACCTCCATCTGCAGCTTCAGGGCTTCAGATATCTGCATTCCACTGCAATGAAAATAACACTATATAAATATGCTTCATGATAGGTAATAATCAACAGTGCATTTGTAGAAATTAGGCAAATGAATAAGAGGGAAAACCAACTGAAAGATCATACTATTTAATGAAGTAAAGTGAACTGAACAATCCAAACATGCAGATGACTAAAAGAATCAAATGGCTTATGTAATTAGTTTATTTTGCTTAACTTCATTTTTAGTTTCCCAAGCTTTAATACTTATTCACCTGAGGATGCTACATGCAAATAAATGCTATGTTTAATGAAATACTCGGAATGCTATTAAGAAATCATTGTTTTCAGATTATGGAAATTCAATAAAAATTAGGCATGTTTTCACTTCATTGCACCAATCTAGTAAATGTATATAGCAATTAGGTAACAACTAACTATGTGGCGTTTCTTCTTGCAGCATAAAAATGCAACAAGATCAACAAAAATATTGTTTCATACTGCATTTATTTCCTTTACTAATACAAAATCCAGCATTATATTTTGGTACTTTTCTCCCATGCCATCTGACATTTTGATAATGTTGTGAATTGTGTTTAATCACTTCAACTGAACTCATAAGAAAAGGTTGGACTTAGAGTCCCTTCAAAAGAAAAAAAAACTACTAAGAACTAACAATGAGGGCCATCTTTCTTCAAAGTAAAGACAAACAGAGCATAATCATTTACTTACCAGGAACCTTCAAGTGCTGCAAGCAAATCTCCTGGATCTTTCTTTTCAGCTTTGTTGTCTAAATGAGGGATATGAAGTGAAACAATAATAGAGTACCATTCTTTCTTGAATGTACATATAACAAGATGAAAATGATCACCTACCATCAGATGAAGGGTCTGGAATGTACTTTGCAAGACGATATTTCTAGATAAAAGGAAAATGGTTAGGAAGAAAAATCATAGAGAATAAAGCTGATAACGGGTCATTTGTACAACACCAATAATTACCTGTAGGTGACTTTTCACATGGTATATTGTAAGTCCTGGCACACCCATAATTCTCAGAACTCCTTTAGGAGTGGCTCCTGTCACATTTGAGGAATTATACTATTAGCGGATGCAGCTACTTAATTTAAACCAAGTAGTACAAAAAAAGTGGTTCAATTACATCGTGACCTGATGAAGTAATATGTACACACTTCAACCTTCACTATGTGTAGCTATCAAATCTAAGTAATTATCTAAAAAAATACAGATCTTCGGAAAAGCACATCTGCACATGCTCAGAGGAAACAAACCAGTAGTAAGAGGTTAATTGACCAGATATTTGATAGCAGGGATCTTAAGGACTAGTTCTGGGTGATCCGAGGAAAAGCTCATTTATAACTCAATTCTAGCAAGCTAAAATTATTTCTTCATGTTGACTCCACAACAGTGTGCTATGAATTCCTGTTTACAAAAAAGGCTAGACAAAGTATGCCAAAGGCATGGATTTTCCATTTTCAAAATGCTTGCGAATCTTTTGGTTTTTTTTAGACGAAATGCCTGCAAATCAACATGTTGCACAGATAACCATCGACGCTTCACCAGGATGCAGATCCTTCGCTGTGCCATTCAAACAGCACATAAGTGCATGCTGTCCGATCAGCGGCAGATGGTCCAGATCATGCAAGAGGGAATGAGCAGAATTCAGTGCCATGATCTGGATTGTACAGCCAGCCTATTGGACAATGGATGGCATGCACACAGCTAGCATCCAATCAGGCACAACTGAGGATTTAGGTCCATTGCAAGGTTTGCACCAAAACTTATAATAGGTGGCATGCTTCGTGTCTAACACATGTCCATGACAAACATTTCTTTGACAGGTAAGAGTTATCCGAGCTTTGTTAGGTATGAGTTATCCGAGCTTTGTTAGGTATCAGTTATCCAAGCTTTGTTAGGTCTATCAGATTGTCAATGTCATGTTGGCAACTCGATTATTCTCAAAAAACATATATACATTGACAGCTCAATACTGTTCCAGTGTGGTGTCAACACCAGGCCTGAGAGAAAAATATTGTTCCCCTCCAAGACAGCTTTGACACAACACTAACAATTTGAATGGTCCTCAACCTACAGATGCTCAATCAGGATGCATTGGTTGTGGCTAGGCCAAGCAGGAGATCGAGACCCCTGGTCGGCGAGTTTGGTGACAGTGGACAAGGTTACCAAAGACCTTTTCCATGCCTCAGTTAAATCCATAGTTGGGGATGAGGAGAGAACACTCTTTTCGGAGGGCTGGTGGATTGATGGTCAGGCAATCAAAGAGCTCACACTGGAGGTCTACCGCCTGATCCCGAATAAATGCCGTAAAAAGAGAACGGTAAAGGAGGCGTTAAATAGGCCCTGGGTTGCAGATATCAAGGGTGGATTGACAGTTCCGGCAATAATCCAATACTTAGATCTGTGACCCGTCTTTCTGACCTTCAGCTTCAGGAAGACATCCCAGATCAACGGATTTGGCAGTGGATGGCAAATGGCCTTTATTTGGCCTCATCCACATACCTCACCTTCTTTCACAGCACGGTTAGATCGGCTTTCACCGATGTAATATGGTCACCTGGGTGCCGCTTAGCTGCAAAATTTTCATTTGGTTGGCGGTGCAAGGCCGCTGTTGGAGCGGATCGTCTTCGGTGGAGAGGACTTGATCACCCGAATAAGAGCGTCCTTTGTGACTAAGAGGAAGAAACACCAGACCATCTCTTCTTGCATTGCGTCTTTGCCAGACAGGTTTGGTTTGGTGTTCTTGGCCATCTGTGAATCACCGGTCCACTCCTTGACCAGCAGGATAGCTTAGCTTCGTGGTGGCCAAAGGCTAGACTCCGATGCCACCCAAATAGGAGGAAGATGTTAGATTCCATCGTCATGCTGGTTACTTGCTCCTTATGGAAGGAAAGAAATTCCAGGGTCTTCAGCAGAGGACAGGCACAACTGGAAGTTCTAGTTTGGAAGATTGCTGAGACCTTCGAACTTTGGGGAGAAGCTGGACCAGATTATTTGCGAGGCTAATCCCTGTATTTCCTTTTTGTTTTAGTCGTAGCCCAGTGTACTATTTGCTTTTTTTTTTCCTTTATCTCTGTTATTTCGTTTCCGCAGTCTTGGGCTAGCACATAAGGGCATGTATCGTTTGTACTGCTACTGTTTGGTTTCGTTTCCTATCTTAATGAATATGACACACAAAATAACCCAGTAAACTTTAGGCTTCTAAAGCTAATGTCTTTCTATGTAAAGTAGCTTACCATTTATACATAAGTCAGTGCATGATATGGATAAAAACATCTATGCTCTAAAACTTATGTAAAGGCAAAAAACACACAACAACTGAAATAGAGAAATATACATTTTATTTTAATTTATAGTATGTTCAGTTCACCTGTGCTACAATGTTCACATTTTTCTAAACACATCATATTATGAGATCAAGTGATCAACAAAGTCTGTCAATTTCCTACCAAGTCACTATTTCCCGCTAATACAGTCATATAATGGCACCTTAATTTGAGAACTGAGATGCCGCAGAGCTATTTCTGAAGGATATTGATCATTATAAACAATCCATGTAACTCCTATTTGACAAGTTGGATGGTGGAGTAAACACAAGTTTTCTTGTGTTTTTATGGACTTGAGGAAAAATAGATTGATACGCTTTAACATTCCATATATTATTCTTGACAACTTCTTGAATACTATCATGCTAGACCTCAGCTTCTTATTTTTCCTGGATCTATATGCTATGGTACTTAGGTTTCTCGGGAGCATCTATGAGCTATCTACACCACCCAATTTCAGTTTTGTACCAACATAATATTGTGCTATTGTCATTTTGTCAAGGTACTATATTTATAGCTTCGTACCACCATACAGTAAATGCAGATTAAATAGAAAACGTTCACCCTACTTAGCAAACATGCAAAAAAGCTTGTATTAAGAGGCTGTAGAATCTACTTCTCTAGCTCTACATTTGTACTCATTAAGAGTTAAAAAAAAAGGAGCAACAAAAAGGGAAAAACCAGTTGAAGCACTAAGGACATACTATCAGGCCCACCAAGCTGAGTAACAGCCTCCACAAACCGGTCATGCAGCTCATTTGTCCAACGTAACCGTTGCCTTGCTGCCATGTTAGGGTTATTGTTGTTCCCTCCACTATTAGGGACAACCATACCGTTGCCCCCTAGCTCCATTTGGTCATGAGAAACAGGATCACTATGAGTCGGACCAATGCTAGAAATTGGATTTGGCTGATACATTGCACTTGCTCATCACCTGAAAATGCAGGACATCTACATGATTTAGGACAAGAACATGGCATATCATGATTACAACAAAACGGAACCTGGATATGACATTAAAAATCTCATGAGTCGTTGTTTTGCAAACGTAGTTACAGAAGATTAGGAACCGTGAACATTTTTACAAATTACAGCATTTTACCGCACCATAAAGTCCACAGATGCAAAAGAGCGCCAAAATTACAATTTCCTGTTATCAGTTCATTTCCCTGTGAAGCTCTGCCCGTATTTTACTAATCCCATATGACTAAATGTGAGAATCACACCAATAAACATATCTTTCAGCTACAGCTGATTCCTCAGTTTGTTGTACCTGCTGCCTATAGCAGAATTTCTCTTATAGGGCAAAGAGGCTGTGCTCATGCAAAATACAGCAAGATTCAAGCCATTCGAAATAACATCTGCTAGCATATGGCCTATACAAGAACTAAACACACTTACTTCACTAGATGAGAGCATTTATTCATCCACTGACCACAATATATGTAACGAGACTACAAAGTGTGAAAAATAAAAAAAGGGACTCCATTTCTTAAGATTGGACATGGGTAGATGGCAAGCAAGGAAAAGTGGGGGAGAAGCTTCCCACAAAGCAAGCCCATTTCTTGAAACTTGAGGACAACCTCCTCAGGTGCCAATACGATCGACCGGGGGAGGGAACCGCACCGAATCCCCATGCGCGCACGAGTTCACAGGACGCTAGACTGGTCGGAGAAAACTGAAACCGACCGTCCAGCCCAGCAAGGCTCACCAAGGAACTCAAAAAGAAGCACCAATCCATGGATATGAAGAACGGGAGGATCCCCGGAAGTGCGGCGCGCCGGGTGGGGGAGGGGACTACTAACCTGGGGAGCGCCCGAGGAGGGAAGGAGGAGGCTGCTGTCGTCGGTCTCTCCTCTCTCGGGGCAAAGGCGGACGACGACGACGACGAAGAGGGGGGAGAAGATGGGCTCGGTCTTTTTCCCCCCTGCTGCTGCGCTCGATTGGTTCGGTCCAAACTAGAGAATGGGTATCCGAAACCCGATACCCGGTGGGTTTTTATTCTATTAGGGCATAGATTTGAGTTAATTTTATAACTCATGGGTCTCTCAATGAGCAAAATGCCTAACCCATCGGGTCTGTCGGGTTCGGATACGTTCCTATAGTACCCAAACCCGTAAACTCATAGGTAATATAAACCCGATCCATAGGAGTTATAAACTCAGGCTCCCAGCCTCCCAAGCAAACCAGCCCAGCCCATTAGCCATTTAGCCCCAAGCCCCCAAATTCAATGCAGCAATGCCCCATTACCCATACGGCTAACCCTAGCTAGCACTCGGTCACGATCACTACTCACTCCTCCCCAGTCCCCACCCCGATTCAACAGCCGCCGCAGCGGTGGCACATCTGGCGCTCCGCGCTCGGTCTCGGCGAGCTCCATGCTCGCCTCCCGTCCGCAGCCTCCGCTCTCTCGCGCGACGCTGCGTCCTCCCGCGCGCTCGCCGTCGTCTCGCCTTCGATTCGACTGCGCTTCGCCGCAGCCCAACGCGCATCGCAGCAGCAGCCTTTGGCCATGGCACCGCCCTCCGGCTCCAACGAAGATGGTGATGAACTTCTTCCTCCTCTCCATTAACCATTGTTGCAGCTCAGACATCGACCCCACCGGCGACCGTGGTACCGGTAACCCTGTGGGCATGGGTCTGGGCAAAAATCTACACCCGTCACGGGCATGGGTTTTTTAGCGGGCACATCCAACTTTCATGGGCACGGGTTTGGGATAGCAAAACCCAGCGGGTTTGTGCCCGTTGCCATCTCTAGTCCAAACGGTCGACGGGAGAGGTCAAGGTGGGGCCCACCGGTGGACTGGCGTGGTTGGCTTGAGACAGAAACGAAACGAGAGTTTTTAGAGAGAGAAGCAAATGTGAAGCAAAGAAAATACTGCTACTCCTGGAGGACCTATGTAGTATCTAGAGAGATTTTTTTATTTTATAGGCTCCGGGAAAATGTTGTTTGCAGAACTAACCTCCTCTGGCATAATTTACAAATATGGCCCCTCCTGATCTCCTGCCACCGCTGCCAGGACCTGCCCCTGTGGAGGTGCAGTAGGAGGATGGGTTGTGGCCCCGCACGTGTTCATCCGACCGATTCCCGTGCGATTTGTCTTCACGCGTTGTTTCCTCTTATCGTTTTCTCCTGTGCTCGACTATTTAAACGCGCGGCTGCGCACTCATTCGTCACAAACCTTAGCTCTCACTCACGAAATTTTCCCACTTGCTTGCTCGTTCCTCTCAAACATCTCTCCCTCTTTGCAAGCTACCTCCCTCTGTCCGAGCAGCAGCATCCTCCTAATATGTAGAATTAGTACTTAAACGTTTTGTTAGTCTTTTGTTGGCACCATTTGCCGAAGTCGTTACTAATGTGATGTATGTTTGAATTTACAGCCTTCCGTGTCTGAGGTTTAGAGACGGTAACGCCATAACGATAAGTTCATTTTAGCAATATATGTACGGCTTTTGTGCTGTGTTTTGTTGAAGTATTGTGTTATTTTCATTAGAAATGGAGACACTGTACATGTTCCACGGTGGGAGGTCGTGCGTGGCGGTCCAAACGGACTTAATATGTCAAGCTGGCAACGCGTCGTACTAAACGTTCCCAACCTGGCACATGTGGATTTGCTTGAGCTACGATAGTGCATTCGGTAGTTGTTCGACAGGCACGTCGCCAAGAACAAGATAGTAATAGAGGCAGTCACCACCACTGAGAGACCATGTGGAGGTCATCCCATGTGTGTGATGAGTAATTGACATCGGTTTAGGGAAGTCGAGTTTGATTTGGTTGGTTCGGACCTTGATGTTGCATGGTGCAATCGGGCTCGGTCGGACTTGGTCAAACCTGGTCAACATGATTAGGATGCATATTATGTCGACTTGTCAGGTTTGGGCTATTTCATTAATGCATTTATGCTTTCATGTATCGAGCAGTGCTATTTGATGTGTTTCTTGTCTGTGTTGGCTGCAGGACGTCGAGGCGGAGTCGTGGCGAGACGCGAGGGACCGGACTAGACATGGGCGGTGTCGAGGTCAGAACGGTCGAGATGTGTCGAAGACGGCGGAGACTCGAGGTGGTTGCGAGGCTTGGACGACAAGGAGCGCGGAAGCTTCCCGGAAGGTGCAGGAGGGGCGAAATGGTAATTTCGCGAGGCTACACAAGCGGGAGTAGGCTCCGTTCGGGTTTAGCGGGCGTAACGGGGTGGAGACCCGTTAGCCAAGGGCTATATAAAGGAGGGAGTGGCTGCATGCCCCTTATGGCTTTGGGAGAGAGTAAGGGTTTGCTTTAGTCAAAAGAGTCTTTGAGAGGTGGTTTTGGCTTTGGGGCTTTAGTTGTTGGAGAGTAGTTGAGAGCTACATAGTGTGTCTCCTCCCTTCTATACGTTGTGTTCCTCTCCAAGAAACATGTAGGGAGTGAGTTCTTGGCTTGAGAGAGGGAGAGGATGGTTTGACGAGCTTGTAATCTTACTTGTTCTAATGTCCATGCGTATCGGGACTCCTCTGTATTTCTCTTTTGCCTTGGAATGAAAATCTGAATTTATCTCCCGTGCACTCTCTGTTTCCCTTCGATGCTTGTCTGGGTTGATTTTTGAGTTTCTTGTTTTTGGCTCGATTCTTGCTGAGAAGGTCCAAAATGGGTTGCTCTATGTTGGGATGATGCCTCAAGATCATTTGATCGATTTTTCCAAGAGCTAATCACATTTAATCTCAGATTTTGGTTTTTGGCCCTCTCTGTTCTTTAGTTCATTTCTAAGGTTTTGGTGCTTTTCGCGTTTCCCTTCATGAGATGGCATGAAACTTGGCATGTAGAGTTCAGAGGCTATTAATTAGCTATCCTCAAAGTTTCGTGGCCAAAGGATCAAAGGTAGGGGAGTATTTTGGATTTTGGTTCAGTTTTGCAAAAGTTTCATATTTTTGGCATAATCTGAAATTTGTGCTCATGAGTTGTCTTCTCTCTGTTTTCTAAGCCCTATAGATTATTTGAGAGGTAGTCACACTAATCTTGGCAGAGAAATCTAGAAGAAAATCTCTAATTTCTCAAGAGTGTGAATTTTCCATTCTTCAGGCTGTTTTTCGGGCTGTTCTGCTTCTTTGAAAACGATGGCCGGTCAGACCGGTTATAAACCGACGGTCGGACGGAGGCAATCGGGCGGCTCGAACGAGGCGGTCGACCGCTCGGTACCGCGGTCGACCGGCTGGTACTGCGATCCGACCACCCTACCATAGGAGTCTGACCGGCCCCTTTTATTTCAGCAGCCACCTTCACTTGTTTTTCCTGCCTCTTCTTTTCTAAGTATTGTTCTTGTTGTTCCTCCTTCAGGGTTGGACTTTTGATTTCTTCTTTGTAACTCTGTAGTTATTTAAGAAGAGCATCTTCTTGAGTGGATTTCTTTGGGGGCAAGTTTTAAAAGTCAACATTCACCCCCCCCTCTGTCGCCATTTCGGTCCAACAATTGGTATCAGAGCCGGTTAGCTCTTTTCAATAGATCTTAACCGGTCTCTAGAGCCATGGCGATGGACAAGTACTCGACCAAGCCTCCCGTCTTCGATGGCATCGATTACCCCTTCTGGAAGAGCCAAATGGAGACATACATCCAGGCTCAGGGGTATGCCATCTAGCGAAAGGTCAAGGTCCGGTTTGTTGTTCCTGCCGATGAGAACGTCAATGCCGGGAACATGGCTGATGTTGAGGCAAACGCTAAGGTAAGGAACATCATTACCCAGGGCCTGAGTCGTAGCGAGTTTGACCGCATTTCTCATCTTTCGTCCGCCTTCGATATTTGGGAGACCCTCGATGCTTACCATGAGGGCACCTCCCAAATAAAGACGGTGCGATAGGACCAGTTCAAGCGAGATTACAACAAGTTTGAAATGCTCGCTGGCGAGTCCCTTGATGAGTGTTTTGCGCGTTTTCACAAGATTCTGAGCAACCTTCGAGCGGTCGGTCTCACATACCCCGACTCGGATAACGCTCGACAGATGCTCGCTGCACTTGACTTGCGGGTTTGCGAGATGAAGGTGACTACCATCAAGGACACCACGGACCTCTCGACTTTGACTCTTGATGCGCTGTACTCGCGCCTCAAGACTCACGAGATTGACATTGTCTCTCGCAAGTCGAAGTCACAGTCGATGGCCCTAGTCACCGATCCCAGTTCGACTTCTGGTCCTTCTTCTGATTTGCCGTGTGGATTCTCCCTTGCTGCTCTCTGTGACATAACGGATGATTAGTTAGAGCAGCTTGCGGATGAGCAGTTAGCCCTCCTAGCTCAGAGATTCTCCCATGCTTACAAGAGGAGGAGGGATGGAAAGAGAGGAGGACCTGTGATTTGCTTCGAGTGTGGTGGCCCTAACCACATTCGAGCAAACTGCCCCAAGCTGGAGAAGGGCAAGAACGACTACACCGACAAGAACTGCAACAAGAAGCCTCCAGCTCATGCCCAAGGAAAGAAGAAGTTCCGCGACCTTGGCAAGGCCAAGAAGCTCTTCCATCGTGTCCTCACCGCTTTCGACGACCTCGACCTCAGCGAGGTGGAGGGATGGAGCGACGACGACGGGACGAGTGACCAAGACCCCAAGGGCGGCGACGACTTCTCCGGGATGTGCTTCATGGCCCTTGAGGGTGAACTGAGCGACAGCGAGCTGTATTCCGACTCCGACGAGATATCCCCCACCTACGAACAGCTCAATCATGCTTTTCTTAAGTTAGGTGGATTTCATGCTAGAGCTAGAGCTAGGGTTAGCGAGTTGGAGAAGGAAGTAGATAGATTATCACGGGAGCTTACTTCACTTACATCTGCTCCCTCCCGTGATGATTGTGATACATGCTGTGCTCTGTTGGGTGACATGGAGAAATTAAGGACCTCGCATGATAGTCTGTCCTCCGAGCTTGACATGATTAAGGTGGAGAACATTAGTCTTCTTGTTGAGCTTGAGATGAGTAGGGTAGCTCCTTCGTCATCTACTACTGTTGAGACTATTGCTTGCACCTCATGTGAGGATAAGGATAATGCTTTTAGAGGTCTTTATACCATGCTCCTGGATCTGCCCGAGCCTTGTGAAAAGTGCAATAATTTGAAATTGAACTTAAAAAGGGCAGATCATAAAATTGCTGAGTTGCATGCTTCTTTACTTGAGCCTGTTGTTTCTTGCACCAACTGTCCAAAATTGACACTTGAGCTTGAGTCTGTTTCTAAGCAATTCCAAGAGATGGTTGATCATAATAGCAAATTGGCTCAATTTGCGACTAAGGATCCTGTTAGCTCACCATGCATTAGTTGTGATAAACTAAAACTTGAACTCGTTGCTTTGAATGAACAATTTGTGAAGCTAACTAAGAATTTACTAGAGAAGTCATCAACTCATTGTGATGTGATTGCTGAGGTGGGGAAGGAGCCCAAGGGTAAGGTGGAGACGCTTAGCGACGTGAACCAACTGGCTAGTAGTAGGACTGTCCTCTCAGAGTCGGCTGTGCGTGCACAAGCCATTCTTTCCTCTACTGTTGGTTCTTCTTCTGCTCCCTTGCCTTCTGCTGTCACTTCTTCCCCCTGCTCTTCTTGCACCTCTCTCTTTCGGGAGTGTCAGTATCTTATGAACACTCTCGAGAGATTTGTAGGCGGCAAGAAGAAGCTTAATCTTATTCTAGACCAATCCAAGATTTGCAGATTTAATCAGGGTCTAGGATACAGTTTCTATGAGGACATGAGGAAGCATCCACCTACCGTGCTCAGACCCATAGCACCAGGTGTGATCGAGACTGAGCCCAGGACCGAGAAAGTCCAATTTAAGTCTGCGGGCTTTGTCCAAGGGATTTTTGATAGCAAGGTGATTCCACTTGTAGCTTCAGCCTCTCAGAAGGTGAAGCCTCATCATGCTACTTCTACCTCTCAGAAGGTGAAGTATCATTGCACCTTCTGTCAGAAGGATGGACATCTGATCGATCGATGCTTCAGGCGCGCCAAGATCACGCGTAGAGACCGTGTGCATGATCTTAGGCATATTCAGGGTTAGCCCCAGACTTTGAGTGCACCTAAGACCAACACGAGGTCTAGGCTTGCTTCTGTTGATGGGTTTGGGCAGCATCGAGGACTTGGTTTTTCTGAGTTTTCTGGTTTTCGTCCTCATGCTCCCTTTGGTCGTGACTTCCGCTGTCCTGAGGGTAGATCTCGTTTCCCCCGTCGAGATAGCTACCCGCGGCGTGATCAGCATGTTGCTGGTGCCTTGACTCGCTCCTCTGTAGTAGTCAAGCCCAACAACAGCTTCAGGTCTACACATAGACCGTATGCTTCTTTGAGTGACAGAGAGCGTAGGGTAGATAGAGGTCAGTCGTGTTTGACTACTTTATCTGCTCGACGTGTTACTCAGTATTGGGTGCCAAAATCACTCTTGATTTACCCTAGTACTGAGACTTTACTCTCTGTTTGACTCAGGCTCGCCGGGCAGGGAAGGGAAAGGTTTGGCTCGTAGACTCCGGGTATTCATGACACATGACTGGAGACTCCTGTTGGTTTTCTTCCCTTCCCCGTGCTCCAGGTGATGAGACGATCACCTTCGAAGATGCTTCATCTGGGCGCATCATCGCTAAAGGTACAGTAGGTGTTAATGATTCTTTCATTTTGAAAGATGTTGCTTTGGTTAGTAAGCTACAGTATAATTTGCTTTCCGTTTCTCAGCTTACCGATGACGACTTTGAGGTGAGCTTTAAGAAAAACAATTGCAAAATTCTTGATTCTTTGGGTAGTCTAGTTTGCGGGATTTCTCGTTTTGGGAGGATTTTTTGTGCTGATTTTTCTGAGTCTTCTGGTGATCCTTTCCGCTGTTTGGTTGTTTCTGAGTCCCGCGACCTTTCCTTCTGGCATAGGAGACTTGGTCATATTGGATTGATCATTTGACCCAAGTTAGCGGCCATGATCTCATTCGTGGTTTGCCGAAACTCAAGATGGTCAAAGATCTAGTTTGTGCTCCTTGCCGGCACTGCAAGATGGTTGCCTCTTCTCATCCTCCGGTCACAGTTACTATGACCGATGCACCAGGACAGCTGCTCCATATGGATACAGTTGGACCAGGCCGAGTGCAGTCAGCAGGAGGGAAGTGGTATGTTCTTGTCATGGTCAATGAGTATTCGAGGTACTCTTGGGTGTTTTTCTTAGCCTCGAAGGATGAGACGTTTACACATTTCTGAGGTCTTTTCAGTAGGCTTTCTGTTGAGCTTCCGGGTGCCTTACGAGCGATCCGCAGTGACAATGGCATGGAGTTCAAGAATTCATACTTTGAGAGGTTCTGCGATGAGACAGGTGTAGAGCATCAGTTCTTCTCTTCGCACGTCCCACAGCAAAATGGTGTTGTGGAGAGAAAGAATCGTACCTTGGTCGAGATGGCTAAGACAATGCTTGATGAGTACTCTACACCACGGAAGTTTTGGGCTGAGGCTATAGCCACCGCGTGCCATGTCTCAAATCGAGTTTTTCTGAGGGCACACTTGCACCGCACTTCTTATGAGCTGAGATATGGGCGAAAGCCCAACGTCTCTCATTTTCGTGTGTTTGGTTGCAAGTGCTTTATTTTGAAGTCCAGGAACCTAGATAAGTTCGAGTTACATTCTTGTGATGGGATCTTTCTAGGCTACTCGACTTGTTCGCGGGCTTATAGGGTCTAGAACTGCGAGTCTAGCAAATTGGTAGAAACCTGTGAGGTGACTTTCGACGAGGCCAGTCCAGGGACTAGGCCCGATATCTCAGGTTCTTTAGAGCAGTCCGAGCCCATCTTTGTGGATGATGAGGATGATGGAGATGAGGGTTGTCTACCCGATCCAGTCCCTCATCCACCCCTCGAGGTGCCATCTTCCACCGCACCTCGAGGCGATCAGCCCATGCCTTCTGCTTCTTCTGGAGCTAGTGGCTCTGTTCCTACCTCGTCAGCTCACGAGATAGAGGCCACTTCTTCATCTCATCCTGAACCTCCTAGACAGATTGAAAAAGACCATCCTTCTGAGCAGATTATTGGAGACCTGTTTGAGCGAGTCACTCGTTCAAAATCTAGCATATTTCAATTTTGTCTCCATTCTGCCTTTGTTGCCTCATTGAGCCCAAGGACGTGTGTCATGCTCTCTCTGACGAGTCTTGGGTCAATGCCATGTATGAGGAATTAGAGAATTTCGAGAGAACAAGGTCTGGTTGCTTGTTGAGCCCCCTCGAGGTCACAATGTTATTGGGACTAAGTGGGCATTCAAGAATAAGCAGAGTGAGGATGGGGTGGTTGTTCGAAACAAGACTAGACTGGTAGCTCAGGGGTTCTCTCAGGTTGAGGGTCTAGATTTCGAGGAGACCTTTGCCTCTGTAGCTAGACTTGAGGCCATTAGAATTCTGCTTGCCTTCGCAGCTTCTAAGGGTTTCAAGTTTACCAGATGGATGTCAAGAGTGCCTTCCTCAATGGCTTTATTGAGAAAGAAATCTATGTGAGACAGCCTCTAGGTTTCGAAAACCCCAATACCCAAACCATGTCTTCAAACTTTCTAAAGCTTTGTATGGACTTAAGCAGCCCCTAGAGCTTGGTATGAGAGGCTTAAGTCCTATTTGTTGAGTCATGGTTTTGAGATGGGTAAAGTAGACAAGACCTTGTTCATCCGCCGGCATAGCACTGATCTTCTACTCGTCCAAATCTATGTAGATGACATCATCTTTGGCGGCTCCTCGCATGCTCTCGTTTCCCAGTTTTCCGATGTCATGAGCTCGGAGTTTGAGATGAGCATGATGGGCGAGTTGAGCTTCTTCCTTGGCTTCCAATTTAAGCAGACTCGGGAGGGTACTTTCTTGCATCAGGGCAAGTACACTCAAGACCTCTTGAAGCGCTTCGATATGAGTGATGGTAAGCCGGTGTCCACTCCGATAGCTACATCAGCTTCACTCGACCCAGATGAGGACGGCGAGCCTGTTGATCAGAAGGAGTATTGTAGCATGATTGGCTCCCTCTTGTACCTCATTACCTCGAGACCGGACATACACTTCGCTGTGTGTCTTTGTGCTCAGTTTGAGGCTTCTCCTCGCGTATCTCACCGCCAGGCGGTGAAGCGCATTCTTCGGTACCTTCGAGGTACCATTGACTATGGTATCTGGTATTCTTCCTCGTCCTGTTTTTCCTTGAGAGCCTATTCGGATGCAGACTTTGCTGGCTGTAGGATAGATAGGAAGAGCACTTCGGGCACCTGCCAGTTCATTGGCACTTCTCTTCTTTCCTGGTCTTCGAGGAAGCAGTCCGGTGTTGCACAGTCCACCGCAGAGGTCGAGTACAATGCTGCAGCCAGTTGCTATAGCCAAGTGCTTTGGATGGCTTCGACCCTGTGGGACTTTGGGTTAGTTATCGACAGTGTTCCACTCCTTTGTGATGACACTTCTGCGATTAACATTGCTAAGAACCCAGTGCAGCACTCTCGGACCAAGCATATTGATATCCGATATCATTTCCTTAGAGACCATGTAGAGAAGGGTGATATAGTGCTCCAGTTTGTGGTAAGTGACCACCAGTTGGCTGATATCTTCACCAAGCCTTTGGATAGCTCAAGGTTTTCAGCTCTACGGGGAGAGCTTGGGGTGGTTTCTCCTTATGGACTGTTGTGAGGGGGAGCTTTGTATTTTACTGCTTTATTATATTGATTATGCTCTTACTTCCTTCTGATTGCATTGCATTGGGGTGCATTGGGTTTAGTCCTTCTAGCATAGGTTAGAGTGGTTCTCTTGACTAGATATTTAGACTTCTTGCTCTTATCTTGTGACTCTAGGATGATGCTTATTAGCTGTTTCTCTTCTCACTAGGTTGAGCTCACTCACTGCTTTTAGGTTCTAGTGAGGGTCGGGCCACCCTCGGGTAGACAGGGTACGTGTTTGCTCCTTAGCGTGTAAGATGATCAGTTGATTGTTCTAGAGTCTCATGGGGTAGATGAGAGTCAGTTTGAGCCATAGTTTCCTCTATATCTTATCTATGTTTTAAGGACTGCCCTTTCGGATTTGCTTTGCCAATTTCTCTTGCTTACAGTTTTGGTTCAGGGGGAGTTCATTTGGGAGCTTCTGGAGCTTAAAATTGACATAACTCAACTTGAACTAAAAAGTTGTATCACATGTTGAGGGGGAGCTGAATTGCTTGCATGTCATTCTGCATTGTAAATACCTACATTGAGCCTTGATTATTATCCTTTCATGACATGTTTACATTGCTTTACATCTTGCCATGATTTGTGCTTATTTGCTAGATTGATCATGACTTCATATGTGTAGACTAGCTTTTGCCATGATAAGTTAATTAAAGTCGCTCCACTTGAATCAAAACTTGTCATGCTAGCTCTCGAGATTAGTCTTTCTTGAGTTATCCTCTTATGATTCATGCCATGTCAAATAGGCTGAGTTGAGTCCTGAATCTTTGTTGAGCGTTAGATTGAGCTATATTAGTTTCTTGATGATACATGAGTTAGTACATGTCTTACATTCATGAAAATGCAAAAAGATCTATTTTTGTGCGGAAAAAACTGATCTCACCAACTCTTTCTCATGAGACGGCTTGCCATTTCACAAGGCATGAACTCAGGGGGAGTTTTGGATGACCAAGATCATCTCCTTAAGCTTCTTGCTTGGAGTGGTCGCTTAAGGCTTGAGATCTAGCACATGATAAAACAAAACTCTGGTTGGCAACAATCATGAGATTTCTAAAGAAAAACTGATCAAATGTGCTCAAATTGCTAAAATTACAAAGGTTACAAGTACTTTAACAAATGTTTCACTCTTGAGTTTGTAGCACTCTAATTTGACTCAATACTAGCTTCTTGGTTCCGCTTAGTTTATTGACATGGTTTGCATCATCCTTAGATACCTCTAGCTAGACTTTGATCATGGATGACTTGACATGCTCACAAATTGCACTAAATTTCAGATTGTCATCTATTTGGTTTAGCTGGCTTATATATATACTGTCATGATCTAGATAGCATTCTATTGAGTTATGGCTTGATGTAATACATTATGGTTATTTTGGATAATTCTCATGGCTCTAAATGCTTAGAAATAATCAAACTTCAGCCATTTCATCCATTTCCATGACTTGTTCTCTTCCCTGCATCCTTGATGTGTTTATTGCCAAAAGGGGGAGAATAGTGGTAGAAAAAGCCATTTCGGGAGCTTTAAGGAAAACTTGTTCTTTCTTTTGGAGCTTTGAGGAAAACGTGTTCTTTCTTTTGCTCCTTGTGTCGACATGGTCATTAGCTTCATTTCCTTCCTGTCGCCCATGTTTGACTTCTTTCTTGCATTTCAAACTCAACTTTTTGCTTTTTCAGGGTTTGTCAATATACTCATCAAGGGGAGATTGAGAGACCATGTGGAGGTCATCCCATATGTGTGATGAGTAATTGACATCGGTTTAGGGAAGTCGAGTTTGATTTGGTTGGTTCGGACCTTGACGTTGCGTGGTGCAATCGGGCTCGGTCGAACTTGGTCAAACCTGGTCAAAATGGTTAGGATGCATATTATGTCGACTTGTCAGGTTTGGGCTATTTCATTAATGCATTTATGCTTTCATGTATCGAGCGGTGCTATTTGATGTGTTTCTTGTCTGTGTTGGCTGCAGGACGTCGAGGCGGAGTCGTGGTGAGACACGAGGGACCAGACTAGACACGAGCGGTGTCGAGGTCAGAACGGTCGAGATGTGTCGAAGACGGTGGAGACTCGAGGTGATTGTGAGGCTTGGACGACAAGGAGTGCGGAAGCTTCCCGGAAGGTGCAGGAGGGGCGAAATGGTAATTTCGCGAGGCTGCACAAGCGGGAGCGGGCTCCGTTCGGGTTTAGCGGGCGTAACGGGGTGGAGACCCGTTAGCCAAGGGCTATATAAAAGGAGGGAGTGGCTGCATGCCCCCTTATGGATTTGGGAGAGAGTTAGGGTTTGCTTTAGTCAAAAGAGCCTTTGAGAGGTGGTTTTGGCTTTGGGGCTTTAGTTGTTGGAGAGTAGTTGAGAGCTACAGAGTGTGTCTCCTCCCTTCTGTACGTTGTGTTCCTCTCCAAGAAACATGTAGGGAGTGAGTTCTTGGCTTGAGAGAGGGAGAGGATGGTTTGAGGAGCTTGTAATCTTACTTGTTCTAATGTCCATGCATATCGGGACTCCTCTATATTCCTCTTTTGCCTTGGAATGAAAATCTGAATTTATCTCCCGTGCACTCTCTGTTTCCCTTCGATGCTTGTCTGGGTTGATTTTTGAGTTTCTTGTTTTTGGCTTGATTCTTGCTGAGAAGGTCCAAAATGGGTTGCTCTATGTTGGGATGATGCCTCAAGATCATTTGATCGATTTTTCCAAGAGCTAATCACATTTAATCTCAGATTTTGGTTTTTGGCCCTCTCTGTTCTTCAGTTCATTTCTAGGGCTTTGGTGCTTTTCGCGTTTCCCTTCATGAGATGGTATGAAACTTGGCATGTAGAATTCAGAGGCTATTAATTAGCTATCCTCAAAGTTTCGTGGCCAAAGGATCAAAGGTTGGGGAGTATTTTGGATTTTGGTTCAGTTTTGCAAAAGTTTCAGATTTTTGGCATAATCTGAAATTTGTGCTCATGAGTTGTCTTCTCTCTGTTTTCTATGCCCTATAGATTATTTGAGAGGTAGTCATACTAATCTTGGCAAAGAAATCTAGAAGAAAATCTCTAATTTCTCAAGAGTGTGAAGTTTCCATTCTTCAGTTTTTTTTCTGGCTGCTCGCCATTGAACGATGTCCGTCCGACCGGTTATAAACCGCGGATCGACCGAGGCAATCAAGCGCCTGAACGAGTGGTCGACCGCTCCTTCGGGCGGTCGACCGCCTGGTACCGCGATCATACCGGCTGGTACGGGTCCGACCGCCCTACCACAGAGTCCGACCGCCCTTTATTTCAGCAGCCACCTTCACTTGTTTTTCCTGCCTCTTCTTTTCTAAGTATTGTTCTTGTTGTTCCTCCTTCAAGGTTGGACTTTTGATGTCTTCTTCTTTGTAACTCTGTAGTTATTTAAGAAGAGCATCTTCTTGAGTGGATTTCTTTGGGGGCAAGTTTTAAAAGTCAACATTCACCCCCTCTGTCGCCATTTCGGTCCAACAACCACAATAGTCCCACCACATGGGCAGATGTTGTGGGGCCTAGCGAAGGTGACCAGCAGTGCCATATGGGCACACCACATGGAGATCGTTAGCAGTCCTCATGCTCTGATCTATCATGGCCCATGGTGTATGTCCATTTTGTTTATCCTGCTTAGTCCTCCGGGGGCCGTTATCGAAGGGGGCAGTGACGCTCTTCTCTCCCTCTTCAGTTCGTAGACAATGAAAGAGGTCCCAGATGCATCGAATGAAGGTGTGGATAAATGGTGGGGTGCTCGTGTTGACTGTCACAAGATTATTGATGGCATGTCTGAGAGCACTGCCACCGAAGATGAGGAGGACTTTGACTCGCAATATAGCAAGGACAAAGACGGTGATGAGGGTGGGGCCATCAGCGATATTGTTTCCACTAACACATACTATGTTCCAAATCGGTTGGCTTGGCAAGCGGCCTTTTCCCTTGTTCTACCACAGGACCACGAGTCTTCGTGGGCCTTCGATGCGAACACCCTGCTTGTGGGGCAACATTTCTTACACAAGACTGCCGCCAAGAAAGCTATCTCTAGTTTTGTGGCAAAGATCAGTTAGACATACCAAGTTTACAAGTGAGTTTCGATGTTGTTTACTGTAACTTCAACTATCAACAGTCAGTCGTACCGACCATTATTTGTCTTCCATTATCTATAGGCCTAACCCTGACACGTACATAGTTAAGTGTATGGTTAGCTCTTGCCCAGGCAAAGTCCGTGCCCAGAGATCCCCTAGGGCAGGAACGAACTTTCACACATAGTTGTGACAAATCACACATGTGAGCTTGCAGAGCCATTGCAAATACATAGGAATGTGACCTCAGGCTACATTGCAACCATCATAAGCCATGTAGTTGTCACCGATGTAACCATTTCGCCGAAGGTTCTGATGGTTGATGTAGTAAATGCAGTAAGGTATGCCGTTAGCTATAATAAGGTTTGGCAAGCAAAGCGGAAGGTGCTCGAAGGGTTGTACGATACCAACAAGGAGCTGAAGACCTAGTCCCTAGAATATTGAAGCAAATTGTGGATGCTAATCCACGGACTTGTGTCAACAGGATGGAGAGGCCCCAACTATCCAACATCCCACATTTCCCTAATTCTTGATTGAGATTTCTGGGCATTTTGCCCGGCAGTCCATGGCTTCTCCCACTGTCGTCCCGTCCTGACTATGGACAGCAGATTCCTTTGAGAGAAGTACAGGGGCACCGTTCTCATAGCTGTTGTCACTGATGGTAATGAGAGACCATGTGGAGGTAACCCCATGTTTGTGATGAGTAATTGATACTTGTTTTAAAAAGTTTGAGTTTGTGTTGTGCAAGTTCTGCAAAGTCGTAGCCCTGGCAAAGCGGTCGGAAGTCAGCCAAAGGAGTTACGACCACGTTGGGAAGCGGAGTTCATTGGTTACGACCACGCTATGTCATTTACAATCATGTTGTTAGTGGTCGAAGGTCTTCAGACAAGTTTACAACCACATTGGCCATGGTCGAAGGTCACCAGAAGGGTTTACGACCTCATTGGGTGTGGTCGAAGAGCATCAAACAGCGTTCGACCACGTTGGCCGTGGTCGAATGCTGCTACGACCACGTTGGCCGTGGTCGAAAGCTACGACCATGTTGGCTATGGTCAGAAGGGCTTACGACCACGTTGGTCGTGGTTAGAAGTCGGAAGTCGAAGCTACGACCACTATGGTCGATAGTCGGCAGACTTCGACCACGACCACGTTGGAAGTCGGCAGACTTCGACCACGTTGTAAAGCAGTCAAACGAGGTCGGATCGCAGTCGGACATGGTCAAAAGCGCTCGTACGCCGTCGGTTGTGGTCGGTACCGGTCGGACATGGTCAGATCGCCATTAGACGCGGTCGGTCGTGGTCGGTAGCAGTCGGAAGCACTCGGAAGCAGTCGTAACGCAGTCGATGCGGTCGGTTGCAGTCGGAACCGGTCGGTTGTAGTCAAATGAAGTCGATTTGTGATCGGACGTGGTCAGAAGGGCTTCGACCACATTGTAACTTGCTGGAATTGTCTTTTCAGCTGATCAAGCGGTCGTATGGAGTTCCGATGTGGTCGTATCGATCTGGTATATGGTCGTAGACTATGAGCGTTGCATATTTTGTGAATTCGACCGGTCGTAAGTGGGTTACGACCAGCAGGGATGTTTTACGAGTACACTTTTCCTGATGCAGATCTATGTTCATGATGTTTTGTGCGGTGCTATGTGATGTTTTCTTGTCTGTGATGGTTATAGGACATCGAGGCTAAGTCGTGGCGAGGCATGGGATGGCTGGGACTAGGCACAAGCGATGCCGAGGTCGAGAACGGTCAAGAGATGCCAAAGACGATGAGGCTTGCGAGGTGGTTGCAAGACTTGGACAGCAAGACCGAAGAAGCTTCCGGGAAGGTGTGTGAGGGGCAATTCGGTGAAATTGACTTAGGCCGGAGGAAGCGGATTCTGTTGGAGATAATGGGTAAAGCGCTGAGTTTGTTGGAGATAACGGGCAAAGCGCTGAGTTTGTTGGAGCTAGTAGGCAAAGCAATGTGTAGCACCTGGTGTTAGTTGGGGGTTTTAACAGGTTCCCCCGGTAGCTTGAGGCTATAAATAGAGGTGGAGAGCACCAGAACTCATTGAGATTGTTCCCGAGACGCTCTGGTTTTCATTTCTATTTTGCGTGAGTTATTCTCTGGGATGGAGCAAGTGTGCTCGTGTATCTCTCAGTTGGAGTGGCTGTAGAAACCTCCCTGATCAATCATTCATCTTTGTTCCTCTATTTTAAGTACTGTCTCTGTGTGTTGTTTTGAATGATTTGATTGTGTTCTCTTTGTTGTTTCTTATCTTCTTCTCTTTTCTTATTAAGAAATCACTTTGCTATGGTTTTGCTTCTAGTTGTTTCGCTTCTGGGTTGCTTTGAACTGGGAATCATCCCCAAGGCCATTTGGCCAGTCTATTCCCGAGAGCAAAGTTTGGTCAGTGAGTTTTTTTAGGTTGCGATCGTGCGCCTCTTGACCTCCTTTGTTTCTTCTTCGACCGTGTCTCTCTGTTCAACCGTAGTAAAGAGTTTTCTTCTTCTTGGTAATTTCTCTCCCAGAGGATGTTGTCTTGCAGTGTTTGAAGTTTCTTGACCAACTGATCTGAGAGTCAAAGGTTATTCGAAAATCGGGTCTGGCGATTGAGCACTTCCTACTTCCTCTGTTTTTCGTTCAACCATGCTCTTCTGCTCAACCATAGTGAAGAGTATTCATTAGCTCTATGATTTCTCGACCTGAGGTCGTTCCACTGCTGTGGTTGAAGTCATCTGGTCGTTTGATCCGAGAATCACAAGATATTGAGTTTTTAGTCTTGGCGGTCGTGCGCTCCTTCCTTTGCTTACGCTTCGACAACACAGTATTTACTGTGCTGTCTGTTTTCGGTCTTGGCTTCTTCTTGTCTAGCTGTCTTCGACCGATTGGCTTGATCGACCATAAGGTGGCTTTCGACCATCCTATTTTAGACAGACCTCTGCTCAGTTGGTTCGACCACGGGAAAACATTTTGAGTGTTCAGGACTGCTCTCGGTCGAAAATATGCTTCTCTGTTCTCTATTCTTCCCTTCATTTTTCAGTGAGCATTGATCTTCTTCTTTATAACTCTATAGCTATCAGAGGAGAAGATTGTGTGAATGCTTGGGGAGGTTGAAGGCACCATTCACCTCCCCTCTGTTGCGTATTCGGTTCTACAAGTGGTATCAGAGCCGGTTAGCTCTTCTCTGTAGATCTTAACCGGTTTGTTGAGCCATGGCGACAAACAAGTATTCCATCAAGCCCCCTATCTTCGATGGGATCGACTATCCCTTCTGGAAGAGTAGGATGGAGTTGTATATACAGGCTTAGGGCTATGCCATTTGGAGGAAGGTCAAAACTCGCTATGTTGTTCCTGCCGAAGAGAACATCTCAGTGGCTAATATACCGGATGTTGAGGCGAATGCTAAGGCAAGGAACATCATAATCCAAGGTCTTAGCAAAAGCAAATTCGATCGCATTCTCATCTTTCGTCGGCCTATGACATTTGGGTGACCCTTGATGCATACCATGAGGACACTATCCAAATCAAGACTGTACGACCGGACCAATACAAGCGAGATTACAATAAGTTTGAGATGCTCGCTGGTGAGCCCTTAGATAAATATTTTGTGAGGTTTCACAAAATCTTGAGCAACCTCCGAGCAGTCGGTCTCACATACCCTAACTCGGACAACGCTCGTCAGATGTTATCTGCTTTAGACTTGCAAGTTGGGAGATGAAGGTGACCACCATCAAGGACACGACCGATCTTTCAACTTTGACTCTTGATGTATTATATTCACGCCTTAAGAATCACGAGATTGACATTGTCTCCCGCAAGTCAAAGTCACAGTCGATGGTTTTAGCCACCGATCCCAGTCCTGTTCCTGGAGCATCATCTGATTGTGCTGGTTTCTCCTTAGCTGCTCTCTGTGAGATAAGTGATGATTAGATAGAGCAGCTTCCAGAGACCCAACTAGCCCTTTTAACCAGAAAATTTTCACATGCCTATAAGAGGGTTAGGGAGAGAAAGAGAGGAGGGCCGGTAATTTGCTTTGAGTGTGGTGGCCCCAACCACATTCGAGCAAATTGCCCCAAGCTGGAGAAAGAGCAAGAACGACTATGACGGCGTAAGCAAGAATGACTACATCAGCAAGAACCGCAACAAGAAGCCCCAGCTCGTGCCTAAGGCAAAGAGAAGAAGTACCGCAACCTTGGCAAAGCCAAGAAGCTCTTCCATCGCGTCCTCACCGTCTTCGACGACATCAACTTCAGCGACATGGAAGGATGGAGTGACGACGATGGCAAGGATGATCAAGACAAGGACGCCAAGGACGGTGACGACTTCATCGGGATGTGCTTCATGGCCCATGAGAGCGACATCAGCGACAGCGAACTCTACAGCGACTCCGATGAGGTAGGTCCTCCATACGACCAGCTCAATGATGCTTTCCTCAAGCTAGAAAAATTTCATGCTAGATCTAGAGCTAGGTGTAGTGAGTTGGAGAAGGAAGTAGAGAGCTTGTCACGGGAGCTTACTTCACTTAGATCTGCTCCTTTTTGTGATTATTGCGAAGTTTGTACTTCTTTGTTGGAGATATGGAGAAGCTAAGGACCTCTCATCATAGTATGATTTCTGAGCTTGACTTGCTTAAGGTGGAGAATGCTAGTCTGTTAGCTGAACTAGAGATGACTAGGGTTGCTTCTCTTTCATCTACTACTGTTGAGACTACATCTTGCACCTCATGTGAGGTTAAGGACAATGCTTTTAGAGGTTTCTACACTATGCTCCTTGATGTGCCTGAAAATTGTGAAAGTTGTAATAACTTGAAGAAAGCAGATCATAAAATTGCTGAATTACATGCTTCCTAAATTAACTGCTAAACTTGAATCTGTTTCAAAATAATTTCAAGAAATGGTTGATCACAACAAAAAAAATGGCTCAATATGCTTCTAAGGACCCTATTAGCTTACCATGCAATAACTGTGAAAAACTAAAATCTGAATTGATTGCATTGGACAACAAGTGTGTGAAGCTAACTAAGGACCTACTAGAGAAGCCACAATCTGATTGTGTTGTGTGTGCTATGATGGGGGAGAAGTCCAAGGAATTGGTAGAGACGCTTAGCCACGAGGACCAAATGGCTAGAAATAGGACTACCCCTTGCAAGTCCTGCGAAGCCCTCAAAGTTGAGGCAGCTGTGCACAAGGAGAGACATGCACATGCCATTCGTTCTTCAGCTGTTGGTTCTTTTTCCTCTCCTTCTGCTGTCTCTTATTCCCCCTACTCTTCTTGCATCTCTCTCTCTTTCAGGAGTGTCAGTATTTTATTAACACTCTTGAGAGATTTGTTGGAGGCAAGAAGAAGTTAAATCTTATTCTAGACAAATCCAAGATCTGTAAGTTCAATCAAGTTCTAGGATATGATTTCTTAGAGGATGTTAGGAAGCATCCACCTGCTGTTCTCAGACCTATAGCAGCAGGTGTGATTGAGGTCAAGCCCAGAACCAAAAGAGTTGAGTTCAAATCTACGGACTTTGTCCAAGAGATCTCTGATAGTAAGGTGGTATCACCTGTTGCTTCGACCTCTCTGAAGGTCAAGCCCCATCATGCTACTTCTACCTCCCAGAAGGGGAAGTATCATCGTACCTTCTATCAGAAGGATGGACACATAATTGAGAGATGCTTCAAGCGCACCAAGATCGCGTAGAGAGATCGTGTTCGCACCCTTAGGCGTATTCAGGGTCAGTCCTAGACTTTGAGTGCACCTAAGACCAACACGAGGTCTAGGGTCAATTCTGTTAAGGTGCTTAGGCAGCATCGAGGACTTGGTTTTCCTATTTCTGCTTTTAGTCCTCGAGTTGCCACTGGTTATGATATCCGTCGTCCTGAGGGTAGATCTCGTTTTCCCCATCGAGACAGCTATCCGCGGCGTGATCAACATGTTGCTGTGGGTCAGACTCGCTCCTCCATAGCCGTCGGGCCCAGCAACAGCTTCAGGTCTGCTTGTAGACCTTCTGGCTTTCTAAGTGACGAAGAGTGTAGGGTAGTTAGAGGTTAGTTGTGTTTGACTACTTCTTCTGCTCATCGTGTGACTCAGTATTGGGTACCAAAATCTATTCTGATTTATCCTAGTGCCGAGCCACAGATATCTCTCTCTTGTTGACTCAGGTTCACCAGGCTGGGAAGGGAGAGGTTTAGCTCGTTGACTCCGGCTGTTCTCGACACATGACCGGAGACTCCCGTTGGTTCTCTTCCCTAGTCCGAGCTCCAGGTGATCAGACGATCACCTTCAGAGACGCCTCATCTGGACGAGTCATCGCTAAAGGTACTGTGCGCGTTAATGACTCCTTCATTCTTAAAGATGTTGCCTTAGTGAGTAAGCTGCAATACAATTTGCTTTCTGTTTCTCAGCTTATCAATGACAATTTTCAGGTAAGTTGTAAGAAAAATGCTTGCAAAATTCTTGATTCTTTAGGGAGTCTTGTTTGCGGGATCTCTAGATATGGGAAGATCTTTCGTGCTGATTTTATTGAGTCTTCTGGTGATTCTCTCAAGTGTTTAGTTGCTTCAGAATCTTGTGATCTTTCTTCTAGTATAGGAGACTTGGTCATATTGGCTTTGATTATTTGACTCGAGTTAGCGGCCACGATCTCATTCGTGGTCTGCCCAAACTCAAGATGGTCAAAGACTTAGTTTGTGCTCCTTGCTGGTATGGCAAGATGGTTGCTGCTTCTTATCCTCTAGTCACTGTGACTATGACTGATGCGCCAGGACAGCTTTTTCACGTAGACACAGTTGGTCCAGCTAGAGTGCAGTCGGCAGGAGGGAAGTGGTACGTTCTTGTCGTGGTCGATGACTTCTCGAGGTTTTATTGGGTGTTTTTCTTAGCCTCGAAAGATGAGACGTTTAGTCATTTTGGAGTCTTTTTAGTAGGCTTTCTGTCGAACTCCCGGGTGTCTTACGAGCGATCCATAGTGGCAATGGCACAGAGTTCAAGAATTCCTACTTTGAGAAATTCTGCGATGAATCAGGTGTAGAGCATTAGTTCTCTTTCCCGCACGTCCCCTAGCAAAATGGCGCTGTGGAGAGGAAGAACCATACCTTGGTCGAAATGGCCAGGACGATGCTTGATGAGTACTCTACATCTAGGAAGTTTGGGCTAAGGCTATAGCCACCGCATGCCATGTTTCGAACAGAGTTTTTCCGGGGGCACACTTGCATCGCACTTCGTATGAGTTGAGATATGGGTGAAAGCCCAATGTCTCTCATTTTTGCGTATTTGGTTGCAAGCGTTTTATCTTGAAGTCTGAGAACCTAGATAAGTTCGAGTCACGATCTTGTGATGGTATCTTTCTGGGTTACTCGACTTTTTTGTGGGCGTATAGGGTCTGAAACTGCGAGTCTAGCAAAATGGTAGAGACCTGTGAGGTGACTTTCGACAGGGCTAGTCCTGGCACTAGGCCTGACATCTCAGGTTCTGTAGAGCAGTCCGAGACCATCTTTGTGGATGATGAGGAGGATGGAGATGAAGATTGCTTACCTGATCCAGTTCCTCCTTCCCTTGAGGTGCCTGCTTCTACCACCGCACCTCGAGGAGATCAGTCCATTCCTTCCACATCTTCTGGAGCTAGTGGCCTGTTCCTACCTCATCAGCTCATGAGGTAGAGGCCACTTCTTCTTCTCATCCAGGACCTCCCCGACATATCCAAAATATCATCCTTCCGAGTAAATGATTGGAGATCTCTTTAAACGCGTCACACGCTCAAAATCTGGTTTGTCTCACTTCTGTCTCCATTCTGTTTTTGTCACCACCTTCGAGCCTAAGGATGTGTGTCATGCTTTTCTAATGAGTCTTGGGTCAATGCCATGCGTGAGGAGTTAGAGAACTTTGAGAGGAATAAGGTTTGGTCACTTGTTGAGCCCCTTAGAGGTCATAATGTCATAGGTACCAAGTGGGTGTTCAAAAACAAACAAAGTGAGGATGGGGTAGTCATTCGAAACAAGGCTAGACTGGTAGCTCAGGGTTTCTCCCAGGTTGAGGGTTTAGATTTTGAGGAGACCTTTGCCCCTGTAGCTAGGCTAGAGGCTATTAGGATCTTGCTTGCTTTCGCGGCGTCTAAAGGCGTCAAGCTGTAGATGGATGTCAAGAGTGCCTTCCTCAATGGGTATATTGAGGAAGAGGTCTATGTTAGGCAGCCTCCATGTTTTGAGAACTCCAAATACCCAAACCATATCTACAAGCTTTTCAAAGCCCTGTATGGACTTAAGCAAACCCCTAAAGCTTGGTATGAGATGCTTAAGTCCTATTTGTTGAGTCATAGGTTTGAGATGGGTAATATAGACAAGACCTTGTTCACTCGCAGGCATGACAATGACCTTCTACTCGTCCAGATTTATGTGGATGACATTATCTTTGGTGGCTCTTTTTATGCTCTTGTTTCCCAGTTCTCTGATGTCATGAGCACAGAGTTTGAGATGAGCATGATGAGTGAGTTGAGTTTTTTTCCTTAGATTCCAGATCAAGCAGACTCGGGAGGGTACTTTCTTGCATCAGGGCAAGTACACTCGAGACCTCCTGAGATGCTTTGACATGAGTGATGGCAAGCCGGTGTCAACTCCGTTGGCAACATCAGCTTCACTCGATCGAGATGAAGACAGCGAGCCTGTAGGACCGAAATGGCAACAGAGGGGGGGTGAATGGTGCCTTTAAAACTCCCCAAGTACTCACACAGCAAATCGAGTGAAAGAACTAGTTTCTCCGATCGAACACACGTGGTCGTAAGCCAATTGATGATCGAACACCACGTGGTCGAACACTTGCCCAAGCCGACAAAAGAAATCAAACAGAGAATACTGCGTGGATAAAACAAGAACGGAGAAGGACTCGTTTGCCAGATTTCCGAGTAACTAAGACTCTCTGGTCATTTGATCCTCAAATTTGAGACACTGAAAGAATCCAACCTCTGAAAAGAAATTACCAAAATCTTAGCTATGCTCGGGTAGAGAGACATGGTCGAACTCAAACAGAGGACTTGAGGCGCACGACCATTCAGCTTAAGAGAACTTCTCGATTCGACTCTGCTCTCTGGAATGAACTAGCCAAGTGGCCTTGAGATAGATTCCCAGTTCTGAGCCAATCGAAGCACACAAAAGGATGCAGAAACACGAAGAAGAGAAGAGAGAAAATGATCGCATGAAGAACAAGCTCTCAAAACAGATCGCAAACAAAACAATCATAACATCTCATAACGATGTAAATTAACTTGAGGAAGAGAGATGAATGATTGATCATGGAGGTTTCTACAGCCACTCCATCGGAGGTACAAGAGCAACCGTGCTCTACCCAGAGACAACTCACGCAAATAGAGACGAAAAATTCAGAGTGACTCGGGAACAACCTCACCGAGCATCCGAGCTCTACCCTCTCTATTTATAGTCTTCTTGCTACAGGGGGAGAACCCGTTAACTCCCACCTAACACCGGGTTTTACCACTCTCTTTACCCAGCAGCGAGAACGAGCTCCAGTGCTTTACCCGTTACACCCAACGGCTCCACTGCTTTACCCGTTAGCGCCAACAACTCCGTGCTTTTGCAGGACACAGCTTCCCTTTGCAGCTTTCCGCATTTCTCCAAAATGCCACTCCGCTGCCTTCGGAAGCTTCCTCCCGCCTTGCCGACACGCTTGCAACCACCTCACGCACTTCGCTGTCTTTGGCATCTCCCAGCCGATCACGACCTCAGCACCCCCGTGCCTAGTCTCGACCATCCACGCCTCACCACGACTAGTCTCAAAGTCCTGCAAACCATCATAGACAAGCAAACCATTACATAGCACCGCTCACAATAGTATCCAATCACTTGAGCGAAAATGTAACTCAAATCATACTCTTACCAAGTCGATACCACCTACGACCCGAATCGGAAAAAGAGAACAATGAATGCACACGACATACAACCACAAAATCAAGCCATACGACCAGATACGATGAGTCTACGATCATCGCTAACTTGCTACGACCACCCACAACTCGCTACGACTTTAACGCTCAAAGTCTACGACTTCAACCAAAGTCGCACGACCGATCGAAAAGATAAACCAACAAATGCACAAGGTCCCCGACTTCATCACAAAGCCCTACGACCAAATTCCAGCTCAAATGGTCAAGTCCGCAGTCATACGACCGATTCCAATCGCGTCGCGAGCACGTCCGACCACGCCAGATCGCTCTCAATAACGTAGTCGTAGAGTGCCGACTACTCACGTGGTCGGCTGCATTCGACTACGGTCAACGTGATCGTAAACGACTGAATGACCTTCACCATGCCCAAAATGGTCATAAATGGTTCGGTGGCTTCCGATAGCGCACAACGTGGTCGTGACATCTCGCCAGGTTCCAACTGCCGCAACATGGTCGCATGCGAGTCATTTCAACCATGACCAAGATATGACTATGGCAAAACTAGTCTTAAACTTCCCGAGAACTACGATCACGCCAAACGTGGTCGTAACCTATTTCGACCACGACCAACGTGGTCGCAGCGGCCTTCGACCACGCCAACGTGGTCGTAATCGCTCGACCACGACCAATGTGGTCGATCGCCTCGACCACGGCCAAACGTGGTCGTGATCGCCTTCTCGGTGCCCTTCGACCATGGCCAAAGTGGTCGAGACCCTCGGGTGACCTTCGACCACGCCCAAAGTGGTCGTAACGATCTTGCATGACTTTCGGCCACGACCAACGTGGTCGTGTTAGCTGCAGAACACTTTGCCGTGGCTACGACAATGCGTAACTAGCACAAACCTCAAAACTAAACTCAATCTTCCTAGAACAAGAGTCAATTACTCATTACAACTATGGGATGCCCTTCACATGGTCTCTCAATCTCCCCTTGATGAGTATATTGACAAAACCAAAAAAACAAGAAGTTGAGTTTGAGTTTGAAGAATCCAACATGGTCCAAAGAAGGAATGAAACTTATGACCATGTCGCATGTAAGGAACCACTAGAGCAACAACCGAAAGAGCAAATTGATCTCCAAAGCTCTAAAATGATCCCAACAGACTTTTTCTTCTCTATTCTCCCCCTTTTGGCAATAAACACATCAAGATGCAATAGAGAGAATATGACATGTCAATGGATGAATATGGCTGAAGTTTGTTTATTTAAGCATTTAGAACCATGAGAATTATCCATAATGAGCATAACGTAATACACCAAGCCATAACTCAATAAAACGCTATCTAGATCATGATAGCATATATATAAGCCAGCTAGAGCACATAGATGACAATCTGAAATGTAATGCATTTTGTGAGCAAGTCACATCATCAATGAGTAAAGTCTAGCTAGAGACATCCAAGGATGATGCAGGCCATGTCAATAAGCTAAGCGGAACAAAGAAGCTAACATTGAGTCCAAATAGAGTGCTATAAGCTCAAGATTGAAACATTGGTTAAAGTACGTGGTTCTGATTGTAGATTAAGCAAATTGAGCACATTAAACATTGTCTTTTGAAAGCATATGGTTGTTTTCAACCCAATTTTTTGTTTATGTGCTAGATCTCAAGCCTTATGCGACTACTCCAAGCAATAAGCTTAAGAAGATAGTCTAGGTCATCCAAAACTCCCCCTAAGTTCATGCCAAGTGCAATGGCAAGCCGTCTCATAGGAAAGAATTGGTGAGATCAGTTTTTTCGCACAAAAGAGATCTTTTTTTAACACATTGTACTAACTCATGTATCATCGAGACTAAAACATCTCAAACTAAGGCTCAATATAGATTCAACGCTCTACTCAAATTATTTGACATGGCATGAATCATAAAAGGATAGCTCAAGAAAGACTAAACTCAAATGCGAGCATGACAAGTTTAATTTAAGTTGATCAATTTTACTTAACTTATCATGGCAAACGCTAGTCTACACATATGAAGTCATGATAAATTTAGCAAGCTAAGCACAAGTCATGGCAAGGTGTAAAGCATCAAGCATATCATAATAGGATAATAATCAAGGCTCAATGCAGATTGATTATAATACTAGAATGCCGAGAATGCGCGAAAGACCAGTTCCCCTCAACATTAGATGCAACTTTTAGTTCAAGTTGAGTTAAGTCAAAATTAAGCTCCGTAAGCTCCCAAATGAACTCCCTTGAACCAAAGCATTAAGTCGAGAAGTGGCAAATAAAACCAAAACAGCAATCCTTAAAGCATAGATAAGATATAGAGACAATCGTGGTTCGACTAACTCTCATCTACCCCATATGACTCCGTGACTAACAAATGACCGAAAAACACACACTAGAGAGCAATCACGCACTGCCTACCCGAGGGTGGCCCAACCTCGCTAGAACCTATAAGAAGTGAGTGAGCTCAATCTAGTGAGATAAGAAGCAGCGAGAAGAAACATCCTGGAAGCACAAGATAAGAGAAGAAGTCTAAACAACTAGACAAGAGAAGCACTCTAACCTATGCTAGAAGGACTAAGCCCGATGCACCCCAAGTGCAAAGCAACAGAAATGAGACAGAAGCATAATCAATATAGAAAAGCAATAAAGCCCAAAGCTCCCCCTCACTACAGTCCGTAAGGACACACCACCCCAAGCTCTCCCCGTAGAGCTGAAAACCTCGAACTATCCAAAGGCTTGGTGAAGATGTCAGCCAACTGGTGGTCACTCTCACAAACTGGAGCACTATATCGCCCTTCTCTACATGGTCTCAAGGAAGTGATAATGGATATCGATGTGCTTGGTCCGAGAGTGTTGCACTGGGTTCTTAGCAATGTTAATCGCAGAAGTGTTATCACAAAAGAGTGGAACACTGTCGATAACTAACCCAAAGTCCCGCAGGGTCGAAGCCATCCAGAGTACTGACTACAAAGAAACTGGCTGCGACAACATACTCGACCTCTGCGGTGGATCAGGCAACACCGGATCGCTTCCTAGAAGACCAAGAGACGAGAGAATTGCCAATGAATTGGCAAGTGCTGAAGTGCTCTTCCTATCTATCCTACACCAAGAAAGTCTCGCGTCCGAGAAAGCTCTCAAGGAAAGACAGATGAGGAAGAGTACCGATACCATAGTCAATGGTAGCTCTGAGGTACGAAGATGCGCTTCACCGCTCGGGCGGTGAGATACGCGAGAGAGGCTCGAAAATGAGCACACGACACACCGAGAAGTGTATGTCCGGTCTCGAGGCGATGAGGTAAAGAAGGAGCCGATCATACTTCAACTCTTTCGATCAATCGCTCGCCATCCTCATCCAGGTCAAGATAGGCTGTCGAAGCCATGGGAGTTGACACCGGCTTTCCATCACTCATATCGAAGCGCTTCAGGAGGTCACGAGTGTACTTTCCTTGATGAAGAAATGTACCCTCCCGAGTCTGCTTAATTTGGAAGCCAAGGAAGAAAGTCAACTCACCCATCATACTCATTTCAAACTCGGTGCTCATGACATCCGAGAACTGGGAAACCAGAGTATGGGAAGAGCCGCCAAAGATAATGTCATCGACATAGATCTGGACGAGCAGAAAGTCAGCGCCAAGCCGGCGGATGAACAAGGTCTTATCAACTTTACCCATTTCAAACCCATGACTCAACAAGTAGGACTTAAGCCTCTCATACCAAGCCCTGGGGGCCTGCTTAAGTCCATACAACGCTTTGGAAAGCTTGAAGACATGGTTTGGGTATTTGGGGTTTTCAAACCAGAGGTCATCGGACGTAGACCTCTTCCTCAATAAGGCCATTGAGAAAGGCACTCTTGACGTCCATCTGTAAAGCTCAAACCCTTAGAAGCTGCAAAGGCAAGCAGGATTCTAATGGCTTCAAGTCTAGCTACAGGGCAAAGGTCTCTCAAATCTAGACCTTCAACACAGGAGAACCCCGAGCAACCAGTCCTAGCCTTGTTTGAATAACCACTCCATCCTCACTCTGCTTGTTCTTGAACACCCACTTAGTCCCAATAATATTGTGACTCGCGGGGCTCGACAAGCCACTGCACCTTGTTCCTCTCGGTTTTCTAGCTCCTCATGCATGGCATTGACCCAAGACTCATCGATAAAACATGAGAGACATCTTGGGCTCAAGGGAGGCAATGAAAGCGTAATGGAGACAGAATTGAGATAAGCGATTTTGAGCGGGTAACACGCTCGAAAAGGTCTCCAATGATCTCGCTCAAGGATGAGCTCGGATATGTCTAGGAGGTCCAGAATGAGATGAAGAAGTGGCTTCTACCGTGAGTCGATGAGGTAGGAACAAAGCCACCACTCCGTAAGAAGCGAAGGCATGGTGATCACCTCGAGGTGCGGTGGAAGACGGCACCTCAAGGGGTGGATGAGGGACGAGATCGTAGACAACCGTCGTCTCCATCATCCTCATTATCCACAAAGATGGTCTCGGATGCTCTAAAGAACTCGAGATATCGGGCCTAGTCCCGGTGACCGCCTCGCCAAAGGTCACCTCACATGTCTCTACCATTTTACTAGACTCAGCCTGCACTTATAAGCCCGCTGAAGAAGGCGAGTAACCTAGAAAGATTCCATCACAAGAACGTGACTCGAACTTGTCTAGGTTCCCGGACTTCAAAACAAAGCACTTGCAACCAAACACACGAAAATGAGAGACGCTAGGCTTTCGCCCATATCTCAACTCATAAGAAGTGCGGTGCAAGTGTGCCCTAAGAAATACTCGGTTTGAGACATGGCACGCGGTAGCTATAGCCTCACCCAAAACTTCCGCGGTAGAGTACTCATCAAGCATCGTCCGGCCATCTCGACCAAGGTACGGTTCTTCCTCTCCACAACGCCATTCTGCTGAGGGACGTATGGAGAAGAGAACTGGGTGCTCTACACTGTCTCACCACAGAAACTCTCAAAGTAGGAATTCTTGAACTCCGTGCCATTGTCACTGCGGATTGCTCGTAAGGCACCTGGGAGCTCTACAGAAAGCCTCACCAAAAGACCTCGAAATGCGAAACGCCTCATCCTTCGAGGCTACGAAAAACACCCAAGAATACCTCGAGAAGTCATCGACCACAACAAGAACATACCACTTCCCTCCCGCCGATCGCACTCGAGCCGTCCAAGCGTGTCCATGTGGAGCAATGTGTCCCGTGCATCGGTCATAGTAATCGTGGACCGAGGGTGAGAAGCGGCAACCATCCGCCGTGCCGCGCATGGAGAGCAAACAAGGTCTTTGACCATCTTGAGTTTCGCGCACCACGAATGAGATCGTGGCCGCTAACTCGGTCAAATGATCAAATCCGATATGACCAAGTCTCCTATGCCGTAAAGAAAGGTCGCGGGACTCGAAGCAACTAAACACCGAGAGGATCACCGAAGACTCGGAAAAATCAGCACGAAAGATCCTCCCAAAGCGAAATCCCGCAAACCGACTACCCAAGAATCAAGAATTTTACAAGCATTTTTCTTGAAGCTTACCTCAAACCGTCATCGGTAAGTCGAGAAACGAAAGCAAATTGTACCGCAGCTTACTAACCAAGGCTACATCTTTCAAAATGAAAGAGTCATTAATGCACACTGCACTTTGGCGATGACGCGCCTGGATGAAGCATCTCCGAAGGTGATCGTCTCATCACCGGAGCACGGGCAAGGGAAGAAAACCAACGGAGTCTCGGTCATGTGTCGAGAACACCCGAGTCTACAAGCCAAACCTTTCCTTCCTCGCCGGCGAACTCGAGTCAAACAGAGTAAAGTCTCGATCGGGTAAATCAAGAGTGATTTTGGCACCCAATATCGAACAACACGTCGAGCGGATGAAGTAGTCAAGCACGACTTTCCTCTATCTACCCTACGCTCTCACCACTCCACGCAAGGTCCGTGAGCAGACTGGCCGCTGCGCGGTCCGATCGCACGGAGAGCGAGTCGAACACCGCAACACGCTGAACACGCCGCGGTAATCGCTCTCGACGGGGAAACGAGATGTACCCTCAGGACGGCGGAAGTCATGACCAGGAGTAGCACGAGGACGAAAAATAGAAGACTCAGAAAAACCAAGTCCTCGATGCTGCCCAAACCCATCAACAGCAGTAAATCTAGACCTCGTGCTGGTCCTAGGTGCACTCAGGATCTGGGGCTGACCTTGAATACGCCTAGGAGACTCAACACGGTCTCTACGCACGATCTTGGCACGCCTGAAGCATCGATCAACCGTGTGTCCATCCTTCTGACAGAAGGTGCAGTGATACTTCATCCTCTGAGAGGTAGAAGTAGCACGGTCAAGCCGCCGACGAGAGCCGAAGCGGCATGTGCAATCACCTTGCCGTCGTAAATCCCTAGACATAGCCCGCCGACTTAAATTGGACTTTCTCGGTCCCGGCTTAGTCTCGATCACACTGGTGCTATGGGTCTGAGCACAGCAGGTGGATGCTTCCTCATATCCTCATAATAGTCATATCCTAGACCCTGATTAAATCTGCAAATCTTGGACTGGTCTAGAATAAGATTAAGCTTCTTCTTGCCGCCTACAAATCTCTCGAGAGTGTTCATAAGGTACTGACACTCCCGAAAGAGAGAGGTGCAAGAAGAGCAGGGGGAAGAGGGAACAGCAGGAGGTAAGGGAGCAGATGAAGAACCAACATCGAGAGGGAAGAATGGCTTGTGCACGCACAGCCGACTCTGAATGGACAGTCCTACTGCTAGTCGGTTGGTTCACGCTCTAGGCGTCTCCACCTTACCACCGGGCTTCTCCCCTTCTCAAAGATGCATAATACAAGCGTAAGGTTGCTTCTCTAGTAGGTCCTTAGTCAGCTTCACACATTTCTCATCCAATGTAATCAAATCAGATTTTAGTTTGTTACAGTTAATACATGGTGAGCTAACAGGGTCCTTAGAAGCATACTGAGCCATTTTCCTATCATGATCAATCATTTCTTGAAACTGTTTGGAGACAGCTTCAAGTTCAGCAGTTAACTTGGGACAGTTCAAGCATGAATCAATCGGCTCAAGTAAAGAAGCTTGAGTTCAGCAATTTTATGATCCGCCTGCTTTAAGTTCATCTTCAAGTTATTGCAATTTTTACAAGGATCGGGCAGATCAAGGAGCATGGCATAAGGTCCTCTAGCAGCAATGTCCTTATCCTCACATGAGGTGGGAGAAGTAGTCTCATCAGTAGTAAGTAGGGTAAACCATCCTACTCAACTCTAACTCAGCAAGCAGACTAACATTTTTCACCTTAACAATATCAAGCTCGGAGGACACACTATCATGAGAGGTCCTTAATTTTTCCATGTCATCAAGCAAGGCACAAGATGTATCACGATCGTCACGGAGGGAGCAGATGTAAGTGAAGTAATCTCCGTGATAGTCTATCTACTTCCTTCTCTAACTCGGTACACCTAGACCTAGCTCTAGCATGAAATCCACCTAGCTTAAGAAAAGCATCATTTAGCTGGTCATAAGAAGGGAGTACCTCATCCGAGTCGGAGTATAGCTCGCTGTCGCTGAGTTCGCCCTCGAGGGCCATGAAGCACATGCCGGAGAAGTCATTGCCGCCATCCTTGGGCTCTTGGTCACCCGTCCCGTCGTCGTCGCTCCATCCCTCCACCTCGCTGAGGTCGAGGTCGCCGGCGGTGAGGACGCGTGGAAGAGCTTCTTGGCCTTCCCGAAGTTGCGAAACTTCTTCTTTCCCGGCGTCGGAGCTGGAGGCTTCTTGTTGCGGTTCTTGTCGGTGTAGTCGATCTTGCTCGAACCGCCGTAGTCGTTCTTGCCCTTCTCCGGCTTGGGGCGCTTGTTCAATGTGGTTGGGGCCACCACACTCGGCAAATCACGGGTCCTCCTCTCTTCTCGTCTCTCCTACCCTTGTAGGCATGTGAAACCTTCGGGCTAGGAGGGCCACCGATCATCCGCAAGTCGCTCTAACCGATCATCGCTATGTCACGAGAGCGGCGAGGAAAAACCGCAAGAAGAATCGTAAGAGAGACCGAAGCGTAATCGGATCGGTGACCAAAGCCATCGATCGTGACTTCGACCGACGAGAGACAACGCCAATCTCGTGAGTCTTGAGGCGTGAGTACAGCGCGTCAAGAGTCAGGGTCGAGAGGTCTGTCGTGTCTTTGATGGTGGTCACTTTCATCTCCCACACGCGCAGATCGAGTGCCGCGAGCATCTGACGAGCGTTGTCCGAGTCGGGGTATGTGAGACCGACCGCTCGGAGGTTGCTCAAGATTTTGTGAAATCGTGAAAAGCACTCGTCCGTGGACTCACCAAAAGCATCTCGAATTTGTTGTATTCGCGCTTGAACTGGTCCTGTCGAACCGTCTTAATCTGGGTGGTGCCCTCATGGTATGCGTCGAGGGTCACCCAGATGTCGTAGGCGGACGACAGATGAGATATGCGGTCAAACTCACTACGACTCAAACCCTGGATGATGATGTTCCTTGCCTTTGCATTTGCCTCAACATCAGCCATGTTCCGGCATAGATGTTCTCATCGGCAGAACAACAACCGACCTTAACCTTGCGCCAGATGGCATACCCCGAGCACGGATGTATGTTTCCATTCGCTCTTCCGTAAAAGTAATCGATGCCATCAAAACGCGCGGCTTGGTCGAGTACTTGTCCGTCGCCATGGCTCTTGAGACCGGTTAAGATCTATTGATTAGAGCTAACCGCTCGATACCAATTGTAGGACCGAAATGGCAACAGAGGGGGTGAATGGTGCCTTTAAACTCCCAAGTACTCACACAAGAAATCGAGTGAAAGAACTAGTTTCTCCGATCGAACACACGTGGTCGTAAGCCAATTGATGATCGAACACCACGTGGTCGAACACTTGCCCAAGCCGACAAAAGAAATCAAACAGAATATCGCGCGGATAAAACAAGAACGGAGAAGGACTCGTTTGCCGATTTCCGAGTAACTAAGACTCTCGGTCATTTGATCCTCAAATTTGAGACACCGAAAGAATCCAACCTCTCAAAAGAAATTACCAAAATCTTAGCTATGCTCGGGTAGAGAGACATGGTCGAACTCAAACAGAGGACTTGAGGCGCACGACCATTCAGTTAAGAGAACTTCTCCGATTCGACTCTGCTCTCGGGAATGAACTAGCCAAGTGGCCTTGAGATAGATTCCCGCCTGAGCCAATCAAGCACACAAAAGGATGCAGAAACACGAAGAAGAGAAGAGAGAAAATGATCGCATGAAGAACAAGCTCTCAAAACAGATCGCAAACAAAACAATCATAACATCTCATAACGACAGTAAATTAACTTGAGGAAGAGAGATGAATGATTGATCATGGAGGTTTCTACACCACTCCATCGGAGGTACAAGAGCAACCGTGCTCTACCTGAGACAACTCACGCAAATAGAGACAAAAATTCAGAGTGACTCGGAACAACCTCACCGAGCATCCGAGCTCTACCCTCTCTATTTATAGTCTTCTTGCTACAGGGGAGAACCCGTTAACTCCCACCTAACACCGGTTTTACCACTCTCTTTACCCAGAAGAGAACGAGCTCCAGTGCTTTACCCGTTACACCCAACGGCTCCACCGCTTTACCCGTTAGCGCCAACAACTCCGTGCTTTTGCGGGACACGACTTCCCTTTGCAGCTTTCGCATTTCTCCAAAATGCCACTCCGCTGCCTTCCCGGAAGCTTCCTCCCGCCTTGCCGACACGCTTGCAACCACCTCACGGACTTCGTCGTCTTTGGCATCTCCCAGCCGATCACGACCTCAACACCCCCGTGCCTAGTCTCGACCATCCACGCCTCACCACGACTAGTCTCAAAGTCCTGCAAACCATCACAGACAAGCAAACCATTACATAGCACCGCTCACAATAGTATCCAATCACTTGAGCCGAAAATGTAACTCAAATCATACTCTTACCAAGTCGATACCACCTACGACCACTCGGAAAAAGAGAACAATGAATGCACACGACATACAACCACAAAATCAAGCCATACGACCAGATACGATGAGTCTCGATCATCGCTAACTTGCTACGACCACCCACAACTCGCTACGACTTTAACGCTCAAAGTCTACGACTTCAACCAAAGTCGTTCGACCGATCGAAAAGATAAACCAACAAATGCACAAGGTCCCCGACTTCATCACAAAGCCCTACGACCAAATTCCAGCTCAAATGGTCAAGTCCGCAGGTCATACGACCGATTCCAATCTGCGTCGCGAGCACGTCCGACCACGCCAGATCGCTCTCAATAACGTGAGTCGTAGAGTGCCGACTACCACGTGGTCGGCCGCATTCGACTACGCCAACGTGATCGTAAACGACACGAATGACCTTGACCATGCCCAAAATGGTCATAAATGGTTCGGTGGCTTCCGATAGCGCACAACGTGGTCGTGACATCTCGCTAGGTTCCAATGCGCCGCAACATGGTCGCATGCGAGTCATTTCAACCATGACCAAGATATGACTATGGCAAAACCAGTCTTAAACTTCCTCGAGACCTACAATCACGGCCAAACGTGGTCGTAACCTATTTCGACCACGACCAACGTGGTCGCAGCCGCCTTCGACCACGCCAACGTGGTCGTAACTGCTCGACCACAACCAATGTGGTCGATCGCCCTCGACCACGCCAAACGTGGTCGTCTCGCTCGGTGCCCTTCGACCATGGCCAAAGTGGTCGAGACCCCTCGGGTGACCTTCGACCACGCCCAAAGTGGTCGTAACGATCGCGCATGACTTTCGCCACGACCAACGTGGTCGTGTTAGTCAGAGAACACTTTGCCGTGGCTACGACAATGCAGAACTAGCACAAACCTCAAAAACTAAACTCAATCTTCCTAGAACAAGAGTCAATTACTCATCACAACTATGGGATGCCCTTCACATGGTCTCTCAGAGCCAGTTGACCAAAAAGAGCACAAAGCACGATTGGCCCCCTCTTGTACCTCACGGCCTCGAGGCCAGACATACACTTTGTTGTGTGTTTGTGTGCTCGGTTCCAGGCCTCTCCTTGTGTATCTCACCGTCAGGCGGTAAAGCGCATCTTTCGGTACTTTCGACCTACCATGGACTATGGTATCTGATACTCTTCTTCTTTCTGTTTTTCCCTTAGAGCCTACTCCGACGCAGACTTTGCTGGCTGTAGAATAGATAGGAAGAGCACTTCTGGCACTTGCCAATTCATTGGCACTTCCCTTGTTTCTTGGTCTTCTAGGAAGCAGTTCAGTGTTGCACAGTCCACCGTAGAGGCCGAGTACATTGCTGCCGCTAGTTGCTGCAGTCAGGTGTTTTCGATGGTCTCGACCTTGCGGGACTTTGGGTTAGTCATAGATAGTGTTCTGCTCTTTTGTGATAATACTTCTACCATTAATATTGCCAAGAACCCAATGCAGCACTCCAGGACCAAGCACATTGATATCAGATATCACTTCCTTAGAGACCATGTGGAAAAATGTGACATAGTGCTCCAGTTTGTGGAGAGTGACCACCAGTTGGCTGATATCTTTACCAAGCCTTTCGATAGCTCGAGGTTTTCGACCTTGCGGGGAGAGCTTGGGGTGGTCTGTTCTTATGGATTGTTGTGAGGGGGAGTTTCGTGCTTTATGTTTTATCTTGCCTATATGCTCCTATTGCTTTCTGCTGCATGTCATGAGGGTGCATTTGGGTTCATCCTTCTAGCATAGATTAGAGTGGTTCTGTCGCTTAGTTGCTTAGACTTCTTCCTCTCATCTTGTGATTCTAGGATGCTGCATATTAGCTGGGTCTCTTCTCACTAGGTTGAGTTCACTCACTTCTTATAGGTCTAGTGAGGGTTGGGCCACCCTTGGGTAGACAGGGAATGTATTTACTCCCTAGTGTGTTAGAAGTCCAGCTGATAGTCCTAGAGTCATATGGGGTAGATGAGAGTCAATATGAGCCATAGTATTCTCTGTATCTTATCTATGTTTTAAGGACTGCCTTTTCTGATTTTATTGCCAGCTTTTCGTATTTATTGCTTTGGTTTAGGGGGAGTTCATTTGGGATTTTCTGGAACTTAATGATGACCTAAATCAACTTAAACTAAAAGTGTGTCACATGCTGAGGGGGAGCTGGATTTTCTTGCATTTCATATCATTTTAGCATTCTGCATTGTAATATAACTACATGGAGCCTTGATTATTATCTTGTTATGACATGATTAAACTACATTACATCTTGCCATGATTTGTGCTAGGGTGCTTGATTTATTATGACTTTATATGTGTACTCTCGTCTTTGCCATGATAGGTTGATTAAATGTGCACAACTTGAATTAAACCTTGTCAAGTTAGAACTTGTGACTAGTCTGTCTCTAGCTATCCTCTTATGATTCACGCCATGTCACATAGGCTGAGTTGAGTCTGGAATTTTTATTGAGCTTTAGATTGAGCTATGCTAGTTCTTGGTGAAGCATGAGTTAACTCTCTGTTCTTGAACAAAATTCAGAAAATACAAAATGATCTCTTTTGTGCGAAAAAACTGATTTCACCAATTCTTTCTCATGAGACGGCTTGCCATTGCACTAGGCATGAACTCAGGGGGAGTTTTGGATGACCAAGATCATTTCTTAAGTTTATTGCTTGAAATGATCCCATAAGGTTTGAGATCTAGCACATGGCTAAGCAACACAAATTGGTTGAAAACAATAATGAATTTCTCAAAAGAATTATGTCAAATGTGCTAAATATGCTCAATCACAAAAATGCCAAGTACTTGAACAAATGTCTCATTCTTGAACTTATAGCACTCTAAACTGACTCAATGTTAGCTTCTTGGTTCCACTTATAATATGGACATGGCTTGCATCATCTTTGGATATCTTTAGCTAGATTATAATCTTGAATGACTTGACATGCTAAGCAATTCATCTAATTTTCAGATCATGACTTATTTGGTGTTAGCTTGTCTATACATAAATTGTCATGATCTAGATAGCACTCTCTCTTGTTATGGCTTGGTGTAATACTTCGAGGGTCATTCTAGATACTCTTCATGGCTCTAATGCTCAAATTGAATAACATACAGTCATACCATTCAAGTCATGCTTCATTTTTCTTCCTTGCATCTTGATGATTTTATTGCCAAAAAGGGAAGAATAATGGAGAAAAAGACATAAAAAGAAAGGAAATGAGGTGGAAAGGGGGATTTTATGGAGCTTTGAGGAAAAATTGCTCTTTCTATTTTTGAGGTTGAGGAAAAATTGCTCTTTCTGTTTTTTTTTGCGGAAAAATTGCTCTTTCTGTTTTTGCTCAAATTTTCCCCTGCTGTCAACACGATCTTGAGCTTCTCTGTTTCTTCTCTTAGACCATGTGTGACTCTCTCGTTAAAACAAAACAAAAAAAATCAAACTCATCTTTAGGCTTTATCTGTGTTTGTCAATATACTCATCAAGGGGGCATTGAGAGACCATGTGGAGGTGACCCCATGTTTGTGATGAGTAATTGACACTTGTTTTAAAAAGTTTGAGTTTGTTTTGTACAAGTTCTGCAAAGTCGTAGCCCTGGCAAAGCGGTTAGAAGTCAGCCAAAGGAGTTACGACCACGTTGGGAAGCGGAGTTCACTGGTTACGACCACGCTATGTCATTTACGAGAACGTTGTTAGTGGTCGGAAATCTTCAGACAAGTTTACGACCACATTGGCCATGGTCGGAGGTCACCAGAAGGGTTTACGACCTCATTGGGTGTGATCGAAGAGCATCAGACAGACTTCAACCACGTTGACCATGGTCGAACACTGCTACGACCATGTTGGGTGTGGCCGGAAGCTGTTACGACCATGTTGGCCGTGGTCGGAAGGGCTTACGACGACGTTGGTCGTGGTCGGAAGTCGAAAGTCAAAGCTACGACCACTGTAGTCGATAGTCGGCAGACTTCGACCACGTTGTAAAGCAGTCGAACAAGGTCGGAACGCAGTCGGATGTGGTCGAAAGTGCTCGTACGCGGTTGGTCATGGTCGGTAGCGGTCGGACTTGGTCAGATCGCCGATGGACATGGCCGGTCGTGGTTGGTAGCGGTCGGAAGCACTCGAAAGCAGTCGTAACGCAGTCAGATGCGGTCGGTTGCGGTCGAAACCGGTCGGTTGTAGTAGAATGAAGTCGATTTGTGATCAGACATGGTCAGAAGTCCCTTCGACCACGTTGAACGTGGTCGGAAGGGCTTCGACCACGTTATAACTTGCTGGAATTGTCTTTTCTGCTGATCAAGCGGTCGTATGGAGTTCTGATGTGGTCGTATCGATCTGGTATGTGGTTGTAGACTATGAGTGTTGCATATTTTGTGAATTCAACCGGTCGTAAGTGGGTTACGACCAGTAGGGATGTTTTACGAGTACACTTTTCCTGATGCAAATCTATGTTCATGATGTTTTGTGCGGTGCTATGTAATGTTTTCTTGTCTGTGAAGGTTGCAGGACTTTGAGGCTAAGTCGTGGCGAGGCATGGGATGGCCGGGACTAGGCACAGGTGGTGCTGAGGCCGAGAACGATCGGGAGATGCCGAAGACGATGAGGCTTGCAAGGTGGTTGCAAGACTTGGACAGCAAGACAGACGAAGCTTCTGGGAAGGTGCGTGAGGGGCAATTCGGTGAAATTGATTCAGGCCGGAGGAAGCGGATTCTGTTGGAGATAACGAGTAAAGCGTTGAGTTTGTTGGAGATAACGGGCAAAGCACTGAGTTTGTTGGAGATAATGGACAAAGCAATGTGTAGTACGCGATGTTAGTTGGGGGTTTTAACAGGTTCCCCCGGTAGCTTGAGGCTATAAATAGAGGTGGAGAGCACTAGAACTCGTTGAGGTTGTTCCCTAGATGCTCTGGTTTTCATTTCTATTTTGTGTCAGTTGTTTTCTGGGATGGAGCAAGTGTGCTCGTGTATCTCCCAGTTGGAGTGGCTGTAGAAACCTCCATGATCAATCATTCATCTCTGTTCCTCTATTTTGAGTTCTGTCTCTATGTGTTGTTTTGAATGATTTGATTGCGTTCTTGAGAGACCATGTGGAGGTGACCACATGCTTGTGATGAGTAATTGACACTTGATTCGGAAAGATTGAGTTTATTTTGGGTGTTTTCTGTGAAGTCGTAGCTCTGTATGAGAGGTCGGAAGACTTTTCGACCACTTAGACCGTGGTCAAAAGGCAGCAGCAAAGCTTACGACCACGATTGGCCGTGATCGCACGTTATCGAGTGGTTTACGACCACTCTGGTCATGGCCAGAAGTCACTCGGATCATTTAGGACTACTCTGTGCGTAATCAAAAGTCAGTCGAGTCATTTACGACTACATTGGTCGTGATCAGGAGCCTACCGGGCAGGTTACGACCACGTTGTCATTAGTCCGGAGCCAGTTGGGTCATCTTCGACGAAGTTGACTGTGGTCGAACGCTGCTACGACCACGTTGTAGCAAGCTACGGTCGAAGTCGGAGCTTAGACTTATGACCACGTTGAGTAGTCAGAAGCGCTCGACCACGTTATCGAGTACTGCGGTCGGTAGTCGAGGCTTTGACCACTGCGGTCAATAGCGGACTTCGACCACGTTGTGAAGCCGTCGATTGAGGTCGTGGCTCGGTCGAACGTTGTCGTAGCTGGTCGGATGCAGTTGGACTTGCTCGGATGCGGTCGTAAGAGGTCGTGCGGGCGGTCGGTTGTGATCGTAACGTGGTGAGACCTGGTCGGAAGCTCCCAAGAGTCTTGTATGTGGTCGTAGGTCCCTTATAATCGGTCGTATGACCTCCAGAAGCAGTCGTTTCAGCTGGGGATCGGTCGTATGGTCTTGTGTTGCGGTCATAGACCTTGTGCACTTATTAGTTTATCATTCCGATCGATCACATATGGTGTATGACTTTGTGGAGTGTGGTTTGAGCTTTGTTTTCCGATGCAAATGGATGTTATCCTTGTCTAGTGCGGTGCTATGTGATGTTCTGTTGTTTGTAATGGTTGCAGGATCTCGGAGATAGGTCTGGTGAAGCTGGAAAGGTCAGGACGAGACACGGGCGGTGTCGGGGTCCAGAACGACCAAGGGAAGCCGAAGGACACCTAGTCTTGCGAAGGGTTGTAACCTTGGACAGCAAGGCAAAGCAGGTAGAAGCTTCCAAGAAGGCAGCGGAGTGGCATTTTGGAGAAATGCGGAAAGCTGCAAAGGGAAGCTGTGTCCCTACAAAGCACCGGAGTTGTTGGCGCTAACGGGCAAAGAAGTGGAGCCGTTGGGTTTAACGGGTAAAGCACTGGAAGCTCGTGGGTAAAGTGAGTTGAAAACCCGGTGTTAGGTGGGGGTTTACGGGTTCCCCTTCGTTGGTGTGTGGCTATAAATAGAGAGGGTAGAGCTCGGGAACTGGTGAGATTCTGATCCCCAAGTTGCTCTGTTCTTCCTTGTTTATTTGTGAGTGTGTGGTTTCTCGGGATGGAGCAAGTGTGCTCATGTATCTCCCAGTTGGAGTGGCTGTAGAAACCTCCATTATCATTCATTCATCTCTCTTCTTCTATGTTGAGTTTTTGTTCTGTGAATTGTTTGATTGTTTTGTTTGTGCCTTCTCTGTTTTATCCTTTTCCATGTATGTCTGAGATGATGGTTCTCATTTGTGCTCTAGGTTTCTTGATCTGAGCAAGTTTTTTGCTCGAGTTACTTTGCTTTCTTCTGCTTTGAACTGGGATCCATACTCAAGACCATTTGGTCAGGCTCTTCCCGAGAGCAGAGTTTTCGATCGGGTCCTTGTGCAAATGGTCGTGCGTCTCAAGTTACTCTGTTCTTTTTTGACCATGCCTTCTTGTTAGAGCACAGCATGTTTAGAGTCTCTTGGCTATTTTGTCTGAAGACTTTAATGTTATTCGCTTTAGAGTCTTGCCGGTCGTGTGCGTGCTCGCCTTCTTGGTCGTTCTCGTGTTCTTTCGTTTGTCGATTGACATTTCACTATGAAGTCTCGACTGCTCTGAAACTGTTTCGGTCACAGCAGGGAGTCGTTCGACTACATAGTAAGGTGTCGACTGCTCTTGGTTTTGGCCGACTCCATCTTTCTTGATTAGTCTCAGTCGAATTCCTCTCGTTTCCAGCGAGCATTCATCTTCTGCCTTCGTAGCTTCTATAGCTATTGGAGAAGAAGTTGGTGAGAATACTTGGGAAGTTTTTGAAGGCACCATTCACCCCCCCTCTGTTGCCATTTCGGTAGTACAGTTCTCTTTGTTCTTTCATATCTTCTTCTCTTTCCTTATTAAGAAATCGCTTTGCTGTGGTTTTGCTTCTGGTTGTTTCGCTTCTGGGTTGCTCTGAATTGAGAATCATCCCCAAGGCCATTTGGCCAGTCTATTCTCGAGAGCAAAGTTTGGTCAGTGAGTTTTTTTGGGTTGCGGTCGTGTGCCTATTGACCTCCTCTGTTTCTTCGTTGACCGTGTCTCTCTATTCAACTGCAGTAAAGAGTTTTCTTGTTCTTGGTAATTCCTCTCCCAGAGGATTTGTCTTGTAGTGTTTGAAGTTTCTTGACCAACTGATCCGAGAGTCAAAAGTTGTTCAAAAATCGGGTCTGGCGGTTGAGCACTTCCTACTTTCTCTGTTTTCCGTTCGACATTGCTCTTCTGCTCAACCATAGTGAAGAGTATTCATTAGCTCTGTGATTTCTCGACCTGAGATCGTTCCGCTATTGTGGTTGATGTCACCTAGTCATTTGATCCGAGAATCACAAGATATTCAGTTTTTAGTCTCAGCGGTCATGCGCTTCTTCCTTTGCTTACGCTTCGACAACGCAGTATTTACGGTGCTGTCTGTTTTCGATCTTGGCTTCTTCTTGTCTAGCTGTCTTCGACTGATTGGCTTGATCGACCACAAGGTGGCTTTCGACCATCCTGTTTTAGACAGACCTCTGCTCAGTTGGTTCGACCACGGGAAAATGTCTTGAGTGCTCAGGACTGCTCTCGGTCGAAAATATGCTTCTCTATTCTCTGTTCTTCCCTTCGTTTTTCAGTGAGCATCGATCTTCTTCTTTGTAGCTCTATAGCTATCAGAGGAGAAGATTGTGTGAATACTTGGGGACGTTTGAAGGCACCATTCATCCCCCCTCTATTGCCTGTTCGGTCCTACAGGTAATGACAAGTTGCTCCTAATTGCCTTTGCAATTGTGGAGAATGAGAATACTGACAGTTGGCTGTGGTTCCTAGTTAACATAAAGCAACATATTGCAAGGGACCGGTCGAATGTGTGCATCATCACTGACCATCACACCGGGTTGCTGTCCGCACTGCACACCATACAGCACGATATGTGCCCGTTGTTCCAATGGAATGACATACACACGTGTTGGTGCATGTGGCGTCTAGCCGCCAATTTTCACATGCGCTTCTAGAGTAAGGACTCATGAAGAAGTTGTAACACCCCGCCCATCCTCTGGGCCTAGAGTGCTACCATCATTGCATTACAATAACCCTTTTTAAAAAAAACATCTGCTAATCATTTTAAGCAAACTCTACCTTACCCATAAAGCAAAGCACTGACACCATTTTTTCTTAAGCAACTATGTTAGCTTACTGGTGAAATTACACATACTAACAAAAGCTGATATGTGAAGTGTTACAAGTACGTGTAGCTATTCATGTGCTACACCCGCCCATGCATGTCGTCCACAATGGCCACCTAAAAAAACAACAAAGCAAGGGTGAGTCCACCGACTCAGCAAGTACATAATAGAACGATGAATACTACCAAAACATGTAAGCAAATCAACCAACCATAACATACTTCACATGCATTGTCATACTCATATCATCATTCTCATGTTTCCACATTAATCACAATATGCTCCACATGCATTGTTATGCTCATATGTTCAGTGCCATGCAATGCAATGCACCTCCGTATGCAGCTTATACCGGTATAGTGGAGTGTTTCACCCGTCGATGAAACCCCTCTGCCTTGTCGAAGGGAGCTCCTCGTAGAAGCTATAGTTCACCCTTTCGATAGGACTTTCTGTAGATGCCTTGCCGAAGGGAGCTCCTTGTAGAAACTATAGTTCACCCTTTCGGTAGGACTTTCATAATGCTCATGGTGTAATGCAAATGCATGTCTCGTCAAGCATCAAGGTCCATGAATAACATCTCATAAACACTGTAACACATAGCATGAAAACACGGATAACAAACATTCACCACAATTTACTGGTCCACCCTGCACTTGCCTGTTAACCAAGCGGAGCGTAACGATGTGTGGACGGCGTCGACCCGGTCCTTCCACCTGGCCAAGCAAATAGTCCGATTTAACGCATCTCAACGAAACCGAAAATTAGATGGGCGATGACGATACTATGTGCATAAACTGGTTCGGGTATAAAAACGTGCGGGTTTTACAGGGATCTGCTGTGCGGCACCAAAACCCCCTAATTACTCTCTCTCTCTCTCTTTCTTTTTCCCCTCTTTTCTTTTCTTCCCTCTTTTTTTCCTTTCTCTCTTTCTTCCTTTTCTTTCTTTCCTTTCTTTTTCTTTCCTTCTCCCTAATCTCTCTCCTCATCCCCATTCCATTCGACCAACAGGGGCCTTATCCCCTCATTTCCTCACTTCTCTCTCTCTCTCTCCCACTCCATCGGGCCGAATGGCCTTCTCTCCTCGCCGTCCTCACCCAGGGGCGGCGCGCATGGCCGGCACGGCGTCGGCGGCCCCTACCTCCCTGCCGGCCACTCCTCCCTCTGCCCCCATTCTACTCGGCCGGAGGCCTCCTCTCCGCCGCCTCACCGGCCTTGCTCGAGTGGCGCGGCGGCACACGACCGGGTACGACTACGCCGGCGGCTCCGCCGCCCCCCTTCTCCTCCCCCATTCCCCTCTCGTCTACTCGGCCGGGAGGCCCCGGGCGGCGCGGCGGCAGCGGCGGCGTCGGCCCTTGCCCGCCGCCGCCGCTCTGCTGCCCCGCCTCCCGCCTCCGCCTACCTCGCCTTCCCCTCTACAGCACCTCGGGTCCGGCCGGCTAAGCCCGGACCCGGCCCTCCCCCTTGCGCGCGCGGCGAGGTGGAGTGCTCGGCACCCCACCGGCCGGCACGGCCAATGGCTGCCGGCCGCCTCTCCCTACGCCACTCTTCCTCCCTCCCGCCCTATGAGCGTGATTGCGATGCTTGGTGAGGAGTGCATGTGCGGTGTTCTTGTGCTTACCTTGAGCTGGCCGAAATGGTGTGGCGATGCGGTTCAGTGGAGAGGAAGGGGAAGAGAAATGGGAGTGGGCTTTTGCAGAGAAGGGGAGGGAGGTGGCAGACATGCAAGTCATGCAGCTTGCCACCTCTCTTGAGTAGTTGGCAGATGCATGAAAAGGCTGGGGTGCCTTACGGGCATGCTTCTGGTCAAATGCTCCTTTTTGTGCAAAGTGCCATTTCTGCCCCTCCCCTTGGCCTTTGGTCGCTAAGGCCCTAAGGGCTTTTGGTCCAATAGTACCCTATACTATTTGGCGTTCTTCTCTCGCAGTAAACCGGTAAGAGGTAAGAATAGTAGTTCCTGCCGGATGATGATAACCCGATACGCGAGATGGCGCCGACCGCCCCTGGACGGTCTGGGAACCTCTGAGAGCGCTACTTTTACGCGGCTCTCTAGACGGTGCCGACCGTTCCAGGGTGGTATGGGAACCTCTGCGAGCGTTAAATATTCGGCATTCTAATAGCCGATGGTTCTGACGGCAAAACCACCCTTTCCTTCCCTAATTTCTCTCTTTTGCAAAACAGTGGTATTACATTCTACCCCCCTTAACAGAATTCGACCCCGAATTCTAGCGTCCAACAATCCGCACGGTAGAACAAATAAAACTAACTACACATAACATATCATTAACTCATACCCGAGGGGAACAATTCTAGGTACTTCTCACGCATGCGAGACTCCAACTCCCATGTCGCTTCTCGCTCGGACTAATGCGTCCAGAGCACTTTAACATACTTATCGCTTTATCCCTCAACACCTTCTTCGATTCGTCCAGAATCCGAACTGGACGGGACTCGAAGGTGAGGTCTTGCTGTAAGGACACCGGTTCTAGTACAATCTCATGCTCTGGATCTCACAAGAACATTCTCAACATTGACACATGGAACACAACATGCACTCCTCGCATAGACTCAGGGAGATCCAAACGGTATGCCAACTTTCCAATTCGTGCCAGAATTGGAAATGGCCCAATGTACCTTGGGCTAAGCTTCCCTTTGGTACCAAATCGCACTATGCCTTTAGTAGGAGATACCCTCAAGAGCACATGATGCCCCACTTCGAACTCTAGTTTTCACCTCCTGGCATCTGCGTAGCTCTTTTGCCTACTCTGGACAGCCAGCAGATTTTGTCTAATTTCCGCCACTCGTTCCACTGTTTACTGGACCCAATCTAGGCCCAAAACGGCCTTCTCGCCCACGACATCCCAACAAAGTGGCGCTACTCGAACACTGGAGTGGCAGCTGCTGTTTTAAGCAACCTCTGCAAGTGCCAAAAGATCCTCCCAGCTACCTTCCCACGACAAACACAGGACCTCAACATGTCCTCGTGTTTAAATGGTGCGTTCAGACTGCTTATCCGTCTGTGGGTGGAAAGTGATACTAAATTGGGGTTTTGTGCGCAAAGTGCTTTGTGAACTCTCCCAAAACATGGAGACAAACTTGGCATCTCTGTTCGAAACTATCATCTTGGGCACAACATGCAATCTCACCATCTCACGCACATAGATTCAATCCTCACGTTACCCTGTGTTTGGTCTAACACGACCAACACACCTCAGCAACCTTTAACGTCTCATGCCTCGGTATAAGGGAATCCCTATTCTTCCAAGAAAATCACTCTCATCGCTTGCACAAAAGAGACAGCGCTACTTTTGTTCACAACACGAGAGCTCTTCTCTTTCACAAGAGAAGTATCGCGTAACACTAAAAAACCCGACTCGCTGTTACAAAGCAAAGTCTTTTATAAACGCAAACCCAATCATGGAATCAATCCATTCATCCACAAATAACAATATTCCCTCTAAAATAGTTGGGAATTTACTTCCCCACAAAATATCACTTCATCACAACCAATACTCTCAAAAGAGAGAAAATTGGACAGGTAACCAATCTTCGTCCTAACAAACAATAGGCCGCATATATCATGCAAAAATTTTCCATTCTCGAAATTTAGCCACTTTCTTTTCAAAGAAAAGGAAGCACACTCCTTAAGACGAACAATTAACGCCTTAACGAATAAACCATATCATTCACATATGAAATGCGGAAACCCTACAACTTCCCACTTAAATTCACTTTTCCCTCAAAGTGAACCTGAACTGAATTCCCAAATCAAGGGAACCCAAAACAAAAATCCATTAACATCAGTCAATCATTTCAAATGCTCAGTAGATTGCGATAGGACAACTCGTCCTTCCAACACCAATCTAAGAGTTACAAAACCAATTCAATCATAGAGCAATGTTCACATAAATCCAGAAATGCTTCAGTACGCGACTCGCATAGTACCCAAAACAAACCCCCTTCACCAGCAACCTATTGTCAACAGGTAACCCCACATGCCCCATCAAATTCGTATTAGATCCTATTAATTCAATCCCTCCAATACCCTTATTCTCGAGGGTTTCAACTCATGCTCTGCTTACACCACGATAAACTCCATCAATGGTCGACTTCAACTCATAAAATGAATCGTTACTCTAGCTATTCCTTCAGTCAACAATCACCAAACACGGTGAGCATAAAAATCACCCATCCGTACTCAAACCCTCATATCCACAAGGTAAGGTAAACTCCCTTTAGTTAACATCTGATAACTAAATCCTCTAATATCCCTACCCTTTTTTTACCCTCAATCCTTTAGCCCCTACTAGCTATCAACAAATCTTAGGCTCAGATATCCAAAACATAATTCAGGGAAACTCTTTGACCCAAAATCTCTCTTTTGACTCTATCCATGATTCACCAACTTATTAGTGGTATGAGTCACATCATTCCCCATAGACGCTACTGGTTGCAGCTACACAATTGGTTTTGCCCCTAAGGACAAAATTTTCCTCAACCAATTTCCCACAAAGATGACGGCACAAGATCAACTCGGAATTCTATTAGCCACAAAAATCTTTCTTACCATTTCGTTACTAACATATCAATAATCGTCACTATAGATCTAAACCTAGCTGAGTTTCATGTTATGAATTTAGCATCCATCAACATAAACCTTCCTACGGCTCACCAAACTCTACCATCTTATCACTTTTGACAAGACAAATCATCGCGACTATCTCGTGTGCAACCACACAAGGTGCGAGACATAATTCGTCATCAAAATATCTACTACCAGTTAACAATCCCATAAGCACATGATTCCAAGGCACTAACCAAAATCCACCAAACCAATCCTTTAAAGATAATCAATCACCGTCTGGTTCATCGCTAATTCAAATCTAACTTTTAAGCAAAAATGGATCTGCCTTACGTCGCTACTCATGTAACTACTAAATCCCCATGGGATTCAAATCACTTTAACCCCACAAACATAACTACAATTAATTACTCTCCTGGGTTCTCACAATTTATAATTCCCTGCCCTACCATCATAAAACACTATCCATAATGATAGGTCAAGGTAAACACTTATACCCATTCGAATATCCCAGAAGATGTTCACTACTAGATACAGAGTCCATCCAACCATAACTACCACATAACATCTACATGGACCCGTACTACTAACAAGCCTCCAACACCAAACGCACAAAAGTACACACTTCAGCTAAGAGTTACCAAACTCAGGGGTTTATACAAAACACACCACTGCTACAACTATAACCTCACCTAACTTTCAAATAGTAGATGCGTGGATTTCGGGTAGCACCGAAACAGCAAGAGATCTGGCCCTTTACTGTAGCGACACCGGAAACGATGGCACTGTAGCATGCAGAATTGGAACAATTGGTGCAGGACGCCAGGAGTACTCGGTAGGAGGCGCCCAAGAAGGAGGTTGCGATGCAGATTTTGACTCCCACATAAGGATACTAGAAGGGTTCTGACGACAAACCAGCTGCTTGTGGCCTGTTCGACCACAATGTTGACACTTTCCCACCCAAGAACATTCGACAGCACGGTGCCCTCCACCGCACTTAAAACAGATCATACCTTGCCCTGGGACAGGACAATACGGATAAGTTGGCGTTGTTGGGGAAGAACGAGGCGTTGCAGAAACAAACAGCCTTGGGTAGACAGGTTGAGTCAACGATAGAGAACATTGGCCCCCCCTGAAATCTCTTGGAAACGGGTTGCTGAGAAAACCTGCCTCTACCCTTAAAGTTCCTTCTCTTTAAAGCATAGCGACACTCCTGTACTTGTTGACGAAGTGTTTGAACCTCTCTCTGAAGATTTTGCAACTCGGCTGTTGAATCTACTAGAACACCAGCAACTAGTTGAACAGCCGCAACAACATCCTCCCCCACATCACCAATACTCTCCTCGGCTAGAGGTGGTGGCACTGCCGGACCGCGCCCGCGACCACGGCAACCACGAACACCACGACCTCGACCTCTACCCTTAGGCATCTCTGTTCACAACAGAGAAGCAATCACACAATCAACTCACCATCATCAACTTTGGCAGTACAAATCAGCATTACATTTAGGGAAAACGCATATGCAATGCAAGTCCCAAATCCCATCCTACTGTGCACCAATGTGTGTCAAGTTTTAGCAATTGCATAACCTGGGCCAAGTCTTAATTTAATAACAAATCCTGAATCAAATTCTTTATTAAGACTACCTAAGTTACCAAATTATCCACCACGGACCTAACGCCCGCTCTGATACCAACTGTAACACCCCGCCCATCCTCTGGGCCTAGAGTGCTACCATCATTGCATTACAATAACCCTTTTTTTTAAAAAATATCTGCTAATCATTTTAAGCAAACTCTACCTTACCCATAAAGCAAAGCACTGACACCATTTTTTCTTAAGCAACTATGTTAGCTTACTGGTGAAATTACACATACTAACAAAAGCTGATATGTTAAGTGTTACAAGTACGTGTAGCTATTCATGTGCTACACCCGCCCATGCATGTCGTCCACAATGGCCACCTAAAAAAACAACAAAGCAAGGGTGAGTCCACCGACTCAGCAAGTACATAATAGAACGATGAATACTACCAAAACATGTAAGCAAATCAACCAACCATAACATACTTCACATGCATTGTCATACTCATATCATCATTCTCATGTTTCCACATTAATCACAATATGCTCCACATGCATTGTTATGCTCATATCTTCAGTGCCATGCAATGCAATGCACCTCCGTATGCAGCTTATACCGGTATAGTGGAGTGTTTCACCCGTCGATGAAACTCCTCTGCCTTGTCGAAGGGAGCTCCTCGTAGAAGCTATAGTTCACCCTTTCGATAGGACTTTCTGTAGATGCCTTGCCGAAGGGAGCTCCTTGTAGAAACTATAGTTCACCCTTTTGGTAGGACTTTCTGTAGCTGCCTTGCCGAAGGGAGCTCCTCATAGAAGCTATAGTTCACCCTTTCGGTAGGACTTTCATAATGCTCATGGTGTAATGCAAATGCATGTCTCGTCAAGCATCAAGGTCCATGAATAACATCTCATAAACACTATAACACATAGCATGAAAACACGGATAACAAACATTCACCACAATTTACTGTTCCACCCTGCACTTGCCTGTTAACCAAGCGGAGCGTAACGACGTGTGGACGGCGTCGACCCGGTCCTTCCACCTGGCCAAGCAAATAGTCCGATTTAACGCATCTCAACAAAACCGGAAATTAGATGGGCGATGACGATACTATGTGCATAAACTGGTTCGGGTATAAAAATGTGCGGGTTTTTCAGGGATCTGCTGCGCGGCACCAAAACCCCCTAATTTTTCTCTCTCTCTCTCTTTCTTTTTCTCTTCTTTTCTTTTCTTCCCTCTTTTTTTCCTTTCTCTCTTTCTTCCTTTTCTTTCTTTCCTTTCTTTTTCTTTCCTTCTCTAATCTCTCTCATCATCCCCATTCCATTCGGCCAACAGGGGCCTTATCCCCTCATTTCCTCACTTCTCTCTCTCTCTCCCACTCCATCTGGCCGAATGGCCTTCTCTCCTCGCCGGCCTCACCCAGGGGCAGCGCACATGGCCGGCGCGGCGTCGGCGGCCCCTACCTCCCTGCCGGCCACTCCTCCCTCTGCCCCATTCTACTCGGCCGGAGGCCTCCTCTCCTCCTCCTCACCGGCCTTGCTCGAGTGGCGCGGCGGCACGCGGCCGGGTACGACTACGCCGGCGGCTCCGCCCCCCCCTTCTCCTCCCCCATTCCCCTCTCGTCTACTCGGCCGGGAGGCCCCGGGCGGCGCGGCGGCACTTGGCGGCGTCGGCCCTTGGCCCGCCGCCAGCGGCTCTGCCGGCCCCCGCCTCCGCCTACCTCGCCTTCCCCCTCTACAGCACCTCGGGTCCGGCCGGCTAAGCCCGGACCCGGCCCTCCCCCTTGCGTGCGCGGCGAGGTGGAGCGCTCGGCACCCCACCGGCCGCCGGCCGCCTCTCCCTACGCCACTCTTCCTCCCTCCCGCCCTATGAGTGTGATTGCGATGCTTGGTGAGGAGTGCATGTGCGGTGTTCTTGTGCTTACCTCGAGCTGGCCGAAATGGTGTGGCGATGTGGTTCAGTGGAGTGGAAGGGGAAGAGAAATGGGAGTGGGCTTTTGCAGAGAAGGGGAGGGAGGTGGCAGACATGCAAGTCATGCAGCTTGCCACCTCTCTTGAGTAGTTGGCAGATGCATGAAAAGGCTGGGGTGCCTTACGGGCATGCTTCTGGTCAAATGCTCCTTTTTGTGCAGTGCCATTTCTGCCCCTCCCCCCTTGGCCTTTGGCTGGCTAAGGCCCTAAGGGCTTTTTGGTCCAATAGTACCCCTATACTATTTGGCGTTCTTCTACTGCGGCAGGTAAACCGGTAAGAGGTAAGAATAGTAGTTCCTGCTGGATGATGAAAACCCGATACGCGAGATGGCACCGACCGCCCCTGGACGGTCTGGGAACCTCTGAGAGCGCTACTTTTACGCGGCTCTCTAGACGGTGCCGACTGTTCCAGGGCGGTATGGGAACCTCTGCGAGCGTTAAATATTCGGTGTTCTAATAGCCGATGGGTCTGACGGCAAAACCACCCTTTCCTTCCCTAATTTCTCTCTTTTGCAAAACAGTGGTATTACAGAAGTTCAAGAAGCTCTGCTTGTAGAACCAAAAGCACAAGTTCGATGCCGTGTGGTGGGAGCTTGAGATCGAAATTGAGCGTGCAAGTGGAGGTTTTGCGACAAACACAATGCAAAGTGAGTTCGCTAACTGGATGAGCGTGTATGCCCCAGACTATGAGCGTGGATGAGCGTGTTTGGGAGATGAAGGTGACTACCATCAAGGACACCACAGACCTCTCGACTTTGACTCTTGACGCGCTGTACTCACGCCTCAAGACTCACGAGATTGACATAGTCTCTCGTAAGTCGAAGTCGTAGTTGATGGCTTTAGTCACCGATCCCACATTGGCTTTTGGTCTTTCTTCTTCCGATTCACTTTGTGGTTTCTCTCTCGCTGCTCTATGTGACGTAACTGATGATCAGTTAGAGCAGCTTGAGGATGAACAGCTGGCCCTCCTAGCCCGAAAGTTTTCTCATGCTTACAAGAGGAGGAGGGACAGAAAGAGAGGCGGACCCGTGATTTGCTTCGAGTGTGGTGGCCCCAACCACATTTGGGCAAACTGCCCCAAGCTGGAGAAGGGCAAGAACGACTACGGCGGTTCGAGCAAGAACGACTACGGCGATTCGAGCAAAAACGACTACACCGACAAGAACCGCAACAAGAAGCCTCCAGTCCATACCCAAGGAAAGAAGAAGTTCCGCGACCTTGGCAAAACCAAGAAGCTCTTCCACCGCGTCCTCACCGCCTTCGACGACCTCGACCTCAGCGAGGTGGAGGGATGGAGCGACGACGACGGGACGAGTGATCAAGAACCCAAGGGCAGCGACGACTTCTCTGGCATGTTCTTCGTGGCCCTTGAGGGCGACCTGAGCGACAGCGAGCTGTACTCCGACTCCGACGAGGTATTCCCTTCCTACGACCAGCTCAATCAAGCTTTTCTTAAGTTCGATGGATTTCATGCTAGAGCTAGAGCTAGGTGTACCGAGTTAAAGAAGGAAGTAGATAGACTATCACGGGAGCTTACTTCGCTTACATCTGCTCCCCCTCGTGATGATTGTGATACATGCTCTGCTCTGTTGGGTGATATGGAGAAATTAAGGACCTCGCATGATAGTTTGTCCTCTGAGCTTGATATTGTTAAGGTGGAGAATCTTAGTCTCTTAGCTGAACTAGAGATGAGTAGGGTTGCTTCTATTTCCTCTACTACTGTTGAGACTATTGGTTGCACCTCATGTGAGGATAAGAATAATGCTTTTAGAGGTCTTTATACTATGCTTCTCGATCTGCCCGAGACTTGTGAAAATTGCAATAATTTGAAGATGAACCTAAAACGGGCAGATCATAAAATTACTGAACTGCAAGCTTCACTACTTGAGCCCATTGCTTCATGTTTGAACTGTCCTAAGTTAACTACTGAACTTGAATCTGTCTCAAAACAGTTTCAAGAAATGATTGACAATAATAACAAATTGGCTCAACATGCTTCTAAAGACCCTGTTAGCTTACCATGCATTAATTGTAACAAACTAAAATCTGATTTGGTTGCATTGGATGAGAAATGTGTGAAGCTGACTAAGGATCTACTAGAGAAGCAACCATCTGCTTGTAATGTGATTGCTGAGAAGGGGAAGAAGCCCAAGGGAAAGGTGGAAACGCTTAGCGACGTGAACCAATTGGCTAGTAGTAGGACTGTCCCCTCGGAGTCGGCTGTGCGTGCACAAGCCATTCTTTCCTCTACTGTTGGTTCTTCTTCTGCTTCCTTACCTTCTGCTGTCTCTTCTTCCCCCTGCTCTTCTTGCACCTCTCTCTTTCGGGAGTGTTAGTATCTTATGAACACTCTCGAGAGATTTGTAGGAGGCAAGAAGAAGCTCAATCTTATTCTAGACCAATCCAAGATTTGCAAGTTCAATCAGAGTCTAGGATATGATTTCTATGAGGACATGAGGAAGCATCCACCTGCCGTGCTCAGACCCATAGCACCAGGTGTGATTGAGACTGAGCCTAGGACCGAGAAAGTCCAATTTAAGTCAGCGGGCTTTGTCCAAGGGATTTCTGACAGCAAGGTGATTCCACTTGCAGCTTCGGTCTCTCAGAAGGCGAAGCCTCATCATGCTACTTCTACCTCTCAGAAGGTGAAATATCATTGCACCTTCTGTCAGAGGGATGGACATCTGATCGATCGATGCTTCAGGCGCGCCAAGATCGTGGTAGAGACCATGTTCGTGATCTTAGGCGTATTCAGGGTCAGCCCCAGACCTTGAGTGCACCTAAAACCAACACGAGTTCTAGGCTTGCTTCTGTTGATGGGTTTGGGCAGCATCGAGGACTTGGTTTTTCTGAGTTATCTGGTTTTCGTCCTCATGCTCCCTTTGGTTGTGACTTCCGCCGTCCTGAGGGTAGATCTTGTTTCCCCCATCGAGATAGCTACCCGCGGCGTGATCAGCAGGTTGCTGGTGTCTTGACTCGCTCCTCTGTAGCAGTTAGGCCCAACAACAGCTTCAGGTCTACACAAAGACCGTCTGCTTCTTTGAGTGACAGAGAGCGTAGGGTAGATAGAGGTCAGTCGTGTTTGACTATTTCATCTGCTCGACGTGTTACTCAGTATTGGGTACCAAAATCACTCTTGATTTACCCCAGTACTGAGACTTTACTCTCTGTTTGACTCAGGCTCGCCGGGCAGGGAAGGGAAAGGTTTGGCTTGTAGACTCCGGGTGTTCACGACACATGACCGGAGACTCCCGTTGGTTTTCTTCCCTTGCCCGTGCTCCAGGTGATGAGACGATCACCTTCGAAGATGTTTCATCTGGGCGCGTCATCGCCAAAGGTACAGTGCGCGTTAATGATTCTTTCATCCTGAAAGATGTTGCTTTGGTTAGTAAGCTGCAGTATAATTTGCTTTCTGTTTCTCAGCTTACCGATGACGGTTTCGAGGTGAGCTTTAAGAAAAACACTTGCAAAATTCTTGATTCTTCGGGTAGTCTGGTTTGCGGGATTTCCCGTTATGGGAGGATCTTTCATGCTGATTTTTCTGAGTCTTCTGGTGATCCTCTCCGGTGTTTGGTTGCTTCTAAGTCCCGTGACCTTTCTTTCTGGCATAGAAGACTTGGTCATATCGGATTTGACCATTTGACCCGAGTTAGCGGCCACGATCTCATTCGTGGCTTGCCGAAACTCAAGATGGTCAAAAATCTTGTTTGCGCTCCATGCCGACACGGCAAGATGGTTGCTGCTTCTCACCCTCCGGTCATAGTTACTATGAGCGATGCACCGGGACAGCTGCTCCACATGGACACAGTTGGACCAGCTCGAGTGCAGTCAGCAGGAGGGAAGTTGTACGTACTTGTCGTGGTTGATGACTATTCGAGGTTTTCTTGGGTGTTTTTCTTAGCCTCGAAGGATGAGACGTTTACCCATTTCCGAGTTCTTTTGAGTAGGCTTTCTGTTGAGCTTCCGGGTGCCTTACGAGTGATCCGCAGTGACAATGGCACAGAGTTCAAGAATTCCTACTTTGAGAGGTTCTGTGATGAGACAGGTGTAGAGCACTAGTTCTCTTCTCCGCACGTCCCACAGCAGAATGGCGTTGTGGAGAGGAAGAACCGTACCTTAATCGAGATGGCCAGGACGATGCTCGATGAGTACTCTACACCGCGAAAGTGTTGGGCTGAGGCTATAGCCACCGTGTGCCATGTCTCAAATTGAGTCTTTCTTCGGGCACACTTGCACCACACTTCTTATGAGTTGAGGTATGGGCAAAAGCCCAGTATATCTCATTTTCGTGTGTTTGGTTGCAAGTGCTTTATTCTAAAGTCCGGGAACCTAGACAAGTTCGAGTCACGTTCTTGTCATGGGATCTTTCTAGGTTACTCGACTTCTTCGCGGGCTTATCGGGTTTGGAACTGCGAGTCTAGTAAAATGGTAGAGATCTGTGAGGTGACCTTTGACGAGGCCAGTCCGGGGACTTGGCCTGATATCTCAGGTTCTTTAGAGCAGTCCGAGCCCATCTTTGTGGATGATGAGGATGATGGAGATGAGAGTTGCCTACCCGATCCAGTCCCTCATCCACCCCTTGAGGTGCCTTCTTCCACCGCACCTCGAGGTGATCAGCCCATGCCTTTTACCTCTTCTGGAGCTAGTGGCTCTGTTCCTACCTCTTCAGCTCACGAGATAGAGGCCACTTCTTCATCTCATCCTGGACCTCCTAGACATATCCAGAAAGACCATCCTTCCAAGCAGATAATTGGAGACCTCTTTGAGCGAGTCACTCGTTCAAAATCTGGCGTGTCTCAATTCTATCTCCATTCTGCCTTTGTCGCCTCATTCGAGCCCAAGGATGTTTGTCATGCTCTCTCTGACGAGTCTTGGGTCAACGCTATGCATGAGGAGCTAGAGAATTTCGAGAGAAACAAGGTCTGGTCTCTTGTTGAGCCCCCTCGAGGTCACAATGTTATTGGAACCAAAGTGGGTGTTCAAGAACAAGCAGAGTGAGGATGGGGTGGTTGTTCGAAACAAGGCTAGACTGGTAGCTCAGGAGTTCTCCCAGGTTGAGGGTCTAGATTTTGAGGAGACCTTTTCCCCTGTAGCTAGACTTGAAGCCATTAGAATCATGCTGGCCTTTGCAGCTTCTAAGGGTTTTAAACTTTACCAAATGGATGTCAAGAGTGCCTTCCTCAATGGCTTTATTGAGGAAGAAGTCTATGTCCGACAGCCTCCAGGTTTCGAGAACCCCAAATACCCAAACCATGTCTTCAAGCTTTCCAAAGCCCTGTATGGACTTAAGCAGGCCCCTAGAGCTTGGTATGAGAGGCTTAAGTCCTATCTGTTGAGTCATGGTTTTGAGATGGGTAAAGTAGACAAGACCTTGTTCATCCGCCAGCATGGCACTGATCTTCTGGTCGTCCAGATCTACGTGGATGACATCATCTTTGGCAGCTCTTCACATGCTCTTGTTTCCCAGTTTTCCGATGTCATGAGTTCGGAGTTTGAGATGAGCATGATGGGCGAGTTGAGCTTATTCCTTGGCTTCCAAATTAAGCAAACTCGGGAGGGTACCTTCTTGCATTAGGACAAGTACACTCGAGACCTCTTGAAGCGCTTCGATATGAGTGATGGTAAGCCGGTATCCACTCCTATGGCTACCTCAGTTTCTCTCGACCCAGATGAGGACAGCGAGCCAGTTGATCAGATGGAGTACCGCAGCATGATTGGCTCCCTATTGTACCTCACCGCCTCGAGACTGGACATACACTTTGCTGTGTGTCTTTGTGCTTGGTTTCAGGCTTCTCCTCACATATCTCACCGCCAGGCAGTGAAACGCATCCTTCGGTACCTTCGAGCTACCATAGACTATGGTATCTGGTACTCTTCCTCATCCTGTCTTTCCTTGAGAGCCTATTCGGATGCAGACTTTGCCTACATTGTAGGATAGATAGGAAGAGCACTTCGGCACTGCGGTTCATTGGCACTTCTCTTGTTTCTGGTCTTGAGGAAGCGATCGGTGTTACATCCCACCGTAGAGGCCGAGCACGTTGTCGCTGCCGATTCTTTGTAGCCAAGTGCTTTGGATGGCTTCGACCCTACGGGACTTTGGGTTAGTCATAGATAGTGTTCCACTCTTTTGTGATAACACTTCTGCGATTAACATTGCTAAGAACCCAGTGCAGCACTCTCGGACTAAGCACATTGATATTCGCTATCACTTCCTTAGAGACCATGTAGAGAAGGGTGACATTGTGCTCCAGTTTGAGGAGAGTGACCACCAGTTGGCTGATATCTTCACCAAGCCTTTGGATAGCTCTAGGTTTTCAGCTCTGCGGGGAGAGCTTGGGGTGATCTGTCCTTATGGACTGTTGTGAGGGGGAGCTTTGTGCTTTACTGCTTTATCATATTTATTGTGCTCTTACTCTCTTCTGTTGCATTACATTCGGGATGCATTGGGGCTAGTCCTTCTAGCATAGATTAGAGTGTCTCTCTTGTCTAGTTGCTTAGACTTCTTGCTCTTATCTTGTGACTCTAGGATGCTGCTTGTTAGCTGTTTCTCTTCTCTCTAGGTTGAGCTTACTCACTTCTTGTGGGTTCTAGCGAAGGTCGGGCCACCCTCGAGTAGACAGGGTACGTGTTTGCTCCCTAGGTTGTTAGTAGACCAGCTGATAGTCCTCGAGTCATATGGGGTAGATGAGAGTCCGTCTGAGCCTTAGTATCCTCTTTATCTTATCTATGCTTTGAGGACTACCCGTTCTATTTTTCTTGCCAGCTTCTCGTATTTACTGCTTTAGTTCAAAGGGAGTTCATTTGGGAGCTTTTGGAGCTTAATTTTGACATAACTCAACTTGAACTAAAAGTTGCATCACATGTTGAGGGGGAGCTGGATTTCTTGCATATCATTCTGCATTGTAAATACCTACATTGAGCCTTGATTATTATCCTTTCATGACATGTTTACATCGTTTTACATCCTGCCATGATTTGTGCTTCATTGCTAGATTGATCATGACTTCATATGTGTAGACTAGCTTTTTGCCATGATAAGTTTATTAAAATTGCTCAACTTGAATTAAAACTTGCCATGTTAGCTTTCGAGATTAGTCTTTCTTGAGTTATCCTTTTATGATTCATGCAATGTCAAATAGGCTGAGTTGAGCGTTGAATCTCTATTGAGCTTTAGATCGAGCTATTTTAGTCTCTTGATGATGCATAAGTTAGTACAATCTTCTATGGATGCTAAAAAGATATCTTTTATGCGAAAAAACTGATCTCACCAATCCTCTCCTATGAGACTGCTTGCCATTGCACTTGGCATGAACTTAGGGGGAGTTTTGGATGACCAAGATCAATGTTTTAAGCTTCTTGCTTGGCATGATCGCATAAGGCTTGAGATCTAGCACATGACTAAACAAAAATCTGGTTGGCAACGACCATGAATTTCAAAAGAAAATATGTAACTTGTGCTTCATTAGCTTAATCTACAAAAAGAACCAAGTACTTAAACAAATGTTTCACTCTTGAGCTTGTAGCACTCTAATTAGGCTCAATACTAGCTTCTTGGTTCCGCTTAGCTTATTGACATGGTTTGCATCATCCTTGGATACCTCTGGCTAGACTATGATCATGGATGACTTGACATGCTAAGAATTTGCACTAAAATTTTACATTGTTACTTATTTGATTTAGCTGGCTTATATATATCTTGTCATGATCTAGATAGCATTCTATTGTGTTATGGCTTGATGAAATACTTAATGGTCATTTTGGATAATCTTCATGGCTCTAAATGCTTAACATAAACAAGCTTCAGCCATTTCATCCAACATCATGCCTTATTCTCTCTTTTGCTTTCTTGATGCGTTTATTGTCAAAAGGGGGAGAATAGCGGAGAAAAAGTCATTTGGGATCTTTCTAGAGCTTTGCAGAACAATTTGCTCTTTCTGTTGTTGCTCTAGTTCTGCTCTAGTTCTCCTTCTGTCGACATGGTCATTAGCTTCTTTATCTTCTTTTGGAAGGACTATGTTGGACTCTTCAAATCAAACTCATCTTTATGCTTTTTCTGTGTTTGTCAATATACTCATCAAGGGGGAGATTGAGAGACCATGTGGAGGTGACCACATGCTTGTGATGAGTAAATGACACTTGATTCGGAAAGATTGAGTTTGTTTTGGGTGTTTTCTGCGAAGTCGTAGATCTGTATGAGAGGTCGGAAGACTTTTCGACCACTTAGACCGTGGTCAAAAGGTAGTAGCAAAGCTTACGACCACGACTGGCCGTGATCGCACGTTTTCGAGTGGTTTACGACCACTCTGGTTGTGGCCAGAAGTCACTCGGATCATTTACGACTACTCTGTGCGTAATCGGAAGTCAGTCGAGTCATTTACGACCACATTGGTCGTGATCGGGAGCCTGCCGGGCAGGTTACAACCACGTTGTCATCAGTCCGGAGCCAGTCGAGTCATCTTCGACCAAGTTGACCGTGGTCGAACGCCGCTACGACCACGTTGTAGCAAGCTACGGTCGAAGTCGGAGCTTAGACTTATGACCATGTTGAGTAGTCGGAAGCGCTCGACCACATTATCGAGTACTGCGGTCGGTAGTCGAGGCTTTGACCACTGCGGTCAATAGTTGGTGGGTTCGACTACGACCTCGTGGGAAGTCAGCAGACTTCGACCACGTTGTGAAGCCGTCGATTGAGGTCGCGGCACGGTCGAACGTTGTTGTAGCTGGTCGGATGCAGTTGGACTTGCTCGGATGCGGTCGTAAGAGGTCGTGCGGTCGAATGGGCTCGGGTAGCGGTCGGTTGTGATCGTAACGTGGTGAGACCTGGTCGGAAGCTCCCGAGAGTCTTGTATGTGGTCGTAGGTCCCTTATAATCGGTCGTATGACCTCCAGAAGTGGTCGTTTCAGCTGGGGATCGGTCGTATGGTCTTGTGTTGCGGTCATAGACCTTGTGCACTTATTAGTTTATCATTCCGACCGATCACATATGGTGTATGACTTTGTGGAGTGTGGTTTGAGCTTTGTTTTCCGATGCAAATGGATGTTATCCTTGTCTAGTGCGGTGCTATGTGATGTTCTGTTGTTTGTAATGGTTGCAGGATCTCGGAGATAGGTCTGGTGAAGCTGGAAAGGTCAGGACGAGACACGGGCGGTGTCGGGGTCCAGAACGACCAAGGGAAGCCGAAGGACACCTAGTCTTGCGAAGGGTTGTAACCTTGGACAGCAAGGCAAAGCAGGTAGAAGCTTCCAAGAAGGCAGCGGAGTGGCATTTTGGAGAAATGCGGAAAGCTGCAAAGGGAAGCTGTGTCCCTACAAAGCACCGGAGTTGTTGGCGCTAACGGGCAAAGAAGTGGAGCCGTTGGGTTTAACGGGTAAAGCACTGGAAGCTCGTTGGTAAAGTGAGTTGAAAACCCGGTGTTAGGTGGGGGTTTACGGGTTCCCCTTCGTTGGTGTGTGGCTATAAATAGAGAGGGTAGAGCTCGGGAACTGGTGAGATTCTGATCCCCAAGTTGCTCTGTTCTTCCTTGTTTATTTGTGAGTGTGTGGTTTCTCGGGATGGAGCAAGTGTGCTCATGTATCTCCCAGTTGGAGTGGCTGTAGAAACCTCCATTATCATTCATTCATCTCTCTTCTTCTATGTTGAGTTTTTGTTCTGTGAATTGTTTGATTGTTTTGTTTGTGCCTTCTCTGTTTTATCCTTTTCCATGTATGTCTGAGATGATGGTTCTCATTTGTGCTCTAGGTTTCTTGATCTGAGCAAGTTTCTTGCTCGAGTTACTTTGCTTTCTTCTGCTTTGAACTGGGATCCGTACTCAAGACCATTTGGTCAGGCTCTTCCCGAGAGCAGAGTTTTCGATCGGGTCCTTGTGCAAATGGTCGTGCGTCTCAAGTTACTCTGTTCTTTTTTGACCATGCCTTCTTGTTAGAGCACAGTCATGTTTAGAGTCTCTTGGCTATTTTGTCTGAAGACTTTAATGTTATTCGCTTTAGAGTCTTGCCGGTCGTACGTGCTCTCCCTGTCTTCGGTCGTTACTGTGTTCTTTCGTTTGTCGATTGACATTTCACTATGAAGTCTCGACTACTCTGAAACTGTTTCGGTCACAGCAGGGAGTTGTTCGACTACATAGTAAGGTGTCGACTGCTCTGGGTTTTGGCCGACTCCATCTTTCTTGATTAGTCTCAGTCGAATTCCTCTCGTTTCCAGCGAGCATTCATCTTCTGCCTTCGTAGCTTCCGTAGCTATTGGAGAAGAAGTTGGTGAGAATACTTGGGGAGTTTTTTAAGGCACCATTCACCCCCCTCTGTTGCCATTTCGGTAGTACAGTTCTCTTTGTTCTTTCATATCTTCTTCTCTTTCCTTATTAAGAAATCGCTTTGCTGTGGTTTTGCTTCAGTTGTTTAAACCAGGTTGCTCTGAACTGAGAATCATCCCCAAGGCCATTTGGCCAGTATATTCCCGAGAGCAAAGTTTGGTCAGTGAGTTTTTTCGGGTTGCGGTCATGTGCCTCTTGACCTCCTCTGTTTCTTCTTTGACCGTGTCTCTCTATTCAACTGCAGTAAAGAGTTTTCTTGTTCTTGGTAATTTCTCTCCCAGAGGATTTGTCTTGTAGTGTTTGAAGTTTCTTGACAAACTGATCCGAGAGTCAAAAGTTGTTCAAAAATCGGGTCTGGCGGTTGAGCACTTCCTACTTTCTCTGTTTTCCATTCGACCATGCTCTTCTGCTCAACCATAGTGAAGAGTATTCATTAGCTCTGTGATTTCTCGACCTGAGGTCGTTCCGCTACTGTGGTTGATGTCACCTAGTCATTTGATCCGAGAATCACAAGATATTCAGTATTTAGTCTCAGCGGTCATGCGCTTCTTCCTTTGCTTACGCTTCGACAATGCAGTATTTACGGTGCTGTCTGTTTTCGGTCTTGGCTTCTTCTTGTCTAGCTGTCTTCGACTGATTGGCTTGATCGACCACAAGGTGGCTTTCGACCATCCTGTTTTAGACAGACCTCTGCTCAGTTGGTTCGACCACGGGAAAATGTCTTGAGTGCTCAGGACTGCTCTCGGTCGAAAATCTGCTTCTCTGTTCTCTGTTCTTCCCTTCGTTTTTCAGTGAGCATCGATCTTCTTCTTTGTAGCTCTATAGCTATCAGAGGAGAAGATTGTGTGAATACTTGGGGACGTTTTAAGGTACCATTCATCCCCCTCTATTGCATGTTCGGTCCTACAGGTAATGCCAAGTTGCTCCTAATTGCCTTTGCAATTGTGGAGAATGAGAATACTGACAGCTGGCTATGGTTCCTAGTTAACATAAAGCAACATATTGCAAGGGACCGGTCGAATGTGTGCATCATCACTGACCATCACACCGGGTTGCTGTCCGCACTGCACACCATACAACACGATATATGCCCGTTGTTCCAATGGAATGACATACACACATGTTGGTGCATGTGGCATCTAGCCGCCAATTTTCACATGCGCTTCTAGAGTAAGGACTCATGAAGAAGTTCAAGAAGCTTTGCTTGTAGAACCAAAAGCACATGTTCGACGCCATGTGGTGGGAGCTTGAGATCGAAATTTAGTGTGCAAGTGGAGGTTTTGCGACAAACACAATGCAAAGTGAGTTCGCTAAGTGGATGAGCGTGTATGCCCCAGACTATGAGAAATGATTCCTTCTTTATGACACCTAGGGTGCTCAATGCAACATCATGACAACCAATATGTGCAAGGTTTACAATGGTGTGTTAAAAGGAATCCATGCCCAGCCCATCACACCGTTGTCAATAAGACTTGGAACTGCATGGTCGGTTAATTCGTCAATCAGGCAATGATGGCCAAGCAACACTTAGACAAAGAGAAGCGGTATTCAAAGGTTACCCTTGTCTACATGGAGAAGAAGATTACAAGGTCCGATCCCATGTGGTTTACTGAGTACCTAGTGTACTTAATCTTGCTTATTTTGATTAAATCTGACACCAGAAGAAGAAAAAATGCATCAATTAACGTGTTAGGATCACGTCCGCACTCAAGTATTCCTAGGGGATTTTTTACTTTTTCTAAATGTAAGTCAAGTTTTAGGCTTAAATGCTTGTAAAGTTGTTGTAATTTGACCATTAGGTCTTATTTTAATTAAGCTAACCCTTTTTAAATATTTATGAGTATGCATGATATTCTTTTTATTCGCAACTGAACTCATAGGCTGTTGCGAGAAACACGACAACCCTATTCTTAAAAATGGGGTAGTTATAGTTCTTTCTCCCTTATGTTTGGTTAGACTATGAAAAAGGTCAACATCAATGTGAAGTTGGTAGATTTATTAGGTTTCTTGGAGTAACGTTTCTCTTTTTGACACTAAAAAAAGTAAAACAAAGTACACTCACAAAAAAAGGTAAAACAAAGTTGAAAGCTATGATCGCTCCCTTTAGGAGATAAAGTGGATGGAATGTGTAATCGAGAGAGAAAAGTATAGCACATGAAAACGAAAGCAATGTTTTGACTCCCGTGCATGCATTTGGAACCAAATCTCTCAACTGTTACAACAAGTGTGAACATGCAAGGCTTGATCTTCCTAATGCTAATTGAGTGATCAAGCTTGTTTCAACAACTCAACTTTCATGATTCAATTTCAAAAAGGATAAAAATTAGTATAAAACAGTATCTTTGATCCTTTCCATTTTTTCTTTTGACTGAAAATACGATGGAGGGAAAACTCCACCTAATCTTCTCTTGTTTTAAGATTCGTATGGAACAATAGAGAGCCCTCTAACTCGATCATTCTTATTGGTAAACTAGCATTCCATCTTCATTGAGCCGGTGGAGATTCTATAATGGACAACACCACAAAGTCATTGCAAGAAAACAATCATTGTCGTAGGGGTGGTCCCCACCTAAACCCAGCAGGCCTGGTAGGAGATTATAAGGCCCAGAATAGGCCATGTGTAATGACATAACTGCCCCCAGAGGGGATAACCTGATGTAAGGGTATAACTGTAAAAGCACTCCTCATGTGTATGTATATATACGAGCAAGCATGGGGAGGACCCAGGCCATTACACTTATCTTCATCACTCTCCACTACCATCTCTCTCTGTTTGGTCGATAGCCACAACAGATTGGCGCCGTCCGTGGGAGGGCGAAGACAAGCTGAAGACGAAGGAAAAAGATGGCACGAAAAAGCTTCACCGGCGGCGAAGGAAAGAAGGCGGCGGCTCGGGCGTCGTATGAGTACGAGGCCGGCACCAGCGGCGGCGGGCGCGGTGCCGATGCGGCGCGATAGCGAGAGGCGTCGGCGTTCGCGGCGGCGACCAACCCGTCACCGCACGCGGCGACCAACCCGTCACCGGCACGCGGCGACCCGCCCGCCATCGGCGTTGCGGGGGCGGGCCTTGATCGAAGACGTCGACACGGCGCGGCGACAACCGATCCCGCTAACGCAGCGACAGCCGACCTCGCCGCCCCATCGCAACCCTCGCCGGCGGCGCGGACCGAGTGGCGCGAGGTAGCCACGACGGGCGGCCGGCGATTCGGGACCTCGCGACGCGGTCATCCGCGCGCCGACCGCCCGTCGAAGTACGGCGACCCGCTGCACCGGCGATGGAAAGTGCCTGGCGGCGGCTCTCAATGCATTCCAGCGGAGCTGGGGACCTTCGCGGGCCGTCGAGGATGTGCGGAGGCTCGAGTCGCGGGCGCGCCGATGGTCGCGTCCGAGCCCACGCCGGAGAGGGCGGACAGTCGCGAAGCCCCCACGTCCAGCCGCGTGCCGCTGTGGCGTGTGGATCCGGAATCCCCGCTTTCGGCGGGGCTGCAGCAGGCGGCGTGGCCCGAAGACTTCAAGTTCCCTCGCATCACCGACCCGTACAAAGGCGACACGGATTCTCGCGAGTTCGTGCGCGTGTACGAAACCGCGATCGAGGCCGCGGGCGGAGACGACACCGCGAAGGCGAAGGGACTCCCCCTCACACTGCACGGAGTGGCGCTCTCTTGGTTTTTTACCATAGAGCCGGGCTCCATCTACGCGTGGGAGCAGCTTCGCGACCGGCTTCGTAGCAACTTTCAAGGACATTATGTCGAGCGAATCGATGCGGACCAACTCTTCGCTGTGAAGCAAGGACCCTCGGAGACGCTCCGGGGCTACTTCAAGCGCTTCGCCAAGATTCGAAGCCAGGTAAACGATGTTAACGAAACCACAGTCGTTAGTGCAGCCATACAGGGCCTTCGCCGGGCCCGATGGCGAATACAGCGCGAGGCCAATCACGGCGGTTGCCAAGCTCTTCGACAAAATGGGCGGTATGCGCGGGCGGAGGATGCGCAAAGCGCAGCATCACCGCCGCGGCCTCGCCGTGAGCGCCCCGCGTGGTCGGGCGGGTGGTCCTCCTCGGCCGAGCCGTGGCCGAAAGCCCCGAGGAGGCCCTCCCGAGGCGGTGAGGCCGAGTGCGAAGGCTCTTCACGGTGCAGGCCTAAACCTCGGCGCCGCCCGGCCGGTCAGCGGCCCACCATGTCCTCGCCACCGAGCGCCGACAAGGACCCAACCCGCCTCACGGAGGGGCAGACCGGGATCGGAGGCGGATTTGATCTGCGGCGGCAACCCCACGCGAGCAAGAGCTCCTGCACTATGGCAAGTGGTGCAAGGTACACGGCTACGGCGATCATTACACAAGGGCATGCATCGCGGTGATGGAGCTGCGGAGGGTGACGGCGGTCTCGGGCTCGCCTCCTCGGCCCCGCCGAAGCCCACGTGGCACCCAAGGATGGCCCCATACGGGCCACCGCAACGGAGGGCGCGCAGCATCACACCGTCAACGTCATCACCGGAGGCTCCTCTTCAAAAGCCCCCGGGGAGCAGCCGCAACTGTGGATGCCGCCCCGCAATATCACCTTCGACTTAAACGACGCCAGGGGCGTGGAGTACCCTCACCAAGACCCTCTAGTCATCCAGGGCCACATAGCATGCTGCGAAGTCAGGCGCGTCCTTGTCGACGAGGGAAGCTCCGCGACCATCTTATTCGCAGAAGCCCTCGACCGCATGGCAATCCCCCGTAGCCGGCTAGAGCAGCCAGGAGCTCCACTTCAAGGCTTCGGGGGTCAACCGCTGCAGGCCCTGGGGCACGTGTCCCTTCCTGTCACTTTCCGTCAGGAGGGTAACAAGGGTAACATCCGGACCGAGCATGTCACCTTCGATGTCGTGGATATCCCGCACCCCTACAACGCCGTACTGGGGCGACCCGCCATCAACTCTTTCGAGGCAATCCCGCACCACGCCTTTTTGTGTGTAAAGCTCCCGGGCCCGGAGGGTGTCATCACCATCTTCGGCGACGGGCCACGGCGAGAGTGCGCGGCGGCAGCGCGTCGCATCGCCGGTGCATGCCCTCTCCGCGCGCCGGCGATGGGCCCTCCGCTCCCGGGTGGACGCCCAAGCCTCGGCCCGAAGGCGGCGTCAAGAAGGTGCCGCTCCAGGCGGAGGGGCAGTTTGTGTCCATTGGCGAGGGGCTCCCACCGGGGGTCGAACGGGAGCTGCTCCGAGTGCTTCAGAACAACGTTGACATCTTCGCATGGTCCCCGGAGGACATCAAGGGCGTAGACCGAGCGATGTCGAGCATCGTTTGGCGGTCCGCCCGGCGCCAAGCCGATCAGCGGAGGCTCGGCGTATGTTGATGGATCGGCGGCGAGCGCCAAAGCGGAGTGGCAAAGCTTTTGCGGGGTCATCCGCGAGGTCCACCATCGAGAATGGCTCGCTAACCCGGTGCTAGTCAAAAGGCAGCGGGGCTGGCGCATGTGCATCGACTTCACGGCACTCAACAAGGCGTGCGAAGGACAACTACCCTTGCCGCGCATCGATCAACCTGGTTGGCGCCATGCTGGTGCGAACTCACGAGTTTCTGGGCGCCTATTCCGCTACCACCGGTATACATGGCCGAAGATGACGAGGAGAAGACCAGTTTCATCACACCACTTGGGACGTTCTGCTTCGTCAAAATGCCCTTTGGCTTGAAGAACGCAGCGCTACCTTCACCCGCCTCGTCGCCATTGCCCTGGCCGCCCAGCTCGGGAGGAACGTTGAAGCCTATGTCGATGACGTGGTGGTCAAAACTCGGCAACTTGCTCTGCACGGCCGGGACCTCCAGGAGACCTTCGACAACCTCCGGAAGGCGGGCATCAAGCTCAACCCCGACAAGTGTGTCTTCGGGGTGCAGGCGGGCAAACTCCTAGGTTTCCTCGTGTCCGGGCGGGGCATCCAGGCGAACCCCGACAAAGTAGACGCCATCCTGGGTATGGAACCGCCCAAGACAACGAGGGAGGTCTAGAGGCTGGCGGGCCGCATGGCAGCATTAAGCCGCTTCCTATCCAGGGCGGCGGAGCGGGGCCTGCCGTTTTTCAAGACACTCCGCGGGTGCGATGGATTTCGTTGGGACGGAGACTGCGCGAAGGCCTTCAACGAGCTCAAGCAGCACCCTGCAAGCCTCCCACTGTCGCCCGGCACGAGGCTCCCCTCTGCTCTATCGGCGCATCGCCACCGCGGTCAGCGCCGTCCTCGTCTTAGAGGAAGGCGCCATGCAGCGGCCCATCTACTTTGTCTCCGAAGCCCTTCAAGGCGCCAAGACAAGATACACGGAGCTTGAGAAGCTCGCCTATGCGCTGGTCATGGCCTCCAGGAAGCTTCGGCATTATTTTACGCTCACCCAATCACGGTGCCTTCCTCGTTCCTCCGCGAGATGCTACACAACAAGGAGTCCACAGGCGCGCATCGGTAAATGGGCGCCGAGCTCGCTCCCTTCTCACGGCGTATGCTTCACGGACGGCAATTAAATCCCAAGTCTGGCGGATTTTCTCCGAATGGACCCCGCCGCCCAACTCGGCGGGCGCACGATGATCCCGTCTCGGGCGCTTACAATCGACGGAGCTTACGCGTCGCGGCGCGAGCGTAGGGGCGGTGATCATCACGCCCGAGGGCGGCGCTTGCTTTGTACTCGGCGCGCCTTGCCTTCCCGCCACCAACAACACGGCTGAATACGAGGCACCGCTCTTTGGCTGGCGAAGCTCAAGGCGATCGGTGCGAGACGGTCTTTGGTCCGCACCGACTTCGCGCAGGTGGCCGCCATGTGGACAAGTCATATCAAGCCAAGGACCACGAGTTGGCCAAGTACCTCGCGGCGGTGAGGGCGAGGAAAGGCACTTTTGGGTGTCACCGTCAAGGCCATCCCGGGCGGAGAATGAGCAAGCCGACGCCCTCGCCAAGGCGGCCACCGACCGCGCCCAGGGGGCATTCTACGAGTGTTAGCAAAGGCGCCATCACGTGGGACAACCGGGCGCGCACTTGTCCACCGCATTGATCGGCCGGGAGATTGGCGAGCCCATTTTCAATTTCTTACAAGGCCTCGCCGAGCCGGAGGACCTGCCGAGCTGCGGCGATTGCGGACCGCGCACGGTCCTTCCAGTGTTCGAAGGACACTCTACAAGAAAGGGGTTTGCGCGCGCTCTGCGCGCCTCTCGGCGAGGAGGAAAGGAGCTCTTGGCGGAAATCCACGCGGCGTATCACAGATCCCACCGGCGCCAAGGTCATTAGTCGGCAAGGTGTTGGACAAGGCTTCTCGCCGATCGCCATCACCGCGCCAGACCTCGTTCGTCGGTGCCAAGGGTGCCAGTGGATGGCGCACATCATCCGCAGGCCCCCGACAAGCCTCAACCCAATTCCCCCGGTGTGGCCACTGGCGCGCTGGGGTCTCGATATAGTAGGACCACTTGCCCGAGCTCCAGGGGACCTCCGGTTCGTGGTAGTCGCGGCCGAGTATTTCTCCGGTGGCGGAAGTAACTCTGCCAGTAACCTGCGCCATACAGCGCTTCCTATGGCAAAACATCATATGTCGCTTCGGGGTGCCTCGGGAGCTCACGGTCGACAATGGCCTGCAGTTCGACGCCACCCTCTTCAAAGATTATTGTGACAGCATGGGCATCACCCTCCGATTCGCCTCGGTAGGGCATCCCGATCCAACGGGCGGTCGAGCAGGCGAATGGCGCCATTTTGCCGCCATCAAAAGCGCTGGTTGGATTGCGAAGGGCAAGTGGCCAGCGAGCTTCACGGCGTTCTATGGTCGCCGCTGCGCGGTAACACGCCCGACGGGATTCACGCCGTTTAAGCTCCTTTTCGGTGACGGCGGTGGCCCGAGAAATCAAGGCCGGCTCGCGGAGGGTCCTCGTCCAAGCACCTGAAGAGGAGCGCCGTGTGTCCTTGGACCTCCTCGACGGGATACGGGCAGACGCAGCCCACCATGTCGAGAAGTACGCGCGGCAGACAATGCGTACTCGGGACCGCTCTATATGCCCGCGGGGGTTCAAGCCTGGGGATCTCGTCCTCAGAGTGGCGCTCCAGGCGGAAACCGTTGGCAAGCTGGAGTCCAAGTGGGAAGGCCCGTACATCGTAACGGAGGCATTGCCGAAGGGGGCGTACCGCCTCGCCACGCTCGAAGGACAAGCCTTCCGGCACACATGGAACGCGGACAGGTTGCGGCGATACTACGCCTAGAAGCAGGACAGCAGGCGTGAGCCACCAGCCCGTTGTTAGGCGATGCTCGCCCGCGCAAACGGGAGTTCAATAAAGGTTGCTGTTCCCAGAACATCCCCTGTCCGCGCTGAGCAGAACAAAGTCCACGGACTTTAAATAAGACGTAGCGTCGAGCCTAGCTCCGCACGCGAGAGTCTACGGACTTTAAATAAGACGTAGCGTCGAGCCTAGCTCCGCACGCGAGAGTCTGCGGACTATAAATAAGACGTAGCGTCGAGCCTAGCTCGCGCGCGCGTCCACGGACTTTAAATAAGGCGTGGCGTCGAGCCTAGCTCGCACGCGAGAGTCGCGGACTATAAATAAGGCGTGGCGTCGAGCCTAGCTCGCACGCGCAGTCCACGGACTTTAAATAAGGCGTGGCGTCGAGCCTAGCTCGCACGCGAGTCTGCGGACTATAAAGAAGACGTAGCGTCGAGCCTAGCTCCGCACGCGCGAGTCCACGGACTTTAAATAAGACGTAGCGTCGAGCCTAGCTCCACACGCGAGAGTCTGCGGACTATAAATAAGACGTAGCGTCGAGCCTAGCTCCGCACGCACCAGTCCATGGACTTTAAATAAGGCGTGGCGTCGAGCCTGGCTCGCACGCGAGAGTCTGCGGACTATAAATAAGACGTAGCGTCGAGCCTAGCTCCGCACGCACCACTCCACGGACTTTAAATAAGATGTAGCGTCGAGCCTAGCCCTGCACGCACTCTACGGAGTATAAATAAGACGCAGCGGGGGCGCCTCGCGCGCACTCTCGGAGTATAAAGAAGGCGTGGCGTCGAGCCTGGCTCCGCACGCACTAGTCCACGGACTTTAAATAAGGCGTGGCGTTGAGCCTAGCTCGCACGCGCGAGTCCCGGACTATAAAGAAGACGTGGCGTCGAGCCTGGCTCGCACGCACTAGTCCACGGACTTTAAATAAGGCGTGGCGTTGAGCCTAGCTCCGCCGCGAGTCCCGGACTATAAAGAAGGCGTGGCGTCCAGCCTAGCTCCGCACGCACTAGTCCACGGACTTTAAATAAGGCGTGGCGTTGAGCCTAGCTCCGCACGCGCGAGTCCCGGACTATAAAGAAGACGTGAGTCGAGCCTAGCTCCGCACGCACTAGTCCACGGACTTTAAATAAGGCGTGGCGTGGAGCCTAGCTCCGCACGCGAGTCCCGGACTATAAAGAAGACGTGGCGTCGAGCCTAGCTCGCACGCCGCGAGTCCCGGACTATAAAGAAGGCGTGGCGTCGAGGTTCGCCTCCGCGCGCACCGTCCCCGACTTTAAATACTACGTGGCGGCGAGGCCGCCTCGCGCGCGCGAGTCTCCGGACTATAAAGGAAGTCGTAGCGTCGAGGTTCGCCTCCGCACGCGCCACTCCACGGAGTATAAACAAGATGCACAAACCCGCTCTCCGCGTCTGGCGGCAGGTAACACCAAGCATAAAGTACTACTTGGTCCCATTGTAAAAGCAAAGGGGTTACATGGTCACAAGCGTAAGAACCCGCACATCATCCCCCTACTGATGTGACGATGGCCCGATCTTCCGAGAGGTACTGATAAGTCGATTGTGGAGATCTCGACGTTGATGATCCAAAGGCTCCAACCAAAACAGATCGAACCCCTCGCAATCACTACACCACTGCTCCGTTGGTTATCAACCGTGCCGAACACGATTGACCTCGCCAAGAAGGCTATCTCCTGCAAGCGAATCGAGAACACAAGCAAGAGAGTAAAAGATGCAATCTGAAATTGCGAATAATGTTTAAGTTCACAAGTTGGGGTTCCTCAAACCGAACATGCGGCGAAACTGCTAAGCAGAATAAACTCTTAAGAAAAACCCGAGGAAAACTAAAGGGGTGCGACCTCCTTAAATAGGAGTGGGGGAGGCCGCACTTATCTAACAAAAGGGGATGTGGTACTATTCATGGGTACTGTTCACGTGAACAGTACACCCATGATTAGTGCAGGCCCAAATAGTCTAAGTGTGATTACAAGGCCCAAGGCCCACTTTGACTCGGACTGGAAAAGTGACGCCACTTGTTTTGCAGTTTCTGATCGGCTCGAATGGAATTTTGAGGTGAGACCAGATTCATCTGAAAGTAGACTCCAAGATCTTTCCAACGAGTACTCACGGGCCCCGAGAAACCTTCTAGATCAAAAGTTATGGTCATTTGAAGTAGGCGCTGTCCAGCAGTCCGAATCTGAGTCGAACTCGCGAATATGAGTTGGCTTGCGCTTGACGGTTCCACTTCTACACTTGAGCTCGCGTGGTTCTTCTCCATGGTTCCTAAGGACAAGAAAATCACAAGTCTTAGGAAGTATCGAATGCTCAGCGGAAATATTATTGACTCCTAAAAACGAGTTTACCTGATAGTTGAGTTGACGAGCACGTGCCCGAGTGATTGGACCTCATAATTTAAGTGATGCGTAGGAGCTCTTGTAATTGTAACAACAAGTAGAGCAAATATGGTTGTATCCATAGGATTCATGTTCTTATCATCCTCCCCTTCTTGCAAACAAAGCCGTCCTCGGCTTTTGATAAGCTGAAAATATGGTAACAAAGAAGCCAAGGTGTATGCATGGTATATGTATATGTCATCCGTTTAACAGTTCTTCGTTGTTGCACAATTAATGTTATAAAACAGCAATGATCATAAAAGCTCATTGTATTATTAACCCAAGAGTAATCATATATGTTAATGAGCAATTCAAAATTTCTCACACAATAATTATTGCAACTTGTTTTGCAAATGTAAGTGAAGCATTTATGCAATTCAAATCTTTGATTTCGTAAACTTGTAGTGGTGGCATATATGGACAAAACTACAACCTTTGGAATCAAGCAAAGTTCATCCATATAATCGTATCTCAATCGAACAATAGTAAATTCATCTAGCCAGAGTGAAGAGATTTGTATGTTCTGCCATAATTCATCATCTTTATTCAGATTGTCCATACTAGATAGTACAAAAAGAGATGAACACATAGGCATTGGATAAGTACTAAATTTTACTTCCCTCTCACATTGAACATGATTCAGCATACAAGAATTGTTGTTCCAAATAGCAAGTCTCAATTCATCCATGGGATCACAAGTTATGCATATTCGATATACAAGAAATTGATTTTCCACACCATAATCTCCAATCAAATTAAACTTATATCCAGGAGTGTATGCACTAAACAAGAATTTCGAACATGTAAGTTCAGAAACTTTCTCCATAGCATGTGACAATTTCATAGGTAGATCCAACATGATGTAACACAATGAATTAGCAGGAGAAATTCTAGTCAAAACTTCTTTATGTGTTATTAATTCGACATGTGCAAAATTATGAGAATTTAGATCAGCACATGGTTCAATTAAGTCAACACAAGGAACATCAAAAGAGTACACTACAGCAGGTATATACTCACAAGGTTGCTCTATGTCTTGTTGTAGCACCAAATCATTACCGTGGCGATGATAGCACCATGTTCTTTACCTTTTGGCTCTCCTCGGATGATGTAAGTGCATCCATCTCCTTATCTTCATTCTCAACCAATGGGGTTAGTGATTCAATCAGCTTATGCTCCTCTTGGCATTGTTCTCAATCGCAAGGTTAGCTGCAAGAGCATATTCATCCTCAACATCACTAGCACTTACATAACCACCATCTTCTGTCGCAATGTACGCCCGCGACTTGGGCAATCTCTCATGACGTGGCCCATCCCTTTACAACGGTGCCACACAATACCCGTCGTGCGGCCGTGGAAGCAACCGATGAAGAGCTCTTTGCTGGTGTTTGCACACTAGTAAATTTGCTCGTCTCGGGTGCGCATGATGGTGGCGGCGGTGCTGCTGAACGCGCCCTACTCACAGAGGGGGCAGTAGCTCGACAAACAGGAGGTGGGGCTATCTTGGCTTGCCCAGGCGTCGATCTCGATGTAGATGTTCCTCTAAAGTTGCTCCTTGTCTTTTGTTGCCTACCCTGCAATTCTTTTTCTGCCAAACAAGCAAGCTGGAACAATCTATTGATATCGTTATACACTTTGTAATCAATTATGTCCTGAATTTCACGCCTTAAGCCCCCATAAAAACGATCCATCTTATCCTCCTCATCTTCTACAACATTACAACGCAACATGCCTATTTGTAGTTCTTGATAATATTCCTCGACAGATTTATGACCTTGGTCTAAGCTCTGCAATTTCTTACGCATTTCACGTTTAAAAGTAGGAGGAACAAATCTAGCACGCATAGCTACCTTCAATCTATCCCATGTATCAGGGGCTAAGCCAAAACTAACTACTTGAGTCCACCAAATGATAGCAAAATCTTTAAATTCACTAGTAGCTTGTCTGACTCTATGCACTTCAGGAACTAGATGGGCATTAAATTTTTGTTCAACTGTCATCTCCCAATCTAGATAAGTTTCAGCATCATAGGTACCCGCAAAAGATGGTATGGAAAATTTAACTTTAGCAAACGGGTCATCATGAACATGAGCATTGTGATACTGAAAATTATTGTTACCTCCCATACCATGACGGTTCTGATGAGGATGGTGTCGTGGCCGTGCAGCACCGGCGTCACGGTTTTGTCTCTCATTATCATCTCCGTCCTCATGATCTTGGCCTCCATTGTTTGGTGGCTGATTCACCATTCTTTCAAGGCGTGTAGTGAGTGTTGCAATGCTCTCATTGATGGAAAGTTGCATTGTATCCATCTTCCTATCGATGTCATCGATAATGGCAGCGCGTTGTTCATCCAAAAGCGTCATGAGCTCTCCTTTAAAACACACTCTTGCGCATCGGGCGTCTCACCTGCCATGGTTAGTAGCAAACAAAAGACAACACAAAGGTATTATCCCTATCAACTACTAGGTGGCGAAAGTAGAATCACACACTCTCAAGCGTCTTATCACACTCTTACAAGTGTTCTTACCAATGTAGCAGGTGGTACAACCGGTGGCTGGTTCATGACACCGTGTCGGCGTGGAGTACGATTGCAAGAGGGAACCTGTTCGATCAAGAGTATGTGTAGCTTGGAAGGCACAATATGGTAGCAATGGAGAACAATCAGTTCATTTCAGAATTGCATAGAATTGAATTATAGTTCGTATCTAGCACTTAGCCTATGTTGCTGATCAACCAAGGATGGAAGAAGGCTAAGAATAAGTGTATGGCAAAGTGTAGGAGTGGTAAATACAAGATAATTCAATCCAATTCAAACTGGAATTGAAGAACACAAGGATTGACCCAAAACTGAAAACTTCAGATTTCTGTCCACTGGACAGCACGTTGGTAATTCGGCCGTAACTTTTTGTCAGATGCCTCTTTTTCACTGAATCTTTTTTTTTACTGTTTTCTGACGGCTTTCTGTACAGATTTTGTTTTGGGGCCAACTTCTGAATCCCAACACAGAAATTCGCACAAAAATCACAACTGCTGACTGTTGCAGATTCACAACAGATAATTAGGTCAACTTTCACCGCACATATCTCTTAACTGCCTGGCTGGAATGACGTGAAATTTTATAGATAGATGGATAAGGAAATTTTGAATCTAATGGCGGTGGTCCCACTCAAAAATAATCTCGAAATCAAAAGATATGATGTTTTTGGTGGAGGCTGCAGAGGAAGGAAAATCAGCCGAAATTGGAAATTAGGGTTTGGGGTGGGGAATTTTTTTTTTGTTTGGATTTTCAATGGAACAAAGATATGACCAGCAACTAGACAATACTATGACGGACACAAATTCAATTTAGCAAACCAAAACTAACAGATTGAAAGGCACAACGGGGTTTGGACAGCGGAAATTAACTCTTTTTGTGGGGCAATTTTTTTTTCTGGACTATAGGAAATAAAACCAATCTACTAACTAGGGATACAAGAATTACCTCACGGGCAACCGTTGCTCGATACCAACCGATGTGACGATGGCCGATCTTCCGAGAGGTACTGATAAGTCGATTGTGGAGATCTCGACGTTGATGATCCAAAGGCTCCGACCAAAACAGATCGAACCCCTCGCAATCACTACACCACTGCTCCGTTGGTTATCAACCGTGCCGAACACGATTGACCTCGCCAAGAAGGCTATCTCCTGCAAGCGAATCGAGAACACAAGCAAGAGAGTAAAAGATGCAATCTGAAATTGCGAATAATGTTTAAGTTCACAAGTTGGGGTTCCTCAAACCGAACATGCGGCGAAACTGCTAAGCAGAATAAACTCTTAAGAAAAACTCGAGGAAAACTAAAGGGGTGCGACCTCCTTAAATAGGAGTGGGGGAGGCCGCACTTATCTAACAAAAGGGGATGTGGTACTATTCATGGGTACTGTTCACGTGAACAGTACACCCATGATTAGTGCAGGCCCAAATAGTCTAAGTGTGATTACAAGGCCCAAGGCCCACTTTGACTCGGACTGGAAAAGTGACGCCACTTGTTTTGCAGTTTCTGATCGGCTCGGATGGAATTTTGAGATGAGACCAGATTCATCTGAAAGTAGACTCCAAGATCTTTCCAACGAGTACTCACGGGCCCTGAGAAACATTCTAGATCAAAAGTTATGGTCATTTGAAGTAGGCGCTGTCCAGCAGTCCGAATCTGAGTCGAACTCGCGAATATGAGTTGGCTTGCGCTTGACGGTTCCACTTCTACACTTGAGCTCGCGTGGTTCTTCTCCATGGTTCCTAAGGACAAGAAAATCACAAGTCTTAGGAAGTATCGAATGCTCAGCGGAAATATTATTGACTCCTAAAAACGAGTTTACCTGATAGTTGAGTTGACGAGCACGTGCCCGAGTGATTGGACCTCATAATTTAAGTGATGCGTAGGAGCTCTTGTAATTGTAACAACAAGTAGAGAAAATATGGTTGTATCCATAGGATTCATGTTCTTATCACCTACCCTACCCGACCAACCGCTCAGCCTTGGCGCGGTGCGGACGAGCCCGCGCCGTCGTCGCCGCGGCGCTGAAGGACCCCTTCAAGCCACTGGAGGAGGTCCCCCTCCCCATGCAACGTCTGCTGCACGGCGACTCTCGCTGCACCTTCCCCGAAGCGGCCCCAGATCCGTTGGTGGAAGTTCTGCAGGCTAGGCCCGATGGAGCGGATGGCGTCCGACATAACCTCTGGTCGGTCGGGAGGATTCAGTTGAGGATTCGCTAGCTCATGGGTATGCCTACACCCACGAGTATGAAGCAGGGCGAGGGCGAAGCACACACCAACATAGCTGCAGTGCTCGCCAAAGGTTCTAACGCCACGAAGAGCAACGCCGGCCCCCTCCTCGATCAGCCCGAGTGTCTCCGACAGGGCCTCCGGCCTGTGCGCGGTATCCGGCACTCGGACGCACAGATCTCGAAGGGCCTGGTTCAGAGACTCCATGGCCCACCATGCCGATATGGACGCATTTTCCAAGCCAAGGCGGTTCTCGGCAGCAGACTCCGCCAGCTGGGCGTTCTCCCCCTCTAGGGCGGTGATACTGCGCGCGGCGGCGCGCCCCTGCCGCGCGGCGCTCAGAGCTTCGTGGCGCAAGTTGTGCGGCCACGGGCGTCCTCAGCGCCGAATTTCTTCATCCTTCGCGGCGAGAGCGATGTTTGCCGCGGAGGCTGGCTTCGAGCCCTCCGCTCCCGAGCGTGGGCCTCGTCAAGGGACCGGCTGAGGGCAAGCGTCTGACAGAAGCAACAAATCAGCAGGCGTCCAGCAGTACCTTACAAGCCGAAGCGCACATACTTACCCTCATCTCGGAGGCTGCAACGCGGCGCTAGGAGGTCCCCGCGCATGACGACAGCACTCTCTCGTTGAGGCCGTTGTCGGCACGCTCTGCGGCGGCGGTGAGGTCGCAAAATACCTCCGGGCGAGGGAGAAAGTCCGAGCGAGCGAGCCCCGGCCCCAACACGCCAGGATTTATCGTGGCCACGGCCACGTCAGCAGCAGTGGACACCTGCGGGGCATCCTGCATGAGCCCGAGCCCGAGCACGGGCTCGTGGGCGTCGGCAGAAGGTGCCGGGGGATCCGAGGCGGGGCACCCCTCCGAAGCAGTATGGCCAGGCCCACCGCCGGTCGCGCGCCCCATCTCAGCTGGGCTAGCCGCCGGAGTGGCTGCCGGGTCGCTACGACAGCAGGAGCGGACCGGCGTCGCGAAGACAGCCCCCCGTAGGGCTATCACCGTCCTGAGCGCCTGAATTCCCGGCGGGAAGCTCTTCCGGCACCACACGCTCGGGCACGGCAATGCCTACAGCCTCACAGGTGCGGTTTATCCGCCTGCTAGCCGCTTTGACCGCGGCCTCGCGAGCCCGGTGCTCCTTAAGTGTGTACGGGCGAGGCGCGCAACCACGCGCTCCGCATCTTCTAGCCGAGCCACTGCGCAGGAGATCACGTCAGTTAGGCGGAAGCCAAACAGATGCAATGGCGCGCTGGGCGACTTACAAGGAGCGGAGGGCGGAAGCAGCCGAGACACGGAGGGATCGAACCCATCCTCGCGGGGGCCATTCTGCACAACATACTTCCCCCGGGAGGAGAGTGGCGCCGCCCCATGCATCGTGAACTCCTCGGCTAGGTCGCGCACGCTCATTCGACGGGCGACACCGACGAGGCTTTGCAGCTTCCGCGTATCGTCAATCTCCGCCTTCAGACTCGGCGTGCTGTTAAACGAGATCGGCCCGCCTCGGCACTGCATTCTGCTCTTCTCGGTCACGGTGTAATAGAACCACCACCGCGTCCAGCCGGACGCCCACTGCCCTGACGAGGCTACCACAGGGAACAACGTCGCGCAGGACGCCTGGAGCACGAAGTCCACACCGCCGAAGTTGGACACCGCCCCGCCAACCTTTCTGGGTCGACAGTGTGCGTCGTGCAGGGTGGCGAATAAGCTCGCGCTGGGGCGCCACCCCTCTGTCCGCATCGCCCACGTGAAGACAGCTAGGCGGAGTATCGCGTGGGGCGTCAGTTGGGCTAGCTCCAACTTATAGGCCCGCAGGACTTCGCCCACAAACAACGTGGAGGGCATCCGAAGGTCGGCATCGAAGAACGGGACGAAAACAATTGCCTCCAGGGCCCCGGGCTTCGGCTCCGTCTCGTCCTGCCGGGGTAAGCGAGCCCCACGGCGATCCACGATCTTCCCCTCATCCACGAGTCGTTGCAGCGTCCCTTCCGTCATGCGGCTCTTCCCCAGCACGCGGGAGCAGGAGCCTCCCGAGTGCTCCATCGTGTTCCACCACTTGTTGGCGCTGGCTAGGCAAGGAACCGCAGCGGGGGTGGTAGGTGGCGTCGTCAGGGCTAGCCATCGCTCTTGCGGCGAGAGAAGAAGAAGCGAGCAAAGGAGCAGCGGCGTGACAATTAGCACGGCGCAGCGAACGGCAGATCAAAAAGCAAAGCGAGAAAGGGTGCCTCCACCTCAACACTAGCACCTTATAAAGGCGCTCGCTTTGCCTTGTGGCTCGGCCGCAGACGGATCAAATTCCAGCGATTGGTGTCCAAGATTCGCACGCAGAGCGGGTAGGGGCGGAGCGCGCGCCTCGCCGACTAGGCACCAGCCAGCGCCACCCGTTCGAGGGTAGGGGACCGAGTGCGCGCGTCTGCCGACTAGGCGCCGGCCGCGCCACCCGTTCGGCGGGTAGGGGCGGAGCGCGCGTCTGCCGACTTGGCGCGGCCAGCGCCACCCGTTCGAAGGGTAGGGGATGGAGCGCGCGTGTCTGCCGACTTGGGCGCCGGCCAGCGCCACCCGTTCGAGGGGTAGGGGCGAGCGCGCGCGTCTCGCCGACTAGGCGCGGCCAGCGCCACCCATTCGAGGGCTAGGGGCGGAGCGCGCGTCTACTTCGACTTGGGCGCGCCGGGACCCGGTTTCCAAACCGGACCCTCGTGTATTTCGCACTAGTCCCGGATCAAAGCTAGTGCACACGCTTAAGCGAAATGATTCATGACCAACAACGTATTTATTACAATTATAAAGAGTAATCGACCACGTGTCTCATTATTACATTGGAGGTTTCAAGACCCGCACAATCAAAACACAGCGGAAGCAAAGTAAACTCAAAGTAGACCCATCAATATGCCACGAGCGATTGATGAGGAAGCGCGACCTAGTCCTCCGGAAGAATCCATCACACCATAGCGAAGCGATGAGTCGTAAACACCTCCTTGAGCTTCATGTTCTTCCGAGGTTTATTTTAAGTGTAGCATGTGAGTACATAAAGTACTCCAAGTCTTGGGAAAAATGCATAGATGCAAGGCTTAACAAAGGAAGGCTATATGGTTCTTTTGCACAAAGCAACATTTTAAAATTCAATTACTACTAATTATTTTGAAGGCATCAATTTAATAAAGTAAATGTTTTAGCGAAACTATCATTGACTTTCTAGTGAAGGTTCCATCTACCAACACTAGCCAACAACTTGAACAAGTTTAATACTGCGGGTTAAATCCACCCTCTCTGGCTCCAACCGCCAGGATACCCTTCCAAGAGTTCCCTCCACTCTCGGAATACAAAAACTTTGATTTTAAAACCAAAACCAGAAATCTACCATGTGAATGCATTCCTTGCCCGCCCTTGACCGTGGGCACGGCTATTCGAATAGTTTTACACTCTGCAGAGGTTGTACAACTTTACCCACAAGAGATAATTTATCCTAAAAGTCAACACGCTTCCTTTGGCATGAGACCCAGATAAAATATCACAAAGCCTTTACCTTACTTTAATCTAGCTAGATACCACCCGCGAGGTTTCACTGCAGGTAGGCTAACCGCCCAACCAAGCCCCTCTTGCGCCATATGAGTCTGATAAATCCTGTCCCTCACTTGTGAATAACCACCCATCCTCGGCATCCACTTTCCACTGGTGGCACCTAAACTAGACTATCGTAAGTTAGTCACCAGGTCGTACCCATATAGACTTGTGGTTGTACGGTTAATGCTCAGTTTGGACAAACACAAGCGTCGGTCCTTAATTGACTAGGGTGGAACATACACTTTACAAGATCTCGTGCTTCCTGCATCAATCCAAACTAACCATCCACCCTAATCTAAACCAATTTTCATATTTTAGTTTATTTTAAAAGAACAGTGGCAACTCCAATTACCACTAATTTTCATAAACACAGGGGTATTACAATAATTCATAATTTCCCATTTTCAAGATTTTAAAGGTATTAAATAGCAAGACTAAGCATTATACTACCATTCCACTATTCCCAAAGATTTAGTCATAATCTCATTATTGAGACAAATGAAATTCTAGGGTGACAAAGGTACATGGCATTCAATTTCAACGGAGGGTATAACAAGATTGGTTTAACTAACCCTTAAGATTTGAACTAATATTTTATATAAATAGCAATGCACGTAATTTGAAATAATTAAAACATTTCAAAATCATAGGTTTGAAATGATCAAAGGAGACTTGCCTTCTTGAGTGCTGTTTGGGTCTTCTTGCTGCGACTCGACGAGTTCCTCGGCGACGGCGGAATCTACGCGAAAAGAGCAGACAAACAAAACAAATAAAATCAAACAAAATTTAAATAAAATTCAAAAATTTAAAAAGAGTCCATATTTGGATAGTTTAGGATTTTAGAAAAATTTAGAAATTTGAACAGCTCAAATCGGAGTTAAAACGAGAAAGTTATGGCTTCCGAAAGATTAAATAGGAGGGAAAAAGGAAAACCCGGATTTCGGGAATTATTTTTGTATTGGAAAATGCCATTTATGACGTCAGCAAATTTCGAATTTCTTGGCGGAAAGTTATTTGAATGACGGGTGGGTCCGGTCTCACGTGGACCGGATCCACGGACCATGGGCCTTGCCGGCGTGGCGCGCCGGCCACATGGCGCCATGCGGGCGCAAGGTGGAGGCCACGCGGCGACCACGGCAAGGCGGCATGCGGCGCGCGCATGGGCGTGCAGGAGGCGCGGCGGCGGCGGCGAGGCGGTGAGGTGAGGGTGTCGGCGGTGGCTTACGGCGCGCGACGACGGAAGCGGCGGCGGCGGCGCGCAAAAGATGGCGGCGGTGGAGGTGTGGCGGCCGGCGGTGGGCACCGAGAGCGGCCGAGAAGAGGAGGAGGAGGCGGTGGGAGGCGGGGTGAGGAGGGAGGGAGGCGGTATTTATAGCCAAGGGGAGGAGGAGGCCGGCCATTTTTGGAAGCTCGCGGAGTTATTGCTCCCGCAATTAGAGGGCTTGAATTGAGGGGCAGTACGGAGGAATGGAGGATTGATGGGGCTTCCGTTTCCACCATTTAATCGAGATTTAAAGCGACAAAACGGCGCAATCAAAGCTTTATTTTCGGGTTAATGGAGGTGGAGAGAGGGTGGGAGGAGGAAGAAGGTGAGGTTGAAGAAGGATATGACATATGGGTCCCATGTGTCATAGAGAGTGAGAGTTAGTGAAGAGTGCGGCCGTCGGATTCGCGACACGTGGCAAGTGAGTGTATGAGAGGCTTTGGATTTTATGAAGGGGTAAGTTGTGGTGGATGGCTAGGATTAAAACGTGGAGAGAGGTGGATTTAATCTGAGAGCGACATGTGGCGGGCTAGGATTTAATTTGATTTTTATTTTCGGAATAAATTTCAGCAATTACTAGAAACTTTATAAAAGCTTGGAAAATTAATATTTAATGTCTAAAAATTCCAGAAAAATCATAAAATATTCCTGGAAGCATTTTAGACTTATTAAAAATATTTTTAATTTCAGATTTGCATTTTAATAATTTATAAAATACTTTTTAACTTTGAAAATTGATTTTAAATTTCAGAAAATTCTCAAATAATATTTAATATTTTAGGAGAGGCTAGGAAAAATATAATTTTCCCTTTTTGGCTTTAATAAAATATTTAAAATACATTTTCTTGCTTTAAATTTTGAAATAAAATCCAGACAATCAAATAAAAGCCAAGTAAAATCCAATTACTTTAAAATAATTAATTTAAATTTAAATTTTTCCAGAAAGCCAAATTTTGGGATGTTACAAACCTACCCCCCTTAGAAAGAATCTCGACCCCGAGATTCGGACAGACTGGAAAAGAGGTCAGGGAACTCTACTCTTAAATCTTCTTCACGCTCCCAAGTTGCTTCTGATTCAGAATGATTGCTCCACTGTACTTTACAGAACTTGATGACCTTGCTTCGCGTACTACGCTCGGCTTCCTCCAATATCTTGACTGGATAATCTGGGTAGCTCAAGTCCTCCTTTAAATTCACTTCCTCTAAAGACATCTGCTCTTCTGGCACTCTGAGACACTTTCTTAGCTGGGATACATGAAAGACGTCATGCACCTTCGACAACTGAGGTGGAAGCTCTAGCTGATAAGCAACTTCTCCCTTCTTTGCTACAACAGGAAAGGGTCCAATGAATCGAGGAGCAAGTTTTCCACTGACTCCAAAACGTCTCGTTCCCTTGAGAGGTGACACTTTCAAATAAACATGATCTCGGTACAAACTCTAATGTTCTTCGACGATTGTCCGCATAGCTTTTCATGCGGTTTGAGCTGTTTTTAACTCGTCTGGATCGACGAACTTGTTCCTCTGCACCGCTTCAACACATCTGGTCCAAACACTTGTCCTTCTCGGTTTCTTTCCAATACAACGGTGTCCTGCATTTTCGCCATACAACGCTTCAAGCGGAGACATCATAAGTGGATTGATAAGCTGTTGTTATAGGAAAACTCCGCATAGGGCAGACTTTGATCCCAACTAGCCTTGTTTGCTAGAACACAAGCTCTCAACATATCTTCCAAAATTTGATTTACTCTTTCTGTTTGACCATCTGTCTGGGGATGATATGCCGTGCTAAAGTTCAAATTTGTGCCCAAAAGTCCATGTATTTTATGCCAAAATCTTGAGGTAAACTGAGTACCTCGATCTGAAACAATCTTCTTTGGAACTCCATGCAAACATACAATTCTTGACATATACAACTCTGCGAGTCTATCTCCAGTGTAGGTGGTCTTTACTGGGATGAAATGAGTGACTTTTGTCAGACGATCCACAATAACCCAAATCGAATCATGCCCTGATTTTGTTCTTGGCAATCCAGTTATGAAATCCATACCAATTTCTTCCCATTTCCACTCAGGTATCTGCAAGGGCTGCAAAAGTCCAGCAGGTCTCTGATGTTCAGCTTTAATTCGCTGGCACACATCACACAAAGCTACATGCTCTGCGATTTCCCTTTTCATACTTGACCACCAATACCTTTCTTTGAGATCTTGGTACATCTTTGTACTTCCGGGGTGAATTGAGTATCCAGATTCATGGGCTTCCTTTAGGATTAACTCCTTTATTTCCTTCTTTTAGTGCGATAATTCTTTTCCCAAACCAAATGATACCTTCTTCATCTTACGAAAATCCTGCGCCTTTCCTTTCTTCATATTTTCCTTAATTTCCTTGACATACTTATCCTCTCCTTGTGCTGCCTTGATCTGGTCCTCTAGAGTGGGTTGAACCTCTAAAGTTGCCAGGAATCCTTCCTCTACTACTTCCAAGTTGAGCCGCTGGAATTCTTCTTGAAGTGCAGGCATACTGTCCTTTATCCACAACTTATTACAGTAACTCTTTCTGCTCAAGGCATCAGCTACTACATTGGCTTTTCCCGGATGGTAATGTATTCCCACATCATAATCCTTTATTAGCTCAAGCCATCGCCTTTGTCTCATATTGAGATCAGGTTGAGTAAAAATATACTTCAAACTTTTGTGATCCGTGTAGATCTCACAACGGTTACCGATCAAATAGTGCCTCCATATTTTTAAAGCATGCACCACAGCAGCAAGCTCTAAATCATGGGTTGGGTAGTTTCCTTCATGAGGTCGCAATTGCCTTGAAGCATATGCTACTACCTTTCTTTCTTGCATCGAACACGACCTAATCCTTGCTTGATGCATCACGAGAGACTTCAAAATCCTTTCTAATATCCGGAAGTGTTAACACCGTGCAGAAGTTAGCCTTCTCTTTAGTTCTTGAAAACTGTCCTCACACGATTTACTCCATTCAAACTTCTTTTCCTTCTTTAGCAACTGGGTGAGAGGTCTTGCCAGTTTGGAGAATCCTTCAATAAAGCGTCTATAGTAACCAGCCAATCCCAAAAAGCTTTTGATCTCAGATACTGACTTAGGTTGTGTCCAATTGAGCACATCATTTACTTTATCGGGGTCTACTGACACTCCTCCTGCAGAAATCACGTGTCCCAAGAAAGCTACTTTCTTTAACCAAAACTCACACTTACTAAACTTGGCATACAACTGATTTTCTCTGAGTTTTTCCAAAACTATCCTCAAATGTTCTGCGTGCTCTTCTTCATTCTTGGAGTATATCAGAATATCGTCGATGAATACAACCACAAACTTATCCAAATATTCCATGAACACCTTATTCATCAGATTCATAAAATATGCTGGGGCATTGGTTAGTCCAAAAGACATCACTGTATACTCATACAATCCATAACGGGTAGCAAATGCGATCTTGGGTATGTCCTCTGGTCTTAACTTCAATTGGTGATAACCTGATCGAAGATCAATTTTAGAGAATACACATGATCCTTTCAACTGATCAAACAGATCATCTATTCTGGGTAAAGGGTACTTGTTCTTGATCGTCACATCATTCAAGGATCGATAGTCCACACACATGCAAAGACTACCATCTTTCTTCTTTACTAGCGATCTTGGTGCTCCCGAGGTGTGAGCTTGGTCTTACAAAACCTTTATCTTGCAACTCTTCAATTTGCTTCTTAACTTCTGCCAAGTCATTTGCAGACATACGATAAGGTCTCTTGGATATTGGAGCTGTACCAGGTACTAGGTTGATGACAAACTCTACTTCCTGTCAGCGGCATTCGGGTAAATCTTGAAAACACATCTGGGTATTCACTTACTATAGGCACCTTTTCCAAAGTTACTTCCTTCAAACTGTTCAGCCCACTCTTATTCCGAGAAGACGTGTTTGACGTATACCTTACTTGGATTCCATCCGAGTTGGTAATAGTGACAGCACGATTGGCACAATCAATCTGTCCTTTATACTGGGTTAACCAATCCATACCGAGTATAACATCTAGGCTCTTGGAATCTATTATAATAAGATTTGCTAGGAATTTTACTCCATTTATATCCACAGTTGCGCTAGGGCAGACTGTGTTAGTCCTCATTTCCTTACCAGGGGACTGGACTAGCATAGGGTTCTTAAGCAAACGCACATCCCAATTATATCTTTCAACAAAATCTTTTGACACAAAAGAATGCGAAGCTCCAGAATCAAATAATGCTATTGCGGGTACTGAGTTGACAAGGAGCTTACCCAGAACTACGTCTGGTGCATCTTGGGCTGCCTCCGCAGTGACATGGTTAAGATGTCCTCTGCTCATCGTCTGCGGAGTCCTTGGAGTTTGCGGTGCCCCACGGCCTTGACCTGCAGTTGGAGCTCTTCTTTGGCGTGGTTCCCGTGTTGAAACGAATGGAGTTACAACCGGGCGCTTAGGGGACGATTCTTGGCATAATGCCCCATGTTCTTGCGGTTGAAGCCTTGCCTCCACCGTGAAGTCTTATTCTGCTGTGGTTGGCCACCATTGCACTGCTGCAGGAGCTTGCGGATGAGGTCCTGCCGATGGTGTCCTTGGCACACTTGGCATTGAGGGCCTGTTGAATTGAGGAAGATTGGGGCGAAACCGAGAACCGCTTGCTCCTCGCTGAGCTTGGAACTTTCTCTTACGAGTCTCGTCTGATTGGCGTTGGGCATCTTCTTGCACGAGCCTTGTTCACCATGTCTTTGGAAAGTTGGGTAGTCATTGGACACCGATTGCACCTTGATATTGGGATCAAGTCCTTGCATGAACCTCCGGATCTTGGTTGCATCGAGGTGACATCCTCTCGCGCATACAGACGGTTGGGTGAACTTGTTCGTATTCTCAAACACCGAGGTTTCCTGCTGCGATTGGTAGAATTCCCTCTTCTTCATTTCCATTATTCCCGTAGGAATATGTGCAGTGCGGAAAGCCTCCACAAACTCATCCCAAGTGATGGTTTGTACATTTTGATGGGCGGCGCAGTAATTTTCCCACCAGTTAGCAGCAATTCCTTTGAGTTGGTGAGCAGCATACAACACCTTCTCGTGGTCATTGCACTGAGCCAAATTCAACTTTCTTTCCACATCTTTGACCCAATCATCTGCCTCCAAGGGGTCCACTGATCTAGCAAATGTAGGAGGTCTGGTTCTCATAAATTCTCCCAACTTAGACTGTGGAGATTGGTTGGGTGCCTGCGGAGCTTGCTGTACTTGGTTCTGGGCTAGAGCTTGAAGAAGCTGTAGTTGCATGGCCATCATTTGCTCCAAGTTGGGCGCTTGAGCAGGAGGGGGTGGAATGTTGTCCTCTGGTTGAGCGTTGGGGTTACGGCTACTGCCCGGGTTGCTCCTTGTGTTCACCATCCAAGCGGTTTCGGGGTTAGCAAAGGTAAGAGGGAACTAGCATAGATAAGAGGTTAGGGGAAACTAAATAACATCCCAAGCCAACACACAAGAAGAAACCAGCAACCACTTAGGGAAAACTTTATTGAAATCAAGATAATTTTATGAATGGCTGCACCACAAGTGCACATAGGCTTGGTACAGTCCATCTAACACACCAAAATATAATAAAGCGTTCTAAGAACGTGGACATTTATTTGGGTACTACTGACTCAACTAACTACTCATCCTCCATCACGATGCGCTCCTCCGGATCCTCCTCGGGGTCCTCCTCCGGATCCTCCTTCGGCTCCTCCTAGCGCTCGTTCACATGGTGCCGGGAACAATCGCAAGCAGCTGAAGCACGAGGACGGTTACGACTGGAGGCAGTCGAACCCGAACGAGAACGAGAAGGCTTGCGCTTCTTGAGGGTGATGACCGGCGGCGGACTGGGGCGTCGCACCTTCTTGCGTCTTTGTCATCCCGACGCGAGTCCCAAAGTCGAGCCAGTCTTTGGGTTGTTGGGAGCGGCGGTGTATCGTGAAGACGGCGTGTAATCAGCGGCGGGTGAAGACGGCGTGTAGTCAGCTGTAGCTTGGGGACGTCTCAGCTCAACCTTAGCTGCCTGGCTCTGGAGAAGCTGTGCGCGAAGTGTGTCCGAATGCTGGTAGCTGGAAGTGAGTAGCATCCGGGCCGTCAATCTCCTCCAAAGCTCGGGTAAGTGATCGCCATCGCTGCGAGAGCATGTCTCGTGCGACGATCGAGGGTCATCAAGCGGAATATCAAAGGGATCTGGATACCTCTGTCACCTACAGGGTTGATGAAGAAGCAAAAGGGGCGGTGCAGCATCCTTGTGCGATGGCACAACTCATCCAAGGCAAGGCGTCTTGCATCTGGATCTGCGTCATAACAATGGGACCGAGGGTGCTTGATGGGGTATGTTTGGGATTTGAATTTCCCATCCCGTGCATACAGGAATACCTCCATCGACCAGGAGTCACGGTCCAGAATCCGCGTCTTCCGCCCCCTGAAAATGGGCGGCTGACGGTACTCCAAGCACTGCATAAGCTGACGAAGGAGGCTAGCGAATCCTCCAGCATCCTCTCCATGAGAGTAGTAGTCCCACGGGGCAGCGGATGACGAACCGGCCATCTACAAAGTTTGAAATAGAGGAAGAGATTAGTAAAAAGAATTAGTGAATGAATATAAAGACAAGAACGAGATTCTAAGTAAGAAGAGAGTAGAAGCAAAGAGGCTTATATATTTTTAATATACTCTTTTTAAGAAAATATGAGTCCTTAAGGTTTTACCATTTTCTAAGCTAGGTCACGTCCTACAGTCAACTTGTCTCTGATACCACCTCTGTCGGGACCCCAGATTTCCAAACCCGGACCCTCTGTGTATTTCTGCACTAGTCCCAGATCAAAGCTAGTGCACACAGTTAAACAGAAATGATTCATGACCAACAACGTATTTATTACAATTATAAAGAGTACTGACCACCAGGTCTCATTATTACATTGGAGGTTTCAAGACCCCGCACAATCAAAACACAGCGGAAGCAAAGTAAACTCAAAGTAGACCCATCAATATGCCACAGGCAGTTGACTGGGGAAGCGCGACCTAGTCCTCCGGGAAGAATCCATCACAGCCGCAAGCGAAGCAGTAGTCGTAAACACCTCCTTGAGCTTCATGTTCTTCTGAGGTTTATTTTAAGTGTAGCATGTGAGTACATAAAGTACTCCGCAAGTCTTGGGAAAAATGCATAGATGCAAGGCTTAACAAAGGAAGGCTATATGGTTCTTTTGCACAAAGCAACATTTTAAAATTCAATTACTACTAATTATTTTCGAAGGCATCAATTTAATAAAGTAAATGTTTTAGCAGAAACTATCATTGACTTTCTAGTGAAGGTTCCATCTACCAACACTAGCCAACAACTTGAACAAGTTTAATACTGCGGGTTAAATCCACCCTCTCTGGCTCCAACCGCCAGGATACCCTTCCAAGAGTTCCCTCCACTCTCGGAATACAAAAACTTTGATTTTAAAACCAAAACCAGAAATCTACCATGTGAATGCATTCCTTGCCCGCCCTTGACCGTGGGCACGGCTATTCGAATAGTTTTACACTCTGCAGAGGTTGTACAACTTTACCCACAAGAGATAATTTATCCTAAAAGTCAACACGCTTCCTTTGGCATGAGACCCAGATAAAATATCACAAAGCCTTTACCTTACTTTAATCTAGCTAGATACCACCCGCTGAGGTTTCACCGCAGGTAGGCTAACCGCCCGAACCAAGCCCCTCTTGCGCCATATGAGTACTGATAAATCCTGTCCCTCACTTGTGAATAACCATCCATCCACGGCATCCACTTTCCATTTGGTGGCACCTAAACTAGACTATCGTAAGTTAGTCACCTAGGTCGTACCCATATAGACTTGTGGTTGTACGGTTAATGCTCAGTTTGGACAAACACAAGCGTCGGTCCTTAATTGACTAGGGTGGAACATACACTTTACAAGATCTCGTGCTTCTGCATCAATCCAAACTAACCATCCACCTAATCTAAACCAATTTTCATATTTTAGTTTATTTTAAAAGAACAGTGGCAACTCCAATTACCACTAATTTTCATAAACACAGGGGTATTACAATAATTCATAATTTCCCATTTTCAAGATTTTAAAGGTATTAAATAGCAAGACTAAGCATTATACTACCATTCCACTATTCCCAAAGATTTAGTCATAATCTCATTATTGAGACAAATGAAATTCTAGGGTGACAAAGGTACATGGCATTCAATTTCAACGGAGGGTATAACAAGATTGGTTTAACTAACCCTTAAGATTTGAACTAATATTTTATATAAATAGCAATGCACGTAATTTGAAATAATTAAAACATTTCAAAATCATAGGTTTGAAATGATCAAAGGAGACTTGCCTTCTTGAGTGCTGTTTGGGTCTTCTTGCTGCGACTCGACGAGTTCCTCGGCGACGGCGGAATCTACGCGCGAAAAGACAGACAAACAAAACAAATAAAATCAAACAAAATTTAAATAAAATTCAAAAATTTAAAAAGAGTCCATATTTGGATAGTTTAGGATTTTAGAAAAATTTAGAAATTTGAACAGCTCAAATCGGAGTTAAAACGAGAAAGTTATGGCTTCCGAAAGATTAAATAGGAGGGAAAAAGGAAAACCCGGATTTCGGGAATTATTTTTGTATTGGAAAATGCCATTTATGACGTCAGCAAATTTCGAATTTCTTGAGCGGGAAAGTTATTTGAATGACGGGTGGGTCCGGTCTACCGTGGACCGGATCCACGGACCATGGGCCTTGCCGACGTGGCGCGCCGGCCACATGGCGCCATGCGGGCGCAAGGTGGAGGCCACGCGGGCAAGGCCGCCACGCGCGCGCGCATGGGCGTGCGGAGGCGCCGGCGGCGGCCTCGCCGGCGGCGGCGGCGCGGGCGGCGGGGTGAGGTCGGCGGTGGCTTACCGGCGGCGCGGAAAGCGGCGGCGCGGCGGCGGCGCAAGATGGCGGCGGGTGGAGGTGTGGCGGCCGGCGGTGGGGCACCGAGAGGCGGCGAGAAGAGGAGGAGGAGGCGGTGGGAGGCGGGGTGAGGAGGGGAGGAGGCGGTATTTATAGGCAAGGGGAGGAGGAGGCGGCCATTTTTGGAAGCTCGCGGAGTTATTGCTCCCGCAATTAGAGGGCTTGAATTGAGGGAAGCAGTAGGAGGAATGGAGGATTGATGGGGCTTCCGTTTCCACCATTTAATCGAGATTTAAAGCGACAAAACGGCGCAATCAAAGCTTTATTTTCGGGTTAATGGAGGTGGAGAGAGGGTGGGAGGAGGAAGAAGGTGAGGTTGAAGAAGGATATGACATATGGGTCCCATGTGTCATAGAGAGTGAGAGTTAGTGAAGGGGTACGGGCCGTCGGATTCGCGACACGTGGCAAGTGAGTGTATGAGAGGCTTTGGATTTTATGAAGGGGTAAGTTGTGGTGGATGGCTAGGATTAAAACGTGGAGAGAGGTGGATTTAATCTGAGAGCGACACGAGGCGGGCTAGGATTTAATTTGATTTTTATTTTCGGAATAAATTTCAGCAATTACTAGAAACTTTATAAAAGCTTGGAAAATTAATATTTAATGTCTAAAAATTCCAGAAAAATCATAAAATATTCCTGGAAGCATTTTAGACTTATTAAAAATATTTTTAATTTCAGATTTGCATTTTAATAATTTATAAAATACTTTTTAACTTTGAAAATTGATTTTAAATTTCAGAAAATTCTCAAATAATATTTAATATTTTAGGAGAGGCTAGGAAAAATATAATTTTCCCTTTTTGGCTTTAATAAAATATTTAAAATACATTTTCTTGCTTTAAATTTTGAAATAAAATCCAGACAATCAAATAAAAGCCAAGTAAAATCCAATTACTTTAAAATAATTAATTTAAATTTAAATTTTTCCAGAAAGCCAAATTTTGGGATGTTACAGCGCGGCTTACGCCACCCGTTCGAAGGGTAGGGGCGGGCGCGTCGCGCTACCGACTAGGCGCCGGCTTCAGCGCCACCCGTTCGAAGGGTAAGGGACGGAGCGCGCGCGTCTCGCCGACTTGGGCGCCAGCTTCACTACCACCCGTTCGAAGGGTAGGGGCGAGAGCGCGCGCGTCTACGCCGACTTGGGAGCGGCCAGCGCCACCCGTTCGAAGGTAGGGGCGGAGCGTGCGCGTCTACGCCGACTAGCGCGCGGCCGCTACCACCCGTTCGAGGGTAGGGGCGGGCGTGCGCGTCTGCCGACGACTTGGCCGGCCAGCGCCACCGTTCGGCGGGTAGGGGCGGAGCGCGCGCGCCTGCCGGCTAGGCGCCCGGCCAGCGCCACCCGTTCGAGGGGTAGGGGCGGGCGCGCGCGTCTGCCGACTAGGCGCCGGCCAGCGCCACCCGTTCGAAGGGTAGGGGCGGAGCGCGCGCGCGTCTCGCCGACTTGGCGCGGCCAGCGCCACCCATTCGAAGGTAGGGGCGGAGCGCGCGCACCTGCCGACTAGGCGCCGGCCGCGCCACCGTTCGAAGGGTAAGGGATGGAGCACGCGTCTGGTTCGACTTGGCGCCACCAGCGCCACCGTTCGAAGGGTAGGGGCGGGCGCGCCGCGTCGCCGACTTGGGCGCGGCCAGCGCCACCCGTTCGAAGGGTAGGGGCGGAGCGCGCGTCTCGCTTCCGACTTGGGCGCCACTCGCTACCACCATACCGGACTTGGGCCCCCAACCACAAGCTTGGAGGAATTCACAGGCGCGAGGGACGGAGGGGCCAAAGGACTCGGCGACATGGCTTCGGCCTGTGAAGCCCTTCACCATGAGAGGCTCTGTTGTAGGGGTGGCCCCACCTAAATCCAGCGAGCACGTAGGAGATTATAAGGCCCAGAATAGGCCATATGTAATGACATAACTGCCCCCAGAGGGGATAACCTGATGTAAGGGTATAACTGTAAAAGCACTCCTCATGTGTATGTATATATACGAGCAAGCCATGGGGAGGACCCAGGCCATTACACTTATCTTCATCACTCTCCACTACCATCTCTCTCTCTCTGTTTGGTCAGTAGCCACAACAATCATAATGGAGAAATATGCTAATTCAATCTACTAAACACATATTAAGCAATGCTACTATAAAAAAGAATTGCTTGTTCTTTTGGGCTACGGCTGATTGCTTTTGGCTACGTTTTTCAAGACCGCAGCAAACGGTAGAGACATTAACGCTGTTAGTGGTATGCCTAAGAGGCAATCATGCAGATGATTGTATCATTTTTATGTTTACGATCTTTTACATAATATGTTATTTATCTCTTGAATAAATCATTTTATATTGATCAACAAGTATGTGACTTATTCATAGAACTCTTTATTCATATTTTGATGCTATTGTAAATTATCCCTTATCTAATATTATTATGTGGAACAATTATGATTTATAGATCAGCACATGTATTGATTGATGATCATGTTTCATGGATCACAGATATAAGGATATCAAATCAATAATATAGACATATGTTATAGAACATAGTATTGGATTGATCTATCATGAGATACTGCATGAATTGTAATATTTGTAAGTATCAACAGTTGGTCTCATACATAGTGTATGTAGGATTCTTAGACCTAAAATTATCATAGTTTTCTATATATGTAATAGTTTACTTAAGGGTTGTCAAACACTACTTTGTAACTAGGTAGCTTTTGGATTTACTATGAAATATGCAAAGGAATGTAGGTGACCAAGATGAAATTTGCCTCTCATATATAACGAGAGAGATATCTTTGGGCCTCTCGATATAGTTGGATCAAGAAAATGCATGACCATGCTGAATGTTGTTGAGAGGTCAATCACAAACTAAGTAATTCACTATAGATTTGAGTGAAGGATTGAGTTATCGTAGGATATCATGCTTCTCGCCTTAAGTTCAATATGGTATCATGAGGCAAAGGGATCGGTACATAAGCAATATATAGATTAATTCAATATTATCTTTATGCATATTTGGGAGTCGCTATGTCCTGCTAGGGACCAATGTAGGGATACGGGTAGGCTACACTAGCACAGATTAAAATTTTCTACCATATAATCTAGGAAGTTATGCGAGTAAAAGATCATAGATTATTACCACTAGACGTTCAGTGCAGCAGAAGTGGAATTGAAGTGGCCATTTCAACAAAGCCTCGATCGATGTAGTGAAAATAGTTGATCATCCTCTAGCCAACCGTCTCCCCCTTGTGATCGTCCAGATCAACATCGTAGTCGTAGCAGCACCTCTAACGAGATTCATACGTCTAGGGATAGAACAATGTGCATCAATATGCTAGCACCAGCGTACACGGCAGGGGTTATGAGAGGTGGCGGCTAGGGTTTCAATGGGTGTGTCTTGGGGTATCTCCCTCAGCTTGCGTCTCAGGATATCCCACTCAGAGTCTATCATCTGGACCCTTATCATTCTAACTCGTTAAGTGTGTAACCCTGTAGGTTCATGTACATTTAGTCATGGGTTGAAAACTCATTTCCAGTCCATAAGTCAGTAGTGATCCCTGGCAGAACATAACTACTCCCAAATGTACATAAAGATTATATTGGATGAATCTATATAGTGTTTATGTATTGATCTATTTACCTCATGATACCAGATCGAACTCAAGGTGATATGCGTGCTATCCTATGATAGCTCGATTCTTTACTCAAACCTATAGTGTAACCATTTACAACTAGCTTTTCCCCACCTCCATAAACAAAGATCACATCCCTAGTCCTTTAATAGTTCAGGATGTTCTTTACAGCTATCCAATGACCTTCACATGCATCTGACTGATATCTACTCATAACACTTAGAGCATATGATACATCTTGGCGTGTACAAAGTATGGCATATATGATAGACCCAATGGCAGAAGCATATAAAATCTTACTCATATGGTCTCACTCATCAGGTGTCGAAGGACACTGAGTTTTGCTAAGACTAATACTATATGACATAGTTAAGAAACCCTTTTTGAAATTCTACATGTTGAACCACTTCAATACTTTGTCAATGTATGTATCTTGGCTTAATCCAATTAGCCTTTAGTTATATCTCTATAGATTTTTATGCCCAAAATATACGATGCCTCTCCTAATTCTTAATTAAGACTTAACAGAGTCTAGCATATGAATATAATTTCCGATCAATAATATGTCATCCACATATAGGACTAGAAAAATAAGTGTACTTCTACTAGCCTTTTTGTAAACACAAGGCTTTTCTTCATTCTTGATGAAGCAAAACCCTTTAACTACCTCATCAAAATGAATGTTCCAACTTCGAGAAGCTTGTTTCAATCCATAGAGATCTCCAAATCTTTTATATCTTTCTAGCATTTTGGGGATCGACAAAATATTCAGGTTATGTCATGTATACATCCTCACTTAGGTTTTCATTTAGGAAAATCGCTTTGGCATCCATTTGCCATAGCCATATCTCATAATCGAAGTATGTTGCAATAGTTAGAATGATCCGAACAAACTTAAGCATAGCGACAGGTGAGAAAGTTTTATCGTAGTCAATACTTTTAATTTGTTTGAAACCCTTTGCCACCAATCGTGTCTTATGGATACGAACATTTCCATCCATGTCTATCCTTTTCATAGAAACCCACTTACACTCAATGGTTTTTACACCATTTAGTGGATTAACCAAGTTCCAAACTTGCTTATCATATATGGATTGAATTTTGGATCTCATGGCTCTAAGCCATTTCTTAGAGTCTGGGCCTATCATCGCTTTCTCATAAGTCTTAGTCTCATCATTGTCTAACAATAAAATATCATGTCGATACCTTATCAGCAATGGACATGGCCTTTCATATCTACGTGGGGCTGATGCCTCTTCCATAGGTTCTACAACATCTTGCACATTCTATCGAGATTCAGTAGGAGTTAAAACATTTTCTGATAGCTTTTGGCTTTCTTCAAGTCTTATCGTGCTCCTACTAATACCTTTTGAGAGAAACTCTTTCTCTAAAAAGACACTGTTTCGGGCAACAAACAATTTGCTCTCATTCCTTCTATAAAAGTAATATCCTTTAGTTTCCTTATGTTACCCCACAAAGAATCATTTATCAGATTTAGGTGTGAGTTGGTTAGACATCAAATATTTTATATATACTTTACATCCCCATATTTTGAGAAAAGACAAACCGGGACGCATCCTAGTCTATATCTCATATGGTGTCTTCTCTACAGCTTTTGATGGAATCATATTTAATGTGAACGCAACTTTTTCTAGACCTTAACTCCAAAAAAACAATGGCAAATTAGATTGGCTCATCATGGACTGAATCATGTCTAACAAGGTCTGATTCCATCGTTTAGACACCCCATTCCATTGAGGCATTCCCAGTGGAGATAGTTGTGGAAAAATTCCACATTGCTTTAGATGATCACCAAACTTATGGCTTAAATATTCACCACTACAATCTGATCATAGAGCTTTAATTATTTGTCAAGTTGATTCTGTATCTCATTTTGAAATTCCTTGAACTTTTCAAAGGATGTAGATTTATGCCTCATCAGGTAGATGTAACCATATCTAGTAAAGTTATCAGTAAAAGTTATGAAGTACTAAAATTCACCTTTAGCTGTTGAGCTCATTGGTTCACATACATCTGAATATACTAAGGCCAAAAAGTCTTGTATTGCAGAACTACTATCCCTGTCAGGTGTGCCAGCTATCGCTAATTACAAGAGACTTTGAGTTCATCTTAAAATAATGTTAAGATATTTTTTTCCCATGGACAAGATCCGCTAGTTTTGCAGTTCATGATGATATTTTGGGCTGTAGCTTATAGTTTTTAGTTTAAAATTTTGAATTCTTCGTGAGAGAGCGTACGGAAAGAGAAACACTCGCGTACAAATTTGACCGATATAGATGAAGTCAGTATAATGTCTGCTATAATCGACTTGTAGACTCTAACTAAAAACATAATATTTAAAAGCTAGTTATTATAATTTAAACTAAAAGTCATAAGTAATAAGCTAAAAGCACCTAGCAATGTTGGCAATAGCCCAAAATTATTTTTTTATTCGGATGGTTCCGAGGCAAGCATTTTCGGAATAATCCGTGGAACATTCCCATTTGATCCTGTTTTGGACGTGAGTGACCAAAGTATTTATAGAGCCGCAGTGGAGGATCTTGTTGGGCTTTAGGGCACAAACAAATGGATTAAGGTGGAGACAAGGACTATCACGTGATGAAACTGGATAGATATGTAAAATGGATTAGAATTATCCATATTATTCGGCTATCATATTTAAGATATAAATATAGTATAGATTTTTATCTAATTAACAATTTCTTTGTTATTTGTATTTATATTTGAATTAGCACAAAACAAAGATACGAATACTTTTACCATCGGAAGTAATATTTTATCTAGACTATTCATATTTGGTGAAGCAATATACATATTTTATTATAATATGACTAGTTAGTTGGATATTTTTTTAATTCAATGTGAATTCGTGTTTTTAGGTGAAGTAAATGAATCAGAATGATTAAACGTGACTATACGAGGATAAAATACCATTAGTATCTTTATACTACATATGTTATGAGGATGTCCGAATCCGACCGAATTGAGTAAATATTCGATTTGAATTTGTATTCGTTACAATATTCAATTCGTATTCGTATTTGAGAATATTCGAATTCGTATTTGTATTCTTTACAAAATATGAATACAAATATGGTTAGAGTACTATTCGATTCGTATTCGACGTGTTTCCACCTCTAGCTAGTCATAGTCCCAATTTTGCAAGATTTGTACAGGGAAAATAAAATTTTGGATTGGAGATGTTCAACACCTCACATTTTGAGGCTCCACTCCAAATGACTTCTGTTTCTGGTTTTTGAAACACGCTGACTTCTTAATTTCGTTTTTTTAGTTTTTTTTCTTTTTTCTCTTATTTCTTTGCATTATTCAAGATGATATAACTTTTTTATTTTTTAAATTTAATTACTAAAAAAACTAACCGTTACTACAGTGTATCTTCAATAGTTATAGTACATTTTCAGTCAAAAGGCAGAAGTGCTTTTGAGCACTACCTAAAACACCCTTCAAACTGTCAAACAACATCAACGCTAGCCACGCCATGCTGTTTAGGGTGTGTTTGGTTGAGCTGTGGCTTCTGAAAAAGCTACTGTGAGCTGTGGGCTGTGGAAAAGCTGCTGTGAATTGTGGGCTGTGGAAAAGCTGTAAGCTGTTTGGTTCAAACAAGTATAAAACTACCTCCTATCTCTATTTTCCTTAAAACAACTGTGAAACAGCTCTCTATTTTCACCATTTCAAAAAGCAGAAAGCCAAAAGCCAAAAGCAGGGTCCAAGGTGCTTTCAAAACTGTACTACCCAAAAGTAGTGCTTCAAAAGCGACTGATTTCCACCCCTTTGGTTGGCTTTTGGTTTTTTGGAAGCAAAAGCAGCTCCCAAAAGCTCAACCAAACGCACCCTTAGCCTCTTAGAATCTTCTTGGTTATGCCACTTCAGTGTATTAATCAACGGAATAGCTATGGTATATATAACTTCTAGTTACTAAAAAGTTTTAGAACTTCAGTGGATGGTGGGAGAAATGTATGTGAAAAACAGAATTTACATACACATGTACCTCGTCACTCTCTTAAGGTAGACTACGGCACCAACAGTTTTTAGCTACAGAAACTTTCTTAACTTCTTTTTCTTCACACACATTTTATCCACCCCATTCCCACTTGTACGATGAAAAGTGTACATAATGTGTACAAACGTACTATCATCAGAATATTCACCTACGAAGTTAGATCTGAACATTACCTTGATCAAAATCACTTCAAATCACCACACAGGGGCGTCCTTGGTCCCGTGCGGACTGTGCGACCGCTCGGGGCCCCCAAATCCAAGGGGCCCATGCTCATATAGGTACCCTAAGTATATACTATGTATAAGGCTTTGTATTAAGTATCTATGCAGTCCAAAAGGCCCAAATTAATAAGTAATATTTCATTTCAAACAACACCAAAAGAATGATGCACTTCAAGTGAATTATATAGCAATCAAGAGTTTGAGGATATATGTGTGTTTCAAGCAACAGGTATCCATTGTCCATACTATTCTACTTTTTAATGCAATACACTATATAGACTTAGGCCCGTTTGCACGGCTTCACTTCACAAGTGGAGCTCTTTTTTTGCTTCACTCCACGAGCAGCTCCACCGTGGAGCTGGAGCTGCTTTGGTAGATTGTTTGGCAAAACAGCTCCACTGTTTTATCATGCATGGTTGAGAGATGTCAATTGTCCAATATACCCTGTCTATTTGGCTTGTAGTAACATCAAGAGTCTGTATGTTTCTACATGATTTTTCATCCGAGTAAATTTGAATTCAAAAAAAATAACACAAAGTTTTAGCAACCAATATTTAATGGCGGTGGCGCTCCTTCACTGGCCGGTCGAGAAGACCGAGCAGAGGAACGGAGCGGGAGAATAGAAGAGTCGGTGGCAGATCACGTAAATTCACGAAAGTACAAGGGCAGTGGCATGCGGGCCTGCGGATGGAGCCGGATGAAGCTACTTTTTTCAGCTCCATCTCGTACATATCTTTTGTCTCAGCATGTTTTAAGGGACTCCTTGGGTGAGCTATTTTGTTTTACCCCGTTTGGCACAAAACGGCTCCAAACAGCTCCAAGAGCCGGTGGTGGAGCTGTGCCAAACGGGGCCTTATAGTATACATTGTTATCGTTTTATTTTGACACTTAATTTAAGGCCGCATTTAGAGTTTCGCTCAAGGCCCCCAAATTTTCCGGGACGCCACTGTCACCACATGCAAAAACCGTATGTCTGCAAACCCAGTTCCAGCAATAAGATGAAATGTTAAATGAGATGTTAGAATTCCACGATAGTATGACATCAAGAAAGGCACTTGATATCGTCTATTAGGCATTGGATACTGACAAAGGTCAGTCTAGATTGACTGAAGTAGACCAAGAATAAGAGAACCTTGTTTTTGGAACATGTACTACAGTTCTAAGAAGATTAGAACAATGACGCACCCTGCAAGAGATTAGAAGAATTTTCCCTGATTTTTCCAGAATCTAACATGCATCTGCACCGTGCCGATGATCTATCTCAACATGACTTGCGTTTGAGTTCAGGTGGTTTTTGGAAGAACAGTTGTCCATCAAGTGCAGACGGAAAGGCTTTGCCTCCAGGGCTCTGCAGGTTGATCGAGCTCACAGAGAGCTGGTGGAAGACGGAGAGGCTCAAAGGATCTGCAGGGCCACACATGACCCCAGCAGAGGCTAGATCCGGCAGATCATGGTCAGAGATGCTGAAGCCACTCAGTTGCTCAGTTACTATCTTGCATGCCTTCTCTAGTAGTGTTTCGATGTACTTCTGGTACGCTTCCATTCGGATCTGCACGTGCTTCTGAACCTGATTAACAAAAATACAACAATCAAATATTAGAAACTATGTTACCTAATGAACTTAGAGAAAGTTAGATTTTGGATAAACTAATTCAAGTAGCATCCTTCAACTGTTAACTAGAGGGCCTGAAGTCTGAACACCTAAAGAGAAGAACAGCCATAAGTATTGAAAGATCATATTGGTGTCTAATTTCGATGAAACATAACAGGTGGCGGTCTTGGATAAAGTTATTCAAGTTGCCACTTACACAGCCTGAACTATTATAGATGGCAAAAAAAAAGTGTAACGAATGCAGCTGCAGCTTGATTGATGTGGCTGTGGCTTATGGCTTATGACTGAACTGGCTGAAATTTTTGAATTTTGGCTGTTCGCGAGAGAGAATACAGAGAGAGAGATAGTCGCGTGCAATTTTGGCCGATATAAATAAAATCAGTACAATGTGTACTACAATAAACTATTAGACCTTGTCTTAAAAAGACACTCCGTTTGAAAGCTAGTTACTGTAGAGAAGCGGAAGCCGGAAGTAGAAGCCAAAAAAAGAATAGCCCAGAATAGTCACTAAGACAAATCATTCTAATTCCATGGATTGTTATAGTATTGAATCTATTTCATAAAGACATTGCGTCATCTGCATTGGTACACTAGCAAACACTTACAGACACCCTGCCTCTAAACCAGCCTAGTCATATGAACTTATTGGAGTGGATACTCAATTCCACTAGAAAAAGTTTATTAGTATCCTATTTTGATTGGGGGAGAGGGTACTTCAAGCCTACAATCTACCCTTTTTGGTCAACTGAAAGCCAAAACACAGTTTGTTTATTTTAAGGTGGATGCAACGGCCAAAAACAATTTTCCCTCTTAACTAGGAAGTACCCAAGCATATTGAAACCCACTGTAAGTTCCATATGAGTTGGAACTCCCAACCAACAAATGCGTCAAAACTCAAAACCATTGCAGCAAAATTAATATTTGGTAAACATTATCTACGTTTTTTCAACATGTTGATGCCATAATACAGCAAAATGACAAAGCAGAGTAGGAAGTCATAGTTACCTCCACTTGTTCATGCAATCTTCGTTGCACTTCCATTTGTGCTCTGAGTGCTTCTTTGACTTCTTGACTTCTACAAAAAATGAACTGTACCATGTAATTTCTCTAAAATATCACAAGTAACATAAAGACCCTAAATTTGCACACATTGGGCTAACAAGTACAAACTAATATTCTGGACAAGAAGCGGTGAAGCTTACTCTTGCACATCCAGAGTAGGAACTCTAGGAGACAAATTTGTTTCACTTTGAGCTTCCATAAGGTAAGAAGCTGCAAATTGTGAGAAAAGGCAATAGAGGTCAGTTCTCAGTTGTTACTATGAATTGCAACACAACTTCTCAGTGTTCTTCTGTGACTGAAAAAATTTATACACAGAACTGATGAACTCATATGCAAAGAATGCTCAAACATCTTTTGGTACTTATGGTACAATCTCATAAAGATATGGATGATTTTATCAAGAATACTATCACCGACTAGGACAAAACAGTAAGAAAGCATGATCTGTGTAAGTAATGCCAGTTGTCTTAGTTCACCACGAGTGAGTTATCTCACTCAAATCTGTGTAACTGAAGTGATATTTTTTGGGTAAAATCATCCATATCTTCTTTCCTTAATATCCTTCTGTGTCCTTTTTCTCCTTATTACAGGACATGTGTCAACACATCCTTAATAGTTCAAGCTTTTAGGTCAGAGGGTCCAAATTTATTAATAGCTTATTTAACGACAGGATAGATAAACAGAATTATTTTGTAGTGTCTTAACTAGCTGAATTGCCTGTGCGGTAGAGTAGACTGCCACATATGTTGAATTTTAGGTTCGATAACAAAATAGGGATGACCAGTGTTGTTGAGCCTTTATGACCAGTGTCATCTTAAGCCCTCATTTGCCTTTCTAGTTACTACTTTTAAGTCCACATTTAAGTATGATCAAATATAGATGTTATGGGGGATGATATATGAATAAAAGCGATACCGTTCCCTAACAGCTTAATTTTTTGGGTAAGATTTTACATCATTTGTCCACGGGACTTCACACCTAACAGTAAATATTTTCTAACTTCCCTCAGTTTTCAGCATCTCCTGAAACATGTTTGTCTTGATTGAAGCTGGTAGTTATATGTACCATTTTCGAACCATAGAACTCCCAGCTAACCACTGATTTATCTCTTTCAGACCGGTACCTGATTTCCTGCAACTGACATCTACTCTATTTTTGGATCACAGAACTGACCACCCACCAATTTTAATCACACCAACACATGTGTTGATGAACTATCAATTCAATGAAACTGACAAAGAAGACAAATCAGCAAGAGATCTTGCAAGCTGCACTTCATCCAACAAGTATGCAAGTCAAACGGGGATAAGTAGTCGCAGTCTGTCTACGGAATGGGGCACTTGCATAACAAAATGGAAACTGTGGCAAGGAATGGTATGCCAATTAACGTTAAGATCATTAATAGCTTTGTGTAACTTACCATCTTTTGATTGCTCAGTCATCTCTTTCCCAGACTGCTTTCCCAACCTGTATTTCTGGTAAGTAGAAATAAGTAGCAAACTTAAGATCATAGTTGCATTTTCTGTGACTGCAGGAAACAGATGCACGAACTGCGAGTACCTGAAGATGACTTTTCAAGTGAAAAAGAGTGAGCCCCTTCACACCCATTGTCCTCATGATAGTTTTTGGTGTTGCTTCTAGAGGATTAACATTACAATTAGTCTAACAATTGCATATCATTATCCAGAATATCAAACTAAGATTAACCACAAATGCAGCATATAGCATAGTGGTAATATTAATAGTCTAATAAATAATAATAGTAGTAAGCATCCAAAAAAAATCATGCTGGTCAGTAATGAGTGCAGATAAGCCTGCAGTTTAGGGTGATAGTGCAGTTGTGCTCATATGTGGCATTCATAAAATTTTAGCACCTAAGTCAAAACCATAGGAAATATAATGGAATAAAGTCAGCTCAAATCAGTGGCATCTGTGTCTTCCACACCAACTCTTGAAAATTCAAATTGTTTAATGAAATTGACATTTACAGACAGCTCCACCGATCACTTTGGTTACACTGCCTGAAATACACAAGAAGAAATAAAAATTGACCATGGAAATCCACCATGTTTTGACAGTTACGCTTTAGTCAAGAAATAGCAACAGGTAACAAAAACCTAAACCACACATTCAAAACTCTTATCCAAGCTGCTTACAACAAGAACGCAAGGAAAAAAACTACAAGGAAGCAAACAAAAACAAATTTAATAGAAAATCACAGGTTTCTGATAGCAAAATGTCACATAAAAATAGCATATATTCTAATAAATTAAACTCACATGGACCGAATTAGGCCCAGGAATGAGCACAAACTAAAGTATAACAAAAGATACTAATGATCAAGAAAAGAATAATAACACACAATTTAGTGAAATAAAAGCTAAGTTCAAATCAATGAAGGGGAGAACTGAATCTAAAAGAATAAAGAAAAAAAACCAGTTTTCAATACTATGTTGGCAACAATCTGGTCAAGTCGAAGCCATCTGATTAATCTGCACAGTCCACTAATACAGAAGTGCCTAGCTGAACGTTGTCCATAAAGGCATTAGCTTTCGATGATTAACATATGAAACAACCATCTTGCCACAAGGAAATACGCACAGCTACCGCTCAAAGGGGTTCACTCATACAAGCTAATACCAAGCAAAACAGTGGCACTCATGTGCTTCCAAGAACAACATGGGCTTCCAAGAATAGCAACATGGGCTACCAAGAACAAGGACAATCAATTAATAAACAAACTCCAATATTTCCATAACAAAGCACAACCTGTCTCCAAAGTGCTGAAAATATCATGTTTCACTAAAATTAAAACTCAAGACCAACTTGCCCGGAATGATCAAGGTAAAACAACAGCTTTAATCAGTTCGTCGCGTCAATCACAGCATACGGCACTCCCTTCAATTCAAGCCCAAGCTCAGGAAGACAGAAATCAATATAACAAGTTGTGAATATTGAAGATAGGTTTAGCTAACTATAATGACATTCAGATCCATCAACCCGCAAGAAGAATAAATCATTTTTTGCTGAAATCTGACCACAAATTTCACAAAAATTTAAATGTATTTAAGGAAAATTATTAAAATGCCACCATAAGTTCCTCAACATGTGACAAGTGCGCAGCATAAACCACAATTCCACACATCTTGCTCAACTACATGAAAATCATCATCAGTAAATCACCGGATTAAGGCACAAGCTTCAGTTTGGTGTCAGAACAATCAGAATACACTTCCAAGAAAAACAAGCCTGACTAACATAAACGGGAAGGTAACAATAAAAGGCACCCACTCTTTTTTATCTACTACAAGCAGCATCCAGAACAGCAAACTCAAAGTTTGAACATAAACATAAGGAAGCCGTAAAAGACACCAAACAACCCTCCCAAAGCACGAATGAAAAAGCAAGAACCTTTTCAAGGAAAAGCGCAAAATTACTCCCAACTCACCTGACTCCACAATGACCCCCAATCATACAAAACCTGCATATTCTTTCAATAAAGAGCCGGTTGCCTTCACATAACACGTTTTGAGAACTGAAGAAACCACACGCGCTAACTTTCCAATTCGTCAATAAAAGCCGCCTAAATTCTTCGATTAGCCCTCAAATTCATGGCACAGAAGTGCACATTCCACTCAAACGGGACCAAATGCTAGCACCAGAAACGTGAATTTTGTCGCCATAGAGACCCCCCACATTCAATTGAAGTCAAACCTCAAGTCAACTCAAAAAGGTCTTAGAAGTTTCAAGAAAAGGCGCATTATCCTGTTAATTTTCCTACAAAACTAGCGCATTATGCTCTTGAATGCGCTGAAATCCGACGTGAAGCCCTACAAAACAACGCAACAAAATCAAGAATCATGCAGAAAGAAAAAGGCACAGATTTTCCCAAATCCAATGACGAATCCAACCTCCACAACGCCAAGAATCCCAACGGCCACTCCAAACACAGCCAATAAACGCGAGGCCACGGACCAAGAACGAGGCAGGCAGGGGGAAAGGGAAGCGGGGAGCTCACTCTCTGGCCCGCCTAGCTGGGCTACGGCGTCGACGAAGCGCTCGTGGAGGTCGGCCGTCCACCGGAGCCGGGGCTTGGGGTCGGCCGTCAGCACAAGGCTCGGCCCGCCGCCGCCATGCATGTGCAGCCCGCCGCCGCGCGGCGCCTCGTCGGCAGCGTCCGGGCGGTGGTGGATCAGGCCGGGGAACATCTCCTCACCTGCGCTTTCTGAGGAGGAGGTGGCCCCTCACCTCCAAAAGCTTATCTTCCAGTGGTTGCCTTTCTTCTCCGTTTTTCTCTTTTCTTTCTCGTCTTCGCTTTCTGTTTAGTCTTCTCCTCCCCTTCTGCTGGATTGCGGCCGCTTTCCAGCGATTGTTTTCTCGTTTCTTTTTCTAAGGCGATATTCGATCGCTCGCGCTCACGGACGGGCGCGTCGCGACAGTGAAGCGATGATCAGCAACCCAACCGCACTGTTCAAGTACGACAGCTTTTTTGAAGAGTTAACGTCAACTCCTAACATCTGACTGGCCATTTTTTTTCTGCGTCTGATAATTTTTAAGTTGATGGCTTTGTTTACACTTTTACAGATGGCCGGACAGGAAAAATATTGATACAAAGTCATATGTTGTAGGAACAGATATGGCAATAGAGGAAGAGTAAATGGTGCCTTTTTAAAACATCGTCCCTCGAAAGTATCCACAACAAGTTTCTCTCCAATAGTTATTAAAAACTATGAAAAGAAATAATGCTAACCTCAAACATACAGGAGAAGAAGTGAGACAACCAACAGCAGATAAGACAAAAATAGCACATGCTGAAAAGGAAGGGGGGCCAGTCAGACCGCAAGCATCAGCCGGTCCGACCGCACTCGCCGCGCCCGATCGGCCGGTCGGGTGGGATCGACCGCTTATACGCCACCGGCTCGATCGCCTCGGCCGGCGGCTCGACCGCTAGGGTTAGCGGTCCGACCGCCGGCTGGGCTCCGGTCTGACCGCCATTTTGTGTCCGGTCTGACCGCCCCTACTTCCAGCTGAACCCGAGCGACAAGTTTGACGGCTGAAAATACTGAAACTTGATTTCTTCAAGAAAAATTGTGAAATGTTGATGTTTCAGGCCACAAGAGCAGTAAATTATCCTAAATAGCAGGGAAACCACAAGATTCAAAGGAGTTCATCAAAAAGGCAGGGAATCAAGATTTGAGCAAAATCTGAAAAATGACATGTGAGAGAGTCCAATTTTCAAATTTCTCATGATTCTTCCACCCTTTGCTTGTGAACTTTTGCATTCAACTTAGGAATGATCTCAGGACTTGAATACCCAAATCTCATGCCATCTTATGAAAGCAAATCACAAGAACTCATCATCCCCTGACATGAAAACCTAACTACAGTAGAAAACAGAGGAGGTGTAGCTCATGAAAGAAAAATGAGATTCTTTTGATTCTATCATTTGGCTCTTTGGGAATCAACTGACCAAATGGTCTTAAGACCAAATCCCATCACAGAGCCAGAAATCAAAAGCTATTCTCAAGAGCTCATCACAAAAACACAGAGAAGCAGCCAAAGCCAAATACATACTAGAGAGAAAAAGACCAAATCCTCTCAGGCATATCATTTCTCAAATTGATAGACATGATTACAGAGGAATCCCCATACGCAATTGAAAGAGGAATCACTACATGCTTGAGGATCCACACACACTGGAGCTCAAGCCATACCACATACACACACAGACTCACTCACTGCCTGAACTCTCTCTACGGGGATGCCTCTACAGAATGCCATCTCCATTCACTAAATAGAAGATCTCCCATCCTCTAATAGCAAATTAAGAAATGTTATACTACATCCACTCCCTCTCCTCACATACTACATGAGCCAAAGGTCAAAGGGGTCAAACTAGATGGAGGGAAACAGCCTCCCACTCCAAACTTGAGTCAAATCCCGAATTTGCCCCTCAAGCGCCTTCCCGGAAGCCTCCCGCGTCCGGTACCTTGACCGTCTAGACCTCGACTCCTCCCGGAGTCTAGTCCCTGTCCGCTCCGCTGCACACGACCGCACCCGGCATCCTGACCGTGTGGACCTCCGGCTCCTCCCTGAGCCTAGTCCCGATCCACTCGCCGCTACCCATCGTGTCCACCCGACACTGACCGAGACATCTGACTCCACCTGAGTCTAGTCCTGGTCTGTTCCGTCGCACACAACCACAACCGACCTCCAACCGTCTGGACCTCTGACTCCTCCCTGAGCCTAGTCCCGGTCTGCTCGTCGTCGCCCATCGTGTCCGTCACCGGTAGCTCCAGCTCCGATTCCTCATCTCCCAACTCGCAACCACCTCACCAGCCTCGATCATCTTCGGCATCACCGACCGTCTGGACCTCAACACCTCCTGTGCCTAGTCCTGGTCCTCCTCGCCTCACCATGATCTAGCTCTGAAATTCTACAGTCACACAGACAAGCAAACCGCCACATAGCACCGCACGAAACAACATATCAACAATAGCATAACTGAAAGGTACTCAAACCTAGAATACCCAAAACAAACTCACTAACACAACCGTCAATTACTCATCACAAACATGGGGATAGCTCCACATAGTCTCTTAATCTCCCCCTTGATGAGTATATTGACAAACACAGAAAAAACATAAAGATTGAGTTTGTTTGAGAGTCAAACATGGTCCAAGAGAAAGGAAATAAAGCTAATGACCATGTTGACAAAAGGAGCAAAAGAAAGAGCAAGTTTTCCTCAAAAGCTCCCAAAATGTGGCTTTTTCTCCAACTATTCTCCCCCTTTTGGCAATAAAATCATCAAGGATCTTTGGAGAAAAATAGAACATGGAGTGGCTGTATTTTATTCAATGCTAATCAATTAGAGCCATGAAGATTATCCAAAATGACCATTAAGTATTACACCAAGCCATAACTCATATGAAAGCTATCAAGATCATGACAAAATATGTATAATCAAGCCAAGCCATATAAGTAACGATTTGAAAATTAGATGAATTCTTTTAACATGTCAAGCCATTCAAGATCAAAGTCTAGCTAAAGGTATCCAAAGATGATGCAAGCCATGTCAATAGTCTAAGTGGAACCATGAAGCTAGTATTGAGTCAATTTAGAGTGCTACAAGTTCAAGAATGAATCATTTGTTCAAGCACTTTAGTCTTCTTGTAATCAAGCAAATTTAGCACAATAGACATATTTTACTTTGAAACTCATGGCCGTTTCCAACCAAAATTTTAGTCATATGCTAGATCTCAAGCCTTATGCGACCATTCCAAGCAAGAAGCTTAAGGAGATGATCTTGGCCATCCAAAACTCCCCCTGAGTTCATGCCTAGTGCAATAGCAAGCAGTCTCATTAGAAAGAATTGGTGAGATCAGTTTTTTCGCACATAAAAAGAGATCTTTTTGCTTTAAATAGTTGTCCTAACTCATGATTTATCAAGAAACTAGCATAGCTCAATCTAAAACTCAATAAAGATTCAAAGCTCAACTTAGCCTATTTAACATGGCATGAATCATAAGAGGATAACTAAAGATAGACTAGTCTCAAGAGCTAACATGACATGTCTTAATTCAAGTTGTGCAATTTTAATTAACTTATCAATGGCAAAGGCTTGACGACACATATAAAGTTATGATAAATCTAGCAAGTAAGCACATATCATGGTAAGATCTAAAGCATTGTAAACATGTCAACTAAAGATAATAATCAAGGCTCCATGAAGTTATATTACAATATAGAATGCTGAAATGAAATGTAGGAAATCCAGCTCCCCCTCAACATGAGATGCACTTTTAGTTCAAGTTGAGTTATGTCAATATTAAGCTCCAGAAGCTCCCAAATGAACTCCCCCTGTACTAAAGCTAAAAGCTGAGAAGCTGACAAAGAAATTAGAAAAGACAGTCCTTAAAGCACAGATAAGATATAGAGGATATTATGGCTCAGACTGACTCTCATCTACCTAGAGATGGCAATGGGTACCCAAAACCCGATACCCGGTGGGTTTTTACTCTATTAGGGCATGGGTCTGAGTCAATTTGCTAACCCATGGGTCTCTTGATGGGCAAAAAGCCCAACCCATCGGGTCTGCCGGGTTCGGGTACGTTCCTATAGTACCCAAACCCGTAAACCCATGGGTAATATAAACCTGATCCATAAGAGTTATAAATCCAGGCTCCCAGTCTCTCAGGCAAACCAGCCCAGCCCATAGCCCATTAGCCATTTAGCCCCAAGCCCCCAATGCAGCAATGCCCCATACAACCCATAGCCCATTAGCCATTTAACCCTAGCTAGCACTCAGAGTCTCAGACTCACTAGTCACTTGGTCACCCACCCTGATTCAACAGTCGCCGCAGTGGCGGCGCATATGGCGTTGCTTGTAATGATATGCTATGCTAGTGAACTATGAACTGAGAATTGATGGAGTGAACTAGTGATGTGCATTGTGGATTTGTCGTTGCTTGTTTCATGCATAGTAGCATATAAATTGAACTTATTGTTGACTTGCTAAGCACTGCACTGTCTGCAATCTACACAGCTGTTGTCGGGCACGGGCGACCCGTGGGTACCCCTTACCTGAGTGGGCATGGGTCTGGGCAAAAATCTGCACCCATCACGGGTATGGGTTTTTTAGCGGGCACGTCCAACTTTCGTGGGCACGGGTTTGGGATAGCAAAACTCAGCGGGTTTGTGCCCGTTACCATCTCTACATCTACCCCATATGACTCTAGGATTATCAACTGCTCTTCTAATCCACTAAGTAGCAAACATGTTCCCTGTCTACCCAAGGGTGGCCCAACCCTTGCTAGAACCTATAAGAAGTGAGTGAGCTCAACCTAGTGAGAAGAGAGACAGCTAATAAGCAGCATCCTAGATCACAAGATGAGAGAAAGAAATCTAAGCAACTAGACAAGAGAATTACTCTAATCTATGCTTGGAGGACTAACCCAAATGCACCCCAATGCAATGCAACAAAATGAGAATAGGAGCATAATATATAAGATAAAGCAGTAATGCACAAAGCTCCCCCTCACTACACTCCATAAGGACAAACCACCCCAAGCTCTCCCCGCAAGGCTGAAAACCTAGAGCTATCCAAAGGCTTGGTAAAGATATCAGCCAACTGGTGGTCACTCTCCACAAACTGGAGCACTATATCACCCCTTCTCCACATTGTCTCTAAGGAAGTGATATCGAATATCAATATGCTTGGTCCGAGAATGCTGCACTGGGTTCTTAACAATGTTAATAGCAGAAGTGTTATCACAAAAGAGTGGAACATTGTCTATAACTAACCCAAAGTCCCGCAGAGTCGAAGCCATCCAAAGTACCTAGCTGCAACAACTGGCAGCAGCAACGTACTCGGCCTCTGCAGTGGACTATGCAACACCGGACTGCTTCCTAGAAGACCAAGAGACGAGAGAAGTGCCAATGAATTGGCAGGTGCCAGAAGTGCTCTTCCTATCTATCCTACAGCCAGCAAAGTCTGCGTCCGAGTAGGCTCTGAGGGAAAGATAGGAAGAGGAAGAGTACCAGATACCATAGTCAATGGTAGCTCGAAGGTACCGAAGAATGCGCTTCACCGCCTGGTGGTGAGATACGCGAGGAGAAGCCTGAAACCGAGCACAAAGACACACAGAAAAATGTATGTCTGGTCTCGAGGCAGTGAAGAGGGAACCAATTATGCTTCTGTACTCTTTTTGATCGACTGGCTCACCATCCTCATCTGGGTCAAGTGAAGTTGTGGATGCCATAGGAGTTGACACGGGCTTACCATCACTCATGTCAAAGCGTCTCATGAGGTCACGAGTGTACTTGCCCTGATGCAAGAAAGTACCCTCCCGAGTCTGCTTGATCTGGAAGCCAAGGAAGAAAGTCAACTCGCCCATCATGCTCATCTCAAACTCGGTGCTCATGACATCCGAGAACTGTGAAACAAGAGCATGAAAAGAGCCGTCAAAGATGATGTTATCCACATAAATCTAGACGAGCAGAAGGTCAGTGCTATGCCTACGAATGAACAAGGTCTTATCTACCTTATCCATCTCAAAACCATGACTCAACAAATAAGACTTAAACCTCTCATACCAAGCTCTAAGGCCTTCTTAAGTCCATACAAGGCTTTGAAAAGCTTGTAGACATGGTTTGGGTATTTGGGGTTCTCGAAACCAGGAGGCTGTCTAATATAGACTTCTTCCTCAATAAACCTATTGAGGAAGGCACTCTTGACATCCATCTGGTAAAGCTTGAAACCCTTAGAAGCTGCGAAAGCAAGCATGGTTCTAATGGCCTCAAGTCTAGCTACAGGGGCAAAGGTCTCCTCAAAATCTAGACCCTCAACCTGGGAGAAGCCCTAAGCTACTAGTCTAGCCTTATTTCGAATGACTACCCCATCCTCACTCTGCTTGTTTTTGAACACCCACTTGGTACCAATGACATTATGACCTCTAGGGGGCTCAACAAGCGACCAGACCTTGTTTCTCTCGAAGTTCTCTAACTCCTCATGCATGGCATTGACCCAAGACTCATCAGAAAGAGCATGACTAACATCTTTGGGCTCAAAAGTGGCAACGAAGGCAGAGTGGAGACAGAAATGTGACATACCAGACTTTGAGCGTGTGACACGCTCAAAGAGGTCTCCAATCATCTACTCGGAAGGATGGTCTTTCTGGATATTTCGGGGAGGTCCTGGATGAGATGAAGAAGTGGCCTCTACCTCATGAGCTGTTGAGGTAGGAACAGAGCCACTAGCTCCAGAAGAAGCAGAAGGCATGTGCTGATCTCCTCGAGGTGCAGTGGTGGAAGCAAGCACCTCAAGGGGAGGAGGAACTGGATCGGGTAGACAACCCTCATCTCCATCCTCCTCATCATCCACAAAGATGATCTCGGACTGCTCTAAAGAACCTGAGATATCGGGCCTAGTCCCCGGACTGGCCTCGTCGAAGGTTACCTCGCAGGTCTCTACCATTTTGCTAGACTCGCAGTTCCAAACCCTATAAGCCCACGAAGAAGTCAAGTAACCTATAAAGATGCCATCACAAGAACGTGACTTGAACTTATCTAGGTTCCCGGACTTCAGAATAAAACACTTGCAACCAAACACGCGAAAATGAGATACACTGGGCTTTCGCCCATATCTCAACTCATAAGAGGTGCGATGCAAGTGTGCCCTCAGAAAAACTCTGTTCGAAACATGGCACGCGGTGGCTATAGCCTCAGCCCAAAACTTCCTCGATGTAGAGTACTCATCAAGCATTGTCCTGGCCATCTCGACCAAGGTACGGTTCTTTCTCTCCACAACGCCATTCTATTGAGGGACGTATGGAGAAGAGAACTGGTGCTCTACACCTGTCTCACCACAAAACCTCTTAAAGTAGGAATTCTTGAACTCCGTGCCATTGTTACTGCGAATCGCTCGTAAGGCACCCGGAAGCTCAATAGAAAGCCTACTAAATAAACCCCGAAAATGGGTAAATGTCTCATCCTTTGAGGCTAAGAAAAACACCCAAGAATACCTCGAGAAGTCATCGACCACGACAAAGACATACCACTTCCCTCCTGCTGACTACACTCGAGCTGGTCCAACTGTGTCCATATGGAGCAGCTGTCTTGGTGCATCGGTCATAGTCACTTTGACCGGAGGATGAGAAGCAGCAATCATCTTGCCGTGCCCGCATGGAGCACAAACTAGATCTTTGACCATCTTGAGTTTCGGCAGACCACGAATGAGATCGTGGTCACTAACTCGGGTCAAATGATCAAATCCAATATGACCAAGTCTCCTATGCTAGAAAGTAAGGTCACGGGATTCAAAAGCAACTAAACACCTGAGAGGATCACCAGAAGACGCAACAAAATCAGCACGAAAGATCCTCACATATCTAGAAATCCCGCAAACCAAACTATCTGAAGAATCAAGAATTTTATAATTGTTTTTCTTAAAGCTCACCTCATAACCGTCATCGGTAAGCTGGGAAACAGAAAGCAAGTTGTACTACAACTTACTTACCAAGGCAACATCTTTTAAAATAAATGAATCATTAACGCGCACAGTACCTTTCGTGATGACGCGCCCAGACGAAGCATCTCCAAAGGTGATCGTCTCATCACCTGGAGCACGGGCTAGGGAAGAGAACCAACGAGAATCTCCGGTCATATGACGAGAACAACCGGAGTCCACGAGCCAAACCTCTCCCTTCCCAGCCCGACGAACCTGAGTCAAACAGAGAGTAAATGCTCAGTACTGGGATAAATCAAAAGAGATTTTGGCACCCAATACTGAGTCACACGCCGAGCAGAAGAAGTAGCCACACACGACTGACCTCTAGCTACCCTACGCTCTCTGTCGCTCAAAGTGGTAGAAGGTCTATGTGCAGACTGAAAGGCGTCGTTGGGTCCGACTGCTATGGAAGAGCGAGTCGGAGTACCAACAACACGCTGATCATGTCGTGGGTAGCCATCTCGACGGGGGAAATGAGATCTACCCTCAGAACGGCGGAAGTCACGACCAGAGGCATATCGAGGACGAAAACCAGAAAACTCAGAAAATCCAAGTCCTCGATGCTGCCCAAACCCATCACCAAAAGTAACTCTAGACCTCGTGTTGGTCTTAGGTGCATTCAAGGTTTGAGGCTGACCCTGAATCACCTAAGAGCCTCAACACGGTCTCTACGCGCGATCTTAGCACGCCTGAAGCATCTCTCAATCGAGTGTCCATCCTTCTGATAGAAGGTACAATGGTACTTCACCTTCTGAGAGGTAGAAGTAGCATGATGAGGCTTCGCCATCCTGATTTTCGCTTATCTCAATGTCTTCCCAAAAGGAAAGTTGTGCCAAATCATGCAAGGAATCTATCCCAACTGGTCTCTTTCCGTTTCGTTCATCCGTTTGCCTTTTATCTCCAATTTTCTGAAACGGACTCTAAACCGAAATCCGCGAATTGGAGTCGGTTTCTACCTCTTCCAAGCCTATAAATACGACCCCTTGGCTCCTCTAAACCCATCCCAAGCCGTGCCAAGTCCCCTCAATACTCAGGACGCCGTCGGCACCGAGCCCCTCCGGTCCCGAATTTGCTCGTCGTGTCTCGAGCTATTCGGTGAGTTTCTCCGTGATCCTTTCGCGTCACATTGTGCCTTCATGTCCAATCTACCTTCTAGCCAAGTTAATTTGGTTTTGGTGCAGCCAATCTCTCGGAATCGAGTTTTCCCCAATCTAGGTCAAGAGCGCTTCCCGACGTCGATTCGTCGCCTCCGGTAAGCTTTAGCCCTTGCCGTAATTTTTCCTAGCCTTGCCTCGCCGCGTTCTACGCCGTGCTCACTTCCGTTTCCCCGAAAAGCCTCCACAAATTTTTGCCTCGAACCTCGCCATGGCGCCAATGGCATCTCGTGTCCCGATCTGTCCGGTGGTGTTTTCCCCGATCCGTTCGCGTCACTTCGTGCCAAACCATCCCAGGTAGCTACCCTTCAAGTGGTTTTAGATTTCGTTCACCGAGCACCAAGATATTAAGTTTTTCCTTTTCCCTTCCCGACGTCGTTCAAACGTCGATTGCGCCGTCTCCGATGGGTTTCTGGCCGAGCCGATAATTTTCCTAGCTTCGCCAAGCCGCGTTCTAGCCCGCGCTCACCCTACTTCTCCATGTCCTATGCCCGGATTTTATTCCTCTCTCCTACCCATGTCGTTGTAGCGCTTTGTGCGTCAACGTTCTCCGTTTAGCGTGCCGTCGGTTCCTATATGTGCCTTAGGTCCCTAACAACCCATGTTGCTAGTTAGATTCATCTCCCATGACTCCTCTCGCCAGCGCTAGCCTTCTCGCCAAAAGAATCGCTCTCGGATGAACAGTAGCATCTGTGAATTTCCAGCATTTTCTCGCCCTGGCAAACTTTAGATCGCTCGTTCTCCTTCGTCCGAACTCCGATTGACCCGATTCTTCTTCCTAAATTCATCTAAAATTGAGCTCTATCTTTTAGTTCTGGTTTTGCAGTTTTTGGAGTTTATTTGGGTTTTATTTGAATTTGTTTTTGTGTTCGTCTCGCTTTCTCTCTCGTTAGATCACACGTTCAAGGAGTGAAGCGAGGATTTGAAGATCAAGAATTCCTAACTGAGCAAGGCCAAGGCAAGTCGTGTCCTTTGATCATGTTGAACCCAGTTTGCAATCTATTATTTAATTATTTTGTTTTAAATTATCTTGCATCGCTATTTTTTATTCAAACCCTTGTATTGGTAGTTATCGTCCCAATTGGTTATTTCCTCCTTGATATTTGGAATACCTTGTTGCCATTGTCACCTTAGGTTGGGAATTTAATTAGTGATGCTATGCTATTTGTCACATTGGGTTGGTACGATTAGAATGCTTAGCCTTGCTTATTTTGCGAAAGGGTTCATCATCACATGTGATTAATTAATTTGACTTAATGAGATATTGAATTGTGGTTGGTGCCACAGTGAATCGTGGTTGGTGCCACTGTTATAAAATTTGTGCCGTGACGTTGGTGCGTCATTGGCGGTGGTTATCTGAAATGGATTTTCACTTGGGCGAATGATCGTGCGATAAAGGGGAAGTGTGGATTCACTTCGTGGGATGTGGAAGTTTCGCCGGTAATTCTTAAGGACTTAACTTTGTGCGCCATTGATCCGAGTCTTACTGCAAACCACATGTCCGGTATGGGACGGACTGGCCGATTAATTTGGGATGTTTCAATTTCAATCTCATTGGGATGAACATGGTTCTTGATTTCCATGAGGCGCAAGTGGTGTGATGCGAAACCTAGCGGGCGGGATTGGGTTGGAATTGAACATTGTAAAGGCTTTGTTGTGATTATCTTTAACGTGAGGATTATCACATCGTGTACAGCTGATTGTGCAACCTCTGCAGAGTGTAAAACTATTCGAATAGCCGCGTCCTCGGTCATGGACAATGCTCGGTGATTTCACACGAGGTATAGTTATTTCTAAAAAGTTTAGGACAGTGGATGGTTAATTCACTGTTGGTTTAACTTGTGGATGGGAGGTCCATAAGTGGTTAGTTTAGCTTATGGATGGGAGATTCATAAGTGGTTACTTCAATTCCTTTGATTATTGTTTATTATTGTTTTACTTCAAATGCGCCTTCAATCTATTTATTGTATTTTCAAATGCCGTTTTATGCAAATTAACCTTTCAGCCATCCTTTGGTAAGCCTTGCATATTATATTGCATTCATTTGTTACAAACGGCTTGCTGAGTACCAATGTACTCACGGCTTTACGCCTATGTTGCTCAGTTGAGGAGGAGGAGTATCACCAGCAGGAGGTTCCAGAAGGAGAATACTTCGACGTCTTCGCGGATTAGGCTTCGTTCTCCACTCGATAGCCTGTGGGCATGTCGATTGGCTGCTGCGCTTTCTTTTGGATTTCCGCTGCTAGTTTCTTTTAAGCCTTTTTAGGCTATTAATTGTAAGCTTGACCATAAGGTCGTACTATGATGATTATCAATATAATTTGGTTTTTCCTTAGAATATCGTGATATAGATGATATTTATCTTTGTTCACACTGTGTGCACTAGCGTGATCCTGGACTAGTGCAGAATACACAGGAGAGTCCGGATTTGCATATTCGGGTCTCGACAGCCTTCTTAGAAGTCGAAGCAACAAGTGGAACCACCCTACTATCAGAAATCCCTTGGACAAAGCCCGCTGATTTGAATTGAACTTTCTGAGTTCTGGGCTCGACCTCGATCACACCTGCTACTATGAGTCTGAGAACAGCAGGTGGATGCTTTCTAACATTCTCAGAAAAATCATATCCTAGACCTTGATTGAATTTGCAAATCTTGGTTTGGTCTATAATAAGATTTAGCTTCTTCTTGCCTCCTACAATTCTCTCGAGAGTGTTTATAAGATACTGGCACTCTCGAAAGAGAGAGGTGCAAGAAGAGCAGGGGGAAGAAGATACAGCAGAAGGTAAGGGAGTAGAAGAAGAACCAGTAGCAGAAGAACGGATGGCTTGTGCACGCACAGCCACCTCAGAAGGGACAGTCTTACTGCTAGCCATTTGGTTCACGTCGCTAGGCGCTCTACCAAACCCTCATGCTTCTTCCCAACAGCATACACATCACAAGCAGATTGTGATTTCTCTAGTAGGTCCTTAGTTAGCTTCACACATTTATCATCCAATGCAATCAAGTCAGATTTTAGTTTTTCACAATTATTGCATGTTGAGCTAACAGGGTCCTTAGAAGTATATTGAGCTAATTTATTACTGTTATCAATAATCTCTTGAAACTATTTAGAAACAGATTCAACCTCAGCAGTCAACTTGGGACAGTTCATACATGAAGCAATGGACTCTAACAGAAAAGCTTGTAACTCAGCGATTTTATGATCTGCCTTTTTTAAGTTCATCTTCAAATTAATGTTGCTTTCACATGATTCAGGCAGATCGAGAAGCATGGTATAAAGACCTCTAAACGCATTGTCCTTATCCTCACATGAGGTGCAAGATGTAGTCTCAACAACAGTAGAAAAAGGAGCAACAGTCCTACTCATTTCTAGTTCAGCAAGAAGACTAACATTTTCCACCTTAAGCATGTCAAACTCAGAGGTCACACATTCATATAAGATCCTTAGCTTCTCCATGTCACCAAGCAAAGAAGAGCATACATCACAGTCGTCACGGGAGGGAGCAGATATAAGTGAAGTAAGCTCCAGTGACAATCTCTCTACTTCCTTCTCCAACTCACTACACCTAGCTCTAGATCTAGCATGAAATTTATCTAGCTTAAGAAAAGCTTCATTGAGCTGGTCGTAGGAGGGATATACCTCATCAGAGTCAGAGTAGAGGTCGCTGTCGCTGATGTCGCCCTCAAGGGCCATGAAGCACATGCCGAAGAAGTCATCGCCATCCTTGGGATCTTTCTTGTCCTTCCCATCATCGTCGCTCCACCCCTCCACCTCGCTGAGGTCAAGGTCGTCGAAGGCGGTGAGGACGCGGTGGAAGAGCTTCTTAGCTTTGCCTAGGTTGCGGAACTTCTTCTCTTTGCTTGGCGGCTTCTTTTTGCGGTTCTTGTCGGTGTAGACATTCTTGCTCGAACCGCTGTAGTCGTTCTTGCCCTCCAGCTTAGGGCAGTTTGCTCGAATGTGGTTGGGGCCACCACACTTAAAGCAAACACACGTCCTCCTCTCTTTCTCTCCCTAACCCTCTTGTATGCATGGGAGAATTTTCTGGCTAAGAGGGCTAGTTGGTTTTTCGGGAGCTGCTCTAGACGATCATCATCAATTTCACACAGAGCAGCAAGAGAAAAACTCGAAGCAATATCAACAGAAGATCCAGAGGCAGGACTGGGATCGGTGACCAAAGCCATCGACTGTGACTTCGACTTGCGAGAGATAATGTCAATCTTGTGAGTCTTGAGGCGTGAGTACAACGCATCAAGAGTCAAAGTCGAGAGGTCCGTCATGTCCTTGATGGTGGTCACTTTCATCTCCCAAACACGCAAATCCAAGGCCGCAAGCATCTGACGAGCGTTGTCCGAGTCGGGGTATGTGAGACCGACCGCTCGGAGGTTGCTAAAGATCTTGTGGAATCTCGCAAAGCATTCATCCAGGGACTCTCCAGCGAGCATTTCAAATTTGTTGTAATCTCGCTTGAATTGGTCCTGTCGAACCGTCTTTATTTTGGTGGTGCCCTCGTGGTAAGCATCGAGGGTCACCCAAATATCGAAGGCCGATGTAAGATGAGAAATGCGATCAAACTCATTTCGGCTCAAACCATGGATGATGATGTTCCTTGCCTTAGCATTCGCCTCAACATCGGGCATTTCGCCACATTGATGTTCTCATCGGCAGGAACAACAAAGCGAACTTTAACCTTGCACCAAATCGCATAGCCCTGAGACTGTATGTAGGTCTCCATCCGACTCTTCCAAAAGGGATAGTCGATCCCATCAAAGATCGGGGGCTTGGTGGAATATTTGTCTGTTGCCATGACTCACAGACCGGTTAAAGATCTATCAAGAAGAGCTAACCGGCTCTGATACTAATTGTAGGATCGGATATGGCAACAGAGGGGGGGGGGTGAATGGTGCCTTTTTAAAACATCGCCCCTCGAAGTATCCACAACAAGTTTCTCTCCAATAGCTATTAAAAACTATGAAAAGAAATCATGCTCTCTAGAACCTCAAACATACAGGAGAAGAAGTGAGACAACCAACAGCAGACAAGACAAAAATAGCCCAGGCTGAAAAAGAAGGGGGGCCGGTTAGACCGCAGGCATCAGGCCGGTCTGACCGCACCCTGACCGCCGGTCTGACCGGTGTAGCTGGGCCGGTCTGACTGCCTATACGCCACCAGTCTGAACGCCTCAGCCCGGCCGGTCTGACCGCCATTTTGTGTCCGGTCTGACTGCCCCTACTTCCAGTTGAACCCGAGCGACAAGTCTGACGGCTGAAAATACTGAAACTTGATTTCTTCAAGAAAAATTGTGAAATGCTGATGTTCTCTTCAGGCCACAAGAGCAGTAACTTATCCTAAACAGCTGGGAGACCACAAGATTCAAGGGAGTTCATCAAAAAGGCAGGGAATCAAGATTTGAGCAAAATCTGAAAAATGACATGTGAGAGAGTCCACTTTTCAGATTTCTCATGATTCTTCCACCCTTTGCTTGTGAACTTTTGCATTCAACTTAGGAATGATCTCAGGACTTGAATACCCAAATCTCATGCCATCTTATGAAAGGAAATCACAAGAACTCATCATCCCCTGACATGAAAACGTAGCTACAGTTGAAAACAGAGGAGGTGCAGCTCATGAAAGAAAAATGAGATTCTTTTGATTCTATCATTTGGCTCTTTAGGAATCAACTGACCAAATGGTCTTAAGACCAAATCCCATCACAGAGCCAGAAATCAAAAGCTATTCTCAAGAGCTCATCACAAAAACACAGAGAAGCAGCCAAAGCAAAATACATACTAGAGAGAAAAAGACCAAATCGTCTCAGGCATATCATTTCTCAAATTGATAGACATGATAACAGAGGAGTCCCCATATGCAATTGAAAGAGGAATCACTACATGCTTGAGGATCCACACACACTGGAGCTCAAGCCATACCACATGCACACACAGACTCACTCACTACCTGAACTCTCTCTACGGGGATGCCTCTACAGAATGCCATCTCCATTCACTAAATAGAAGACCTCCCATCCTCTAATAGCAAATCAAGAAATGTCATACTACATCCACTCCCTCTCCTCACATACTACATGAGGCAAAGGTCAAAGGGGTCAAACCAGATGGAAGGAAACAGCCTCCCACTCCAAATTGAGTCAAAACCCGAATTTGCCCCTCAAGCGCCTTCCCGGAAGCTTCCCGCGTCCCGTACCTTGACCGTCTAGACCTCGACTCCTCCCTGAGTCTAGTCCCGGTCCGCTCCGCTGCACACGACCACACCCGACATCCTGACCGTCTGGACCTCCGGCTCCTCCCTGAGCCTAGTCCCGATCCACTCGCCGCTGCCCGTCGTGTCCACCCGATACCGACCGAGACCTCCAACTCCATCTGAGTCTAGTCCTGGTCTATTCTATCGCACACAACCGCAACCAACCTCCAACCGTCTGGACCTCCGACTTCCCCTAATCCTAGTCCCGGTCTGCTCGTCGTCGCCCGTCGTGTCCGTCACCGGTAGCTCCAGCTCCAGTTCCTCGTCTCTCGACTCGCAACAACCTCATCAGCCTCGATCATCTTCGGCATCACCGACCGTCTGGACCTCAACATCTCCTGTGCCTAGTCCCGGTCCTCCTCGCCTCACCATGACCTAGCTCCGAAGTCCTGCAGTCACACAGACAAGCAAACCGTCACATAGCACCGCACAAAACAACATATCAACAATAGCATAACTGAAAGGTACTCAAACCTAGAATACCCAAAACAAACTCAAATTCACTAACACAACCGTCAATTACTCATCAGAAACATGGGAATAGCTCCACATGGTCTCTCATATGTAATTTTAGACTTAAAAAGATATTTAAAGAATCTATTTTAAAAATTATTTTGTTTGTTTTTATTTTTAGAGAAGTTAAAAACTAAAAAAATAGTTTAGTAAACTTTTGGAAGAAATAATATGGCCCAGTTATAACCTAGATTTATGGGTGGGTTGGGTCAATCACGAGCCAGTTGTTGACATGATAGGGATGGAAATGGATCAGATACGATCGAATTGTCTCAAATATGAATATGAATTAATATTTTTAAAATGAATACGAATACGAATCGAATGTCGTCACGGATAAGTAGTCGAATTGAATATGTACTTAATTCGGTCGAATACGAATATCCTCCTACAACTTTTGTAACAAATCTCGTAGAACAAATTCCTAGCGGTTTTGTCAGTTTTCACCAGTTTTTGACCGGTTACCGGAACAGTTACCAATTTCAAACTGCCCAAATTCAAATTTCGAATCCCAAAATTCGTCCGTGTTTTTCCCGGATTCCAGAAATGGATCGAATACGAATCGAATAGTCTTGAATACAAATACGAATATTCTCGAATACGAATACGAATATTCTCAAATATAGATATAAATATTCTCGAATACGAATTTTACTTACCACATTCGTATTTTCTTAGATACGAATATAAGATAAAACGGATTATCCGTTACTGTTTCCCTCTCTAATTGAGAGACCATGTGGAGGTCATCCCATGTGTATGATGAGTAATTGACATAGGTTTTGCTAAGTCGAGTTTGGTTTGGGTGGTTTGGACCTTGACGTTGTGTGGTGCAACGGGCTCGGTCGGACTTTTGGTCAAACTTGGTCGTATGGGATTAGGTTGCATATTCTGATGATTCAACAGGTTTGGACTTCGTTATGATAAGTATGATGGTATTTATGCTTTGATGTATCGAGCGGTGCTATTTGACGTGTTTTCTTGTCTGTGTGACTGCAGGACGTCGAGACGAAGTCGTGGCGAGACACGGAGGACTGGACTAGGCGCAGGTGGCGCTGAGGTCGAATCATCGGGAGGTGTCGAAGACGACGTGGACTCGAGGTGGTTGCGGCGTGCGAGACAAGGAGCGCAGAAGCTTCCGGAAGGTGCGGGAGGCGAATCGGAAATTCGCAAGGCTGCACAAGCGGAGCGGCTCTCCGTTGGACGTAGCGGGCGTAACGGGGCTGAGACCCGTTAGCCAAGCGCTATAAAAGGAGAGGAGGGGCTGCATGCCCACTTGAGCACTTGAAAGGGAATTAGGGTTTGCTAGAGTCAAAAGAGTCTTTAGTGGTTGTTTTGGCTTTAGGCTTTAGTGGTTGAGGTTTGTTGGTGGAGGCAGAGGTGTGCTCCCTGCTTGTCCTCTTTTAGCTTTCCTGAGTGAGTTCTTCCCCCCTCCAAGCATGTATGGTTGAGAGATTGAGAGGGAGAGGGGAGGATATAGTGGTAAATTCATTGTAATCATCCATGGTTCTAATGTCCATGCGTATGGTGATTCCTCTGTACTCCTATTACTTCAATGAATGAGAATATGAAGTTTATGTCTCCTGTTCGTTCATTTTCCTTCGATACTCATTTCTATGATTTCTTGACTTTTTGATTTTCGAGTTCTTGCTTGCTGGGATTGCCCAAAATGGGTTGCTCTAGGTTGGGATGATGCCCCAAGATCATTTGATCAAGTCTCCCAACAGCCAACTCCATTTAATCACAGATTTTCCATTTGGACCTCCTCTGTTCCTGTTCTTACATTTCTAGGGTTTTGGGAAAATCTTGATTCCCGTTGCAAGTTGGCATGAAACTTGGCATGGAGAACCCTAAGGCTATCTACTAGTCATTCTCAAAGTTTCATAAGCCAAGGTTCAAGGTTTGATGAGAAGTTTGGATTTTGAGTTTGCCTCTGCAGGTTCTCAGTTCATTCTAGGGTTTTAGGATAAAACTCATTTGCTTCTATGAGATGGCATGAAATTTGGACTCTATAGTCCTGGTGCAATTGCTAATATACCTGCAAAGTTTTATTGCCAAAGGACCAAGGATTTGACAGGAATTTGAGTTTTGGTTCAGTCCTTTGAATCTTTTCAGTTTTCAGTCCCAAGTCTGAATTTCTTGTTTTCTTGATCTTTAACTGAGTTCTTTGTTTTCTTGGTCCCCCCTTGCTATTTAGGACATATTCTTGGTCTTTAGGGCTCAGGAGAACAGCTGGAATTCATCAAATTCTCAGTTTGATTTGTGGTCTCTATTTCTTACTGCTTGCTGTTTTTCAGCATCATTTTCAGCCAAACTGCAGTGCTGTTTTCAGCAAACTGCAGTGCTATTTTCAGCAAACTGCAGTGCTGTTTTCACCCCTTCCAGCTGCAATTTTCAGCTGAAATTGCTGCTGTTTTCATCATCTATTTGCTGCTGTTTTCAGCCTCTTCCAGCTGCAGTTTTCAGCTGAAATTACTGCTGTTTTCATCATCTATTTGCTGCAGTGTTCAGCAGTCAAAATCAGCAACTTTAGTGCAGTTTTTAGCGGTCAAATTCAGCATTTTTAGTGCAGTTTTCAGCAGTCAAATTCAGCAATTTTAGTGCAGTTTTCAGCAGTCAAAAGCCAGCTTTTTGGGTGCAGCTCTGCTATTTAATGTTATGCAGTTTGCGGCCAACAAGCAGCTACTGTTTGCAGTCTTTTTGCTCAGTTCTAGTTGCTCCTTCTTGATAGCTTTGTAGCTATTGGAGAGGAATCGTTTCGTGAGTATTTTGGGGGAGCAAATTTTAAAGTCGACATGCACCCCCTCTGTCGCCATTTCGGTCCTACATTGGTATCAGAGCCGGTTAGCTCTAATCCATAGATCTTAACCGGTCTCAAGAGCCATGGCGATGGACAAGTACTCGACCAAGCCGCCCATTTTCGATGGCATCGATTACCCCTTCTGGAAGAGCCGAATGGAGACATACATCCAGGCCCAGGGGTACGCCATCTGGCGCAATGTCAAGGTCCGGTTTGTTGTTCCTGCCGATGAGAACATCAATGCCGGGAACATGGCTGATGTTGAGGCAAATGCTAAGGCAAGGAACATCATTATTCAGGGCCTGAGTCGTAGTGAGTTTGACCGCATCTCTCATCTTTCGTCCGCCTTCGATATCTGGGAGACCCTCGATGCATACCATGAGGGCACCATCCAGATTAAGACGGTGAGACAGGACCAGTTCAAGCGAGATTACAATAAGTTTGAAATGCTCGCTGGCGAGTCCCTTGATGAGTGCTTTGCGCGTTTCCACAAGATCTTGAGCAATCTCCGAGCCGTCGGACTCGCATACTCCGACTCGGACAACGCTCGTCAAATGCTTGCTGCACTCGACCTTCGTGTTTGGGAGATGAAGGTGACTACCATCAAGGACACCACGGACCTCTCAACTTTGACGCTTGACGCGCTGTACTCGCACCTCAAGACGCACGAGATCGACACTATCTCTCGTAAGTCAAAGTCACAGTCGATGGCTCTAGTCACCGATCCCAGTTCGGCTTCTGGTTTGTTTGCTGATTCACTTTGTGCGTTCTCCCTAGCTGCTCTCTATGACGTAACTGATGATCAGTTAGAGCAGCTAGAGGATGAACAGCTGGCCCTCCTAGCTCGGAAGGTTTCCTATGCTTACAAGAGGAGGAGGGACAGAAAAAGAGGCGGGCCAGTCATTTGCTTTGAGTGTGGTGGCCCCAACCACATTCGGGCAAACTGCCCCAAGCTGGAGAAGGGCAAGAACGACTATGGCGGTTCGGGCAAGAACGACTACACCGACAAGAACCGCAACAAGAAGACTCCAGCTCAGACGCCAGGCAAGAAGAAGTTCCACGACTTCAGGAAGGCCAAGAAGCTGTTTCACCGCGTCCTCACCGCCTTTGACGACCTCGACCTCAGCAAGGTGGAGGGATGGAGCGACGACGACGGGACAGGTGACCAGGACCCCAAGAACGGCGATGACTTCTCCGGCATGTGCTTCGTGGGCCTCGAGGGTGAACTCAGCGACAATGAGCTGTACTCCGACTCGGACGAGGTATGCCCCACCTACGACCAGCTCAATCATGCTTTTCTCAAGTTAGGTGGTTTTCATGCTAGAGTTAGGGCTAGGTGTACTGAGTTAGAGAAGGAAGTAGACAGATTGTCACTAGAGATTATTGCTCTTACATCTGGTCCCTCTAGTGATGATTGTGATACATGCTCGGCTTTGCTGGCTGATTTGGAGAAACTAAGGACCTCGCATGATAGTCTGTCCTCTGAGCTTGATAATGTTAAGGTGGAGAATGTTAGCCTTCTTGCTGAGCTTGAGATGAGTAGAGTAGCGCCTATTTCATCTACTGTTGTTAAGACTACTGCATGCACCTCATGTGAGGATAAGGACAATGCTTTTAGAGGTCTTTATACCATGCTTCTAGATCTGCCCGAGTCTTGTGAAAATTGCGATAACTTGAAAATGAACCTAAAACGGGCAGATCACAAAATTGCTGAGTTGCGTGCTTCTCTACTTGAGTCTGTTGTGTCTTGCACCAATTGTCCAAAATTAACCCTTGAACTTGAATCTGTTTCCAAGCAATTCCAAGAAGTGGTTAATCATAACAACAAGTTGGCTCAATTTGCGACTAAGGACCCTGTTAGCTCACCATGCATGAGTTGTGAAAAACTAAAACTTGAACTCGTTGCTTTGAATGAAAAGTGTGTGAAGCTAACTAAGGATCAACTAGTGAAGGCACCAACTGATTGTGTTGTGATTGCTGGTGAGGGGGAGAAGCCCCAGGGTAAGGTAGAGACGCCTAGTGACGTAAACCAACCTGCTAGTAATAGGACTGTCCCCTCAGAGTCGGCTGTGCATGCACAAGCCATTCTTTCCTCTACTGTTGGTTCTTCTTCTGCTCCCTTACCTTCTGCTGTCTCTTCTTCCCCCTGCTCTTCTTGCACCTCTCTCTTTCGAGAGTGTCAGTACCTTATGAACACTCTCGAGAGATTTGTAGGAGGCAAGAAGAAGCTGAATCTTATTCTAGACCAGTCCAAGATTTGTAGATTTAATCAGGGTCTAGGATATGATTTCTATGAGGATATGAGGAAACATCCACCTGCTATTCTCCGACCCAAAGTAGGAGGTGTGATCGAGGTCGAGCCCAGATCTGATGAGGTCAAATTCAAATCAGCGGGCTTTGTCCAAGGGATCTCTGACAGCAAGGTGAGTCCACGTGCAGCTTCGGCCTCTCAGAAGGTGAAGCCTCCCCGTGCTACTTCTACCTCTCAGAAGGTGAAGTACCACTGCACCTTCTGTCAGAAGGATGGACACACAGTCGATCGTTGCTTCAGGCGCACCAGGGTTGCGCGTAGAGACCGTGCAGAAGCACTTAGGCGTATTCAGGGTCAGCCCCAGATCCTGAGTGCACCTAAGACTAGCACGAGGTCCAGGTTTGCTTCTGATGAGTTTGTGCAGCATCGAGGACTTGGTTTTTCTGAGTCTTCTGGTTTTCATCCTCATGCTGCTCTTGGTCGTGAATTCCGCCGTTCTATGGGTACATCTCGTTTCTCCCGTCGAGACAGTTAACCACGGCGTGATCAGCGTGTTGCCGGTGTTTCGACTCGCTTTTCTGTAGTAGTCGGACCTCGCAACAGCTTCAGGTCTGCTCACGGACCTCCTGCTTCCTTGAGTCACAGAGAGCGTAGGGTAGATAGAGGTCAGTCGTGCTTGACTAGTTTATCTGCTCGACGTGTTGTTCAGTATTGGGTGCCAAAATCACTCTTGATTTACCCCAGTACTGAGACTTTACTCTCTGTTTGACTCAGGTTCACCGGGTAGGGAAGGAGAAGGTTTGGCTTGTAGACTCCGGTTGTTCTCGTCATATGACCGAGACTCCGTTGGTTCACCTCTCTAGCCCGTGCTCCGTGATGAGACGATCACCTTCGAGACGCCGTCTCGAGCGCGCATCGCCAAAGGTGCGTGCGTGTTAATGCCTCTTTTATTCTTAAGGATGTTGCCTTGGTTAGTAAGCTGCAGTACAATTTGCTTTCCGTTTCTCAGCTTACCGATGACGGTTTTGAGGTGAGCTTCAAGAAAAACAATTGCAAAATTCTTGATTCTTTGGGTAGTCTGGTTTGCGGGATTTCTCGTTTTGGGAGGATTTTTCGTGCTGATTTTTCTGAGTCTTCTGGTGATCCTCAGGTGTTTAGTTTCTTCTGAGTCCCGCGACCTCTCTTTCTAGCATAGGAGACTTGGTCATATTGGATTTGACCATTTGACCCGAGTTAGCGGCCACGACCTTATTCGTGGTCTGCCAAAGCTCAAAATGGTCAAAGATCTTGTTTGCGCTCCATGTCGGCACGGCAAGATGGTTGCCGCTTCACATCCTCCGGTCACTGTGACCATGACTGATGCACCGGGACAGCTGCTCCATATGGACACTGTTGGACCAGCTCGAGTGCAGTCAGCCGGAGGGAAGTGGTATGTTCTTGTTGTGGTCGATGACTATTCGAGATTTTCTTGGGTGTTTTTCTTAGCCTCGAAGGATGAGACATTTTCACATTTCCGAGGTCTTTTCGGTAGGCTTTCTGTTGAGCTCCCGGGTGCCTTACGAGCGATCCGCAGTGACAATGGCACGGAGTTCAAGAATTTCTACTTCGAGAGTTTCTGTGGTGAGACAGGTGTAGAGCACCAGTTCTCTTCTCCGTACGTCCCACAACAAAAATGGCGTTGTGGAGGGGAAGAACCGTACCTTGGTCGAGATGGCCGGGACGATGCTTGATGAGTACTCTACACCGCAGAAGTTTTGGGCTGAGGCTATAGCTACCGTGTGCCATGTCTCAAATCGAGTATTTCTTAGGGCACACTTTCACCGCACTTCTTATGAGTTGAGATACGGGCGAAAGCCCAACGTCTCTCATTTTCGTGTGTTTGGTTGCAAGTGCTTTATTTTGAAATCAGGGAACCTAGACAAGTTCGAGTCACATTCTTGTGATGTTATCTTTCTAGGTTACTCGCCTTCTTCGCGGGCTTATAGGGTTTGGAACGCGAGTCTAGTAAAATGGTAGAGACCTGTGAGGTGACCTTCGATGAGGCCAGTCCGGGGACTAGGCCCGATATCTCAGGTTCTTTAGAGTAGTCCGAGCCCATCTTCGTGAATTATGAGGATGATGGAGATGAGGGTTGTCTACAAAAGGCAAACAAGATTCTAATGGCTGCAAAGGCAAACAAGATTCTAATGGCTTCAAGTCGAGCTACAAGGGCAAAGGTCTCCTCGAAGTCTAGACCCTCAACCTGGGAAAACCCCTGAGCTACCAGTCTAGCCTTGTTTCGAATGACTACCCCATCCTCACTCTGCTTGTTTTTGAACACCCACTTGGTTCCAATGATATTGTGACCTCGCGGGGGCTCAACAAGCGACCAGACCTTGTTTCTCTCAAAGTTTTCTAGCTCTTCATGCATGGCATTGACCCAAGACTCATCGGAAAGAGCATGAGAAACATCTTTGGGCTCAAATGAGGCAATGAAAGCAGAATGGAGACAGAATTGAGATAAGCCAGATTTTGAGCGAGTCACACGCTCGAAAAGGTCTCCAATAATCTGCTCGGAAGGATGAGCTTTCTGAATGTGTCTAGGTCCTGGATGAGATGAAGAAGTGGCCTCTACCTCATGAGCAGAAGAGGTAGGAACAGAGCCACTAGCTCCAGAAGACGCAGAAGGCAAGGGCTGATCGCCTCGGGCTGATCTCCAATAATCATCTATTTGCTGCTGTTTTCAGCCTCTTCCAGCTGCAGTTTTCAGCTGAAATTGCTGTTGTTTTCATCATCTATTTGCTGCAGTTTTCAGCAGTTAAAATCAGCAACTTTAGTGCAGTTTTCAGCAGTCAAATTCAGCATTTTTTGTGCAGTTTTCAGCAGTCAAATTCAGCAATTTTAGTGCAGTTTTCAGCAGTCAAAAGCCATCTTTTTGGGTGCAGCTCTGCTATTTAATGTCATGCAGTTTGCGGCCAACAAGTAGCTACTGCTTGCGCTCTTTTGCTCGATTCTAGTTGCTCCTTCTTGATAGCTTTGTAGCTATTGGAGAGGAATCATTTCGTGAGTATTTTGGGGGAGCAAATTTTAAAGTCAACATTCACCCCCCTCTGTCGCCATTTCGGTCCTACACTAACACATGCACTGTATAACTGCAAACGGAGCCCTTAGTACAAGTGTGAGAAAAATAGTGGATAATCCGCTTATCGTAACTTCCACGAAATTTTGTATAGCAAACCAAGCATCCAAAATCTTCTTAAAGACCTTACGGCAACACCATAATTTGCGGGGAGCTAAAAGCTTTGCCCAAATAGATTCGGTGCCACACGTGTAACCTAAACAAACGATGAGATTGATTTTCAATTTCAACTGAAGAAACTTTTGGAGTTGATGTGGGCAATCTCCATTCTTTCCATTGTACTCTTCACTAGCAATTTGAACTCCATTTTCATAATAATATGTGTTTCTTCCGATGTAAATTAAACTTCACAATATCGAAATGCAGTCTTTGTCTAAAAAAATATATCAAAATGTTGTCTCCATGGTTGGATACACATTATTTAAGGCCTCGTTTAGAGCACTATAATTTTCTTGATTGTTGTATGAATTAAATGGTTTCCTGTTAAGTTCATGCGTGTTCACATTTCCTTTTGTTCCTTGTGAACAACTTAAGAGCTAGAAGTTAGCGAGTAGGGCAACATATGTTGAAAATATGGTCAATATTTTAATTTTAGTTTTTACTTGGAGACAAATTTAACAGAAGGCTATTCATTATATTTCAAAAAATATATACGAAAAATTTATAACAAAGTTGATTGATCACGTGAACGACTTACAGTTAGATCTGATGAAGAATGGAAAGCAACGTAGGCTCAATACAGTCGTGGAAGTAGTCAACGTCAAGGAAGAAGCCAAGTGATCACGCAGGTTGCACGCTTAGCAACCTTATTACTGCCCTGTGGAGGTTCTCGCTGCGGCAATGGTTTGAAGATACAACTATCCTCCCTTTCCAGTGCACGCCAAGAAGAAAGGCCGGCGTGGTTGAGCAGGTTTATGCTACAGCACAGCTATCCAGAGAGGACGTGGAAGAATGAAAGATGAATTATGTATCTTTTCCTAGATGTCTCTAGGCCCTTTTAAGGGTATTGCAATCACTCACTAGTAATTTCCATGATTAAGCAGAATTAACTAACTGGTAAATGCCTCATCAATCCACATAATGATATTTATGTTGTGGTTATCAGCTCCAGGACAGTTCAAAAAGCAGAGAGAAATGCATGGTTCATAAAAAGAAATGTGGATTTGGTCTGCCAAGTGATGCGGCACGCTACATCGTGCTCGCGCGTTGCATGTTATACGATTATCCACGCAAAAATACACAAATGAGCACGTGTGCGTATTTAGCCAAAGTCCTCCCCATGTCATCCATGTGTCACATATTTCAAGGAGTGGCAAGAACTCCACCTTATAAATTGACTTCCCTCCGCTTGATTAGGCAATATGATACTAAATTATGCATACTTTAGAATTATAGAAAATAGGCATCACACTCATATGGACCTATTTCTAACAATCCCCATCAATTCCATATCAACTAGCAAAAAGATATCAAAGATATTGTGCTGAAATACTGTTAAGACATTAGTCTTTTAGTATAAACCCCGTATAGGTTGATCTTGTACCTAGAATGGTAAGATTCATCTTCTCACAGATGATGAATAGACTATACCTTGAATTCACAGTTTTTCATGATCAAACTTCATTTGAAATCTCAACTGATACTAAGCTGCCAATGAACCACGCCTAAACAGAGTGTTATATGGCCATGCTCCCTTATATTCTCAGGAGCTTTCTAGCAAATAACCCGTTCTCATGAACTATGACCATACAGTTAGGCTCAAGTTGGTATATTTTTTCTAAGTATCCTACAGGCTAATACTTTTTTCTTATTTGGACAATAGAATATATTAAGACTTTATGCCAAGCTTTCATATAGTCGAGAATACTTTGTCTATTAGGACATGAATACAATGAATATGTACACTTTTGTTACAACATCAACATGCTTTTCCCATTGTCTAAATATGGGATCTCCGATCAAAAAGGTACAGGTTACCGTTATGATGTAACTCAAATGGGTCTCATTTCCATATCCACAGATTCAACGAAAATCGCTATCCATGCTAACCCCTTTGTAAAAGGGTCAACTAGATTTTTCTTAGTGAGAATATAATTTACAGCAATTATTTAGGAGTTCCTCATTTTTTCTAATAGATTTAAGCTTATGCTTCACATGTTTGGAGGACTTCATATTTTCCTTAGTACTTGTGACTTTAGCCAACACTGTTTGATTATCATAGTACATTAGGATTGTTGGTATTGATTTCTCAATCAATGGCAAGTCTAACAGAAGTTCTCTTAGTTATTCAACCTCAATAGTGGTTGTGTTAAATGATATAAGTTCTGTTTCTATTGTTGACCTCGTCAATATGGTCTATTTGCAAGACCTCCATGAAACTGTAGCACCAGTTAAAGTAAGGTTTCCATCTGCATCCAATTGGAGTCACTGTATCCATCTAATATAGAAGGGTATCCGGTTTTATGAATTCCAAAAGATGTTGTGCCTCTCAAATAACACAATACTTTTTTAAGTGCCTCCTAGTGATCAAATCCTAGGTTAGATGTAAATTGACTAAATTTGCTCACAGCAAATGAAATGTCAAATCTTGTGGCACCAGCTAAATACGTGACCCAATAATTTATGAATATCTCAATTGATCTTTTTCCTAGCCCCATGTTCTTTCGAAGCTTAATGCTCGCATCATAGGGCGTTGGAGAAACTTTATGGAATGACCTCCACATGGTCTCACAATTTCCCCCTCGATGAGTATATTGACAAACACCGAAAAGGCATGAAGAGTAGTTTATTTTTTGAAAAGAAAAGCAAGATGATCATTTTCATAGCAAGATGACCATGCATTCTCATGCTTTAATGAATTTTGTGCCCCTTAATGCATTTTCTCAATCATTCTCCCCCATTTGGCAATAGAGTCATCAAGATGCATGGAAGAAGATAGAGCATGAATAAAATGAAGTAATTGCAACTTATTCATTTTAAGCATTAGGAGCTATGAAGATTATCTAAAGTGACTTTTCAGGTATTACACCAAGCCATAAAAGGTGAAAGCGCTATCTACATCATGACAAACCATGTATTGCCAAGATAAAGCCAAATAAGCCATAATTTGAAATTAAATAAATTGATTAACATGTCAAGTCACTCAAGATCATAGTCTAGTTAAATGTATCCAAACATGAATCAAGCCATATCAATATTCTAAGTGGAACGCAAAAGCTATAATTGAGTCAATTTAAAGTGCTACAAGTTCAAAAATGAGACATTTTGTTCAAATACTTGATATCACTTGTAATTGAGCAAATTTAGCACATTTGGCATTTTTCAGAAATTTATGGTTGGCTTCAACCATTTTTTACAAGATTTTGTTTTCTTGGTCATCCAAAACTCCTCCTGAGTTTATGCCTAGTGCAATGGCAAGCCATCTCATAAGAAAGAATTGGTGAAATCAGTTTTTTCGCACAAAGAGATTTTTTTTGCATTTTCTTGACTTAGATCAAGAACAAAGATTTAAATCTAACTCGCTTATTTGACAAGGCATGAATCGTAAGAAGATCACTAGAGCCAGACTAATTACATGACCCAACAAGATATGATTTAATTCAAATTGTTCACATTTACTCAATCTAGCATGACAAAAGCTAGGCTACACATAGAAAGTCATGATAAATCTAGCAACCTAGCACAACTTATGACAAGATGTAAAGCAGTCTTATCATGTCATACAAGGATAATAATTAGGGCTCCATGTATTTATATTACAGTGCACATTGCTGGAATTAAGTGCAATATGATGCAATAAAAAGGAAATCTAGCTCCCCTTCAGCAAGTGAGTCAATTTTAGAAGTATTTTGGTTTAAGTTGAGTTATGTCATCATTATGCTCTAGAAAATCTCAAGTGAACTTCCCCTGAACCAAAACAATAAGCCAAAAGGAAGAAGTTTGGACAGAAAAGAAGAAATGATAGTTTTTACAACATAGACAAGATAGAAGGAATACTGTGGCTCAAACTTGCTCTCATCTACCCCCAAATGATTCTAGGACTATCAGCTGGTCATCTAAAACACTAGGGAGTAAAATGTTCCCTGTCTACCCAAAGGGGCCCAACCCTCACTAGACCCAAAAGAAGTGAGTGAACTCAACCTAGTGAGAAGAGAAGCAACTAATAAGCAGCATCCTAGGATTATAAGATGAGAGGAAGAAGTCTAAATAGCTAAGAATGGGAACCACTCTAGTCTATGCTAGAAAGACTAACCCAAATGCACCCAATGAGCAAAGTGCAACAGAATGAAATAGAATGAATAATATAATACATAAAGTACAAGGTGCTCCCCTCAGATTAAGCTAGAGTCGACAGGCCAAACCTTAGCCTGGCGAACCTTAGTCAGTGAGAAGACATCATCCATGGCTCAGTACTGGGGTAAATAAGAATAGATTTAAGAACCCAGTACTGAGTCACTCGATGAGCAGAAGAAGCAGTCATAGACACAAACGACTGACCTCTAGCTACCCTATGCTCTCCGTCTCTCACAGAATCAAAAGGTCTGGGTACAGACCTGTAGCCTTTGCTGGATCTGACCGTTATTGAAGAGTGGGCCTGACCTACAGCAGTATGCTGATCACGCCGCAGATAGCTATTTCGACTGGAAAAACGAGATATATCCTCAGGACGGTGGATACCCTAACTAGAGGCAACTCGAGGACCAAAAATAGAAGGAGCAGGAAAACTGAGTCCTTGATGCTGCCTAAACACTTTAGAAGAGGATCAACAACTCTGGAGCTCGTGTTGGTCTTAGGAGCACTCTGAGTCTGGGGTTGACCTTGAATATGCCTAAGAGCATGAATACGGTCTCTTCGCGTGACTTGGTGTGCTAAAGCACATCTCAATCCCATGTTCATCCTTATGATAGAAGGTATAATGATATTTCACCTTCTAAGAGGTCAAAGTAGCATGATGAGTCTTCGACTTCTCAGAGGTCGAAGCAGTAGGCGGCACACTCTTACTATCAGAAATCCCCTAGACAAAGTCCGCATACTTATACTCAATTTTCTTGGGCTCGAGTGCAACCTTGATCACACTTGCTGCTATAGGTCTAACAACAACAGGTGGATATTTCCTTACATCCTCTAAGAAGTCATATCCTAGACATTGATTAAACTTGCAAATCTTATGTCTAGATTAAGATTGAGATTTTTCTTGCCTCCAACAAATTTTTCAATAGTGTTCATGAGGTACTTACACTCCTAAAAAAGAGAGGCACATGAAGAATTGGAGGGAGAAGAGGATGAGGAACCAAAAGGAGAGGAAGAAGAACCAGAAGTAGACGATTGAATAGCACGTGCATATCTCTCCTTGTGCATGGCCGCCTCCATCTTGAGGGCTTCGCAAGACACACAGGGGGTAGTTCTAATCCTAGCTGTCTGGTTCTGTAACTCTTCCTAAAAGTCTCTACCATTGCCTTAGATTTGTCTCCTACTTCAGCACAGAAGGAGTAAGAAGATTGTGGCTTCTCTAGTAGATTCTTAGTTAGCTTCACACATTTGTCATCCAAAGCAATCAATTCATATTTTAGTTTTTCACAATTATTGCATGGTGAGCTAACAGGTGCCTTAGAAGAATATTGAGCCATTTTTTTGTTGTGATCACACATGTCTTGAAATTGCTTAGAAACAGATTCTAATTCAGCAGTTAGTTTAGGGCAGTTGGCACAAGAAGCAACAGGCTCAAGCAAAGTAGTTCGCATCTCAACAATTTTACGATTCGCCTTTTTTAAGTTAATCTTCAAGTTATTACAAATCTCATATGATTTAGGCAGATCAAGAAGTATGGTATATAGACCTCTAAAAGCATTGTCCTTATCCTCACATGAGGTGCAAAATGTAGGAATTTTTTGTACGAATAATCCATTTTTATTTGAAATTATAGAAATATACCTGTGGAAATTTTTTTACAAAAATAGGCTCCAGTCGTCCCCCATTGGGCGACTGGAGCCAATTGCCCAACCGGGAGGCGACACCTGGGCAGTTTGGTAATGGTTGGGCGAATTATTGCTGTCGCCCGGGCGTTGGGCGACTGGAGGTCCAGTCGTCGTACGGTTGGGCGATAGCAATTCCAATCGCCGAACGCCCGGGCGACAGGGGGGTTAAAAAGGCAGCGTGCTTGGCCGCCGCCGCTGCCTCATTTGTTTCCATCGTTTGGCACCGCGAGAGGAGAAAGGAGAGGAGAAAGAAGAGAAGAGGAGAGAAGAGGAGGAAGGAGGGGAAGAAGAGAAGGAGGGGGAGAAGAGGAGAGGGAGAAGAGGAGGAGAGGAGATGGTCAGATCTTCAGATCCAGGTATTTTTTTAGTATATTGCATTTGTAGTATATTTTGTATGAAATGTTAGTGGTAGTAAAAATTACAGATGTAGAAAATTTAGTATGAAAATTTTAGTACAATTTTTAGTAGAAAATTTGTAGTATACATTTTTTAGTATGGAACATTTTTACTAAAGAGATTTTAGTGCAATTTTTAGTATAGAAATTTTTGTATAGAAAATTTGTAGTATACAATTTTTAGTATAGAAAATTTGTAGTATATTTTGTATGAAATGTTAGTGGTAGTAAAAATTGTAGATGTAGAAAATTTAGTATGAAAATTTTAGTACAATTTTTAGAATACAAATTTTAGTATAGAAAATTTGTAGTATACATTTTTTAGTATGGAACATTTTTAGTATAGAAAATTTGTAGTATACAATTTTTAGTATAGAAAATTTGTAGTATACAATTTTTAGTATAGAAAATTTAGTTAACGTAATTATAGGAAATTAGTAGGTGTAGAAACGGAGAGGAGACGAAGAAGCAACCGTAGGTGTATATTTAGATAGAAATAGTTAAATATTTGTTATACTAAATTTATTAAACATGTAGTTTTACAAAATTAACAGCCGTAGAAGTGTGTAGTTATGTATAATTTAGAGAACATAGTTTTAGAAAATTAGCATCAGTACAAAATCTGCATGCGTATGTAATTGTAGTGCTAACTTGAACTCTATTTGCACGTATGGCACGTGATGGTCGTGACTCGGACTAACGGTTTCCCCTGTTGGACTAGCACGTGGACCGCGTGCATTGCGCTTCCCGTCATGTGCCACCACCGGGGAGCACGGACGAGCCGGCTGAGCTGGGAGTGGTCCGGAGACTCGGCCCCCGTTGGACAGTCAGGTTTGCAATCCGCCAACGTTTTAGTGCTGCCGTAAGAATGTTCTGTGCTGACCTTCACTTTGTTTGTAGGCTACGGGATGCTGGCCTTCTCCCTCTTGCCCGAATGGTGCAGGCCACGGACGAGGATGGACCCGCCGTGGCTATGGGCGGGGACGACGTCGTGGAGCGATCACGATGCTTCTCGTTCGACCGTTCCCTACTGACGGCTTTGGTGGACTGTTGGCGGCCCGAGATGCACACTTTCCACCTCCCATTCGGGGAGATGACGTCGACTCTGCAGGATGTGTCCTTGCTTCTTGGCCTTCCGATCGTGGGAAGTGCTACCTTCCTACCGGAGGCCCCGGCCGAGTGGTGCTCTGACCTGCTCGGTAGATTTGAGGGGGTCCTTCCACTGGGTGCTGCGGATGACTACCACATCTTCCCGGTGAGTCAGACCCACGGGCCGTTGCTGAGGTGGCTCGCACAGTTTTGGGTACATGGTCTTTACAATCGATCATGTTGTCGAAGCTTTTATTTGCGTTATTACGTACTAATAACATCTTGTTTGCATTCAGGTGGAGCGGATGGATCCAGAGGTGGACGATCACCAGCTCTCTTGCATTTAGGTGGAGCGGATGGATCCAGAGGCAGACGATCACCAGGTCTCGCACCACTTGGAGGCGTACTTGCTATGGCTATTTGGTTGGGTGCTCTTCACCACCAGCCATGGCAACAGCGTTGACGCGCACCTCATCACTCATGCTAGGGCGATCGTCGACGACGTGGCCCCCAGGTTAGATGGGGATTGGCCGCACTTGCTGCGACCTACCATGGCCTATGTGATGCATCCTCAGTCCTCACGGGCCGTCCCCTGAAATTGCACCTGTGGTCGTTTGAGTGCTTCAACCTCGGATGACCTTTGCTAGACGACATGGGTCCGTACGGGCCCGAGATGTATCCGGGGGGAGACGTCGACCGACCGACGATGGGTTCTCTCTGGTGTCGTCGACTGGTAAGTCATATGTCGATTAGTTATTTCCTTTGTACTAACGACGGTCGTACGTAACACCTATTCATCCTTGCAGGTGCAATTCGCACATGTGCAGGTCACGCGGGCGTATCTGCCCTTTATTGAGCAGATCAACCGCCTCACGGCCGACGACGTGCGCTGGGAGCCGTACTCACATGCGGCACTGATGGACCGTGCTCCTGATGGGTTGTCAACACTCTGCTGGCGCGACCGGGCTTTCTGGCTGACACGCCGGAAGCTCGTGTACGACATCTTCGTGGAGGACTACTTGCCGCAGCAAGTGATGCGGTAGTTTGGTCGATGCCAGGCTATCCGGGTACCTGTTGGACCTGTAGTGCCACCTCTTGTGCATGCGTGAGTGCCCGCGTCTTATAAAATTGTACATACTTACTATTCTGTTGGCAATTACTAACAAAGTGGTCCTACAAGAAGGCACTGTAGAAAGGGAGTGAAACACGGCACAGACTGGACGACGAAGATGCAGGGTTGGATTGCGCAGTAGGACGGTGCCCTTAACGACCTGGTTGAGGAGGACCGCCCATACGATATCACGGAGTACACGGAGTACCTGCACTGGTACCAGGGCCAGACATGTACGAGGCTTGTACATGTCATGGACCCGCCCCTCGCACACCTCGCTGCTCCGATAGACACATATCCCATGCACCTCGCGTGGGACGCGCACATTGCGGTACGTTACACGTATGTTTGAACATTCCCTAATGGCAATGCTACCTTGGATGATTAACTATTTTATGTCTTTTCCTTCAGGCTGACGTGGGTGTTTCAATCGTCACGGAGGGACAGAGTATGCTACATAGGCTCGCCACAGGTGCCGAGGTGAGCCACGAGGAGCACATCAACGCGTACCATTGTTTCATGGGGGTAGACGTATCGTGCACCTACTGTCCTGCACGAGGCTACCAGCGGCCTCCACGCCCACGCCCAGCACACGGATGGTTTGGCCACCGGTGCCGCCCCGACCGGCGTGGCACTACTCCGGAGGTTCTACGTGGGCATGTCCTACAACACCTCACTCGGATGAGGCTGGAGGATCTGCCTGGGGATGGCCTCATACACCGCCAGGGTAGATGTTCTCGCGTCCTCCGTACATCCCTGGATTACCCACACAAGGGGTGTACTCGATATCGTACACCCCTCCTCCAGGTGCGATGGCGCCAACTGAGGGTACATATCGTACGATCTCCGTTTTATCACAATGCTTTACATCCGAAACTAACGATATTATTTTTGCAGGTCTTTTCCTGTCTGAGTCGCGGTTCGGCCCCTCCGCGAGCCTGGACGATCTGGACTAGTACTTCTCCGAGTGGGTCAAGCAGGCGTCTAGGTCTGCACCTCCCGACACAGCACCAAATGTTCTCTCTGGCAGTGCCCTCCCCGGTGCACCAGAGGGCACACAGGCAGAGGTGCAGCTGACTCCACCAGCTCAGGGGTGGGTGCGACACGCTCTTAATCATCTTACGTTGTCAGGGCGTCGTCACCCGTTGCAGCAGAGGACGGCCAAGTGGGGCTGTACGGGAGGACACGGGCATGGAGACGGGGTAGGCCAGGGTGGCGACTGAAGGTAGGCCTGATTGTACACCATTTTTTCATGTACTACTTACGTTTGATATTTACGTTGTGAACTTTTTAGTACTGTGCCGTGCTTAATTGTACTCCTTGTTACCTACTCGATGCACGCTCCAAACGAATAGTGAACTTCAATGATGGCAACCGCACGAAGATTCTCAGTAACATCAAAATATTATTTACCATCGTATGTACCGATCCTTCTATGGTCAATCGTTCCTAAAAAAAATTTCCCAAAGTTTTGTATGCACCTACAACATACAATGAACACAAACTTTTATTACAATTCTAGCAGATTTTTTCCTAGTTTAAAACTACAAAATTGACAAAATTTAAAACATTCACGGGGGACTGAGTGCAGTCGCCCAATGGAGGGGCAACTGCATGAAAGTCGCCCAATGGGGGGCGACTGGCTGCAGTCGCCCGAGGGTTGGGCGATAGGGACTCTGTCGGCCCCTGGTTGGGCAATAGGCTCCAGTCGCCTCTATTGGGCGACTGGAGCCTATTTTTGTAAAAAAACATTTCCTCGGGTATATTTCTGAAATTTCAAATAAAAAATAGTTTATTCATACAAAAATTCCAAAATTTAGTCTCAACAAAATCAGATGAAAGAGAAGCAACTCTAGCCATCTCTATCTCAGCTAACAGACTAACATTCTCCACCTTAAACAAATCTAGCTCAGAAATCACACTATCATGAGAGGTCCTTAGCTTCTCCATGTCTCCTAGCAAAGAAGTATATACATCACAATCGTCATGGGAGGAAGCAAATCTAAGTGAAGTAAGCTCATGTGACAAGTTCTCTACCTCCTTCTCTAGCTCACCACGCCTAGTCCTAGACCTAGCACAAAACTTCTCTAACTTGAGAAAAGCATCATTGAGCTGGTTGTAGGAGGGGCATACCTCATCGAAATTGTTGTAGAGATTGTCATTGCTGATGCCGTTCTCGTCAGCCATGAAGCACGTGCCGATGAAGTCGTTGCCATACTTGGTGTCCTTGTGCGGATCATCCTCATCGTCGTCGTCACTGCAGCCCTCCATATCATTGAAATCAAAGTTGTCGAAGGTGGTGAGGATGCGGTGAAAGAGCTTCTTGGCCTTGCCAAGATTGCGGTACTTCTTCTCTTTACCTTGATCACGAGCTGGGGCTTCTTGTTGCGGTTTTTGCTGATGTAGTCATTCTTGCTCACGTTGTCGTAGTCATTTTTGCCCTTCTCCAGCTTGCGGCAGCTTTTTCAAATGTGGTTGGAGCCACCACACTTGAAGTAGATCACTGGCCCACTCTTCTTTCTCTCCCTAACCCTCTAATATGCATGTGAGTATTTTCTGGCTAAGAAGGCTAACTCACTCTCTGGAAACTACTCAAATTGATCATCGCTCATCTCACACAAGGCAGCTAAAGAGAAACCAGAAGCACCATCAGTAGATGCTCAAGAAGCCAAACTGGGATTAGTGACCAAGGCCATCGACTGTAACTTCGACTTGTGAGAGACAACGTCAATCTCATGAGTCTTGAGGCATGAGTACAGTGCATTAAGAGTCAAAGTCGACAAGTCATTTGTATCCTTGATGGTGGTCACTTTCATCTCTCAAACCTTAAGGTCCAAGGTAGAAAGCATTTGGCAAGCATTGTCCAATTTGGGTTTGTAAGACCAACAGCTCGAAGGTTGCTCAAAATCTTGTGAAATCTGCCAAAGCACTCTTCTAAGGACTCACCAGTGAGTATCTCAAATTTATTGTACTCTCGCTTGTATTGATCTTGTTGGACAGTCTTGATTTGGGTGGTGCCCTCATGGTATGCATCGTGGGTCACCCAAATACCATAGGCCGACGAGATATGAGAGATGCGATCAAACCCATTTCTACTAAGACCCCTAGATGATGATGTTCCTTACCTTAGCATTTGCCTCCACATCTTGTGTATTCATTGTTGTGATGTGCTCATCGGTAGGAACAACAAATCGAGTCTTAACTTTTTTCCAGATCACATAGCCTTAAGCTTGAATGTAAGACTCCATCTTACTCTTCCAAAAGGGATAGTTGACCCCATCAAAGATAGAAAACTTGGTGTAATACTTGTCTACTGCCATGGCTCCTAAGAACAGTTAAGATATATTGAAAAGAGCTAACCATGTTCTGATACCACTTGTAGGACCGAAGAGGCAACAGAGAGTGAATGCTGCCTTAAAATTTTTCCCAAGTATTCACTTAACCCTTTTCTCCAATAGCTACAGAGCTATGAAGATTAGAGTTGAAAACTCACTTGAAAACTGTAGCAACAGAGAGAATACAGCAGGAAAACACACCGTAATCAGAGACTGGCAACGTGGTCAAAAACTTATAACGTGGTCGAGAGCTGACAAAGTGGTCGTAAATCCGACTACTAGATGGAAGTACAACATGGTCGAAAATCGATTATCGAATGGACATCACCGTAGTCAAAAACTGACTATACATTGAAAATCAGTGTAGTCGGAAGTTCAGCGTGGTCAGAAATCTACTACCAAATGGAAATCATTGTAGTCGATAACCACCTAGACCAAAGTTAACGTGATCGAAAATGGGTGCAGTGAAAACCAATGTGGTCATAAACAACGTGGTCGAACATCAAAGAGTGGTTGAACAACCAACATAGTCGGAACCAGCGGCAGCCAAAATGATCAACGTGGTCGTAACCAACGTGGTCGTAAGCTAATGAGATGGTTGAACAACCAAGTGGTTAGAACCAGACTGCAACCAAAAGATCAACGTGGTCATAAACCAACAGGTAGACGAACAACTGACGTGGTCACAACTAGTCTGCAACCAAAAGATCAACATGGTTTAATCATCATGGTCGTATCAACAGGTGGTCGAACAACCAATGAGGCCAAAGGCCAACAAATGATCTGCGAGTAGCATGATCAATTCAGCTCAAAAACCAACTAGAGAAAATGAGGATCCGTGAGCAGTCAGAATTCCCATGTGATAAGAAAAAGCGAAGCAGTCAAAACAATGAATGTGCCAAAACCAGTGCGATGCACTTTGAAACTTGACCATGGTCGAAACCAACATAGTCGTAAAGCTGATTGACCTTCCAGAGAGTGCACCGACTACTGACTAATTCAGTTCAGATTCAACAGAAGAACACAAGTAATCAAAAGATCTGAACATGATCAAAGACAGCGTGATGCGATCTGAAACTCGACCGTGGTCAAAACCAACATGATCAAAAAGGTGATTGAGATTTTAGACAGTGAACAGCGTGACTGTTTCAGTTCAGATTCAAGCGAAGACAAAAAAACATGAGGCACTCAGATTGCTGAATATGGTCGAAGCAACATGATGTAATTTGGAACTGGACTCATGTTGTAAAAACTTGATCATAAAACCGATCGACATTCCAGACAAATATTACACCAACTGTTTCAGTTCAGATACAAGACGAAAACAGAAGAATGCACAGTGATCGAAAGATTGAACGTGGTCGAAAGATAATGCGATGTAGTAAGTTTTGATTAAAAGATCAACTAGCCATGGAACTTTGTACACAACATGGTTAAGGTCTCAAAAGGTTGCTCTAATCTTTGATTGAGAACTTAGTAACCAAATTGTGAGCTTTTGCGAATTAACCGAGTGCGCACAAAACCAAAACTGAGAGATCGAAAAGACAATTAGACCATGCCTGTGGGAATAGAATAGTAAGATGGCTTCGAGTATGATTCCACAACACCCGGCAAGTTAGATCGATAGTAAAACAAGCAAGAACTTCCTCTCAGATCAAGAAGGGAAAGAACGATAGAGGAACAGGGAAGAAATAGAGAAAGAAGTGAGTTGAAGCCGAGCAAACTCAATCTAAGAAGAGATACACAAAAGTCAAATCAAAGATTGATGTATTGCTCAAGTGATTAGTTTCACAGCCACTCCCCTCGGGAGGACCAAGCTCTAAGCCTAGAGCCCACACCTACTTTCTAACCTAACTCACATGGGAGGGAGGAGGAACTAGCAACCACAAGACCTAGCCAACCGTCTCTCCAACTCTAGCTCTTACCCCTCCTCCCCTTTTATAGGCTCACCAATGAACCCAAAACCTAATGGGTCCTACTATTAGTCCAAACCGAGGATAACCCGTTAACCCCACCTAACATTGGGTTTTACTTATGCACGCTTCTCAAAGTAGCTTACACCATTAACCCATGCTTCACCATCTTCCATGTGGCCCCAATGACTTGTCGTCAATCCTCTCACACGTTCGAATCCCACCGAACCATCCTCGCTTGCAAACAACCCAAGTCACTTGGTGCACCACGTGCTTCTCCTCGCGCATGACGGCATCGGGCTTCCTCGACCGTCTAGACCTCAGCTCCTCTCTTAGCCTAGTCCCGGTCCACCTTGCCATTGCCCGTGATGTCCACCTCTAGTAGCTCCCGCTCTAGTACCTCGCCGTCCCGGCTTGCAACCACCCCGCAAGCCTTAGTCATCTTTTGCGTCTCCCTGACCGTTTGGAACTCAAGACCTCCTGTGCCTAGTCCTGATCCTTCCACACCTCACCATGACCTAGCTCCAAAGTCCTATAACCAACACCAACAAGCAAACCATCACGTAGCACTGCACGATACATAAAGATCATCAATTTGCACAATCAATATGTATGCACCCAAATTATTGATTCTAATCCTAGAACCAAGCAATAACCACATGTGCACATTAGCAACAAAACAACCCGGTCAAACCCTGACCAAAACCCTACTAATTCTAGTGAACAACCTCATCACACCAACTGGTTTGACACGACTTACGATTACTCGGATGCACAAGAAATGAGGTACTCATAGCCCACGATGTCCTACCAGCAGTCTATGACCACACAACAGGCCACTATGACCACCACATAGCTCGCTACGACCATCGAGAACACAAGCTATGACTACCGCATAGATCACTACGACTACCACAACGACCACTACAACTATCGCTCACAATGGCTATGACTTACCAAAACAGGTCGGTATGACCTACAACTACCACAACCAATAGCCACGATCACCACTCACATAGGCTATAACTACCGATCATGACCAGGCAGAGCTACGACCATCGATCATAGGCTACAACTATCGATTACATGTGGTCGTCCAGGTACTGAAGCTTTCGACCACCCCATGGTCATTGTGCCGATTAGACCTGCCGACCACCAAGTTGTAAAAAGCAAAAGCTCCGGTACTCGTAGACAGACAAACTAGTAGACCATGAAGTCGTCAGCCAAACTAACCTGAGATAGACAATGAAGTCGACAGACCAAGAAGCAATATTGTGCAAACTCCTCAAAAACTAAACTCAACTTCCACACATACTCTAATCCAAAAGTCCATTACTCATCACAACCATAGGATGACCTCCACATGGTCTCACAGTATGTCATCCAGATACAGATACAAGATCACTCCTTGACCTCGACCATAATGGTAATATACATATTTATTAGCTTCATTCATAGCAAAGCCAACGGATCTCTATAACATCCTATTTTGTAAGTTTTTCATGAAGCTTTTAAAAGAAAATTTATCACTTGGATTTTTTGGAATTAACCAAAGCATAAAATGAATTTAATATGACTAATCTAAACTTTAATTATTATTGAGAGTATGCTATTTGGGTTCCTTGTACTTCAAAGAATTTTTTTTAATTTTTTGAGATTTTTAGCGATGTTATTTGCTATTTTCTAGAGCTCAATTGATTGGCTTCTAATTTATGAAATTATTAAAACCCCAAAAATTCCCAAAAGCCTTCTTGGATAGAAACCCAGCCGGGCCCAAGTTCTCTCGTACCTCGGCCCGAACAAGTCCACAACCACCTCGCCTATCCGATCCCCACTTATGCCACGTGTCAACCATCGTGCCCACTAAACACTGTGCATTCGTGTCATTCGGGGTGGACTCTCACGTCACCGTTGGATTTGGTTGTCTGCCGCATGTTAAGCATCGAGCCATGCCTGCACTGTTCATCTTCCTTCCCGAGTCTTCGTGCCATCTCTAGCTTGGACACGCCTCGGTGTGTGTCCCCACCGTCGTGGACTCTTGACCATCTCTGAGTGGGATACCTCGGCCTTTGCACCTATAAAACCTGATCGTCGCCTTGCTATCCCTGTCCCATAGCTGCTAACTCTACCACCCTTGTCGTTCATGCCTCGCCATTGAGCTCGAGCTGTCAAGTCATCTTCATTGTCGTAGTCGGTCGTCTTCCCCGCTGTCGGAGCCGTCGACTTCATTTCTGTTCGTGGGTCAGCTTTCGCTCGGTAAGCACTACCACTGTCTTGGTAGCCAGTCCCCGTCCACCTCCATTCATAGCACTGTTTTGTCACTTCGGCCAACAGCCGCCGTCACCTCAGTTCGTGCGCCGTGTCAAACCACGTCAGCCCTAGAAGCCCAGTCAGCGCCACATTAGCAGATGACATCATAATTCTTATTTTCCTTAAGAAAACAATTCAGATGAAAAATAACTTAGTTGCTGATGTCATAATTAGGATTTTTGTTTAGAAAAATAATTCCAGTAAATCCTATTTTCCTTTTTCTTTGCATTTAAATCTTCCGATAGTTCGTTCTTCTTCATCCTGGCTCCGATTGTTTCAATTCCTTTTCTCAAATTCATCTAAAATTGAGATCTATCTTTTGATTCTATTTTTGAAGTATTGGAATTTAATTTAATATAATTTGATTTTATTTGTGCCTCATTTATTTTCTCTCTCGTTAAATAATTTCTTCGAAAGGGCAGGAGTAGAATACGAAGATCATGAGTTGTTATCTGAGTAAGGCCAAGGAAAGTCATGACCTTTGATCATATTAAAACTATTGTTTTAATCTATTATTTATTATTTTATTTTAAATTATCATGCATTGCTATTTTAGCATAAACCATTGATCTGAGTCGTATCGTACAACCACATGTCTAGTGTGGGATGTACCTGGCTACTTACATTGTGATGTTTTAATATCGGTTTCACCGTCGATATGTCAAGGGATGTCAGTTAGGCATTTTCAAGGGAAATAAGAGGGATCTTTTGACTAGGTGGTTAGCCTGCTCGATCGTGAAATCTTAGTTGCGAAACTGTGTTGAGATTGAACTTTGTAATAGCCTTGTTATGATCTTTTTGGTTAGTATGCCCAAGGAAGTGTGTTACTCTAGTGTCACTATGAGACGATCATATTATGTGGGTAAAGTTATGTAACCTCTGCAGATTGTAAAACTATTTGAATAGCCATGTTCCCAGTTATGGACAATACTCGGTGATTTCACATGAGTGGTTGATGTTTCATAAAATCTGGATGGGATAAGTTGGGGGAGAGAATGATTAGTTCACTAGTGGTTCATTACGTGAATGGTTAGTTCACGGGTGGTTGATTGGGTGAATGGTCAGTTCACTTGTGGTCTACTCAATTCCTTTGACTTAATTATTTATTTACTTATTTCAAAGTTCATTTTCAATCTATTTACTATATTTATAATAAATTGCTATTTTCTGCAAAACAACCACTCAGCTATTGTTTGGTAAGTCTTGCATACTATATTGCATTCTTGTTACAAATGACTTGCTGAGTACTCTATGTACTCACGGCTATATCTATACTTGCTCAGTTGAAGAACAAGAACCATACCAGCCAGATGTACATGAAGGAGGGTATTTCGACATCTTCTTGAAATAGGACTTCGCTCCCTAGTTGATTGCCTATGGGCATGTTGAATGGCCACTTCATTTCGTTGTGTTTCCATTGCTAGTTCTGTTAGCCCTTTTGGCTGTTAAAGTGTAAACTTGACCATAAAGTTGCAACTGTGATAATTAATTAATATTTGAGTCTTTCTTAGTTAATCATGTGTATGGTTGATATTTCATCTATGTTTCCACCGTGTGCACTAGTATGATCCTGGACTAGTGCAGAATTCACAGAGAGGTCCAGATTTGCATGATCGGGTCTTGATAGAGATGGTATCAGAGCCATATCGACTTTAGGACGAACCCCTAACTAGAATGGTAAAGCATTAAGGACTTATGAAACTCACAAAATCACATAACTTGAATCACATGTAAATTAGATCTTAAGTTTCTTTGTTTCTCTCTCATCTCCTTCTTAGAGTCTTGTTCTTGTCTTTACTAAAATTGTCACTAATCCACTCTTGTATTAAAACTTTTGTAGATATTGTTCTCCAAAATTGTCACTAATCCACTCTTGTATTAAAATTTTTGTAGATATTGTTCTCCAATTCCTTCACCAGTGAGGAAGGTGGCTTTTTGTGAGTTGTAGCTCATGTTTCAGGACTTGGGTTACACTCGCTACCCTCAGCTGCATGGATTCACTACCACCAGGGATGGTAGAGAGGTCTGGAGGGTCAGAATCACCATCTTCTCTGAGAATGGACAAGACAGCCACCCTTATCGCTTCACTATGGAATAGGAGACTTTCAAGTTGGGATGCTAAGAAGCTACTAGAGTTGGCCCCATCTGCTTGAGTTTCACTGTCGTCATCCATTGGCAGGCATTCCTTTTCGTTACTTTCCCTATCACAAGAAGGGAGAAGTCTTCAGCATGTTCAGGAGTCCAGAAAGTGAGGCTAATCCTACAGTTGTCCACATGACTTCACTCATCAAGGCACAAGATGATGCCTATAACCACTTGGACCTAGAGTTGGAGTGTACCTATGTGAAGCTAAGAGAGGCACAGTTGGAGTTGGCACAATTAAAAGAGCACCAAGACATACAACAACTTCAAGTGCTACAACAAGAGTTGGTTGTCAATAGGAGCTGGAGCACGAGAAGGAGTATAGACCTCAGACGCTGTAGGAGCAGCAGGCTTCATACTCTCCTAGGGAGCTGCCACCTTACGGTTCACTCTAGAGGCATCTCTAGTTCATCAGTGACATCTGAAGCTCAGGACCACCACATGCAAGAAAGTCTCGTGCCCTAGTTAGTTGGACAGCATTGTGCCTGTGAGGGAGTATCGCGTGATGCACTCGACAAGGCATCCTTTTAGAGGAACGGGATAGCTCAGTGAAAGAGAAGAACCAGAAGAGGAAGAGGATCCCAAGGAGTGCGAGTTTTATGAGGATGCCCAAGAGGATGAAAAGTAGAGGAATAGCAGTAGCACAACAGTAGTAGTAGCAGTCTGTAGTCATCCCAAGTAAAGAGTGTGTAATAGAATGTTTTGGTTTTTATTTGCAATTGCTTGTGATGTGAGCTGCAGTTCTGCTTTCAGCATTATGTTGCAGTCATGTCAAGGATCTTTATTGGAGTAATTGAAAGTGTTTCTTTGTTAGCCTTCCGGCTAAGTGGTTGCTTAGTTTAGGTTGCCATTAGTTATTCCCCGTAGATAAGTTTACCTCTTATCTATTGTTTTTCCTCTTTCCTTGGTAACCTTGGTGTCTCCTATCAGATGGTTAATACCTAGAATTTAGCTAGCTACAATCAGATGTAGTAGGAGCTAGGAAGTAGTGCCGCAGATCCACCAAACCTGGCACAGTAGTCAGTACCGCTATGGTTGGATCCTATCTTGAGCCAGTTCATGGCAGCTTAGACCCAGTTGATGAACACCATGATGAAGAACATGAATGCAGCAATGAACCAATAGAATCAGGAAGCAATTGCACCTTAGCAAGTGTCGTAGTAGTCAAAGTTTGTAGAGTTCATGAGTACAAGACCGCCAACGTATTCCAAGTCTTCTAAACTCTTGGAAGTTGATGATTGGCTCCGTTCTATAGAGAATAAGTTGAATCTTGCTCAATGCACATATCAAGAGAAAGTTGTCTACGCCACTCATCGGTTGGAATGTACCACTACAGAGTGGTGGGAGAACTATTACGCTGCTCATGAGGATCAGGATAACATTGCTTGGGTAGAGTTCGCAACAGCTTTCCACCATACCCATATCCTAGATGAAGTAATTGAAATGAAGAAAGAAGAATTTCATGAATTGCAGTAGAAGGACATGTGAGTGAGTGAATATATCAACAAGTTCACTCAGTTGGCCTGTTATGCCCCAAAGGATGAGAGGTCTTATGTTAGAACCCGGAGTAACGACTCCTAGATCCTTTGTGTAAATCGCACTAGTCCAGGATCAGCTAGTGCACACAGTACAACAAAGATACATATCAAGCACAAATGACCATCTATATTAAATAAAAGAGTACGGCCTTATGGCCAAGTCTTACATCAACACCCATTGGCAAAGATAAATAAAGCAAATAACTGCGGAAGCAAACTTAAAAGAAGCGAAGCCCAATCCTGCCCACAGGCAAACGATAGTAAGACGCGGCCTACTCGTCCTAATCTTCACCGTAGTCGACGACATCTTTCTCTGTATGGAGATTGCAAGGTGAGTACAAACTTGTACTCCACAAATCACACGGAGAAATGCATCATAATGATAAAGTCTTCAATGGAAGGCTTATAGGGTTAGTTTGCATAAAACAACATTTAATAAAATACAGTAGATAGATTGAAACTGTTGAATTTAGTACAATAAGTAAAAGCAATACTTGTAATTGAAAATAATACCGTCAGTGCAGGCTTCGACCAAACACCAACCTATTCACGGGTATCCCACCCGGACCATCTTTTCCAAACGATCACGTATGGATTCCATCCATCCACACGCTTTCACTGTGCAACTCTGATGGATTCCATCCATCCACCAGGTTTCAATCTCTCACGGATTCCATCCATCCGCAAGGTTCTCATCTCTCGTGGATTCCATCCATCCACAAGGTTTTCAAAAACATTTTTGAAAAACAAAACAAAGTCTAATCCATGAAAAACTTTTACTCAGCATGCCCATAACCGTGGGCACGGCTATCCAGGATAGATTATACACTCTGCAGAGGTTGTACAGCTTTACCCACAAGACACGATCATTCCTTTTTACCACTAGATTATACACTTCCTTAGGTGTGCAGTAGGGAGTCGTGACAAGACCTTTACATTGCAAAGTCTTCAACCTGGCCAAGCCAACTCTAAGGTTTCACCCCAGTAAGGAATTCACTAGATCGGGACCCCCTCTTGAGCCTGAGTGAGACTTCTCATGGCTACAACCACGCTCATCCAAGTGAGACTTCTCATGGCACCAACCACGCTCACCTTCAACCTACGACTTGATTTAGGTTGGGACTTCGCAAATTATTCAACTAGGGCTGTCCCATACCAGTCATGTGGTAGTACGATAGGGATTTGCAATAGTAGCTTACAGACCGGTCCTTAATTGACTTAGGCCCAACCACATACCCTTGTGCATGACAGTCAACCCTGCGGCTCCGACCAACAGGGCATGCCGCACCCACCAACTAACCAATTGCCTAAGTCTAAACCAGTTTTTATATTTTGTTTTCAAAATATTTCATAAACCTCCTTGACTCACCAAAGTCAAGAGTAGCTTTGAAAAGCTTATCATTTTATGTGAAAAGGTCATCATTTTATGTGAAAGATATCCTAACCCAATTAATATGTCTAAGCAGGGCTAAGCATTTGATTTAAACTCTCAAGCCAACACTAATGTATTAACTAAAGTTTGAATCTAGGGTGACAAGGTATCGAGGAGTTCAATATCAATGGAGGAATTAACAAGTAGGCAATACTAAATTTAAAACTGAATTGAAATACGTTGAGTAGAAATATGCATGCAGAATAATTTAAAACAACATAATTTTATTTTGAAATCTGGAATCAGCATGACAATGAGTGTGACTTGCCTTGCTCTTCAAATTGGTGTAAATCTTCGTCTTTGAATTCTCCTGAATCGTCGAAGTCTACACTGAAAATAACCCACTAAATTCAAATAAATTCAAAATAAATTTAAATTGACTCCAAATATTTGAATTGAGGCTAGAAATGGTTAGAGTAGAATTTTTGATGAATTTAGAAATTTGAATGGGCTCAATCGGAGTTAGGATGAAGAAGAACGGGCTTCGGGAAGTTTAAATTCAGAGAAAAAGAAAAAAATTCTGGAATTATTTTTCTAAAGGAAAATGGGAATTATGGTGTTAGCAGAGGATTTCTTTTCGGCTGAATTATTTTCATACTGAAAAATGGATTTACTACATCAGCTGGCGTCGGCCTGGGGGGCCGACTGCTAGTGGGCCCGGGTCTATGGACCGGGTTCATAGACAGAGGAGGCGACTGAGGTGGTGGGGTGGCCAGCCAGGAGCTTGCGTGGTGCCCGCATGGCATCGAGTGGCGGCCACCTCACCTGCCACGTTGGCCGGCTGCTGACGTTGCCAGGCCGCCCGGTGGTGACGCTCAGGGAGAGAGTTCGCCGGCGCTCCGGTGGGTGGTTGCTGGCGGCGAAGGTCGGAAGAGGAAGAGGGGGCCGAGGGGAGTGCGGATGTGGGGCGGGCTTTACCGAAGGCGACCGAAATTGAGCCAGCGGCGAGGAGATGCGGCGGCGGCGCTCGTGTGGCGACGGTGAGGGGGCTCTGTTGGGTTTGGGTCACGGGCGAGGGGCGGCGGATGTCAGGGGCGATGCGGTGAAGCCGGGGACGACGTCGGCGAGGCTCCACGGTGGCCGAGGCAGCGACGATTGTTCGCCGGAGGAGCTCATCGGCGCGCACACGGGGGAGCTCGATGCGGCGGCGTTGCGAAGCTCAGGAGGGAAGGGGAAGTGGAGAGAGAGGTAGAGCGAGGAGAGGCAGAGCCGGGGAGGGGTTTAAATAGGGGAGGGTAGGGCAGAGCCGGGGAGAGTTTTAAATAGGGGAGGGGAGGACAGAGCCGGCGTGAATTAGTCGTCGGAGTGGGGCGGCGGTTGCGGGCGGAAATGGGGGAGGTGGGCGAGAGGCCGAGTGGGGTGGAGGAGATGGGTGCGACTTGCGGGAGAGGCGGCGCACGACGGAGAGTGGGCGGTGCACGCGGGAAAAGAGGGGGTAGGGCCGGGAAGGGCGGGGCGGCTGTTGCGGGAGGCGGCGTCGCGGGAGGAAGGAGGAGGCGTGGGGAGGGAGACGGGTCCGACACGCGGGCCCAGGTGATCAGAGAGAGGACGAGAGTGGAGGCGCGCCGACAGGTGGGGTCGCGCGGTCAGAGAGAGAGGGGAAGGGAGGCGCGGGCGGCGGGGATGAGGCCGCGTGGCCAAGGGAGAATCGGGTGGCCCGGAGAGGTAGGAGGGGTGCACGGGGCGGATGGGGTGACGTGGTTCGCATGGCCGATCTGGGCCAGCAACGTGTCGTGCGGGGAGGAGGGGAAGGCGGATCTAGGCAGGCGATGTGGACGGATCCTGGCTGTCCACGTGGCGGCCAGAGGAAAGGGAAGGGATTTTAATTTTTAATTTTTTGTTTTTGATTTTCAGAAAATACCATAAAAGCATTTAAGGCTCAGAAAAATATGAAATAAACTCCAAAAATTCCAAAAAAATTCACAGAAGTCTCTAGGAATATTTTGGACTTAATAAATATATTTCCAACCAAATTTGGTACTATAATTTTATACTTAAATTACTTTTTAATTTTAAAAATAGATTTTAAACTCCTGGAAACTCAGAAAACTAAATAAAATCCAGATAAATCCAATTAATTTAAAGTAGATTTTTTATAGAAAAATCAAAATGTCATTTTATTTAATAATATTGTTAGGTTTTCACTTATTTTAGTTTTCAAATAAGGCTTTTTCAAAAACAGAAAATCCAGGGCAAAACCAAGAATAAAATGTAGGCAACAAAAATACTTATTTAATTTAAATTTATTATTATTATTATTAATAATAAAAACCTGGGCTGTTACATCTTAACCCTGCTTTGAAAGTCCAAGTTATGAGCAATGACTACGCCAGTTTCCAAAATATGGTGGGCAAAGCAATACTTATTGAGGAAAGTCATCGTGAGCTAGAAGAGACCTGTAAGAGAAGGATGATGCAGCAGAGAGCTAACATGCACCAGTTCTAGAAGCCTCACTTCAATGCCTATCAGCCTGCTCATGTGCCACAGCAGTCAGGATTTAGAACTCCAGCACTAGCACCCCATTTCAATGCTTTAGGACCGTGTCCAATTAGCAGAAGCAGTCAGCCTTAGAGAAATGCCAATCCTACAGCATCAATTACCTATTTCAAGTGCGATGAGCCCGGTCACTATACTAACAAGTGTCAACAGAAGCAAGCTCCAATGCCAGTTCATTTCAATCTGAGAGTTACTCTAGACAGAACCCCTGCTTTAGGATCAAGATGTGGAGCATCTCAAGTTTCAAGTCAATCAAGCACAACAATCTGTTGTCCGAGGACAAGTGAACCACGTCACCACAGAGGAGGCCCAAGCAGCACCGGATGTTGTGATGGGTAAGTTTTTAATAATTTCAGTATGTACTACAGTTTTGTTGGTTCTAGAGCTTTGCATTCTTTGTTTCTCAGAGCTTTGTGGTTAGACAGTGGTTGAAAACTGTTGTTCTCGGTTCCGTTCTTTTGGTTCAATCCCCTATTGAGTATGAATGTAGGATGTTTGGGAGTCAAGATCACCATCCAAGGGGTGCAATTTCTCACTGGTCTCGTTGTCTTGCATATCTAGTCCTTGGATGTAATCCTAGGGATGGATTGGCTTAAGAAGCATCAAGCCGTATTGGAAGCTATGGTTTGTCAAATTGAAGGAATCAGGTTGGAGGATGTGCCTGTTGTCAAAGAATGTTTCGATGTGTTTCCGGAAGATCTTCTAGGAATGCCGCCAGATCAAGAGGTTGAGTTCGCAATTGAATTAGTTTTGGGTACTTCACTGATATCCAAGATACCTTATCGGATGCCTGCTAATGAGTTGGCTAAATTGAAGAAACAGATTTAGGAGTTGTGGGACAAAGGTTATGTTAGACCTAGTTCGTCCCTATGGGGAGCACCAATGTTGTTTGTTAAGAAGGATGGTAGTCAGCGCATGTGCGTAGATTATCGAGCACTCAATGAGGTCACCATTAAGAACAAGTATTCTTTGATGAGGATCGATGATTTATTCGATCAATTAAAGGGATCAAGTGTGTTTTCCAAGATTGATTTGAGATTAGGATACCACCAGATTAGAATTTGCAAGGAGGACATTCCTAAGACAGCCTTCTCTACTCGCTATGGACTGTGTGAGTTCACAGTGATATCTTTCAGTTTAACCAATGCCCCAGTATACTTCATGTATTTGATGAACAAGGTATTTATGGAGTATTCAGACAAGTTCATTGTCGTGTTCATCGATAACATCTTGATCTATTCCAAGGATGAAAAAGAACATGAAGAGCACCAAAGGTTAGTGTTGCAGAAGCTCAGAGAGCATAAGTTGTATGCCAAGTTTAGCAAGTGTGAATTTCAAAGAAAATAAAGTTGCTTTTCTAGGCCATCTCATGTCAGCCAAAGGTGTTGCAGTTGATCTGGAAAGGTGAGCGATGTGCTTAACTAGAAGTCGCCTAGTACAGTGCTGCAAGTCAAGAGTTTTCTTGGTATGGTGGGATGTTATTGTCACTTCATTGAAGGATTTTTCAATGTAGCCAGGCTGCTTATGTAGCTACTAAAGAAAGAAAAGAAGTTTGTTTGGATGGCAGAGTGCAAAAGGAGTTTTCAGAAGTTGAAGGAATGTTTGACTACCGCACTAGTATTGGTGTTGCCAGATATAAACAAGGATTTTGAGATATATTGTGATGCTTCTTGCAAAGGCTTGGGATGTGTGTTGATGCAAGACAGAAGAGTGATAGCTTATGCTTCACGACTGTTAAGACCGCATGAAGAGAATTATCCTACACATGATCTAGAATTTAGCAGTTGTAGTGCATGCTTTAAAAATTTAGCGCCATTATCTCATGGGGAATCATTGTGAGATTTATACCGATCAAAAGACTCTGAAGTATATTTTCACTCAATCCAATCTTAATCATAGGCAAAGGAGATGGTTGGAACTGGTCAAAGATTATAATGTGGGAATTCATTATCATCCTGGAAAGGCCAAGGTGGTAGCTGATGCATTGAGTAGGAAGAGCTACTATAATACCATGATGATCAAGGAAAGTCAGTCTACATTGCACGGGAATTTTAGAAGCTTAGTTTGGAGTTGGTTGAGAAAAAGGATTTCTAGCCACATTGGAAGTGAAGCCACTATTGAATCTTCAAATTCATCAAGCACAAGTTGTTGATGAGGGTGTTCAAAATATCAAGACTAACCTTAACAAAGGTAAAGCTTCGGGTTTTACAGAGGATGAACAAGGTATGTTACGGTTTAAGGAGTGGTTGTGTATGCCAAACAAAAAAGAGTTAAAGGAGTTACTACTCAAGGCGACCCATGAATCCATATATTCGATTCATCCTAGCAGTACAAAGATGTATCAGAATGTTAAGGACAAGTATGGGTGGCCTAATATGAAGCGTGAGATAGCAGAGTATTTTGCGCTCTGTGATATGTTTTAGAGAGTTAACACTGAGCATCAGAGGCTGGTAAGTTTGTTGCAACCATTAAGAATTCCCGAGTGGAAGTGGGAAGAAGTTGGTATAGACTTTATCACCAGATTACCTAAGACCAAGGAAGGTTTTGATTCCATATGGAAAATTTTGGATCGACTAAATTCTCGTCAAGACAACCTACGTTGGTGACAAGTTGGCAGATCTATATATGTCAATGCTTGTAAGTTTGCATGGTGTACCTAAAAAGATAGTGTCAGATCATGGATCACTCACGTCGAGATTTTGGGAAAGTTTCTATGAAGCCATGGGTACTCACCTAGATTTCAGTACAGCGTACCATCCACAAACATATAGATAGATAGATAGATAGAGCATGTGAATCAGATTCTCGAGGATATGTTAAGAGTTTGTGTGCTAGATCATGGAGCTAAGTGGGACAGGTGTTTACCTTTTGTAGAATTTTCTTACAATAATAGTTATCAGGCACTTTGCAAATGGCACCGTTCAAAGCTTTATATGGTAGAAAGTGCAAAACCCCTCTTAATTGGAAAGAGACCAGGGAGAGTCATGTCTTTGGTCCCGCATATCTAAAAGAAGTTGTTGACAAGGTCTATCTAATCCAAGAAAGTCTAAAGACAACTCAGACTAGGTAGAAAAGTTATGTGGATACTCGTCGTTAAGAATTGAGTTTGAAGCTAGATGATTATGTGTATCTTAGTATTACACCGTTCAAGGGAGTTAAGAGATTCCAAATGAAAGGGAAGATTGCACCAAGGTATGTTGGACCGTTCAAGGTTTTGAAGTGTAAAGTGGAAGTTGCTTATCAGTTGGAGCTACTTGTGACCTTTAGTGGGATACATGATGTCTTCCATATGTCTCAGTTGAAGAAGTGTTGCGAGTGCCGGAAGAGGCAGTGCCAGTGGAAGCCATTGAAGATTATTGATTTGATATCCCCATATCCATGATCCATAAAACATGATCATCAATCAATACATGCGTTGATTTATAAATCATAATTGTGCCTCATAAGATTAGGGATAATTTAGAATAATGTCAAAATATGAATAAAGAGTTCAACGAACAAGTCACACACTTGTTGATGAATATAAAAGACATATATTCAAGGGACAAAATAACATATTATGTAAAAGATCATAAATATTGAAGTGATACAATCATCATCATAATCACCTCTAGGGTATATGAGAGACCATGTGGTTGTGACCCCATGCTTGTGATGAGTAATTGACAAGTATTTTGGAAAGTTTGAGTTCGGTTTGTGCGTTTAGTGCCATGATGGCTTTTGGCTCAGTTAGGGTTGGTTAGTCGGACTTGAGGCATATTCTTCTTCCCGTTTGAGCTTTTGGGCCATTTCATGATTGAGTTCGATTCATTGATGCTAATAAGGATTATGTGTGTCGAGCGGTGCTATGTAATGTATTTCTTGTCTGTGATGGCTGCAGGACGTCGAGGTGGAGTCGTGGCAAGGCACGGAGGACTGGACTAGACGCAGGTGGTGCCGAGGTCAGAACGGTCAGGGTGTGCCGAAGACGGCAAGGGCTCGAGGTAGCTGCGAGGTTTGGGCGGCAAGGAATGAGGAAGCTTCTCGGAAGGTGCAAGAGGGGCATTTTGGGAAATACGCAAAGCTGCACTAAAGAAAGTGGATTTGGGTAAAGCACTAGAGTTGTTGGAGGCTTAGTGGGTAACAGGAAATCAAACCCATTAGTGGGAGGCTATAAAAGGAGGAGTGTCTCCTGCATGGTCTTTAAGTCTTTGGGGTTGGTTTTGCTTTGTGTTGGCTGTTATGCTTTAGGCTTTAGTTGGTATGGAGAGTTGGTGAGGGAGACAGTTTGTGTTCTGCACTCTTTCCTTTTCTCTCATGTGTTCTTGGGTTCTTGTGTTGGTGAGAGGATGGAGATGAGTTGAGTCACCGTGTAATCATTCCTCTGTTTGTAATCGCGTATGGGGACTCCTTTGTGATCCTTTTGTTTCTAGGAATGAAATCTCTGAAGTTTATCTCTCGTGCTTGCCTTCGTTCTTATGTTTCTGTTCATTACTGCCATTTTTCTTCTTTTGTTGTTTGAGGTGTTTCTTTGAGCGAGAAGTGGCAAAATGGGTTGCTTTGAACTAGGAGATACTTCAAAGCCATTTGGCTAGTCACTCCTGAGAGCAAACCATTTTTAATCTCAGATTTTTACTCTCAGCCTCCTCTGCTCATTCATGTCTAGTGTGAGACCATGTGGAGGTGACCCCGGTTGTGTGATGAGTAATTGACATCTGTTTTAGGAAAGTCGAGTTTGGTTTGTGTGGTTCAGGCCATGTCGTTGCACGGTGCAATCGGTTTCAGTCGGACTTGGTCAAACTAGGTCGAACGTGCTTAAGTCGTTTATTTTTTTGTTTCGATCGGTTTGGGTTTTGAGTATTTCTTCTTATGTTATTGTATGGTTACAATATTTCGAGCGGTGCTATGTGATTTGTTTCTTGTCTGTGGTAGCTGCAGAATGTCGAGGTGGAGTCGTGGTGAGGCACGGGATGACTGGACTAGGCACGGGCGGTGCCGAGGTCAAAACGGTCGAGGTGTGCCGAAGATGGCGAGGACTCGAGGTGGCTGCGTGGCTTGGAGGGCAAGGAATGAGGAAGTTTCCTAGAAGGTGCGCGAGGGACGTTTTGGTGAATACGCAAAGCTGCACTAAAGGAAGTGGATTGTGGATAAAGCGCCATGAGTTGTTGAGAGCTAATGGGTAAAGTGGGTTGTAAACCCATTAGTGAAGGCTATAAATAGAGGATGCTCTCTAGTGGAGAGAGTTGAGAGAGTGTGTGTAAGAGTTAGGGTTTTTATTTGGTTCTCTCCATGCATGAAATGGGGTGCAGATTTTGAGTGTGAGATGGCTTGAGAGAGTTGGTGTAAGTTTGTTCTCTGTGCATGTGTGCTATGAGTTCTTGATTCTCAAGCATGTATGGGGACTTAGGGTGAGATTGAGAGAGATATGAGCTGAGAACAATTCATTGTAATCATGTATGTCTCTGTGTTTATTGCAAGATATCTTTTGCTGAGTTATGTTGAGCCTTTGAGCCATTCTTGGCTCTCTGTTCTTATTTGATCTTGCTGTCTTGAGATCCTTTTAGCAGTTTAGCTCTCTTGTTGTCTAGAGTTTGAGTTGTTTCTTTTGTTCAAGAAGTAGCTTTGCTTTGAACTAGAACCGCTTCATTGCCTTGTGGCTAGTATTCTTCCGAAAGCAAAGTTACTTAGCAAAGTCTTGAGAAAAACTGCAGCCAATGGACCTTGGTTTTAGTCTTCTTGTTTTATTCGGCTCCTTTGGGCAGCTGTAATATTTAGCTGTGTCTCCTCGTTAGCAGCATTTTTTATCTTGTTTAATTTTTGGGTGTTGGCTGGGAGAAACACCCTTGTAATCTTTCTTCCCTTGCCTCAATATTGTCTTGAATTGTTTAGGATGCAGAGCATGTTTCGGTAGTGCAGATTGTTCATGCTTCTTAGCTACTTCCTTGCCGAAAGCTCTAGCATTCTTGACTCTTCTTCTTTTCGGTTTTGCTTTAGTAAAAGTTCAGTTTACTTTTCTTTTCTTCTGGTAGCTCCCTGCTTCTTTCTGTTCAGCTGGCAGGTTGTCCTCTTCAGTTTTTGTTGTCGGCAGCTAGCTGTGTTTACTGTTTTCGTGAGGACAGGGTGCAGCATGCTGCTTTGAGCTGGAATTTAATCAATCCTTGTCTCCTATGCAGATCGGTCAATATGCATTTCCAGATTTTATTTGTTTTTGGGTTTTTGTTTCGACTGACAGTCTGGAAGCAGTATACTCTATTTAGTTTATCTCCTTTTTATCCCTTGCTTTCAGTTCTCTGATTTCCTTTTCATGGATCTGAGAAGCAGCAGTTTAGTACTCGGTTTTCTTTGCCGTTGCAGCATTTTACTGTTGTTTCTTTGCCGTGTCAGTCATTTTCTGCTATTTTCGTGCCGTGACTGCAGCGTCTTGCCGTGGCATTGTTTTAAGTTGTTTCTCTGCCGTGGCAATATATTACTGCAGTTTCTTGCATATTTTTGTGAATACTTTGGGGGCGATTTTAAAACGCACCATTCACCCCCGCCAACTCTGTTGCCGATTTCGATCCAACATCTAGGGTTTCTCAAACTGAGGATTCTTGGCCCCCTCTTTGATTTCCTCATTATTGCTAACTTGACTGCAAAATCTCATGTGCAAAGGACTTGAGAATCTTGAGTACTTTGGTTTTTAGGTCGTATCTTGCAAAACTTTCAGTTTTTGTCAAAAATCTTGATTCATTGCTTTTCTGTTGAAATCCCTGGATTCCAAAGCTTTCAATGGTATTTAGTTTGTATTCTTAACTTTCTGGGTGGTGGAGAATAGAAACAAATCACAAAAATCATTGTTTTCAAAAGTCTTTGGTACTTTCAGCCTTGGACTCGGGCTGTTCGTGCTCTGGTTCAGAGCTAACCGGTCTGACCAGTTGGTTGCTTGCGGTCTGACCGCCCGTATCAAGGAGGTCCGACCGGCATGAGGGGAGCAGTCAGACCGGCGGCATACATGCAGTCTGACCACTCCATGCATAGCGGTCAGACCGCCCGTGCCTTTGAGCTCTAATTTGATTTTTGTTTCTTCGCTTCTTTAGTTGTATTGCCTTCTCTTCTGTTTGATTATGGTCTTTATGAGTATTTGATGCTCTTTTCATAGCTCTGTACCTACTGGAGAGGAATTTTACTTGTGGATACTTTTTGGGGATAATTTTTATTAAGCAATATTCACCCCCCTCTGTTGCCGATTTCGATCCAACAGTATATCACTAACATCATTAAGATGACCAACTAGCGTGATGTTTGCAAATTCAGCTTGACTTCTTCAACCACCTTTCCTTGGCACTTTTGCAAGATTGCATCAACATTGTGAACGAGTATCATAGTGGATTGCCGCCTCTAGTACCAATTGCGGCCGCCAACACAACTGAAACTTAGCTTGGGGCACCACCACCCACACCCATCTCCACCAAGACAGAGCAATTGTACTTACAAGCTCTATTGTAGACAACTTCGATAAGATTATGAATAGCACTAGGGGTGAAAATGGAGTCAGATTTGATCAGATTATCTGGCTACTGAATATGAATTTATCGAATCCAGATACTTCATATCTGAATCTAAATAGAAAATAGATCTGAATTCAGATGTTGAATTGGTGAAGTCTCAGATATGATATGCGAATCCGGTATGGCCTAACATGAATTCAGAGTCAGATATCCAAATAAGATACAGATTAAGAGTCAAATATCTAGATTTAGCATATATAATAGCAGCAGCTCACTAATACGTATCTTTTGCCTTTGACCTCCAAATTGAACATATTATATATGCATTTCAATCACCTCGACGTGCCTGTTGTCATGGTGGACTCTAATTTGGCATTTCATATTTTTCATTTTGGCACATCCCTCGATAAAGTTTTTTGTATGCTCTTTCTAGCCAAATTTTATATTTTGTAACGATTTATTTGTAACATATCTAGAATTAATTAGTATTAGTGGCAAAAAGACACTAATGATCAATTATTACGTGATAAACTAGAGAAAAAAGGTATAAATATTACTATAAAATTGACGTCAATTTGTTAAACGTCGTTGTGCCATAGAATATGAAGTTGTCTTGAGAAGCTGCATTACACAAATACGTGAGATGAATGATTCATTTGTTGTTGTCAACATTTAATGCACAACTACATGTTAAAGTCAACTATTCATCAATTTAAAATGTTAGAACAATCCAGTGCCATGTTTTAAACAGGAGATGCTAGGAATAATTATTGCAATCCAAAAAGATAGTTGAATCCGATTTGATTTTGAGTATAATCCGATCTAAATTCGTATCCGATATTTGTCTGATCCGTATCTGTATTCGGCATTTATCCAATTCGTATTCGAATCCAAGAAAAAAAATATAGATGCCAATATAGTTTAAACATTATCCAATTCGTTTTCACCACTAAATAGCCCATCCTGCGACAATGGTATATCATGCAAATTCAGAAATTCTGCATGGAAGTACCCGACACAAATTCCAAGAATGGAAACTTGGTAGTTGTCATATATACCTCTAGAAGGTCTTCAAATCGGACCCTTGGCACTCCCTTCTCATAGGCTGGCTTGCTACCGGCGTGGCCTGAGGCCATTCTGTTGCAAAGTAGATTGTTCTGCATTCTGATCTTGAAGCTGGAAGAACAATGGCATGAAGAATTGGAGAGGGGAGGGGTGAGGAGGGGATCAGCAAACCTGCGGATGCATGTCCAGGGCTAGGACATGGAGATGGAGAGACACCACCGGTGGCTGCTACTCTTCGATCAGATGAACCGGGGAGGGAGAGGGCACCGTGACGGAGACAGCGAGAGAGGGAGGTTGTTGGTGATATGCCCTAGAGGCAACATGGAGATGTTGAATATATCACATACTATGTTTATGATACATTGCTTTGTTCCTTGAAATAGACATTATCATTATTGATCAATGAGTATGTGACTTATTCATGAGACTCTTAATGCCAAAATGTTGCTATTTCTAAATGATCCCTGATCATATATCATATGAGGAACAAATATGATTCAAAGATCAGCATATGTATTGATTGATGATCATGTCTCATGGATCATGGTATGGAGATACCAAATCAATAATATGGACATGTGTTAGTGAACATATGTTAGATAGACCCGCCATGAGACACCGCAGAGATTCCATGTGTCATTAGTTGGTCTCAAGTAGTGTTTATGTAGAATCCTTAGACTTGAGATCATCATGGTTCCCAACATGCGTAGTAGCCTATTTTGGGACTACTAACCACTACTCCGTGAATCGGGTAGTCATAAAAGTAGTCTTCGGTTTGCTATGAAACATGTAGTGGGATGTGAATGATCAAGATAGAATTTGCCCTCCTTATGGGAGAGATATCTCTAGGCCCCTCGATGTAATGGATTATGAAAGTGCATGGCCATGCCAAGGTGATTGAGGAGTCAATCACAGTTTATAATCCATCACGGAATCGAGAGAGTGATTGAGCTATTAAGAGGATGACACAGGTCTCGCCTTGAGCTTAATCAATATCGTGAGGCAAAGGGATTCGTACATGAGAACATTACAGGTTCAGCCGATATGATCTTTACGTATACCTTGTGGTTAATATGTCTTGCTAGAGGCCGCTATTAACAGGGTGACCGGAAAGGTGTTTCGGTCGCGACCAAGTATACGTGAACCTGCTGTGGTCGCACACTTAACGGGTTGGAACACTAATTCGAATGTGATTCGGATGTGAGCTCAATTCGGATAGAGATCCGGATAGACTCCTATTGGGCCTCGGTCCACGAGGCCCAAGTGAGGAGGTCTATATATTTGGAGGCGGGGCCGAGGATGTACGCATCTGCTCCTCCCGAGCAAAACCCTAGCCGCCACCTCCCGAGCGAAACCCTAGCCGCTCGCGAGTCTTTGGTACACTCGCGATCGGCGCCCACCCGGACGTGTGGATACCGGTGGAGGCGCTGCTCGTTGCGGCGTTGATCGGCATCAACAAACTACAGATTGGAACGGACTCGTGGTGTGGTTGATCGCGTGGAGGAGATGATCTGTCGGGACGATCGGCTACTTCCACTACTACCTCGACGCCGCGTGGTTGGATCGGCTTCTCCAACTCATCTTCACAGCGCTGCGCGTCTAGTGGTAACGATCTATGATCCTCCTTAGCATGATGTCCTGGTGTGCGCGGTAGAAATTTTTATTTTCTCGCTATCGTAGCCTCACGCGCTCCTTCGTGGTATCGAGCCATCTTGCTTAGTTTGCGATCTGGATCGCGCATATGTTGATATGCGGTTGTAGTAGATTGGATCTATTACAGTCTAGATCAATCGGTTCATGTGATGAATCGATGGTAGCACGGTTGATGAGATCAATCGGTGAATCGGGGTTAGATGAGGCGCAGATTGTATTACTACTAGTGCCCTAGAGATTGTCTCGGATCGGCATAAGGTGGTTATGTCGAATACTAGTAGGATATGAATCGATAGCCTCGGGCCAATAAAAACTAGTGTCCTAGAGAATGTCTCGGATCGGCATAAGGTGGTTATGTCGAATACTAGTAGGTTACGGATCGATGGCCTCGGCCCGTGGAAAAACTAGCTTCCTAGAGAATGTCTCGGATCGGCATAAGGCGGTTGTGCGAATAGTTTTTCCATTGCGATTTCATAGATTGGATCTGTAAATTTCGTAGAGGTGTTCAGGCGCTGCCTCGAACTTCATGGGGCGGCCCTCTACCCCCGCCACGGCCGACGGCCAATGGGACGCGCCGTGCGCACCGCCTTGTATAGCGTCATGGGTTCACATCGTTAGGTAGAATACGATTCTACGCCTAACTTGTTTTTGCAGAGAATGATGTGAATGGTATGGCCCTATATCTTATTGGAATGTATGAGATGTATGTGATGCATGTAACATCTGCTCATGGCCTGCGTGTCATGATTATTTTAGCTATTGTTAGCTGTCTATATTGTATTTAACGACTGCGTGTAAATGACCTTAATGCTTGAATCTATCTTTGTAATCTTCAATTTCTAGCTATTATAGGTAGTAGCCTAGTTTTGAGGTTACAAGCTTTCAAGCATGGTGGCCTAAAGGAGTGATGTGGAGGATGGAGATCGTCTACACCTACATGGAGATGGAGATCACCATTTTTGGGTCATACTACTTCACGATTAAATGTGTTTATCCGTGATATTATCTATCTTATTCTTATGCAATGTTTTTGTGATATGTTGCTTTGGTAGGATAGAATCCTCATAAAATTAGGTGTTCATGCCCTTCCATATGTTGCACCAAAAGATAATGATCACCGCATGGTAGGTCTACCAAAGTAGAGTGCCACGATTATCATCATTATTTGGGGTAGATGTTGGACATCTACATGCGGAAGCATTTGGTTTACTTAACAAGGTTATCAAAACAGTTTTGGACCTTGGGGCACAGGTTGGGGCCGGGCATATTGATGTCACCCAACAAGCAAGAGTCACATAGAGATGTGATTAGCAAGGTGTTGCTTACCCATGTCACTAGTTTTCTAGCCGTGATGCCAAAGCTCACTAGGAATTTGTGAAATGAGGATCTTGACCCACTATGTGACTTAGAGGAGTTTTGTTGCAAAACACATAGTGGGAGTCTTTTGTTAAATAGTTTAATAAAAGATGAACATAAACATAGTGCTAAACTTTGCATATTCTTTGTTGTAGATCATGTCAACTAATGCCGCATCCAGTTCTTTTAATTTGCGATCTATTCTTGAGAAAGAAAACTCAATGGAACGAACTTTATGGATTGGTATCGCAACTTGAGAATTGTTCTCAAGAATTGTTCTCAAGCAAATCCGAGCGCAAGGAGTATGTCCTTGAGTCTCATTATCCCGATGACTTGCATAGATAATGCTTGTAACAAAGAATGCAATATAGCAAGGCTTACCAATGGATGGTGAAAGGTTAATTTGCATAAAACAGCATTTGAAAATACAATAAATAGATTGAAGGCACATTTGAAGTAAAACAATAATAAATAATAATCAAAGGAATTGAAGAGCTTATGAGAAGCAAACGAATGATTACCTTGATGTGAGTCTCGCTAGCCACAATGTCCTCTCGAGCTTGAAGCAATATGAGAACACAGATGCCTACAATATCATTGTGGGGTTGCGTGGTATGTTTGAGAACCAAGCAAGGGCTTGATCTTCAAATCGAGAGGTTCAACACTTCAAAGTCCTTGTTTGCGTGCTAAGCTTGCGAAGGGAATCCGTCGACCCTCATGTGATTAAGATGATTGGCTACATTGAGAGTCCGGAAAGCTTGGTTTTCCCTTAGCCAAGAGTTGGCTACTCGATGTGATTCTCCGCGCGGAGCGGCGGCGCGGCGGCCGACGGGAGAAGCGAGGGGTCGCGGCGGCTTAATACCGGACGTCGGCGGTGTCGCTCCCGAGCTTTGAGCCATTCATATTGAACTATCACATGAACAACATGGATAAGACCTTGGCGAGTTGCATGGGATGCTAAAAGCTGCGAGGAAAGCATTAAGAAAAGCAGCAATCATGTGATGATGATGCAGAAAGGCAAGGCAAGCCCAATGTCAAGAAAGGCGTGGTCAAAGAAAGTTAGCTCCCGATGAGATCGCGAGCGGTTCTAAGGCCAAGCAAGTCAAGAAGGGCGCTGCTCCTAATGCGATTGTTACTATCGTAAGCAATCGTGTCATTGGAAAAGGAACGCCCAAAGTACTTGGAGGATCTTGAGAAGAAGAAGGAAGTACGACTTCCTCTCCGTATAAATGTTATAGAGATCAATCTTGCTACTTCATCCACCGATTCTTGGGTATTTGATACCGGATCGGTTGCTCACCTTTGCAAATCGTTGCGGGGGCTAAGAAGAAGTAGAAGTTTGAGGAGGAGCGAAGTGGATCTTCGCGTTGGCAATGGAGCAAAAGTTGTGCGGTCGCTGTTGGCACCATGCCATTGTCTTTACCTTCGGATTAGTTTTGGAATTGAATAATTGTTATTGTGTTCCATCTCTTTCCAAGAACATTATTTCGCTTCATGTTTGCAAGCGAAGGTTATGACTTTAGATCTGTGAACAATGGTTGTTCTCTTTATTTCAAAGATATGTTCTATTGTCATACTCCATTGGTGAATGGGTTATATGTTCTTACTCTTGAAGAGTCACCGGTCTATAACATTAATGCAAAGAGGCAACGTTCAATGATTTAAATCCCACATTTATTTGGCATCGCCGCTTAGGTCACATAAATGAGAAACGCATGGAGAAGCTCCATAGAGATGGTATTCTGCACTCATTTGATTTTGAATCATTTGAGACATGCGAATCTTGTTTACTTGGCAAGATGACAAAGGCACCTTTCACCGGTCAAGGTGAACGGGCAAGTGACTTATTAGCACTCGTACATTCGATGTATGTGGACCAATGAGCTCAATAGCCGAGGGGATTTTCAGTACTTCATAACTTTTATCGATGACTTTAGTAGATATGGGTATATCTACGATGAAGCATAAGTCTGAATCCTTTGAAAAGTTCAAAGAATTCCAAAATGAAGTGCAAAATCATTTAGGCAAGACAATCAAGTTTCTACGATCCGATCGTGGAGGCGAGTATTTGAGCCATGAGTTTGGCAATCATCTCAAGGATTGTGGAATTGTTTCACAATTGACTCGCCAGAACACCTCAATGGAATGGGGTATCTGAACGAGAAATCGCACCTTATTAGATATGGTGCGCCCATGATGAGCCAAAGTGATCTTCCGTTGTCTTTTTGGGGTACGCTCTTGAAACAATTGCTTTCACACTAAACAGGTTCCATCAAAATCGTGAGAAAAGACATCATATGAGATGTGGACAGACAACGTCCTAGCTTGTCTTTTCTTAAGATTTGGGGATGTGAGGCTTATGTAAAACGTTTACAATCTGATAAGCTCACCCCTAAATCGATAAATGCTTCTTTATCGGGTATCCTAAGGAAACAAAAGGATATTACTTCTATAATCAAGGAGAAGGCAAAGTATTTGTCGCCTGGCATGGTGTCTTCTTAGAGAAAGAGTTTCTCTCAAGAAGGGATAATGGGAGCATGGTGCAACTTGAAGAAATTCGGAAACACTGAAAACGTTTCAGCTCCTACAGAACCACAACAGGATGAACAAACGTTGAAGAACCTGTGGACACACCGCACCACGTAGGTCGAGAGGTCACGTCGTGCACCGAGAGGTACATGTTCTTGACTACTCAACAACGGGACATATTGTTGTTAGACAACGATGAGCCTAAGACCTATGAAGAAGCGATGGTGGGACCGGACTACGAGAAATGGCTTGAAGCCATGAGATCCAAATTGAATCCATGCACGAGAATCAAGTTTGGAACTTGGTTGATCCACCGATGGTGTTAAAACCATTGAGTGCAAATGGATTTTCAAGAAAAGATAGACATAGATGGAAATGTTCACATCTATAAAGCGCGATTGGTGGCCAAAGGTTTCAAACAAATTCAAGGTGTTGATTATGATGAAACTTTTCGCCTCGCAATGCTAAAGTCTATTCGGATCATTCTAGCGATTGCTGCATATTTCGACTATGAAATATGGCAAATGGATGTCAAAACAGCTTTCCTTAATGGAAATCTGAGTGAGGATGTGTACATGACACAGCCCACGGGTTTTGTCGATCCGCAATCACCGAAAGATATGCAAGCTGCAAAGATCCATTTATGGATTAAAGCAGCATCTCGGAGTTGGAACATTCGTTTTGATGAAGTAATCAAAGGGTTTGGTTTCATCAAGAACGAAGAAGAGCCTTGTGTTTACAAAAGGCTAGTGGGAGTGCACTCGTGTTTACGGTCTTATATGTGGATGACATATTACCGATCGGAAATGACATTCCTATGCTCGAATCATTAAGTCTTCATTGAAAAATAGTTTCTCCATGAAAGACTTAGGAGAGGCGGCATATATTCAGTCATCAAGATCTATAGGGATAGATCAAGAAGGCTAATTGGATTAAGCCAAGATACATACATTGACAAGGTGTTGAAAAGGTTCAACATGCAGATTCCAAGAAAGGCTTCCTACCTATGTCACATGGTATAAATCTTAGCAAGAGTCGGTGTCCTAGTACACCGATGAGCGGGATAAAATGAATGCGATTCCATATGCTTCGCTATGGGATCCATTATGTATGTCATGCTTTGTACACGCCCGGATGTCTCGTATGCTTTAAGTGCTACAAGAGATACCAATCAGATCCAGTGAAAGTCACCGGATTGCGTAAAGAACATCTTGAAGTACTTGAGAAGAACTAAAGATGTGTTCCTCGTCTATGGGGTGAGGAAGAGCTCGTTGTAAATGGTTACACCGATGCTAGCTTCCAAACCGACAAAGATGATTTTAGATCGCAACTGGATTTGTGTTCATCTGAATGGCGGTGCGGTGAGTGGAAGAGTTCCAAGCAGAGACGGTTCTTGATTCTACAACGAAGTCGAGTACATAGCAGCTTCAAGCCGCTAAAGAGGCCGTTTGGATCAAGAAATTTGTTTCGAGCTTGGTGTGGTGGCTAGTGCCTCCAGCCCAATGGACCTCTCTGTGACAATAGTGGGGCCATTGCGCAAGCCAAGGAGCCTAGATCGCACTGAAGTCCAAGCACATTCTACGGCGATTTCATCTCATCCGCGAGATTGTGGAGAGAGGCGATGTGAAGATATGCAAAGTACAAACGGATTTGAACATTGCAGATCCGTTGACAAAGCCGCTTCCCACCAAAGCATGAGGCTCACACTAGGGCAATGGGTATTAGATACCTACATGGTTGACTCTAGTGCAAGTGGGAGATGTTGGTGATATGCCCTAGAGGCAACATGGAGATGTTGAATATATCACATACTATGTTTATGATACATTGCTTTGTTCCTTGAAATAGACATTATCATTATTGATCAATGAGTATGTGACTTATTCATGAGACTCTTAATGCCAAAATGTTGCTATTTCTAAATGATCCCGATCATATATCATATGAGGAACAAATATGATTCAAAGATCAGCATATGTATTGATTGATGATCATGTCTCATGGATCATGGTATGGAGATACCAAATCAATAATATGGACATGTGTTAGTGAACATATGTTGGATAGACCCGCCATGAGACACTGCAGAGATTCCATGTGTCATTAGTTGGTCTCAAGTAGTGTTTATGTAGAATCCTTAGACTTGAGATCATCATGGTTCCCAACATGCGTAGTAGCCTATTTTGGGACTACTAACCACTACTCCGTAATGGGTAGTCATAAAAGTAGTCTTCGGGTTTGCTATGAAACATGTAGTGGGATGTGAATGATCAAGATAGAATTTGCCCCTCCTTATGGGAGAGATATCTCTAGGCCCTCGATGTAATGGATTATGAAAGTGCATGGCCATGCCAATGTGATTGAGGAGTCAATCACAAGTTTATAATCCATCACGGAATCGAGAGAGTGATTGAGCTATTAAGAGGATGACACGTGTCTCGCCTTGAGCTTAATCTATATCGTGAGACAAAGGGATTCGTACATGAGAACATTACGAGTTCAAATGATATGATCTTTACGTATACCTTGGGGTTAATATGTCTTGCTAGAGGCCGCTATTAACAGGGTGACCGGAAAGGTGTTTCCGGTCGCGACCAAGTATACGTGAACCTCTGTGGTCGCACACTTAACGGGTTGGAACACTAATTCGAATGTGATTCGGATGTGGGCTCAATTCGGATAGAGATCCGGATAGACTCCTATTGGGCCTCGGTCCACGAGGCCCAAGTGAGGAGGTCTATATATTTGGAGGCGGGGCCGAGGGATGTACGCATCTGTTCCTCCCGAGCAAAACCCTAGCCGCCACCTCCCGAGCGAAACCCTAGCCGCTCGCGAGTGCTGGTACACTCGCGATCGGCGTTCCAGCCCCGGACGTGTGGATACCGGTGGAGGCGCTGCTCGTTGCGGCGTTGATCGGCATCAACAAACTACAGATTGGAACGGACTCGTGGTGTGGTTGATCGCGTGGAGGAGACGATCTGTTCGGGACGATCGGCTACTTCCACTACTACCTCGACGCGGCGTGGTTGGATCGGCTTCTCCAACTCATCTTCATTGCGGCTGCGTCTAGTGGTAACGATCTATGATCCCTCCTTAGCATGATGTCCTGGTGTGCGCGGTAGAAATTTTTTTATTTTCTGCTATCGTAGCCTACGCGCGTTCCTTCATAGGTGACTGGCAACATAGGATGAGCCAAGGCTTTCACGGGTAGGACGTACGTGAGGGGGGTGGTTCGCTCTAGAGCACGTCAAGCTGGGCAAATCTCTCTTTTAGGTGGGCCATCCTCCGGCCACCGGTCGCCAACAGCGTGGCTTCACAAGGTCAAGTTGGGTCAAACTGAGTCCTTCTTGGCTTTGACTGAGGTTGTATAGCTTGAGCTGGCTAGCCTAGGCCAAGCTTCTTGAGCTAGGCGTATCCTCAGATTTGCTCAAAGCCACCATGAGCCAGTTTGCAGCTACCATTGTGTGTTCTTGTTTTGGCAAATCATATCAAAGTTCAAAAATGATTATACAATAGCTGATCCGAGGATTATTTTTCTTACAAAATTACTTTCATGTTATTTGAAATGCAAACGCATGAACATCAAGTTTATGAATTTGACATACTAAAAGTGTAGGACCGAAGATGGCAATAACGGTAGGTGAATGATGCCTCAAAATTTTCCCTTTAATATTCACCAATTCTTCACTTCAATAGCTACCAAAAAACTAGCAATTGGAGACACTGAAAACCCACGAAAAATCAGCAAAAACGGAACTAAAGCCATGGAAAATGTGGTATTACCGCTTACTATAGTAATCACGGTACTACCCGTATAGTAATCGTGGTACTACCTCTGCTATAGTAATATCAGAGTGAACAGTGTTTCATCACAATTTCAAAATCCAAATTCGATGGAGCTTTTGATCCGTAGATCCAATGACATAAAATTTTGCAGAGATCTTCTCTAGGGTATTATGAACCTATCCCAATAATCGATCATGAAAATAATAAGCAAAGTTGATACTTTTTCAGTTTGAAGAAAGGTTGCACTAAAGCCGAGCCAAAACCAAAATCGGTGAATACAACTTGCCCTTCGGTGAGTGATGATCAAGATGGATCTAGATGTATTCACATATGTCATAGTAAGTTAGAAGACCGAAGAAATCAAGTTAAAAACTCTCGGATCATGAAATCGCTCGAGGAGGCCAAAGTCAAGCAAAACCAGGTTTTCTCATGAACTTGCTATCAAAATACTTAGATGGGTGAGGATAGATTCACAAAGATTATCTTCATCTCTTACATGTCCTTAGCACAATAAGATCAAGAGGAGGAAAGAGGAGAGATCAAAATCAACCAAATCAAGAGCAAATGAATCAAAACATGAGGGATCCATAGACCATAGAGATGATCAAAGATTAATGTATTGCTTACTTGAGAAGGTAAACTTTACAGCCAATCCCAAAGGATAGTAGAGCTCTAAGTCTAGAACACACACACACACACACAGGCTCTAACCTAAGAAATCCTAATGTCACATGGGAGGGAGGAAGAGCTAGCCGCCAAGAGGCTTAGCCAACCTTCTTAAACCATAGCATTTGCATCTCCTCCCCTTATATAGCCTCACAACATATACCAAAACCTAATGGATCCACCCATTAGGCTAAATCGGGGATAACCCGCTAACCCCACCTAACACTGGGTTTTACTCTCTCACACACGCTTCTCAAAGCATCCTACAAACATTAAACCATTAGTGAATCAACACTTGATTCACTTTATATTTTGAGCACATACATGATGCAAACCACTTAGACCAACACCGCGGTTTCACATACCGCAACTTTTTTGTATTGAGCAATTTACCAAAATGCCCCTATACCGTTTTCCGTGAAGATTCCGGCTTCCTTTGCCACGAAGCATCATCCATGCTTCACCATCTTCTACATGACCCCAATGACTTGCCGCCAAGTCTCTCCAAACCGTCCTCGCTTACAAATGATCCAAGTCACATGGCATACCACATGCATCTTCTCGTACATGACGGTACCCAACTTCCTCGACTATTTGGACCTTAACTCCTCTTTGAGCCTAATCCCGATCCACCTCGCCGTTGCTCGTCATGATCATCACCAATAGCTTCCGCTCTGGTCTCCTACCTTCTTGGCTTGTAACCACGCCACGAGCCTCAGACAATTTCAGCATCTCCCTGACCGTTTTGGATCTCAGCACCACCCTATGCCTAGTCCTGCTCCTCCTACGCCTCACCATGACCTAGCTCTAAAGTCCTACAACCAACAACAAGTAAACCGTAATGTAGCACCACACAATACACACAGTCATCAATTGACACAATTAATCCATATAATGCACCATGCAAAATGTATCCAACCAAAATACTGATCCTAAACCTATGACAAAACAATAAACCCATGTGTACATAAGCAATAACACCCAAACCATAACCACACTCCAACAACTCAATCCAAAGTACAAAAATCCAAAATCCTATTTTTCTGCAAAATCCAGTGGTACCGCTTGCAACATGACGGTACTATTGCAATACGGTACTACCGCTCCCCAAACCAATACTACTGTACCTTCACATCTCACATTGGACCTCTCTAGAAATAACGTATCACCACTCAGACTGGAACTACCGTTCGTGCGGTATGACTGTGCTCACAATGTCGGTACTACCGCTCTACGGTATGACTGTGCTAACACCTGTGGTACTACCGTTTTTCCTGACACTTCAATGGTTCAATGCTTCATCACAACATTATCCTAAACGATCTTTGTAAAAACATTTCACTACTCTATGAAACTTTCAATGGTTCATCACAACATTATCCTAAACCTTCTGACATGTCCTTCAATCAACCCCTTGATGAACCCATTCGCAATTCTTCAAGAATGCAAATAGAAGATGGTTTTCAACAAAAAAAAGAAGAATTTTGCAAAGAGAGCTCCAAAATGGTCACAAGAAAAATACAATGACTGAAAATGACCATATGAAGCAGAAATAGAGTGAAGCTACTGAAAATAACAAATTTTCCACAAAAGGCTTCAAATCCACCAAAAGAGTCAAGAAATCTCACACTAGGTCCATATAAAAGAATAATTGTTTTATTTGACCTTAATCATGGTAAGAATAATCAAAAGCTCTAAATTAGCAAAAATTTACACACAAACTCCAAAACATGCTCGAGATATGCATTTTACTGATCTTTTTTCCCCCTTTGACAATAGAGTCATCAAGATGCATGGAAGAAGACAGAGTATGAATGAAATAAAATGACTGTATTTTATTCATTTTAAGCATTACGAGCCATGCAAATATCCAAAGTGACTTTCCAAATATTATACTAAGCCAAAAAAGTGAAAATACTATCAAGATCATAACAACCATATATAGCCAAGGTAAAGCCAAATTATTGCTCTGAAATTAAATGACTTTTTAGCATGTCAAGATGCTCAAATGCATAGTTTAGCCGAAGGGGTCCAAAAATGAGTTAAGTCATGTCAATATTCTAGATAGAACTAAGAAGTTATAATTGAGTCAATTTAGAGTGCTACAAGTTCCATATTGAAATATTTTGTTCAAACACTTGAGACTACATGTAATTAAGCAAATGTAGCACATTTGGCATTTTTTTAAATTCACTTTTGGTTCACGCTAAGCTTCAAACATTTTTCACAAAATTTTGTTTTCTTACCCATGTGCTAGATTTTAAGCCTTATGAGACCACCCCAAGCAAGAAGCTTAAAGAAGTGGTCTTGGTCATCCAAAACTCCACCTGAGTTCATGCCTAGTGTAATGGTAAGCTATCTCATGAAAGAAAATTGGTGAAATCAGTTTTTTCGCACAAAAGAGATCATTTTTGTATTTTCTTGACTTAGTTCAAGAACAAAGAGATAATACTAACTCATATTTCAATAAAGAACTAGCATAGCTCAATCTAAAGCTCAATTTAGGTTCAAGACTCAACTTGGCTTATTTGATAAGGTATAAATCATAAGAGGATTACTAGAGCCAGACTAGTCACACGATCCAACAAGACATGATTTGATTCAACTTTTTCACATTTAATAAAGCTAGCATGACAAAAGCTAAGCTACACATAGAAAGATATGATAAATCTAGCAAACTTAACACAAGACACGGCAAGATGTAAAACAAGATATCATGTCACATAAGGATAATAGTCAAAACTCCATGGTTTGTACAAGCATTCATGTATATACAACATACACATGAAAGCACATACACATACAAATGAATAAGCACAACATGCCAATTATAATCAACTATGAATATAAGAGCATAAAGGTATAAGATAGCTCACAACCAGGTGAAAGCGCCAAACATGAAAGCACACGCTGCTTAGAGGCCACCAAAAGGAGTAGAGAACCAACAAATGTTCCAATCACCAAATGAAGTAAAAAACTGAAACCCAATCAAGTTCATACTCTCCATCTCACATCCCAACACCTACACATGAAAAGAACAAGGTACCCGAGTTTTGGATCCTAAAGGGTTAGTAAGTAAGTACTTGGTAACCAAAAACTTGGACACACCAACACTAGAAGTTTTCAAGTTAGCATGATGCAATGAATAGTTCATGCAAGAAAATCCAATCTTGAAGGCACGCCGCAAGTGGACAACTTGATGAGAAAAATGAGTGTCATCTCTGGGAAAGTGACGAATGCTTTACTTGAAAGAACCAAGATGAGAACCAACAGGAGTAACAAAAGAACTCACAACTCCTTCCCACCGTGGGTGCATACCTCATTGGAGAAAACTAGGTCCACCACTTGAGAAATGGCAGAAATCCTTCCTCGGGACAGCACGTAGACTAAAATCAAAATCATGATAACCATATCCACGACTCCGACCAACACTACTAGAAAAGGTGTCAAAGAAGTCGTCAACAAGGTGAGCCTTTATGCTAGACTTACAAGTGTTCACATCATGAGAAAGGCTATGCACACTTCGAGACTTAAGCATGGGCTCGTCGCATATGTTTTGCACACCAAAAGCAAAAGTCTACATGATGTCCATTCTTCCCACAAAATGAGCAATAGTGCAAAGGTCTATTAAGAGACATAATCTGAGAGGACAAAGCACCATTCTCGCTCAAATGAGAAATCCCTTGGGACAAGCATGAAGACCCTATGTCGGCACTAGGTCCACAGATGCTATGAGATAAACGATATGTATTCCTAAAAGCTCAACGACGAACTCAATGCTCATGCTTGACATGGCAAAAGCAAAACTCAACAATGTGTCCATCCTTCTTACAAAAAGTGCAATGATACTTCTCTTTGAGAGATGTAACACCCTTATTTTTAAAAGCCTCTTAGACCACACGGAAGAGCCACAAGAAGTATCACTAGTCAAGATAGAGCTATCTAAAACAATGGCACAAGTGCCAACATCATGTGACTCAAGAGAAGCATCAGAAGAATCCAAATTTTATTGGAAACAAATATGATCATCTTTTAAAACATCAATCTCAGATTGAAAATCAACACAAGAGTCATAAAACTTAGTTCTCATATCGTTCTACATTTTCTTCAAAGAATCAAGCTCATTCTTCAAGACAAAGCAAGATGTGCAAAAGATTAAAAATACATTGATAATGTGCATGGAATACAAAGCATCAACATCATGTAATAAGCTAGCACAATTCTTGCAAGAGAATAAGTCATCATCAAGCAATTTATCATATTTCAAGCATATGTTAGGAGGACTAGACTTAAACTCATCAATTTCAGTCTTAATCTTCTCTAATTACTCAAGACAATTGGAAAAGCTCAAATTTTATTTTTTTTATTTTAGGCTCTAGTAAGTTCAAGTTGTTCTACACATGTGGACTGCACTAATTTTAATTTCTCAATTTCAGCAAGCATGATAGAACATGAATCATGTTCATTCTTAGTCAAAGATCTAAAATTCCCTATTTCTAACTTAGCACAATCAAGCTCATGATATAAAGGCAACACAAAAATCACAAGGCATAGAAAAATATAATCTAAGTAATTTATTTTCAGATTTCAAGCATGTAAGAAAAGTTCTTGATTTATCATTATCCACATACAAGAACTCACATGACTCATATGGTAAAGGAGATTAACCTAGCAACTATATCAAGCAAATCATTCTTTTCTTTCACTAGATTCTTCATCTCTAATTTAAGAGTAAGTAATTTTGAAATGAGTTTCTCCTTTTTCACCTTCATTAGCTTGAGTAGAAGATCATCCTTGAAAGGCGTCTCATGATCATCATCCATGGTCACTCTGCACATGCCATGGGGTTCCTTCTCCTCCTTGAGCTCCAAAGCCTCGTCATTCGTATTACAATACCAAGAGTAGTGGCCAAAAACACCACATAACTTGCAAATGTCACGATTTGCCCTTTTGCATTTTTCTCACAATTCAATTAATGAATTCAAGGTAACCGGCCTCATCAAGGTCATTGCGAAAGAGTCATAAGAAGATGGAACAAAAGACTCACAAGACCACATACTAGTTGCCACGCTCATGATCGGTTAAGATCACTTAAAGAGCAAACTTTACTCTGATACCACTTATAGGATAGAATATGGCAATAGAGGGGGTGAATGGTGTCACAAAATTGTCCCCCAAATATTCACCAATGCTTCACTTCAATAGCTACAAAGTAATGAAGATTAGGATGAAAAGTCACCACAAAAACTACCAATTGGAGACACTGAAAACCCACGAGAAATCAGCAAAAATGGAACTACCGCCGTTGAAATTGTGGTACTATAGCTTGCAATAGTAACTGCGGTACTACTACTAAAGTAATCGAGTAATACCGCTGCTATGGTAAAATCAGGGTGAATATTGTTTTCAGAACAATGTCAAAATCCAGAAGCAATAAAACTTTTTATCCGTAAATTCAAATGATATGAAATTTTTCAGGGATCTTCTCTAGGGTATTATGAACCTATTCCAACAAACGGACATAAAAATCCTGGCTAAAGTTGAGACCTTATTCAGTTTGAAGGAAGATTGCACCGAAATTGAGCTAAAACCAAAATCGGTGAATACAACTTGCTCATGGGTGAGTGATGACCAAGATCGGTCTAGATGTATTTTTACATGTCATAACAAGTTAAAACACTGAAGAAATCAAGCCAAAAACACTTGTACCATTAAATCGCTTGAGGAGGCCAAAGTCAAGCAAAACCGGGTTTCCTCATGAGCTTACTATCAAAGTGCCCTAGATGGGTGAAGATAGATTCCTAGAAATATCTCCATCTCTTACATGTCATTGGCACAACAAGATCAAGAGGAGGGAAGAGGAGAGATCAAAATCAACCAAATCAAGAGCAAATCAAACAAAACATGAGGGATCTATGGAGATTATCAAAGATTGATGTATTGCTTACTTAAGGAGGTAAGTTTTACAACCAATCACTTAGGATAGCAGAGTCTCAGCCTAGAAGACACACACAAGTCTCCAACATAAGGAACTCTAATCTTACATGGGAGGAAGGAAGGGCTAGCCACAAAAAGGCTTAGCCAACCTTCTTAAACTCTAGCCCTTGCCTCCCCTCCCCTTATATAGCCTCATAACCTGAACCAAAACCTAATGGATCCACCCATTAGGCTAAATAGGGATAACCCACTAAAACCACCTAACACCAGGTTTTACTCTCTCACGCATGCTTCTCAAAGTGGCTTACAACCATTAACCCATTACTGAATCAACACTTGTGACATGCGTCTTTTTTACATATATTTACCTATCATTTTACCCCCCACATTTTTTTGTATTTTGAGACCATTTATCATCATTTACATACTTTTCTACATACTTTTCCTATACTTAATTGCTCAATTTGGATCATTTTACATTTTTTTGCAATTTTCCACAAGCCGGCGCAATCAAGGTACCTAAACAACAAATTGGACTTTTGAGACTACTCTGTCCAGATATACATGTCACCGCGGATGCGTAGGATCAAATCGTGAAGAAATCGGAGTTTAGAAGGGCCAAAATAGAAGAAATCATAATAAAAAAGGACCTAATTGTAAACTCTAGATACTGGGAGGACTAAATCGAATAGTGTTGAAAATCCTCAAACCCTTCTTAAGCCAGCCGCCACCTATGGAGAAACGGAGCCCAGTTCATCTGTCTCCCCTTCCCCCCTTTGCTTCTCCTCACATCTCCCCTTTACTACCACCGGCGCTGGTGAGGGCTGGGCCTGACCTCACCGGACGCCACCGCATCACAGGTGCTACTCCCCTCTATGCATCCACGTCACTCCTCCACCACACCTTCTCACCTCTCCATCCTCCGATCTGCATCCTCTCCTTGTCTACTACCTCCACGCTGCCCCCAAAATCCCCTATTCCACCAGCCACCTCCACGCCTCCCCTTCTTCGCCAACGCACCACTCCCTCTCTTCTACTTCATCTTTGGCCTCAGATTTTGTCTTCACTAAGCCCCCCACTGCTTTCTCTCCTCTCCCCCTTTTCCAACTCCTATTCCGACGAGCCCTGCCACCCTTTGCCCCTCTCCTCCCTCCTCCCAAATAACTCCACCGCCAAGAGCCGCAACCCATCTTCTTCCACCACGGCAACCACCTGCAGCTCTTCCACCAGCTGCACCATCTACAGTTCCCTCCACCATGCACCACGGCACCGCCGCCTCTGCTCTTCATGGCCGCCCTACATCGAGCCATCTTCAACCTCTTCACCGTCGAAGGCCTCAACTTCATCAACTCAGGCGACTTCTTCCTCTGCCTCCACTTCACCTCGGCCTCCTCTACTACATCTTCTTCTTTGGTTATCTCTAATTTCTCTCCCATTGTCTAATTGCTATTCTCAAGTATTGTTCAACTAAATTGTTACTAATTCTCTGTTAATTGAAGCTTCATGAGCTACTAATTTTTCTATGGATGTGAATTGTTCTTTTACTATGACTCGTTATTGCACTGTGGATTTTGATCTATGATCTATGTGATGGTGAATTATGCACTATAATGTATGCATGTGGTCAATGGATGTGTAGTTGTAATCTATTATTTTGTTCTAGGATTACTTTTTTTATGTTGTCAGTAGTTTAATTCTAGAATTGTGCCCTATTCAATTTCTTGTGTTTCAATGATGTTCATTTGTTTATGTTTAGTGCAGTAATCAGGGTTAGTTGATTCTGCATTATTGTTTGTGTATGAGAGTGTTGTCGAGTTAGCTAGCTGGCGACCGTTCCCTTCCTCTTGCTGTCTCAACCCCCTCCTTGCTTCTAGACTCCCTCTTTTCTGCTTTCTACGGTCTGTCGATAGTTATGTCGTGCATGCGTTCATCATAGTTCTATGTTGGTGTTGTCCTACCACCATCGTCTAGTTAGCCATCGACCGTCTTCCCCCTCTTTCTCTCTTGACTCCCTCCGTGTCTAGACTCCCCTAGTTCTTCTCGACTTCCTCCTTCTGTCTCGCGACTGGTAGTTAGTTAGGTCGTCGGTTGGTAGTCGTGTCCGTTCGTGTAGTCGTCAGTGTTGTTCGTGCGTCATTCGTGTAGTCAGTCGTCATGTAGTTCGTTCGGTCATATGACGTCCATTCGTGCGGTCGTTCGTCCCATCGTCCTTTAATCATTTAGTTAGAATGTCATTTCGTCCATATCGTTTAATAGTTAGTTTGTTCGGTTGATTCAATAGTTGTTTTACATTTAGTTTTCCCTCCATTTTGATTGACCTAGCTTTAGTTGTGCACTGTAGCCTTAGTCTAGTCCCTGTGGAGAACACAACACTCGCCACTACTTTAGTGGCAACCCATACACTTGCGGATGTGCTATTTTGCATGATCAATTATTTTGGTGCCATTGCTAGGGATTAGCATAGAGCGACAATGTTAGGCTATAGACTAGGTCGTTATTTGTTTTCTTTTGCTTGTTTTGTGTTTGTGCTGACTTGTCTTTCATATCATTACTGTTCATATTTGTGATATATCGCTAACCCCTAACTTTTTTCCTAGCTATTTCTATTTCTTTTTGTGCTTTTTCTCATCTTGTCCCACACGGTGATCATTATAGGTTTATATTGAGGATTACCCACTAAGGACCCTTATGAGCACATTCACATATTCTTGGAGTATTGTGATACAGTTAAATACCATGGGGTTTCTCAAGACACTATTAGATGCAGATTATTCATATTCTCTCTTCGAGATGGTGCTCGTACCTAGTTTTACTCTTTGCCATCGAGGTCATTCACTTGGGATCAGTTGTCATGTGCTTCCTTGAAGAGATACTTTCTACTATCCAGATAGTTTGAGATCCGTGATCAGATCTTCTATTTTGCTCAGCTTGATGGAGAGAGTTTATATGATTCTTGGAAGAGATACAAGGCTTTGCTCAGGAGATGTCCACACCATGGTCTACAGAGATGGCTTGTTCTGCAGATCTTCTACAAAGGCTTGACATGTGCCATATGATCTTTAGTTGATGCAGTAGCTGGTGGAGCAATAACAAACAAGACACTTGATGACACATTCACTCTTATTGAGAACATGGCTTTCCATTAACTCTAGTGGTACAATGGGAAGCCCTGTTCAGATTCTTTGATAGCCTAAGTATATGCACCTGAGTATCATATGGATCAGTGCAATTTGAGCTCTAGTTAGCCAGAACCTTCTGTGTCATCACGCTAGCAGAGTTCTCATTCCATTCCTACACTTCAGTAGAGTCAGCCAACAGCTTCGAGATACTATCCACGCCGTCACCATAAGAAGCCATCTACTCAATCTCCTAGTCAGTGCTACAAGATAGATGAGGTTGATGAGTTTGTGCTAGAGACATGTAACATCCTGAAAATTTGAAATCTAACAATATAAAGTTTTTGAATTTCTTTTGCAAATGTGGTTTATTTGAATTTGGAGTTTATGGTATTTTTCTGAATAATTTAATGAAGGTTCCAAAAAGTTAAAAGGACCAAGGGGAAACAGGCATGTTTAAATATTAGAAAATTTAAAAATTTAAATAGGAATCTGAAAAGATGATCCAGAAAGGAATGGGGGAAAATTTGGTTTAAACATAAAACCCTCATTTTTAAATTAAATACCAACAATAGTTGAAAATATTTTTGTTAAGTCCAGAATGTCCTCATGAACTTCTGTGAATTTTCCTGAAATATTTGGAAGTAATTTCATATTTTTCTGAGGTTTATTCAATTAACTGCGCATTTCTGAAAATCTTAAAAATAAAAATGAAAATCCTCACCTCCTCCTCCTCTCGGGCCGCCACCTGGCTGGCCCCGATGCGCGACACGTCATCCCGCCTGTGCCCCTCCACCGCCCGCCTCTCGCCCTCGCTCGGCCGCCTGATGCGCGCCCCGGCCCATCTGGCCCCTCCGCCTCCACCCGCGCCTCTCCCTCTGCGAGCGGGCCCGAACACCCGCCCGCTCCTTCTTCTTTCCCCGGCCCCTCTCCTCCACGAGCACGCGTCGCAGCTCCCCTCTCGCGCTTGCTCCTCTGCCGCAAAGAAATCTCCTCCTCTCTCTCACACCCCAAGGGCAAGTTCAAAGAACCTCCCGCCACCTCCCTCCCACGCAATCCCGGAGAAGATTGAGTTCATCCCCCTTCCCAGCATAAACAGAGGGAGGCCAAATGCCGCCCTTACCGCGCGCCTCTCTCTGGCTATAAAAGCCCCGCCCGGGAGTCTCAACCGCGCCGCAATACTTCCTTCTCCCCTCCCCTGCCCGCAATTGAACCCTAGTGCCCTCAATCCCCGCCGACGACATCGTTCTTCCTCGCGGCCGGCGACCGAGCCGCCGTTGATTCCGGCCGCCTCCGAGCAATTCCTTGCTTCTAGAGCTTCGTGGAGGCCAGGCGTAGCCGAATCCCTTCCTCGCCGGGTCTCCCTTTGCGTGAGCATTGCCGGCGTCGACCACCTCCTTGGACCGCCGCAACCGCACGCTGCCGGCCTACCTCCGGCGCACCTCAGCCTCTGTCGCCACCACCACCAGCATCACCGCAACCCCGGGGTCGCATTTCGGACCTCCCCGGGACCTCTCCAACAGCCCCTCGCCACCGGCCACCGTCGCCCCCGACTCCTCTGCCCGGCCCCCTCCACGGCATACTCCAAAAGGATTTATTATCCTTATAGGGTAGGCAACGCCTCCCCGCTCACTTGGTTACCACCGCTCGTCTCTTTCTCCCGGCTCCCGGTCGCTGCTTCGAGCCTCCGGCTCCGCAGGCCGGTCGAGTTTTCTTTATTTTCTCTCGGCCGACAGTGGGCCCCACTTGTCGGCCCAGAACCGAGCGACCATCGACCACTAGGCTCCACTGGTCAGTGGAACATGTACATAGAACCCATACTGACATGTGGACCCCACTGAACAGTAGTTGGACCCACATGTCAGCGGCACCGCAAGTAAGAAATTAAAATAAAAAGAAAATGAATTAAAAACTCCAGTGGGACCCACGTGTCAGAATTTTTCATTTTCCGGCATTTCACGAATCGAGAACTTTAAATAAACATAACTTTTTCATTTTAACTCCAAATTGGATGAGACAAATTTCTAAATTCATCTAAATTCAAGATCTATACAATGGAACTGAAATCGTAATTTTTGAAGTTCATTTGGATTTCTGGTGTTATTTGTTTGATTTGTTGATTTTTTGTTTTATCCAAATTTTCGCGCACGTTAAAATAGCGTACGAGGCTCAGGAGAAAGAAGCAGAAGCTGCAGCCCTAGAAGCTCCAGATAATCAAGCACCAGACCACTGTGACCAAAGCGAGTCAATACTTTGATCATGTTGAACCTACATGTCTGCAAATTACCTTGTTTTAAATTAACAAATGGCATGTTGTTATTTTCTTTATGCAAATACATGCTAAATTTAATTTTCTAGTTATATGCCATGGTTTACCTTGAATAATATTACCCTCTCCTTTGGAATATTTGAATGTGCGGACCTTGTCGCCCTAGCAAAATTATAATAGTACCATTTCGAAAATAAGTCCCTAATGATATGCTATGCTCAGTATTGCACAGATGCTTAGGGTGCACTGAATTGCCCCAAACATCATTGTCATTTTTAATCATGGTAAACTGGTTTGGGCAGTTATAGTGGGAATGACTGGCATATTTTGATATGATTATTTTATGCTCCCAAAATTCCCAACTTGCTTAAAAATCTGGGCGGACTGGATTGATGATGTGGGAGTGTGGTGCAGTGGAAGCATAAATTGGGTTAGTGGTAGACCGCCCAGATACCACTAAGGACTGAATCTTGTCATGACCTCCCAGGTAAAACAGTACAACCACAAGTCTGTAAAGTACAACTTGACTAAGTAAATTTATCGTAATCCTCGGACTCATCTCACTGGTAGTGGATAGAAGCGGCTACGCACGGGCACGGGGGCCCTAAGGGACACCGGTGGAGGGTGAAGTTTCCCAGCTATCCTAACATTGCGGGAAGTGGAGCCTGGCTGTGTTAGTGGCTGTGGGAAACATCCCGCGCATAGATGGGACCCACCGCAAGTGGGCAGTTTCCCATAAGGTGAGATGACAAAAGGGTCTAGATACTTTGAAAAGTCACTGTGATGGTCTGCTCGACCGCATGTCTAAGGTATCATGTGGGGCAATGAGTTGATTATCTCTTGTGGTGAAAGTGTACAAACTCTGCAGAGTCAAAACTATTCGAATAACCGTGCCCACGGTCAAGGGCGGACATGGGAACTTAACGGGATATAGTTCTGTTTTAAAATATTGAAAACTAGGTATAAAAAAAGACTTGAAGGGCGAAGGACTGCCCTAGTTTGGAGTTAACCTGGGTGTCGTCCCAGTGATAATTTAAGTGGCTATAACGCTGAAGAATTGCTATATGGTTCAGATGCCATGTAACGGTGGATGGAATCTGAATCACTAATAATATTGCATTCTTTCACAACTTGTACTTTGGTTCAAAATGCTAGGTCTTAGGAATTTTTAGGTAATTGTATTCAAAAGCACTCTACGCAAAATAAAATGAGCCCCAACCTTCCTTTGATTAGCCATACATGTTAAATATTGCATTCTGTGTGTTGGCTCACAGAGCATAGGGTTGGAGTGCTCACACTCGCTTTTGCGACAAAATTCAGAAACAGGAACACAAGACCATTATGCCTACGAGGATACTCCTGCTACGGAGAAGAAGGATAATGAAAGAGACTAGGACGTAGGCCCCGTTGGTTAGACATAGACAAGTGGACTTCCGGCTTTGTGTGCACGTATGTTACTGGTTAGCTGGCGACATATAATGCACACAATACCGTTCCAGTCGCTTGCCTGTGGATTTTGGGTTTACTTTTGCTAATGATTCCGCTGCGTGTTTGTAATGAAGACATTTGGCCTAATCGGCCCTTTTGTAAACTGTCACCCGACGTGGTGTAACTTAAACTCTGTAATTATCTGTGGCGATGTATGACATGATTCAGCAATGTACCTGTGTGCACTAACTACTGATCCAGAGATTAGTACAGTAAAACACAGTAGATTCGGATTGAAAAATCCGGGTCTGACAAGACATCTCCGTGTGCCACTAAGACACACATCTTTGAGCCATATTCGACGAGCGACCAGGATGAGTTTGCAGTAGATCCACTCTTGAGTTGTGACGAGTTAGATTTAGATGATGAGAGCTTTGTGCTAGAAGATGACGAGTTTATTATGGATATACTTTTGAGTTCTGAGGTTCCACTTCTTGATGAGGGGGCTGCTTCTGATGTTGAGGAGGAGCATATTTCTATTGATCTACCACCAGTTACTTCCTTTGTCGACATTGCCCCTCTGGAGGTTTCTACTACCGTACATTCTACTTTACCTACACTTCGGGTAGTTTGGAAACTCTTCTCCGATCACCTTAGGTTTAATTTCCTTGGCTCTGACAAGACATACTCTATTACTGATTGTGCTCATCTCACTTATAGTCCTCATGATGTACTTTATCGATATGCCTATGTGATTGGATATTCTATTGATGACTTAGAGAAAGTCATCCCTATCACACATACTTGCCATATTTTTGAGTTTATTTGCAGGGTTACGCTTGTGTACCATCAACTATGAGCAGACTTGGCTTGAGTCGATATTCCTTGGGATCCAAGTGGATTTCAAGGCATGCTGTTTCATGAGGAGGGCGGACATGTGCCTTTTCCATGTCCCATCCTTGGCCCTCCTCCCGCTACAACTAAATGAGCATCTCTTTATCTTTTATTTCCATACCTTTTGTTAGTTTCTCCTCTTTTCTTTCTTTTTATTTCAGGTTTCGTGCTAGATCTTCATCCTTGTACGTGCGAGAAGCCATGGGATGATTTGTCTACTTCCACTGCATCATATATGCCTGGTGAGTTGTTTCTTACCTCTTTAAGCACATTCTTGACTCATTGATCAATTTAACTTTGGGAGAGGATTTGTATGTGTATGGATGATGTTCTAGCATGTATGTATATATTTGTGAGCATTTGAGCTTATTGTCGTGTAGTTGATGATATATGGTCATTCTTATGCTTCATATTATGCTTATGTTGATGATATATGACCTTTACTATTGCTCTCATGTTATGCTTAATTATATATCTTGGCCATGTGAGCCCATGCCATGATTAATCAAGAAAAATCATGCCAAAATTTTCTTAATTGAGCTATATTGTCACTAGTTCCTTGTATGTCTCAAGTCACTTGGTATCATATTATAGAGCTTGAGCTTTGTTTATTATCCTTGATGTGCTTAGAAACCTTGTGATCCTATAGCATTTGATTCATTGTGAGTTATGCATGTGTTTTAACCATTTGCAGATTGAATTGGTTCTAGTCATCGCCTCTTGAATGATTATATCTTAGATTCATGCTTTGGCATACTATGTTATTTTAGATATTGGTACTTTACTTGAATGTAAAATTTTTGAAAGGGGTAGTCCTATCTTGAGCCAATAACTTGGTTGATTTATCTAGGCATCCATGTCTCGGGACATGAGTTACTTAGCATTAATGAAAACCGGTTAAAGATGCTTAATCATAAGAAAAGAAAAGAAAAATCGTGATGCAATGTATGAGTGTGTGGAATAAGTGATTTGTCACATTGGTTCGAAAATGTATTGAATAAGCGGCAAAGTTTTCCCAAGGTAAGTATGGATGTGAATAAGCGGCAAAGTTTGCCCAAGGGTGTGAATAAGTGGCACAAGTGCCTAATGTGTGTTCTAAATTTGCTAAAAATCAACAAAAATTATGTATCATGGCTCAAGTGTGGACTTTTTCAAAAATATCATGCAAATATTAGTTCTTTTGTCTCAAATAGCAAATGACTTAGCATAACCCTTTGATATGCTCATTCTTGATGTTATACCTAGTTCTGATGCCTTACAATTTTGGTTGGATTCATGTAAACACTTGAGCGTATTTCGACACTTTTGTGTGTAACTTGATTTGGTCGAATGTAGTAATCACTTGAGATCTTTGCTTGACTATTCATTCTCATCTTGGTTGGTCCTCAAAACTCAAGTTAGATAATCTCATTTTATATTGTTGTATGCCTTTTGAATTATTACAAGCATTTAACTAGTCTTTTATCTCATGATTACTTGTCTAGGTTCGATAATATCATGCCATTTACTTGAGGACAAGTAAAAGTTTAAAGCTTGGGGGTATGATATGCGTTTTTTACATAAATTTACCAGTCATTTTACCCTCATATTTTTTGTATTTTGAGAGCATTTATCATCATTTACATACTTTTCCTATAATTAATTGCTCAATTTGAATCATTTTACATTTTTTGCAATTTTCCATAGGCCGGCGGAATCAAGGTGCCTAAACAACAAATCTGAACTTTCGAGACTGCTTTGTATAGATATAAACATCACCGCGGACATGTAGGATCAAATCGTGAAGAAATCAGAGTTTCGAAGGGCCAAAATAGAAGAAATCATAAGAAGGAAGGACTTGATTTTAAACCCTAGATACTAGGAGGATTAAATTGAAAAGTGCCAAAAATCCTCAAACCCTTCTTAAGCTAGCCGCCGCCTGTGGAGAAATGGAGCCCGGTTCATCCGCCTCCCCTTGCCCTGTTTGCTTCTCAAATCATCTCCCCTTCACTACAACTAGCACCGATGAGGGCTAGGCCTGACCTCGTCGGACGCCACCGCATCACGGGTGCTGCTCCCCTCTGTGCACCCCCGCCGCTCCTCCACCGCGCCTTCTCACCTCTCCATCCCCGATTTGCGTCCTCTCCTTGAATACCACCTCCACGCAGCCCCCAAAATCCCCTATTCCACCGGCCGCTGCCATGCCTCCCCTTCTTCACCGACGCACCACTTCCTCTCTTCTACTTCTTCCCTGGCCTCAAATTTCTTCTTCCCTAAGCCCCCCACTGCTTTCTCTCCTCTCCCCCTTTTCCAGCTCCTGTTCTGGCGAGCCACTGCCACCCTTTGCCTCTCTCCTCCCTCCTCCCAAATAACTCCACCACCAAGAGCCGCCACCCATCTTCTTCCACCACAACAGCCACCTTCAGCTCTTCCACCAGCTGCACCATCTACAGTTCCCTCCACCATGCGCCACAATGCTGCCACCTCTACTTTTCACGGCTGCCCTACATCGAGCCTTCTTCAACCTCTTCACCACCAGTGGTGTTGGACCGAAATGGCGACAGAGGGGGGTGAATGTCGACCTCTTTTAAAATCGTCCCCCAACAAGTACCCACGATAAATCTTCTTCTATAGTTATGAGGAAAAGCTATGAAGAGACATCCTCCTCTTCTCTGGAACTCTAGAGAAACCAACCAAAGGAAAAATACAGAGAGGAGGTAACCAAAAAATAAAAAGGCAGAAAAACCACAGGGGCGGTCGGCCCATCACTGGTAAACGCCGGTCGACCATGGGTAAAAGCCGGTCGACCATTGGTAACGCTGGTCGACCACTGGTAACGCTGGTCCGACCGGTCTTCAATTTCAGGCAACCCGAGAGCAGTCCAGAAAACTGAATTTAGGGCAAACTCTTCAAACCTCCAAAAACTGACAAATTGAGGGTTTTGCTCCTAACCTTTCCACCTCAAAGCATCACAACAATATTCTAAATAGCAAGGGATGCTTGGGAAACAAAGGAGACCAACTCAAAATTAATAATTTCAGATTTTGGGCAAAATCTGAAAATTACAGGCAGCAGCAACGAAAACTCACATTCCCATTTCATCTTTGGTCCTTTGGCCTTGGGACTTTGGGAAAAGCAAGAAAATAGCCTCTGGACTCTTGGGACCAAGTCTCATGCCATCTCAAAGAGGGAAACAAGAAAACTCTCCAAACCCTAGAACCAAGGAACTGAAGGCTCAGTCACAGAGCAACACAAAAAATTCAGGCTGACATCTCAAATTTGATCCTTTGGCCAAGAGACTTTGAGAAAATGTTAGCAATACCCTCAGGACCCAAAAACCCCAAATATTAGCCTATCTCATGAAGGGAATCAAGATAACAACCAAAACCCTAGAACCAGGAAGTGAAGAACAGAGAGGCACAAAAGTGAAATCTGAGATTAAATGAGTTTTGCTCTTGGGAAATATCGATCAAATGATCTTGAGCCATCATCCCAACCTAGAGCAACCCATTTTGGCACTCAAGAATCGAAGGAGAAGAGCATCGAAGGAGAAATAACCAGAGAGCCTGGGACTCAGTAACCTTCAACCAAATTCATCTCATATTGATATAGAGGAAAGGAGATACATGATTTATACAAGAGGAATGATTACAACCTCTCAACTCATCCTCTCCCTCTCCCAACTCAAGAACACACACTACTTGCTTGGTGGAGGGGATGAACACCCACAGAGAAAGCTACGAAGGGAGCATTTCCTGCTGCCCTCAACCACTCTCCAACCACTAAAGAGCCTCACCAACTAAAGCCTAAAGCCAAAGCAAACCCCTAAAGCTCATTTTGACTAAAGGAAACCCTAGAAACCCTTGGAGTGCATGAGTGGGCATACAGCCACCAACATCTATTTATAGCCCTTGGCTAATGGGTCTCCAACCCGTTACACCCGCTAAACTCGAACGAAACCGCTCCCGTTTGTGCAGCTTTGTATTTTTACCGAAACGCCCCTCCTGCACCTTCCGGGAAGCTTCCGCGTTCCTTGTCGTCCATGACTCGCAACCACATCGAATCTCCGCCGTCTTCGACACATCCGACCGTTCTGACCTCGACACCGCCCGTGTCTAGTCCGGTCACCTCGTGTCTCGCCACGACTCCGCCTCGACGTCTTGCAACCAACACAGACAAGAAACACATCAAATAGCACCGCTCGATACATTTAAGCATAAATGCATTAATGAAATAGCCCAAACCTGACAAGTCGACATAATATGCAATCTAAATCCTTTGACCAGGTTTGACCAAGTCCGACCGAGTCCTTTGCACCATGCAACGACATGGTCCGAACCAACCAAATCAAACTCGACTTTCCTAAACCGATGTCAATTACTCATCACACATGGGATGACCTCCACATGGTCTCTCAAGTGGCCTCAAGTTCATCAACTCAGGCGACTTCTTCCTCTACCTCCACTTCACCTCAACCTCCTCTGTTACATCTTCTTTTTTGGTTATCTCTAATTCCTCTCCCATTGTCTAATTGCTATTCTCAAGTATTGTTCAACTAAATTGGTACTAATTCTCTGTTAATTGAAGCTTCATGAGCTACTAATTTTTCTATGGATGTGAATTGTTCTTTACTATGACTCGTTATTGCACTGTGGATTATGATCTATGATCTGTGTGATGGTGAATTAGGCACTATGATGTATGCATGTGGTTGGTGGATGTGTAGTTGTAATCTATTATTTTGTTCTAGGATTACTTTTTTCATGTTGTCATTAGTTTAATTCTAGAATTATGCCCTATTCAATTTCCTGTGTTTCAGTGATGTTCGTTCATTTATGTCTAGTGCAGTAATTAGGGTTAGTTGATTGTGCATTATTGTTTGCGTATGAGAGTGCCGTTGAGTTAGCTAGCCGGCGACCGTTCCCTTCCTCTTGCTGTCTCGACCCCCTCCTTGCTTCTAAACTCCCTCTTTTTCCTTTCTACAGTCTGTCGATGGTTAGGTTGTGCATGCGTTCATCGTAGTTCTATGTTGGTGTTGTCCTGCCACCATCGTCTTGTTAGCCATCAACTGTCTTCCCCCTCTTTCTCTCTTGACTCCCTCCGAGACTCCCCAAGTTCTTCTCGACTTTCTCCTTCTATCTCACGGTTGGTAGTTAGTTAGGTCATCGGTCAGTAGTCGTGTTCGTTCATGTAGTCGTTAGCGTCATGCGTGCATCATTCGTGTAGTCGGTCGTCGTGTAGTTCATTCGGTCGTACGACATTCATTCGTGCAGTAATTCGTCCCATTGTCCTTTGATCCCTAAAAATTTGCTATACCTATCTAGGCGGATGGTAAGAGTGGATGGTGCTGATGTCACACGAGAACTTGTGGTTTGTGGTAAGAACCGCCTGGACAAATTAAAGACTGAATCTTGTGATGACCTCCTCGTGTAAAATAGTACAACCACAAGCTGGCAAATTTTAGGCTTGGCTGAATAATTTACTAGACCCTTGAAGCCATCTCACCGGTAGGGGAAGGAGGGATTGTGCAGGAGGAATAAAAATCCGGCCTGATCGGGACACCGCGTACAGGTGATGTTCACCAGCTGCGCTAACGTTGTGGAGAGAGAAGTCCAGCTGCGCTAGCCGTTGTGGTGGAACTTTCTGTACAACTTATGGGACCCTTTGGTAAGGGATAAACCCATAAGGGTGAGACGATGATAGGGCGAGATATTGTAAAGGCTTCGTGACGATCTCTCGATCTACCTGACGAAGGAATCATGTGGGCCCATCGAGCTGATTGTCTCTTGTGGGTAAAGTGTATAATCTCTGCAGAGAATAAACTATTCGAATAGCCGTGCCCACGATTAAGGGCGGACATGGGAACTTACTTAAGTTAGTTCTATTTCTAAAAACATTTGTGGGTGGGATAAAAACCTGTCAGAGGGATGTACTCTGACTTTGATTTTTCCTAAAGGGAAATACTCCAGTGGCGAAAACTAGCATTGGTGAAGGTAGCCATGCACTTGTAAAAGGTGGATGTAATCTACACTACTATTATTATCGCATTCTCATAATCAATTTCATAAAATCTGTTTTAGTTAAAATTGCTAAGTCTCAGGAGTTTTTCTTACTTATTGTAATTTCAAAGCAATGCTTTTAGCAACTAAAAGAACCTTAAGCCTCCCTTGACAGCTTTGCATCTATTATTATTGCACCCTGTGTGGTGGCTTGCTGAGTACTGTCGTACTCACTCTTGCTTAACTACCATTACTCAGTCAGAAAGAAAGGAAAGTCAGGCCCTACGGCGCTCAAAAGGGGTTGACAGAGCTAGAAGACAAAGAGGCCATGGATTAGGTCACGCACCCTAGTTGGCTGCCTGTGGGCAAGTCCTGAGGGTCCCATCTTTGTGGAGTTTTCGCTGCTGCATTTTATTATTTTCGGCCTAATCGGCCCATGAGTATTACTGTATTATTTACATTTCCGCACGATATGTTTTTGATATATAGTAATGTATCTGCGAGCACTATCTACTGATCCAGAGAATAGTGCGGTAGAATCACAGAGGATCTGGGTTTACTAACCCGAGGTCCGACAATAAGCAACACGAACTTAGGTTTAATGACCATGACAATATATTTGTGTAGGTTCTACTGGATTCTAATTGTAATTATACCAAAATAGAATAGGGTAATATACGTTGATTCCCTAAGGAGGAACAAAACCGACTATATAGTTGTCCAACGATTAATCGACAGGCAAATATATTTTCTATATAGATAACTCTATTGTAATCTTTACTTCCTTCCCAATGACTAAGACTAACTTTTTGAAATCATGTAGGTCATTCGCCATATACGTTGCAGAGGTACGGAACTCCAAGGGAGGGATCGACATCTTATGATACGATCTAGATTTCTCGGTATTCGCTAGTTCACATTAATCCTATATAACACTTCGTAGTAATGCCTCTCGAACTAATAAATTCTTTTTTTGCAGTGCCACTAGTAGCCGGCGAGCAACACCTATAGATTTTATGTTTGTGACAACATGCAACTACTCGTCGATTCTGCGAAGAACGATACTCAGGTTTATCAATCTTGCGATAATTATTTTATACTTATCAATTTATATATGTATGCATGACATTGATCTTCCTACCGACAGGTTGCGTCCATCCCTACAACTCCGTTGGAATAGGCTAACCTCAAACATATTCGAGGACAGTGTGTATACTTCTTGATGTCTAGAGTATAAAATAAGATAGAGTATTCCACAATGTAGAATGAATTTCACTGGGATAAGATTTAGCTTAATTATTCATGTGTGTATTTGTTCAAAGATGGATAATTTATTTCAGTTAATTGATTTGTGAAATGGATGTTCTTATTTCTAAAACAAATGTGAATTGGATGTATATAATGTGTTGATTTGTTTGTTTCAGAGGGCATGACTAGCATTTCCTAAGGCTAGCCAACAAACAGAAATAGGTTTAGGAGTAGAAATAAATATCACAGACGATTATTAACTTATAACTGTCTATGATAATGACAATTACAGATGGTTTTTAGTACAAATCATTTGTGATATGTGATATATCATAGACGGTTTTAACTACAAACTGTCTGTGATAGTTTAATATCATAGACAGTTTATAGTTGAAACTGTCTGTGATATATCATATATCATAGACAGTTTGTACTAAAACCATCTGTGATTTTCAACTATCACAGATGGTTTTTTGTAGAAACCGTTTGTGATAGTCGCTTCACAGATGGTTCGAAAGATGTCTATGATGACCTCATGTTATTACTGACTCATAAATTCAGACGGCTCATAAAACCATCTGTGATGACATTTTTGAACCGTCCATGATGATCTTTTCTGCAGTAGTGTTCATTATTAGAGAAAGTTAGATTTGTTTTCTTGGTTTTCCATAAGTTGTATGGTTTATTATGTTTGGTACAATAGATAAAAAGATATAAAATTTTTAAGATAACTATCCAGTAATAATACAGAATGGTCTTCAGGGTTACAAACAAGGGCTTAAATGGATTAATCAGGATTTTTGGTCAACTAGGAAAGTGTGAAAATTTTGTGTAATTTATAAAAAATATATGGTTCCATATATTAGGGTCTCTGAGCCGCAAGTTATGATATTTGATCACCAGGACAACAGAGGGTACTATCTGGTGATGGAGGGTTATTTAGGTCAGGAAGAGCATAGGAGCGATGTTGTTCTATTTGATGTTTTGTACTATTGCAGCATATGTTGAGTTGAGATATTTACTATAGGCTAGTTCGCTACGGGGTTGGTGTCGTTCAAACATCGCTCCACTCTACCTAGTTAAGGCAAGTGCATAGTAGAACGGTAGATGGTTGGTTATTCTTGCTCTCAGTTATCTAAATTTACTTGCCATGCTATATTTGTTTGATTCTTGTTAAATACTATATGATATGATGATAATGAGTACATAATATCGATGGTTACATGGTAATGTTGGTATATGGTAAATGATTATTAAAAGGTATTACATCACTTGCATTCACATCATGAAAAGTGCATATGAGCCAGGTTGGTGAGTAAGTCATGTAACTAGTCTAGAATGTATGAGTCAGATCGATGAGAAATTTATATGACTAGTCTAGAGTGCTCTTAAGAAAGATCTATTTCGGTAAGCATTTTCACAGGATGGAGGGAGAGACCTACTTCGATATGCACCTCCATGGGTGGAGGTATATGGTATACATCAACGGGTGTCCTCTCAACTATATCGTATGAGCTGAAAAGGTACATATGGACATGGTATTGCATTGCACTAATGAAAAGAAAAGATGAAAATAGATTTATTTGGTATGGTTATGTTACGTAGTGATACATGTATATTGATATGGTTAAGTTATATCTATGACTTTATTAATGTTTATCGTTTATTATGTATTTACTAAGTCTATGGACTCATCCTTGGTTTGTTGTTGTTTTTAGGTGAATGTTGAAGACAACATGCATTGGGAGAGGATAGCACAAGATCAACACATGTATCACCGTTGATTCACCTATCACACATAAATATGTTCTTCATATATTAGAAAGATCATTCATGCAATTATTAGAGTTAGATAATGAGAATTCCTAGAATATAATAATATTAGAATGGAATGTTGCCAATTAAAGAACTGTTGATTAAGGTTGATATTTGGTTATCACATTTAATGTTAATTTTGTTATCATCACTGTCAATGGTAAGTTTGCTCTCGGCGCATGGTTCTGACCTTTTAGGCGTTCTCGAGAGCGTTCTCAGACGCGTGGTCCCGAACGTGCTTGGGTGTGAGATTCTAAGGTTATATTTGTGCTAATATTAATCCTTGTTCTTTTATTAACTGTCGTGTTTGTGTTTAAGTAAATGCCTTGTAGGAACGTGATTAAAATATTATTGTCGAAAATTTGTTAGAGATGTTTTAAATAAGTAAGAAAAAAATATAGTGGTGATATTCTGGACTGTTTATTAGGTCGATGCCATGAGGGAGAAGCATATTCGTTCAACGAAAAGGAGAGGCAGCGTGCCAGACGGTCGGTAGCACGCTTCTTGCATTGGGAGATTTTCCTGCGACACTTACGTCAGAAATTTGTTGAGCGCTTTGTCCGGCTCCAAGCGCCCGTGCATCCCTCACGAGGGAAATCCAAGGCTTCGCGACTGGCAGCGTGCCACGTGTGGACCCTTTTTCCACGTGACCATATCATCCCTGAGGGCCACATGCTTTGCTCCTGTTCTGGATCCATCAAATGGTAAAGTGCTAAGTGGCCCCGGTATTGCACACAGTTTTTTGAGCAGAAGCCGGCGTATTCATTTCAAGGTGAAGCTACGTACTGTGTGCGCAGAAGGTTTCTATATGTTGCATTTTGGATGTTCTTTAGAATTATTTTTGAGATGTCATGAAAATATGCAACCATGTTGGATAATCAAATAACATCATGTCCACGAACTTGTCTACTTAAATTACAATCTTTTGGTGAATTTTTTGTCTTCTTTTCTTTGTTACCTATTTCAATAATGTAAAAATATTTTGGAATGGAGATTTGAATTTTGATTTTGTCTTTGCAATTGATTCATCCTACACAAATAAGCCTCTGTCACATAAGCACTTTCATGAAAAGGCACTCCGCTTTCTAGTATTTACTATGGACCTTTGATTTTTCAGGGAGAACTTTTATGTGATTAAGCTCCGTGCTTTTACAAGAATTACAAACGGGTCCTCTATTTTTTGAAAAAGCCATTCATTTTTTTTTAAAATACGTACGTGATAGCTTAGCGTGGCGTGACACCGTGCTTCCACGGCTAGAATGCTTTATGCTTGCCCGCTTCATCCTTGGAGTGTACCACAACCACCTCAAGTTTTGAAACCCACGGTAACTATTTCGAAAAGCTATAGCTGTACTTTGCATGACAGGCTACACTTTCATGACAATATGGAGCGTACCATAACACATTTTGCATGACAACAGACTCTATAGCTGTAATTTATATGCCATGCTAAACTTTTCAAAGCAAACTAGTTTCTTCACGTTAAGAAATGTGCTTTTTTTTTTGTTTCACAAGCCAAAAGGCTACACTTAGTATGACAAAACCTTCACGCTTTTTTTAGATGGAAAAAACTTCACGCTTTGAAACCCATAATACAACCTTTTGTATATGAGAACAAATTAACTTCAGTGTGTACACCTCTCATTAACAAACTAACTTTGTCACGCCTACAAGCTGCACTTATAAATTAGAGAAGACCTTGAAGTGAACTCACACAGTACACCTTCGTCCAGGTTCTTAAGCCTTAAGTAGTTGTTACCATGGATGTGCCGTTGGCATCTAAAGCCTTTCCCTTACCCTCCAATGTTGCCTGTGAACAACAGCATTCAAAGCGTGACAAAGCCGATGCTGATGATCCTAGGGTCTCTTCCAAGCATACAAATCCCAATCTCAATGTCAATGCGGTAAGTGATTTTATATAGTGATACTTAAATATGAATTCCATCATGCGATCTCCAGCAAGTCAAGTTATAAATGTCGATTTTTTTTCTTTTGCGAAATTACTTATTATTTGACTTTTAAGTCTGAGGTTATATAGTGATATGCAATATTTGTTGATATTTCAACTTTTTCATGGTACCTCATGCGGCCAAAAAGTGAAATTGCTTGAATTTGCAGTAAATATATTTATGGTACAGATCCTATGATTTATGATCTCTGAAATAAATCTATTGCTACTGCACTAGTAACGGTGATTGAGGCCAATTGCCAAAATAAACTAGTTGAGAGCATGTATTCCGCACAAAAAAAAATAGTATATCATTTTGGTAATTGGGCGTGTAATAATTTGGTATCCTTGACTCAAATTGTCGTCGAAATGCATGAGTAAAGTGGTAGCGGCTACTTTCTACCATATGGATTTGAGTTTCTAATTATATATGAGACCTGCAAACAAGCTTCCTCCGTACATTTACTAGCATGGCAGATGATACTGCGTTATAACCACGTAGAATTCGTTTGGAATATGTAACTTCGTGTAATTCCTAGAAACTTATGCTGTTTCAAACTTATGCTATTTCTTGAATAATTCGGCAAAATTCCAACAAAGTGTTTGGGTACGTTTTTTTCAGCTGCGGCCTGCGGCTGATGTATTTTAGCCATAACATGAGAACTTGTATAAACGAACGGAATACTGATAAGTCGTTTTAAAAAAACTGTTCCAATAAACCATTTCAAAAAGAGACAAAAAAAACTATCTCACTTATTTATTTACAAAAACCATAAACCATAAATTATAAAACCAACATATACGCTAGCGCCTCGCAAACAAAAAGTTCCCCCTTGCCATACCCATCAGCCGAAGCCATGATTGCCACACCCTCCCCCTAAGAGGACATCATGGTTATTCCACAAATGCCACCTGCTCAATACTGACAATCCCACCACAGGAACATAAGGATATCTCTCTCTCTAAAAGGAAAAAATATTAAAATAAATAATAAAGAAAAAGATATCAAAAAAACTAGTTAAAATTCACACAGCCACAAGAGGTTGCACCACTTCCATCAGACTCTAATCTCCACTGGCGGCCTCATTTCTGATCTCTCTCACGCTCGTCTCCCTCGCGGCGCCAGGGACCCCGTGACTCGAGCTCGCGACCGCAATGGCGATGGCCGCCATCGCCTCCCCCTCCAACACCCTGATCCCCGCGCGCCACGCCTCCGCCGCGGGCGCCGCCTCCACCTCCGGCGACCCCCTGGGCCTCCTCCGCGCGCCGCGGGGCCGGCGGCCGCGCGGGGTGGCTGCCGCCGCGGCGGCGGGGCGGTCGTTCGTCTTCTCCCCGCGCGCGGTGTCGGACTCCAAGAGCTCCCAGACCTGCCTCGATCCCGACGCAAGCACGGTACGCGCGCCGCCGCCTCCTGGGGGAAACGCGGCGCTTCTTGGCGCCTAGCCTGCCTATCTCGCTGCTCTGATACGTCGTGTCCTGGGGTGCATTTGTCTTTCCTGATGAGAATTTGAGACGTGAGGGGGGAAAAAGGATTGTGTTTTTTATTGTCGCGTTTAGATGCGCAAATGTGGTTGTCGTCTTGTGTTTTCATATGCACGTTTCCATGGTTGCTGATTGTTTATTTGTACTAGGTTCCAATAAATGTGGCAATTTATATGGTGTTAGTTGTTGAGAGGCTCATTTGCTAAGTGGTCGTGGGTGTGAGCCCATAAGAAACTGATCAAGAAGTCGTCATGGTAGATGCCATGTGAGTCTTAATCTATGGGGCAATCAGATCAAGACCACGGATCATTCTTTCTAGTTTAATCGCTTTTCTTCCCAAATGGTTTTAGTTATGGTTTTGATAGAGGCTTTGCAATGGTCCATGGACCATGATCGTTAAATGTTCTTTGTTGTTTAATCATTGTATGGTCTCATATGCTATTGGTTTATGGGGAATGCTACATTCAAAATTAGGAACTGTCTCCTGTCATTGTTCTACTCATTCTTTGTTGGATTGACTTTGCTGCAGGCAATTGATGTGCTTTTGTTGGTGCAGAGTGTTCTTGGAATCATTCTTGGAGGTGGCGCGGGGACTAGATTGTACCCCCTGACGAAGAAGCGTGCCAAGCCGGCGGTGCCATTGGGTGCCAACTACAGGCTTATTGATATCCCTGTCAGCAATTGTCTGAACAGTAACATATCAAAGATCTATGTGCTGACACAATTCAACTCCGCTTCTCTCAATCGTCACCTCTCAAGAGCCTACGGGAGCAACATTGGAGGGTACAAGAATGAAGGGTTCGTTGAAGTCCTTGCCGCACAGCAGAGCCCAGATAATCCCAACTGGTTTCAGGTATGTCAAAATCTCAATTAATGGTATGTGTTTTCTGTAATGTGAAATGTGTCATTCAGCTACCCAGGAACATTAGAGATTTGTTGTTTGCACCAAAGCCCTCACAAAAATCTGAAAAGTTAATCCTATCAGTTGATTTAGTAGTCTTCAATTATAACACTTCGCATTTGTTTCTTTTCATTTTTATTGTCTCATGTTGGCATTTTAAAGATCAACTTTATAATTCCTTTATAAAAGTACTCATTAGCATATCCTTGTATGTTCGTGAGTGAATTCCAAAGCCATCTGCGGAAATCCCAGGTTCAACCTTCCAGAAATTAGAATCACAATCAATTTCTCACAAAAAAAAATTCGTTTTCACAAAACATTGATAGAGATAATTCAGAAGAGTCAGCTGGAAACTATGAAAATAATTTTTTATTTGTCCATGTTTTCTAATATTATCGGTAAGTTCTATTGCAATATGATTATAAGCTCAACTAGAGATGCTCAAAACTTCTTACAAGTTGATGTTAAGTACAATTGTATAAGCCTTTTATTTTACCAGGATCCAGTCCTGAACGAGTTTGCTACTTACCATTTATTTTTGGTAAATGACTAGTTCTGCAACCTTGCTTATAATTCTCATGAGCATCAGCCAGAAATTTTTTATCAGTATACAAATCAGATCAAACTATGACACATGGGCTATAACTTAATATGCATCAAGATTTCTTGTTTAGATTCTGAATTTTTTTTATCGAACACGCAGGAGAGCTGCGTATCTTTATATTAAGAGAGAAAAAGGAGAGACTCCCGTACAAACAACCTCCTTCCCTCCCTTAGGAAAAAAGGAAAGGTTGCCAAAAGAACTTAAAAGAAAAAAAACACACACACACACTTAACTAAGCAACACATTGACCCGACCTGAACAAATCACTCACACAAGATCCACATGCCGACCAAAAAATAGCTCCTGAAGCTTAATAGCACCTGCAAAGCTCCAGAGCCTCAATTCCTCCATGAAGAATTGCTGGGCCGTCGACACGGAAGGCGATGCTCTATCAAAAACTATTCTATTTCTGTGATTCCAGAGCGTCCATGACCCCAAGATTACAGCATTTGTTGAACCCCTTTTCTTAGTCTTTGTAACCTTTTTGCTTGCCTTTCTCCACCATTCCGCAAAGCTCTTTTCATTCCTTCTAGGGACAACACATTGATATCCAAGAGGGGACAGCAGATTGTGCGAATCGCCTAGCAAATACACAACTTGTTAGGATATGCTGCACTGTCTCCTCTTCTTGATCACATAGAACACAATGTTCGGGATGGGAGAGGCCTCTTTGAACTAATCGATCTGCAGTCCAGACTTGTTTTTGATGGCCACCATAGAAACATCTTACATTTAGGTGGAGCCCAAGTCTTCCAAAGTCTTTGCCATGGCTCGAAGGATATTGCACCATGCAAGAAGGCTCTATAAGTAGATTTGGAGGAGAATATTCCACTCCTCCCATGCTTCCAATTATGGTGGTCCTCTTCCTGAGTTAGAGAAAATTCCTCTAAAGAATCCCAAAGATGCAAGTACTGAACCAAACCCTCCATGGAGAGGTTACCCTGAATATCCCTCACCCAATTGTGATTTTGAAGGGCTTGAGCAACAGTTCTGTTTTGTAAGCTTCTCCTTGACACATTATTAACCACAACCGGAACCAATTCCAACAAGGAACAACCATGCAGCCATCTATCACTCTAGAAAAGAGTGTTGTTGCCATTGCCAACATGGGTAAGCACCGAAATGGCAAACTATGTAGCACGGACACGGATACGTCGACACGACACGACACGACACCGACACGGGAATTCGCCGTTTTCCCAAAAAGACCGATACGGCGACACTGCTATATATATTTAAATAATAAATTATATATATATGTATGTATTATTTTCTATGTTTCCACATGCTTATTAAACTGCGAGTGGGGAAGAAGCTGGCGACGCTTGGGGAGGAAGCCGACGGGCGGCGCTTGGGGAAGAAGCCGGCGGTGCTTGGCCACGAATCTAACGGCACGCGGCGGACGAATCCGCCGGCGCGCGGGGAAGAAGCCGACGGCGCAGGAGAAGCCGACGGCGGCGGCGAGGTGTAGGAGCGGGAGCGGGCGGCGCGCGAGCGCGCGCGCGGCGCAGGGAGTGGGAAGAAGCCGACGGCGGCAGGGAGTGGGAGAAGCCGACGACGCCAGGGAGGAAGCCGACGGCGACGGTGAGGTGCGGGAGCGGGCATCGCAGGGTGGGGAAGCGCGGCGAGTGGGAGGAAGCCGACGCGCGGCGGCGCGCGCGATCGATGCGCGCGGCGGGAATAACGCGCTCGGCCGCTCGTGCGTCGCGATCGTCGCGTTAGGTTAGGCACGCCGCGTGCGTGCGTTATGGGTAATGGGCGGCTGGGCCGACAGTGTCTTGGGCCGATCGTGTCCGGCCGTGTCCGATTCATGTATTTAGTGTGTCCGACACATGTCGAGAATTTTACTAATTAAAATTAATTTTAAAATCGGTCGATACGTCTCCGACACGTGTCGAAGACGTGTCTGTGTCGTATCCGTGTCCGACACGGTGTCGGACACGGATACAGCTGTTTTGCCAAGTGTCCGTGCTACATAGATGGCAAACATTGCACGAACTTGTGGCTGCACAGGGAAATCCAATCCTGCCCAACAGGGGCGGACCCAAAGCATAATTAGTGGGGGCCTTGGCCCCCAGTCAATTTCGTTAATCACGTATACCCCCTGGATTTAATCCACATAGGCCCCTAGTCCACAACTCATCAGGCCTCCAGTGGCCCGGTCACGGCGGCCAAGAGCCAACAGCCGCGGTGCCTTCTCGCCTACGCGTGGCCTTTGTCTTTGATATGCATGCCCCCACTCAATTTTAGTCCTAGGTCCGCCCCTGCTGCCCAAGGTCGATTTGTAGAAGTTTTCTCAAGCCACAACCACCTCATTGTAATGCCCAGCCCATGGTTTGTGGTTTGTAGATTCTGAATGATAGACCATACAGTTGCACAGTTTCTACTAGTTTATTTTTTTTTCTCGAACACGCAGGAGAGCTGCGTATCTTTCATATTAAGAAGGAAAAAAAGGTACGAGAAACCCCAAACAACAAAGACAACAACTCAACACCCCGACACACAGCCACAAAAAGCCCACACAAACTAACAAACAAACACTCTCAGACACAACAAACCCACACACACTCACAAACAAGGGACGAAACAACCAAGGAGCCAAACAATTAGGCAACACCAAGAACCCGCTCAGTCAACAAGGTTATGCCCCTGGCACCCGCTAGACCCCAGAACTTTGCTTCTTCGCAGACCGAAGCTAGGACACCCTGCAGATTAGGCGAAGCACCATCAAAGACACACCGATTCCGATGGGTCCAAAGCGACCAGGCTCCAAGAATAATCAAAGAATTAAGACCCTGCCTATCCTGACCAGCGGCTGTCTCATTAGATCGGCTCCACCAAACTTCAAAGGAAGGCTCCGTCAGCTGGGGAGCAAGGATCTGCAAACCGAATTTCTGTAAGAGCTCAAACCAGAATTGCCTAGAGAAGACACAAGAAACCAGCAAGTGATTGATGGTTTCCTCTTCCTGATCACAGAACAAACATTTCTGGTGATGCTGAAGACCCCGCCGAGCAAGACGATCTGCAGTCCAGCACTTATTATGCGCGACCAACCACATGAAAAAACGGCATTTGTTAGGAGCCCATGTTCTCCAAATACACTCCCATGGGCTGAATAAAATGGCGCCTTGAAAGAAACCCTCAAGGGACACAGTTGTAATATTTCAATCACTCTGTTATATATGATGGTCACAACCCATTCTGAGACTGAATTTTACAAAAGAATAAATAAAAGAAGGATGCAGCTCTATTCATTCCGCAGTGAATTTTAAAGGGTAAAGGGACACAGTTGATGTGAGCACGCAAGTCGATAAACATCTATTACTTGTATATACCTTACTTTGCTGGATAATTATGACACACAGTTGAGGCCCCATTTTTTGCATCAGGTTTTTGCAGTAAACATGGGTACATAATGCTGTGTCTTTCCTTAAAATAACTAATACAGTTGAATCTATTTTTCATATCTGTAGTCTGCTCCCTGACCCTTAGTGCTATTTTTTTCATTCTTTATGTTACATCAGATTTTTGCAGTAATCATGGGTACATAATGCTGTGTCTTTCCTTAAAATAACTAGCACATTCAAATCTATTTTTCATATCTGTATTCTTCTCCCTAATATTTAGTGCTATTTTTCATCTTTATGTTACGTTCAAATTGGTAATCTGCTTTATGTTACGTTCAAATTGGTAATCTGTAGACAACACACAGCATTTCAGTTGGTTACTGAAGATGTCCATGAATTGTACTATTATATGTCAATAAAATTCATGCTTATCTACATAAAAATGTTGTTAGGGTTCCATTCTAGCTTATGTAGAGTACTTATTTTCTTTTATCTTCTTATCTCAGGGTACTGCAGACGCTGTAAGGCAGTACTTGTGGCTATTTGAAGAGCATAATGTTATGGAGTTTCTAATTCTTGCTGGAGACCATCTGTACAGGATGGACTATGAAAAGTTTATTCAGGCACACAGAGAAACGGATGCTGATATTACCGTTGCCTCCCTGCCAATGGATGAGAAACGTGCAACTGCATTTGGCCTTATGAAAATCGATGAAGAAGGGAGGATAATTGAATTTGCAGAAAAACCAAAAGGAGAGCATTTAAAAGCAATGATGGTACACTAATGCTGTGCCTTTCTAGATAATCTGAGATATAGAACTGTGAACTATCATTTATTACACCTCAAAAATTCTTCTGTAAAATGCCCTTTCATCATGTTGCTGCCTTTTTTGATCTTGTAGGTTGACACCACCATACTTGGCCTTGATGATGTGAGGGCTAAAGAAATGCCTTATATTGCTAGCATGGGTATCTATGTTATTAGCAAAAATGTAATGCTTCAGCTCCTCCGTGAACAGTTCCCTGGAGCCAATGACTTTGGAAGTGAGGTTATTCCAGGTGCAACAAACATTGGAATGAGGGTATGCAAAGCTCATTGAATTTTTGGTTGTTTGTTTTGTTCAGTTTATTGCTGTTGCTTTTATGATTTCTAGCATTTGGACCTTTCACAAAAACATCATCATGTCGTATGTTGATTCTCTAATAAGTTTAATAGAGGCACTTTAATTGGCATGCATAGTTGTTGGTCATGTGCTATATTTGCTGCTTAAGGGTCTTATTGTTGTCTCCAGGTACAAGCTTACTTGTATGATGGTTACTGGGAAGATATTGGTACCATCGAGGCATTCTATAACGCAAATTTGGGAATAACCAAAAAGCCAATACCGGATTTCAGGTATGCACATTACACCTTGCTGCGGCCCAAGATTACGAAAGTTCATGCTTGTGAATTCTTAGAATTACTCACATTTCTTTTGAGATTGAATTAATCCCTTTTGATTTAATGTATGCCTTCAATACGTATGCAGTTTCTATGACCGTTCTGCTCCAATTTACACACAACCTCGACACTTACCTCCTTCGAAGGTTCTTGATGCTGATGTGACAGATAGTGTTATTGGTGATGGGTGTGTTATTAAAGTAAGTAGCCTTATAGCTGAGCTCTTGGTATGCTAATATATTGGCTATTGTTTCCTTGCGCCATAACATATTTTAAGGCCTTCTCTAGTCCTATATGGGCTATATTTTTTTATCTATCCTCCAAAGTAATTTTTCATGCTGCAACTAATAAAGGCTTCTAAATTCACAATGCCTTGCTTTTTGTCCATGTAGAACTGCAAGATACACCATTCATTAGTTGGACTCCGGTCCTGGATATCTGAAGGTGCAATAATAGAGGACTCTTTATTAATGGGTGCTGACTACTACGAGGTAAAATAAGTGGAAGTTTAATATATTGCTGCCAGAATAATGAGAGAACTCATCCTTCAATGTTTTTTTTGTTCACCAGACTGAAGCTGACAAGCAACTCCTTGCTGAAAAAGGTGGCATTCCCATTGGCATTGGGAAGAATTCACACATCAGAAGAGCAATCATTGACAAGAATGCTCGTATTGGAGACAATGTGAAGGTATTCAAATTGATATACTTACTAGCATCTATTGGTTTCTGTATTTTTTTTGTTGATAAATTATTATACTGGATATGTCATATTATCTCCTGTAAGTTTCTGCATTGATTGTACAACAACAAAGGCTTTTGTCCCAAATAAGGTGGGGTAAATTAGAAATGAAACATTCTCAAGGTCAAAAAAATGAGTGCCTTGTAATAAAACCAGCAAAGGCAAAACCCTAAGCCTGTATTCTGCCATCTGAGCAGAGAGTCTACAACACTGTCTCTAAACCTTGTTATGTCATAGTTCTAGTACGTAGATCGCTAACTTTCATGCGCTCCTATCCAAAGTTAATTCTTTGGATGCATTCTAATCTCTTAAGTCTTTTTTAACTGCTTCCTCCTACGCTAGTTTTGGTCGACATTTACCTCTTCTTGATTGTAAGAAAGAAAAAGTAAGTTCACTGAAATAAATATCTACTTGCAAGACCTTTCATCATTGTGCATGGCAGATAGCTTACATAATATGACTGCTATACACTTATCTTTGTCTAGAGGAATCTTCTGTTTGCCATTGTACCTGGATTTAAGTTAGCAAATCTAACTAAAGTTCTGTTTTCAACAAGAAAGAGCTGTCAGGTAGTCATATATCACTTTTATTTAAAAAATTAAATAAAAACAGTGAAAATGCAGAGCAAGATATCAGTGTGTGTTGCAGCGCTGCTCAAAAGCCCTTTTCATAAGCATAAGCGTGCGCCATTCAACATCCATTCAAAAACACCTGCCATTATCCAGATCCAGTTGTTTTTGTGCTGCTAACTATTGCCATCGATTGATGGACCTGCTGATGCATTTGATTGTTCTCACCTTCTCATGACCAGAAGAGTTTGTTCAGCTAAACTTTAGGCCTTCTGAATTGTAATTCATAAGAATAAACAAGAACATTGCATTACAATGTCTATTTTGATCTCCATTGTTGTAATTCATAAGAAAAAACAAGAACATTGCATTACAATGTTTATTTTGATCTCCATTGTTCTACTAAACACAAGATTACGTGCTACGCATTTTTTACGTAATGATGTTTCTTAAGTGGCTTGTTGGTTTTGTAGATAATCAATGTTGACAATGTCCAAGAAGCTGCTAGGGAGACAGATGGATACTTCATCAAAAGCGGCATTGTCACCGTAATGAAGGACGCTTTGCTCCCTAGTGGAACAGTTATATGAAGTAAGTTTGTCTCCTTTTGCACACACCTCGTTGCATGCTGTCAGTAAAGCTTTGCTTCAAAAACTATTAAACATTTCTAAAACTTAGTAAACCAAATAGGATGCAAATGAAAACAATCGAGTTGGAACTTGTAAGCTTGCATGTTTGGAAGCCATGCACTTGGTATATTGGAAAGTACTTCAGATTTTTCATTGGTTATTGATTCTGTTTGCGTTGCCCTGCAGATAGATGCGCTGTGTATGGTGGGGCATCATCGACGAGCACCAGCCACTCGGTTACTTGCATGCCGGAATCAACAGATCAGGGCGTGAGGAGATCATAAGAACAATAAAAGCAGTGCCATTCACGGGACCTTCCCCCTTTTTCTCCCTTAATGTATTAGGATATATGTTGTTCTTCAGATGTTGTGGGAGTCGAAAATACTTGCTTGGATTTTGGATGTTTTGATGTGTATAACCATTATGCTATGCCTATGCCGCTGTTGAGTGGAGCTGCGGAGTTCCTGCACTTTAAATTCATGGAAGCACAAACTGGTAGGCTATCGCAACGGTTCCATTTTACAGTCAGTTGGACAGTTGCTCATAGTTGATCTCGGTTCCCAGCAGCTCTGAATTGAATCCACTTGCTCAGAGCATCTCCAAGGTGATAAGGGTTGTTCATATTAGTTTTTACTGATTATTTTTAGTTTTAACTCATAAATAATAATAATTTACATAAAATTATACGAAGAGAGAGAAACCTACGTGTGATTAGTATGTATTATAATTGACTAGTAGATCTTGTCTTGAAAAAACATCCGTTTGAAAGTTAGGTAATATAGAAAAATTATTTATTATAGAAAAGCGGACTTTAGAAGCTAATATAAGACATTATACACTGTATATTCCTGACCAAAAATCCAAATTTCCTAGCTCGCCCCCTCCTCGCCGCCAGCAAGGCCGCGGTGAGTGGCCGGGATCCCTCCCGATTATTCTGCTTTTCCTTATTTTTTTATGCTTGATGCCACATAGAGAATAGGCTTAATGCCGCAAAGAGTGCCAGCCGGCCAAAGAAGAGAAGCATAGCAGGTACTTAAAGAGTTAGCGGCTCAAAGACTGTTATTCTATTGTTTGATTCATAATACCTTTGGAATGGCTTGACACGACTACTAAGCTCTTTATGTGTGGCTCAATGCCGGCCAGGATCCTGGCCTAATCCCAAACAAGCTCAATTCTTTTGTGCAAGGATTGGGCTGGATCTAGACTAGGTTTGAGCCATCCAAACTAGGCCTAAGAAATAATATCTAAATCTAGAAAACTTATCTCTAATAAATAAAAACTTGGTGTGGAAGGGTTGACTTAATTCTAAGTTGATAGGTTTGCTGAGGTAGATTAGAGGGAGAAGTAATGAAGAGACGGTAAGGAAGTGATTCTATGTAGAAGAGGTTTAGGGTGGAGGAAGGGGAAATCTTGATCATCAAAAGTCGTTAAGCTCTTAATTTGCAAATCGCCACTCTATTTGTTATTAGATTATTTTCTAAATTGCTACTCACCAATCCTCATGAAGATGCGAAGTTCAATGCCTTGTAGCCAAGATCGTACGCCTACATCAAGGCCGTCACCACTTGAAACGCTTGAGTCCTATGATACACTGCATTACACCATACTTCGTGATGCCCAACGTCTCGCCGTTAAGATCGTACATATGCTCCGAGAACCATCACCACTTGAAACGCACGAGTCCAATTGGCACACCACTGTTGCCGCACGAAACTGATCCGTGCACCAACAAGATAATTGATAGAGAAACAAGATCTACTTTAATCTAGAGACTAAGAAAACAAAGGTACGGAAGTAATATTGTGTCGATTGTCTGATTCTTCTTTTGCAATCGGCCTTACCCTTTATATTTATAGGGTGCCTGGTCTATGGCAAATAAAATCGGCATCAAATCAAAATCTATGGCAAGTAAAATCGGCATCAAATAAAATTGATCACATCTGCTAATGAGCCCGATTTCTTTCTCTTCTTTGCTTCTCCATTGTCGAATCCTCTGCAGATAACTTCCCAAAACGATTCGATCTTTCTTTTTGTTTCTCCATTGTCGAATCCTCTGCAGATAACTTCCTATAACGATTCAAGATTCCCAAATTTTCGACCGCTTCTCGTTATAACTATCAGAGTTTCCAAAATCGTGGTCAAACTCCTTGCGACCACCTTTAGTATGGTCATAACCTTCAATGCAGTCGCAGGCTTCTACGTGGTCATAGACTCCAACGTGATCGTGGCCTTTAACGTGGTCGTAGATCCCACCGTGGTCATAGCCTCCAACGTGATCGTAGATTCCACCGTGGTCGTAGTCTTCAACGTGGTCGTAAACGCCAACGTGGTCGTATACTCCACCGTGGTCGTAGACTCCAACGTGGTCGTAGACCTCAACGTGGTCGTATACTCCACTGTGGTCGTAGACCCCACCGTGGTCGTAGACTCCAACATGGTCGTAGAACCCACCGTGGTCGTAGCCTCCAACGTGGTCGTAGACTCCACCGTGGTCGTAGCTTCCAACGTGGTCGTAGACCTCAACATGGTCGTAGACCCCACCGTGGTCGTAGACTCCAACGTGGTCGTAGACTCCAACGTGGTCGTAGAACCCACCGTGGTCGTAGCCTCCAACGTGGTCGTAGACCCCAACGTGGTCGTAGACCCCACCGTGGTCGTAGCCTCCAACGTGGTCGTAACCTCCAACGTGGTCGTAGATCTATTTGGCGACTGCCAACCACGACCAATGCGGTCATAGCAACTTTCGACCACGGCCAAAGTAGTTGCAATTCCTTCTGGTGCCCTTTGACCATGGCCAGAATGGTCGTAAACCTCTCGGGAGACATTCGACTATGCCCAAAGTGGTCGTATACGCCACAACGTGGTCGTGGAGCTATCTTGCGACTGCCGACCACGACCAATGTGATCATGATGACTTTCGACTACGGCCAAAGTAGTCGTAATTCCTTCTGGTGCCCTTTGACCATGGCCAGAATGGTCGTAAACTTCTTAGGAGACATTCGACTATGTCCAAAGTGGTCGTATACGCCACAATGTGGTCGTAGAGCTTATCCGACCACTCGCTTAACACCTCACCCGGCTCTAACCATGGACAGTGTGGTCGTAAATGATTCAATGGGCAGCCGATCACGACCAAAGTGGTCGTAAATAGTTCAATGGGCAACCATATAGTCAACCGAATTATATTAATGAAACGACAATTCGGCTATTTTGATCATCTAATGCATAAATATGCTAGTGTCATTTTTTACTATCAACAACCACATGCACACATTGCCTCCTCATGATTCTTATCTTTCTCTCGTATTTCGGCTTAAGATGATGCTACACCCGGACTTACACGACACTCCACGACCACCAAGCCTTGGTCTTGCCATGAGCTGCAATCCATCATCAAACGCCTGTACATCAAAGACAAAGCAATTGATCTGAGTACAAATGACATGCACTTGACTCTCAATTAGTAAAACATATGCATAGATCTATGCCATGACTAACCCTCGCATGTAAACCTCATGACTAATACTTGCATAGACACACCATGACTAACAACTATATAGACACTGCCATCACTCACAACCAAAATCAACTCAGCAATTAGATAGAGAGTTGGTCTGACCGTGGCCGGCATACCAGTTAGACTTGGACAACCACCCTAGGCCGGTCTTACCGATGCTACTAGAAGAGCACATGTAAAAATGCAAATTCACAAAAATCAAACTCAATCAACAAAAGCAAGACATAAGCATTGTCAAAAACTCATCACTCTCATGGGGCTATCACCGTATAATCTTACAATCTCCCCCTGATGAAAATTTGACAAATACCCAAAAGACAAGAATTTGAGTTTAAATTTTGGACTTTTAAAACAAACAAGTTGCAAGAGCCATTAGTGGTCTATTTTCAAGAGAAAGAAAAGAGCATGACCACAATGGTAATATGTAGAATGGTGCTAAGACATAGAAAGAGAAAGTTTTCATCAAAAGCTCCATCCACACCTAAAACTTCTCAAATAGCACAATTTTGGTCACTGTCTAAATAAAAGATTAATTGATCTTTATGACCAATTTCATAGCAAGTCAAGGCATCAAAAAAGCAAGCAAGAACAAATGCAATACCACTTGAAAACAAAAGATCAATTATAACTCAAAATGCTTTTTTTCTCACATAAAAGCCCATTTTGCTCTAATGCAACCTCAGAAAACTCATTCTCCCCCATTTTTAACCTTTTTAAGCATCTCTCTCTATTTTAAATTCATTCTCATTAAAATAACCCTATTTAGACTAATACTAAATTTTGCCTTAAATATTCTTCCCCTTTTTGGCTAAATAGTCATCAAGGGTCAAGAAAGCAATGCAAGGTCACAAAATCTTATTCTCCCCCTAAAATGATGTATGATACCACTTGTAAACAATAAAAGAGCAAGAAAGAGTATGTTTGTATGAACGAAAATGCAAAATCTAAAGGAGTTTTGAAAAATACCCAAAGTGAGCTTAAAGATAAAAGAATACCACTTAAAACTACAGAATGCATACAAACCTATTTAGATCATGATAAGACATATATAACTAATCTAGCCAAGATGGCATAATCTAGAGCATTCAATTTGATTTCAAGTTAAGCAAGACTTCAAAAATGATAAGCTTATCTAAAGGTATCTAAATATGAATTAAGCCATGTTAAGAAGACTAAACAGAACCAAGAAAACTAAATTGAATCAATTAAAGTGCTAGAAGTTCAATTTTAGCCAATTATACTCAAGTACTAGATTAAAGCCAAACTTGCAATTTTAAAGATCATTTTATTCCTTATCTTAGTAAAGCAAGTCTTGGACAAGAATCCACCGACAACTACCTCCTAAGTTTCAGCTATTTATCATAATTTTATGGTCTATCTCAGCAAAGCAGTCCTAGACTAGGAGCCATCTAAAACTGCCCCCCTGAATTTCAACCAAAATGATTTTTATATTCATTTATCTCAAGCCATTATTGACCATCTCAAGCATTACACTTAAAATAATGGTCTTGGTCACATAAAAATCTCCCTGAGTTTATGCCAACGAATGACAAGTAGTCTTATGAAGAAGAATTGCTAAGGTTCAACTTTTTGTATAAAATTGATCATTTTATTAAGTTAGGTACTAGTTCAATGAGAAAGATATGATTTACCAAAGAACTAGTAAAGTACTAAATAAAACGCAATATAAAATTCAAGATTCAATAAAGCATTTTTGACATGGCATATATCATAAAAGAATCACAAGAGAACAAACTAGTCAAAAGATCCATCGTCGCAAACTTAAAAGGTACCAAATGTAAAAATTGATACCACTTATGAATTTTAGTTCAAGTTTGTAAATTAAGCTAGCATAGCAAAGATTTAATCATACATACAAAAGTATGACAAAGCTAGCTAAGTAGGCATAATCATGGTAATAAGCAATATCAAGTTAAGATTACATTACAAATGAGTAATAGTCCAAACACATATGTAAAATGCAATGCTAAGTATCCACGATGCAAAATGAAGTAAGAAAGGGCTTGCGTGTTCGTTGCATGTGGTGAGAGTAAAAAAAAGGGGGCTTGACTTGTTATTCTTAGAGGTTACTGTCTCCTAGATGGCGTTGGAGGCATTATGTTTGGTGACTTTCTCAAAGAAGGTTGGGAGAAGGCATGGCGTGTTGTGAAGGTTGGAGCCCACCTACCCAGAGCCGAAAAGAGCTACTACTAGTGGAATTGAGGTGTTCGTTTTAATTCGTAGAGCCAGTCCAATTCATTTGGACTTACCTCAACATGGACTAGAGAAGACCAAAAAGTCTTTGAACACAGCGGTAAAAAAAACTGTTTCATTGTGGTTTGTTCTCTTGTGCTCAATTTACATTCAAGCAATTTATATTAATAGAATTAAATTGATTTCTTGTCACCCTAGGATTGTAAACCTTTGACATAGATTTGGCTGTTGGTGCAATTAGTGAAATTAGTTGATTTAGGCCTTAATTGAGAAAAACTACTTTGATTTACACTTCTGCATATAAACCTCGGTTTTGGTCAAAGAAAATTTAAACCACCTATTCACTCCTTCTAGTCTGCCTTCTCAATCTTACAAATAGTATGAGAGCTTGGTCTCCCATTTTATTAGGCTTCACCACCTAAAAAGTAAAGGATGACAACGAGTGATATAGTGTACCTTGGTGAGACACCTTTATTTAATGGTACAAATTATGCTTATTGGAAAATCCGCATATCATGCTACTTTAAGGCCATGAGCCATAAAATATGGTGGATTGTAGATGTGGGTTTTTCTCCTCCATTAGATCCTCTTTCTCCAACAAATGAGGAAGGACAGTACTTATATCTCGACTCTCAAGCAATTAAAGCTTTATTTAGTGCTTGAGTGTAGGGGTGTTCGATGTTGTATGCAATCTCAAGAGCGCTCATGAGATATGGACACAACTTCAAGATAATTATGAAAGGTCACCTCAACTAAGGATAACTGCGTAGAAGAGTAGATGTTGGGAGAAGAATGCTCAACCTTTAGCTCTGACAACGATGAGACCACAACCCCATCCATATCAACTCATTTTTTTGTGGCGAAAGATAATGATAAGGTACACAATGATGATGAATCTATATATTATAAGTTGATGGACATGCTAGAGGACTTATGCCAAGGAGCTATCAAAATTTGAAGTCTTGGAGAAACAATTTCTTTCTCTCAAGAATTCTTATGATGAGCTAAAGGAAGCTCATGAGACTCTCCTTCTCAAGGATCTCACTAAGTCCAAGGTGAATATAGGCATTAGATGTGATTTATTAGATGATTTGTCATGTGTAGCCCCTAACTCTTGTATTTCATCTAAAGTTAGTATATCCACCTGATGTGAGGATTTAATCGATATACCTTGTTGCTCTAGTGAAATTTTTTTTATTTCCTCTATGCATTGTGATACTAATCTTGTAGAGGAAAACAATAAGTTCAAGGCCCAAGTCACAAAGTTGAACCTTGACTTAGAGAAATGTTACAAAGGGAAAACTTCTCTTGACAAACTTTTGAGCAATCAAAGAAATTCAAATGACAAAAGAGGTATTAGCTTCATTTCCAACAAGGAGAATAGCAAGACAAGGCAAAATGCAAGATACACGAAGAATGTCAAGTGCTTTGGTTGCAATGAGAAGGGACACTTTGGCTCGGTGTGCCCTAATAAGACAAATGACAAGCAAAGGTCATCAATAAAGAGGCAAGCCAGCAATAAGCAAGTATAAAAGACAAAGGATGGAAAGAAATATCAAACTTGCTATGATTGTCGGGAGATGGGATATTTTAGTAAGGATTGTCCCAAAGGTATCATTCCAAAGCCATCGCTTTATAATGAATATTATTTGCTTAGGAAGGATAAAATAGCAATATGTTTGTTAGGAATATTAGTTCACAAAAATTTATTGTTAGGGCAGTTGGGTGTCTAAATCTATTGTGACTAACATTCATGGACCCAACTAAGTTTTCGATACCAAAATGTGCATAAACATTTAATAGGTACATGGAGAGGCACTGGAAACTTGATTCATTCATGAAGGGTGAACTCCACCATGTGCAAAAATAGAGTCAAGCATAAGGATGATCTTGTCACATTATGAACCAATGCTATCTCGGTAATAACTACTTACATTAAAATATTTAGCCCCTACCCTTATGTAGGTTGAATTACATGAAAATCTTTAAAAAGGGGTGCTCTTGCTCCTGTCCTAAAAGTTCATTATTATAATTATGAGCAAGATGGCAGTGGCACATTAAGAGTGAGTGCTAAATCATAATCATGTATATCATATCCCTAGGTGTGCCCAAATAGATTAAGTACCAGTATTGATTTTCAAAATTGAGCCACTTAGCCAAAAGTCAACAATTTGAAATTATTAGTATATCTTTGAAAAACTAGTTTAAAAATATATACAAGTTTATTTTAAAAGTTTTTCAAAGGTTTTGGCTATTTATTTCAGTTGAAACCCAGTATTAACGCAATGTGTATAGCAGTACTACCGCAGAGCGATATGACCACATGTACCAAGCAGTACTACCATACAGAGGTATGACCGCATTCTTAACGATGGTATGACCGGATCTAGGGAAATTGGCTGATTTGACCAAAATTTGTTAATTTCCAATGTCCCTCAACAATTCTCTTTGCTCCCAAAGTCATGTTGATACTTATTAATCCTTGCCAGCTACCCTTAAGTAATTTTTGACTCCATATGCCATTTTGGTTGTTATTGATACTTTTATCATAAAATGACATTCTCTCTAAAGTGGTAGCCACTCTGATCATCTTGACCTCGGCATGAGATTCATACTTATCTTTACAAGTGATGTCATCTTTTTCTTTCAAATGATATCATTTTCCCTTCTTATTGAGCAAAATCTTTCCTTAACCAAGCTCTCTCCTATGTGGTATCTCCTCAAATGATATCATCTTATTCCTACAAGTGGTATCCCCTACAAATTGTATTAAGTGGCAATTATTGAAGATCTCTCAAGTTATATCAAGTGGTACACAAGTGATCTACAAGTGGTACCTCTATTATTCAAAATGAACTTACAATTGGCATTCACAAGTGGATTTCAATCCTTCAAGAGAAGATCAAAATACCCAAATCAACCTTGTGCTTGTAAGGGATATTTGTTGTGCCTACAAATGGTATCAAGTTTGTACAAATGGAATCAATCACACTTGGTATCATCTATGCTCACAAATGGTATCAAGTGTCTACAAATGGAAATAATTATACTTAGTATCATTTATTTTCACAAGTGGTAGCTATTGTCATCATAAGTGGTATAAATGTCAAAGTGGTATATGCTCTTCATGGAAAATACAAAAGGACCACAAACGGTCCAAAGCACCGATCATAGAGAAAAGAAGAAATCTTTGGTGTCAAAATTCTTGGTGGTAGATGACAAAGAAGGAAATAAAGTTCAAATATGGACAGATAGCAAAATAAATGGTGATAAGATGGAAAAAATCCTTTGTATGTCAAAGGAAAAGCCAAGAGAAACCTTTATGTAAGGAGGAGCTTTTCTTGTGAAAAACTTATTAAATATTTTTGGGATTAATCTAAGAAGGGGTAAAATGTTATTATTGGGAAAAATATTTTACCTAATTTACCCAAAATGTTTACAAATCTTGAGAACGCATGTGTTTCATTCTCATTTGCTTCATTTGGTATTCATGGAGTAAAACTTCTAATGATATGGAAGTTTAGCCTTTTCAAAGAGCCTCTTTGGTCAAAAGTCAAAAACTTATTTAAAAGGCTCCAATTTATGATAAATTAGATAAAAATATGTACATATATATTTTAAATGTTTTCCAACGCTTTTGGAGTAAATTTTCTCTTTTAGAAACAAAATATCAAATTTGGCCTCGAATAAAATAAGCATGATATCTTCATAAAAATGTATTTTGGAGAGATTTCAAGAATGTGCTATTTGAATGTGTTTCAAATGCCTTTTCCTTGCATAACTTAAATGTGGCCTTGTTTGAAGTTGTTTTTCTCTTTTTGGCCACAATGAGAGAGTTTATGGAATTCTTGGTTTTATTGAAAATTTCTTGAAACAAAATCCCAAATTGGTCATATGTGTCTATTGCATACTCTTTATAACCATATTAAGATAAATTAATTGGTATCAAACTCCTTATGTTGTAAGGTCTCCTTTTTGGCTTAACCTTCTTTTGCCTTTTTGGGTGATTAATGCCAAAAGGGGAAGAATTTTTGTATGCCATATTTGGATGATTGATTTCACTTTATTTAGTGCATATCTTGAGGAGGAGCATCTCATTCATACATATAGCCTCATATTCATAATGATCACATTGCTTAGTAACATTCATGGATATAGTTCAATAGTTTAAATTTTTATCATATGTTGATTTATATCCTAATATTGTCATTAATAATGGATTTGTCATGGTGATTAATGATAAATATAAATGTGAGCCTATCTAATTAATGACAAATCTAAATGTGAGACTAACTCTTTTATTGAGTATGATATTGTTTAGTCTTATTTGAATGTAAAGATGAAAATTATAAAGGTATACATTCAACGTCTTATTCTTATATCTTGTTGCACTTGTCACATTCAAATATATAATTAAATGATAAATCTATATATGAGACTAACTTGTTTGTTGAAGTATTACATTGTCTAGTATCATTTGGATGTAAAGGTGAAATTCATATAGGTATGCATTCGATGTCATATTTCTTATATATCTCATTACATTCCTCAGATCCAAAATATAGGTTGAACTCCACCAAATATCTAACTTGAATATATGCATATGTTTTTATTACACATTCTTGTATGCGCACATTTAGGGGAAGTTTATTCTATATTTTGCGGTTTCATTAGTATTGATCTATGTTTCTTTTTCCACATATTAAGGATCTTTACATTGAAATGTATCCTTTGAGTTACCACTACCCAGAGTGGGAAAGAGCTCACCTTTTCCATTTTCTCCTTGTATTTATACTCATAGATTACATGTACTGTCTAACAAAACTATCTGGGTCTTCCGGCCACGATCCCACAACTCGTACTACTCGAACGACTCTTTCCACTAACCAACATACTTGGTTTAGTGGACACAACCAACTACATATAGACTAACTACTACCTGGTCCGGTCTATGACCGCACACAAACCTTCTTCAAGTGCCATTTCGAGTCCTTTGACAAGTCCTACTTCGTGTCCTTCGACCATGCCTATTCAACCACAGTTGCTTGACCATGCCACCGATCACGGCTGCTCAATGCCTTCAAGCACAGTGCCTTCGACCGCTTCACCGATCATGGCTTGTTGACCACATCTTCGACACAGCTTCGTCGACCGCTTCACCAACCATAGCTTGTCAATCATCATCTTCAGTAGTACCGCTCACATAGATGACACTACTGGTCTTCAAGCACGACTGGGATACTGTAGCTTACGAGTACTGACCACCGACCACTATGCAGCTATGACCAAGGTTAAATAGCACATAATATGGACAGAAGGCTTACAAGTGGTCCCAATTATGGATAAGTAGTTTACAAGCGGTATCCGTGATTCTTGATGCTAGATGACATAAGGAGAGAAAGGGTTAAACAAAAGGGAAGAGATAAGAAAGGAGAAGAAAAACAAGAAGGGGAGAATCCTTTGTGTGTCAAAGAAGAAGATAATTGCCATGAGAGATCTTTGTGTAAGGGGGAGTATTTCTTTGTGAAAAACTTATATAGTACTTTGGGCTTACCAATGCAAAAAGGGGTAAAAGTATTATTATTGGGAAAACTATTTTACCTATTTACCCTAAATTATTTTATGGATCTTGTGAATGAATGTGTTTCATTCTCTTTTGGTTTTTAAGCTCTAGGTGAAAAATCATTTTTTTTCTCTTTGCTAAAATGATGTAAATTCAGAGTTTTTACAAGTGGTTTTCAGAAGATTTGTGTTTTTCATACCTCTTAATGTGCTCATAATCTGAGGTAGTTACAATTATGACTTTTAATCCTCAGGTATTAATCTATTCTGGCAAATTATCTCAGATGTATTGGACATTTGTAAGTTAGTTTTTTAGCTAGCCTTTAAAGACTAAATTGGAATTCAAAATACTAGAAATGATTCAGATGCTACAAATGGTGTCAAATACCAAAAAGGGGAAACTTCAAAGTGTTCAAGGAGCTCTCATGAGTAAGATTATTTAAATATGTTTCAAATAGTTTTCTTTTAGTTCGCTTCAAATTCTCTCTTAGTCATATGCATTTGTCTTCATTCTTCTTATGACCATTAAGATTAATTAATTGGTATTAAGCTCTAATTTGGCTTAATCCTATTCCCTGCTTCTTGATGTTTTTTTGTGATCAATGCCCAGGGGGAGAATTATGAATAATAGCATTGATAAAGAGCCAAAAAGGGGAAGAATTGATAAAGGAAAAAGGGGGAGAATTATGCTATATAGTGAATGCCCCAAAAAGGGGAAATTGTAAAATACCAAAAGAGAGAGAATGGGAGAATAACATTGTTAGACTTAAAGTTAAAATTGAACAATGCCAAAAAGGGAAATTAAAAATTAATACCAAAAGGGCAAGAGATTTCACCAAAAGTCTTTAATTTGCTATCATATGTTCATGTTCATGCAAATGCTATTATTGTTAATGGATTTGTCATCAATCACCAAAAAGGAGGAGATTGAAATATCAAGCTCCATTTAAGTTGGTTTTACTGACAATCACAAAACTATTATGAGATTTTGATGATAATGACAAATGAATTTGTGAGATTAACCATGTTTATTGATTATGTTATTACTTAGTTTCACATGGATGAAAAGGTAAAATCATTAAGGTATGCATTTGATATCTTTCTTATAATCTTATTGCATTCCTCGCATCCAAATATATGACTAAATGACAACAACATGCTTGCTTAAATGTATTATTGCTTAGTCTCATTTGGATGAAAAGATGAAAACCATAAAAGGTATGCATTCGAAATCACATTCTTATATATTAGTGCATTCCATGGATCCAAAATATAGATTGAACTCCACAAATAGTTTAAAATGAATATGTGCATATGTCTTCATTATACATACTTATTTGCACACATTCAGGGGGAGTTCACTCTATATTTTGAGGTTTCATAAGTATTGATCCATGTTTCCTTTAATGTGCATATTTAGGATCTTTACTTTGAAACACATCCTTTGAGTATATATAGCATATGTAGTTTATATATACTCATTTGCAATCGGGTTGTCATCTAACTTCTGTATTATGTGTTAATGGTTGGATGATTAATTGCAACCGGATAAGTAAGCTTTGCTTAAAAAGGTTATCTTAGAGTATACAAGTGTTGTGTACATGTTGTATACTCGTAAATACAATCTTTATCTCATATTTTGTTGAGATTGTCATGAATTATCAAAATGAAAAGATTGTAGAATCTAATCCCTCCATTATATGTTAATGGTGAAGTTTGATATTGATAGCAATTGATCTGTTGACTAACATTTTCCATAAGTTGAATGAATAGGTTAGGTGCCACAAATAAGGACTTGGGATAACTTCATGTGTTGAAGATCAGTAAGTCTAGATGAAAGATAGCTTGATGTGTTGAAGCCTATTAAGAAGAAGATGCATCATGAGTTGATGCATGTTTAAAAGAAGATAATCATGTGTTGATTATCAAGTCAAGTGAAAACCCATTATGTGTTGATGGAGTTCAAGAAATGGATGCATCATGTGTTGATGCATGTCAAGACGATGACTTGGACTTGAAGTAATGACGTGCGTCATCGAGTTTCAAGAGGATGCCTAAGGAAAAGGTATAATTAGCTAGGTCTAAAGATGTGTTCCTAGTCTTTTACCAGTCTTGGAGTTTAGTTGGAAGACCAGACTATTAGTATAGATTGCCATACTATTAAGTGGGGTCATGTTTAGTAGCTTAAGTCTCATCACGTGTTGGTAACTCAACCTCACCTCTTATAGCTCATCTTGGCATGAGACTTGTATTTGCGAATGTGTTTTACAAATAGTTGAAGCTCATGTATTGAATCCTTGTAATATGGGACTATACATTGCAAATGTGTTTTGCAAGTGCTTGAAGTCCATGTTTCCATTCTTTGTGATATGAGGCTTATATTTCCAAGTATGTTTTGCAAATGGTTGAAGCTTATATTTAATTCTTATGTCATGATTCTAAAAATGTACAAATGTATTTTGCAATTTGTTAGGAATCATGTTTGGTACTTGTATGCATGGTATTAAAGTTTGCAAATGTGTTTTGCAAAATCCAATGAAGTATCTACATTTCTCAGAACAATCAGAACTACCGTAGTATAACCTGTGGTACTACCAGCATTGTAATCATGGAACTACCACGTGCATTGGTTGTTAAAACCTGCGTTGTTGTAACCGACGTGGACGAACTGACTTGGTCGAAACAGATGTGGTCGAAGAGCTGTGTGGTCGAAGATCAAGTGGTCAAGAACCAGAGTGGTCGAACCAATGTGGTCGATGACAAGTGTGTTCGAAGATCAGAGCGGTCGAGCCCAAGTGGTTGAAGACCAGAGCGGTCGAACTGACTTGGTCGAACTAATATGGTCGAAACCAGCGTGGTCAAGATCTGTATGATCAAAACTAGTGCAGTCAAACTAGCGTGGTCGATCTAGCATGGTCAAAGCTAGCGCAGTCGAAACCAGCGTTGTCGAGATCTATGTGATTAAAACCAGCATAGTTAGAATCGACGTGGTCGTAAACCTTCGTGGTTATAAACCAGTGGTCAAAATCGACAGGGTTAAAACAACATTATTAAAACAAAGTAGTGAAAGATCGACGAGGTGATCGGAGATATGTGTGATCAAATATTGATATGGTTGAAGATCGACATGGTCGAGACCTAAGTGGTTGAAACCAATGTGGTCATGGACCAGGGTAGTCAACGATCGAAGTTTCTGACCGGTTCTATGTGAGTGGTCCGATCAGCTCTGTGTGAGTGGACCGATCGGTGAGTTGAAGTACCGGATCTATGTGAGCAGTACTACCGGTGAGTGGACGTACTGGCTCTGTGTGAGCGGTACTACTAGTGAGCGGAAGCGCCAGCTTGTGTAGCAGCATGTTTTTTCCAAAGAGACACCTGTATGGAATCTTCTTATCTCCGAGGAAATTGGTAGTTCCACACGAGTGTAACGGTACTTCCGATAATCGGTAGTACCAGACTTTGCATGTCAGAACTACCGAATTTATCTACAACAACTAGTTTTCTGACCGTTGGCGAGGAGAGTGGAAGTACCGGCCTTAAGCCGGTGGTACATCCGATTTCCCTATTTTTTTCAGGGATTTGGCTCCAATGACTAGTTTTCTTGTGTGGGTTATAAATACCCCCTTGTGGTCAGTTGAAGAGAAGGTGATGCTTGACCTATTTCTATTCTCTTGAGCTAGTGTGAGGCTCTCCACTCAATTGTGCATGTGTTGCACTTTGTGAGTAAGGAGAATAGATCTAGATTGCATGAGTTGCATCTAGAGGTGGACTTAGTGTCCATTTGAGTTTGTACATTCATTGCATATGGTGAGAGTCAAACGAGAGGCTTGACTTGTTACTCTTAGAGTTTACCGACTCCTAGATGGCGTTGGAGGTGTTGTGCACGGTGATCTTAAAAAAGGTTGTGAGAAGACCTGGCAAAGTGTGAAGGTTAGAGCTCACCTACCCAGACTGGGAAAAAGTTACCACTAGTGGATTGAGGTGTTTCGTGGAGCAGATTCAATTCGTTTGGGCTAATCTCAATGTGGACTAGGGGGAGCGGCAACTCTCCAACACCACAGTAAAAAGAGATCATGTCTATTGTATTTTGTTGTCTTATACTCAATTTACCTTCAAGCAACTTACTTTCATAGAATTAAATTGATTACTTGTGATCTAAAATTGCACACCTCGGCATAGCTTAAAATTGTTGGTGCACTTAGGTGAACTTAATTGTTATAGGCGTTGTTTGTGCTAAACCAAATTGATTTAAGCTTCCACATTGTTTACTTGGTTTAGACAAATAGAAAAGATCTTGAATTGTTAATAATAATTAGAAAAGAATTTTTAGACCGCCTATTCACCCCCTCTAGTCAGCCTCCTCGATCTTAGAGCGGCGTGCTCGGAGAGAAAGTGCGCCGAGGAGGAGGTGGTGTGCTCAGGGAGGAGGCATGCTCGGGGAGGAGGTGCACTAGGGAGAAGAGAGCATGCTAGGGGAGGAGGCAGCGACCTTGGGGGAGGGCGGCTCATGCTCAAGAGGAGGTGACGGCTTGTGCTCAAGGGAGAGTTAGAGAATATTAGCGTTTGAGTAGGGCGTAGGCAAACACTAGAGCCCGAATATAAATAGGTTGGACACATCACAGATGGTTCTAAATTAGAACCGTCTGTGATAATACATATCACAGACGATTATAAATTAAAACCATTTATGATTAATATACATCACAGATGGTTCTAAAGTAGAACCGTTTGTGATAATACACATCACAGTCGGTTCTAAATTAGAATCGCCTGTGATAAATACACATCATAGACTATTCTAATTCGAACTGTCTATGATAAATACACATCATAGATGGTTCTAAATGCATTCTCATATACATAAATGTAAATTCACATATATATGACATATATAGTTAAATGCAAATTCATATATATATGACACATTCTCATATACATAAACGTAAATCCAGTAATGCCTCAGGAGTAAATATGTATTACTTAATTGTTTTTTAACAATTAGTAATGTCATCATGTCATTAATTATACCAAGACCATTTACATATATAGAAGATAGAAAATATAAATTCAACCGGTTTGGCCAAACAATGTGGCCAGTCGCTTCTTACAAAGATTAAAAAAGTATAAACATAGGCCAGTCACTTAATCTTACAAAGATCAAAGTTTTTCTAGTGACGGAGGTAGCATGCTATCTCCGCTTTCAAAACTTCGTAGGCGACATAGTCGGCATCAGACGGATCGAGATCATCAGCGAACGAAGCCCAAAATTTGTCCACCTACTGACAAGCTTGTTCAGGTGTCTCCTGAAGACCCTCTGACTAAACAATCAAGTTGAATTGAGCCTATAGGCTCTCTTCCCTTGCTTAAGGGGTCTTAGCAAGGTTGACTCAGTCACCTGCTGCCTCGACTAAAAAGTTCAAGTGATGGCAAGCCTCCTAGAGATGTGCAATGTCGTTGTATAGTACCACATTGATGGTGAGGTTAGCTCACCGAAAGTGAGAGACCAACCGGAAGACATGGCGGAGGAGGATGTCAAGATGGTGAAAGATGGTTGTCACCTGCTTCGACAAATCCTCAGATATAGGAGGAAGGACATTGTGCCAACAGTGTCCGTACACAGTATCCACCAGCATACAGCCAGCGAGGTGCTCGTACAGGATGGCCACGTAGGCCATCAACAGTGGCGTCCCGGAAAATTTGGGGTCCTTGAGCGAAACTCTAAATGCGGCCTTAAATTAAGTGTCAAAATAAAACGATAACAATGTATACTATAAGGCCCCGTTTGGCACAGCTCCACCACCGGCTCCTGGAGCTGTTTGGAGCCGTTTTGTGCCAAACGGGGTAAAACAAAATAGCTCACCCAAGGAGTCCCTTAAAACATGCTGAGACAAAAGATATGTACGAGATGGAGCTGAAAAAAGTAGCTTCATCCGGCTCCATCCATGAGCCCGCATGCCACGCCCTTGTACTTTCGTGAATTTACGCGATCGCCACCGACTCTTCTATTCTCCCGTTTCGTTCCTCTGTTCGGTCTTCTCACTTCGACCGTGAAGGGAGCGCCACCGCCATTAAATATTGGTTGCTAAAACTTTGTGTTATTTTTTTTTGAATTCAAATTTACTCGGATGAAAAATCATGTAGAAACATACAGCTCTTGATGTTACTACAAGCCAAATAGACAGGGGTATATTGGACAATTGACATCTCTCAACCATGCATGATAAAACAGGTGGAGCTGTTTTGCCAAACAGTCTACCAAAATAGCTCCAGCTCCACCGGTGGAGCTGTTCGTGGAGCTGAAGCAAAAAAAAAGAGCTCCACTTGTGAAGTGAAGCCGTGCCAAACGGGGCCTAAGCCTATATAGTGTATTGCATTAAAAAGTAGAATAGTATGGACAATGGATACCTGTTGCTTGAAACACACATATATCCTCAAACTCTTGATTGCTATATAATTCACTTGAAGTGCATCATTCTTTTGGTGTTGTTTGAAATGAAATATTACTTATTAATTTGGGCCTTTTGGACTGCATAGATACTTAATACAAAGCCTTATACATAGTATATACTTAGGGTACCTATATGAGCATGGGCCCCTTGGATTTGGGGGCCCGAGCGGTCGCACAGTCCGCACGGGCCCAAGGACGCCCCTGCCATCAATGCCGATGACAAAGAAGAGGTCGGAGCCATTTGTTTGTGCTTGAGAGTAGATGTGTATCAGCAATGTGGGGATTCATCTCCGGTGCATAACGGATGATCATTTTTATAAAACAAGAAATAAATTCGGCGTGTGAGACGAAGAGACGAATCGGGGAGCTGAAATAATCAAAGATGCATTGGGGAGACGAAGCACCATATATCATAGACGGTTCCAACCATAAATTGTCTGTGATACATAATTATCACATACGGTTTTTATTAACAACTGTCTGTCATAATATCACATATGATTCTAATTAAAAATTATATGTGATGTTTGTAATTATCACTGACGGTTCTTGTTAATAACAATTTGTGAACTATCACAGATTGTTATTAATAAGAACCATTTGTGATAATTGCGTATCACAGACAGCTTCAGCCATCGCTAGTAATATAGACACTCACACTTATAAAATCGTCTATAATAATGATAACACAGATTGTTCCCTATAAACTATCTGTGATAAGACACCTAGCATAACTTGTTTTGTAGTAGTACAAGGAAGGCAACGCCACCAGCACAGTGGTGTCATGGCTCGCGGCGGCGGAAATGTAGATAATTACACACTTTAGAGACTAATTTAATCTATATGAAAATGATTAAGATGTGGACAAACTATACACTAGGCATAATCACAATTATAACTTGACCCACATTGATTAAATCATGCATTATGCAACTCATAGCGCATGGTGCCCAATTACGTGCCATTAAGTCTTTGTGCATCTCACAGGACCATCTCTACATGCATCGACTCCAAGTTACTTGGCGCACCATATGCACCAACTCGCTTCTTCATAATCCTTGCATTTTCTGTGCCTCTCGCTCGAGATATGTAGCTTTACCTAGACTTACATGACCACACAGATCTCAACTCTCCCATCTAGTCCTAGTCTTGCCATTTGAGAGATCATGTGGTCGTGACTCCATGTGAATGATGAGTAATTGACAAAGGTTTAGGATAGTCGAGTTTGGTTTGTGAGGTCGGACCATGTCGTTGCGCGGTGCAACGGGCTCGGTCGGACTTGGTCAAACCGGGTCGTATGGGATTAGGATGCTTATTCCATTGTTTCGACAGGTTTGGACTTCGTCATGAGTAAGTATGATGTGCTTATGCTATTTACGCTTTCATGTATCGGCGGTGCTTGTTTGATGTGTTTCTTATCCGTGTTAGCTGCGGGGCGTCGAGGCGGAGTCGTGACGAGACACGGTGGACCGGACTAGGCGCAGGTGGCGCTGAGGTCAGAACGGTCGGGAGGTGTCGAAGACGGCGAGGGCTCGAGGTGGCTGCGAGGCTTGCAAGGCAAGAAATGAGGAAGCTTCCTAGAAGGTGCGCGAGGGGCGTTTTGGTGAATACGCAAAGCTGCACTAAAGGAAGTGGATTATGGGTAAAGCGCAAAAGGTTAATGGGTAAAGTAATGGTGAACCCATTAGTGGAGGCTATAAATAGAGAGGGCGTTCTCTAGTAGTCTTCATGGATTTTAGGGAGAAATAGTGTGCTGAAATTGAGAGAGAATGTGTGTAAGAGTTAGGATTTTATTTGGTTCTCTTCATGTATGAAATTTGAGAGAGAAAGAGAGAGAGTAGTGAGTTGAATGTAAACACTTCATTCAATCATGTATGTCTCCGTATCATTTTCTAGAGATTTCATGTTAAGATGATTTGGTTCCGAGCACTTCTTCGTGTCTTGATTGTGTTTTATATTCTTCTTTGAAGTCTCTACTTTCTCTCGAATATTTTTGCAGTAGACCTTGATTCTATTTGCCTTCTTGCTAAGTGTGCTCTCCTTGCTGTTTTCATTGATTGGTTCGGCCAGTACAAAAATCTGCATGCTCCTCTTCTCTGCCGTGTGCAATTAGTGGACAGCATAAACAGCTAGTAGTCTATAGTTCCTTGCGGCAAAGGAGCAGCATTTAATGCTAATCTCAAGTAGCATCTTCATTTCTTGGTTGTGTTCGGCCAGGACATTCATGCATTGCCAAGTACTTTTCCTTTATTGCTTTCGGCTTGCATGTTCTTTTTGATTGGTCAAGAGCAGCAAAACTTCTTTCTTCCCTGCAGATTTTTGGTAGCTACTTCTGTTACTTTCCCTTGCCGAACTGCATTTGATCTTCTCATTGATTCGGCAGTAGGTTGCAACGCTTTAGTGCTTTAATGCTTTGGTCGGCAAAGTAGTACTCCCTCTTCAAGTAATATTTGTTGATTTAATCAGCAAGGAGTACATGCTGTCCAGCTGTATGTTTCCTTCTTCATTCGGTTTGAAGGTTTGTTTGCTTCATTTCTCTCGGCAGCACGTTATTTCTCCTTGCCATCCGCAGTACGTTCCTTTGATCAGTTGTTGGTTGTCTTAGGGAGTGTCTCTAGTGAGCATTTCTTTTAGTTCTAGTCCTTCTTGTTCTATTTTCTTTAGGAGGTCTTCTGCGCAAGTCGTCTAATATGTATTGATTTTCTGTGACCTAGTATCTTGGTCTTCATAGCTTTTTATAGCTATTGGAGAACCGAGTTTCTCGTGGATACTTGTGGGGAACAAAATTTTATTTAATCGACATTCACCCCCCCCCTCTGTCGCTGATTTCGATCCAACACCATTGACCATCACCACTCTCCAAGCAACCTACACACCCAACTACCAAGCAACCTACACATCCAACTACCAAGCAACAATATCTTAGCACAAGTTCCAGTGCACTTAACTCACGTTAAGTCAAATCAAGCACCATGCAACTCAATACAACCAACCTATGGCTCCCAAACCATGATTTGAACTCAAAACACCTGAACCCACATGCACAGCTCACTGGAAAACCACTACCAGTCTGATTGCTTGCACCACATTAGCCAGACCGTCAACCCTTGGCCGATCAGACCGTCAACACCACTTAGCTAAACCCTAGTAACAGGCTAAGCAATTTGATTGTTAGGCCCATGCCAGTCAGACTGCTGCTCACTCCTCTCAACCCAACTAGAAATACCCCTCTCTAGAATGGCTAGTCACATCACATCCAACCGGTCTGACCACGGCCCTAATGTTAGTTAGGTCACACACCTTACTTAACCTACCGCCAGTTTGACGACCATGCCTGGATCGATCAGACTGCCTATGCCTAGTGGTCTGACCGGCCCTACAAATCAATTAGACCGGCCACACACTGACAGCAACTAAAATCCAACAAACTCTCAAAACCAAACTCAAACTTCGACAACACACACAAACCAAAGTCAATTACTCATCACAAACTATAGGATTACCTCTACATTGTCTCACACGGTCCGTCATTGATCTGTCATTGACACGCAAGTTGAAACTTCTGATTTTTTTTCTAGAATTTAGCAAACTTCAAAATAAACTCAAAAAACACTCATACCAGGTTGACTCATCAGCAATGCTTATTGGATCTATTTCTAATGGATGTCCATGTCCAAATAGGGCCTATCCAAGTGAGTCCAACATAGGTTCATTGGGCTGTGGACAGCCCATGTCCATTACCAACTCTAGCAAAGGTGCTTTGACCGCTCAATCACAATGTGGTGGAGCCTCGATAGCTCAATAGCAATGTTGTCGAATGGGATAAAGAGATGAGAGAAAGATAACGGTGAAAGTAGTGGTGAATGGGACGGAGGATCATCAGTGGTGGTGAAAAACGACGACGACAACGACACAAGGGTTTGGGGTGGCGGCGGCACAAGGTGCAAAAGTTGAGAGGATGGGGCAGCTATTTATAGCGGGAGGGGTGTCCCTAGGGTTAGCGCATACTGCGAAATGGAGGTTGTGACAGTGCGAAGTCCCTATCGATGAAGACGAACCCAACATGTGCAGCCCACCATTTGGTGTCTTGAGCTGGTGAGCGCCGCAGGGTGTTGGGCCATTGGTTGCAGCCCACTAGGGTTTTGCGGTGGTGGGGCTTGAGTGGAGGCGAGGCGAGGATGGATCGTGGATGGGGCGAGGTGATGGCATGAAGAGGAAGGGGCCGAGCAAATTGGGTCCACGATGTTTTTTAGGATTTAAATTCATTTCTAATTTCTGAGATGCATTGAATACGCCAAACTCAAATAAAATAATTTTAACTCAAAACTAATGTTTGATTGATGAAATTAAATTCCTTTTAGATTCTGAAAATTCAATTAAGCTTCAATTGGTTCAAGAAAATTCAGATATGAAATTTAATTTTAAAAATTTTAGAAAAAGGCAAAAGTTGGGATGTTACACCTTACTTCCTATATTTATACAGTAGAAAAATGATAAAAAGTATTAATAAAAGAAAAGGAAAATCCATTGCGCTAAGCGAGCCGAGCTGGAATCCGCAGCGAGCCGAGGCGGGTCGCACCGCCATATGAAAAAAAACAACCTAGCGCCAGCCCATCTGAATTTGATGCGGACTCGTTGTCGTAGCGACCACGAAAGCCAAATCAATAAACCCGCGCCTCCACTGCCGATCTGATCCAAATCATTCGCTCCCTTTCGATTCGATCCCACTGCTTCAGCTTTCGATTCTCCCGATCTCGTGCTCTGTCCCTCTCTCGATTTCGCTTCCGCCGCCGCCTAGCATGGCCGACGGCGGGAACCCGCTCCTGCGCCCGAACCACGCCTGGTTCGTCATCGACGGCGCCATCAGCATCGTGGCGGCCGACGACCCCATCGAGCTCGCGGGCAGGCGCGACCGCGTCGCGAAGAGAGCCCGCGACGAGGCCGACGCTTGTGGATGGTCGTCGGCGATCCCGGAGCGCAGCCTCGCCCTGCGTCGCAGACGAGGCCCCGCTTCCTCCTCCTCTTCCCACGGCGCCACCATCGTCGTAGCAGAAGAGAAGCAGGGTTGCCGCCGCGAAGAGGCGGCGCTGGATGTGGCCAGTGCAGAAGGCGAGGCCGAGGAGACGTGGGTTGGTTCCGGCGGAGAAGAGTACTATTTCCTCGTCGTGCTCTAGTCGAGTCCTGTAGAAAGTTTCGATTTTTTTTTTGTTGTAATTAGAGAACGTGTCCTCTTCTTGCAGAAGGCTTAGACTTATTTTTTTTGTAGTATCTAAGTCGGTTTTTTTTTGTTGAAATTAGAGAACGTGTTCTCTTCTGGCAGAAAACTTAGACTTGTTTTTTTTTCTAGTATCTAAGAGGATGCGATGCGCCCTGTTTTTGTAATTGAGCTGTGTAGATTATTTCCATTGTCAGATAAATTAATGGAATCGAGTGAAGTTGTATTCTTCAGTGGTGGTGTTCTATCGGTCGTCTCTCCGTTGCGGATTGGTGGCATCATCCTCCTTTCCACGCGCTTACACGCTCCACGGCACGCCCGCCATGAACGCAGCTGGCATGCGAGAGAACGCCTGCCCCGCCAGCGCAGTGCAAGAAGCCCCAAAGGGTGTTCGATGAAATGCTGCAATCACCATGAAGGTGCTTCTGGTTTGGATTCCAACACAGTAAGGGAGGCACTCAGGGGTCAGGGCCATCAAGGATGCGGTGGGCAAGGTGGCGCGGCATGCTGGTGCCTGCCTGCCTCTCGATGCCCGCCAGGTGTTCGACGAAACGCCAAGTCGTAATGGAGGCATGTCGCGCTTGAATCCACGCCCGCGACCCTCCCCGCCAGGTGTTGCGTCTCTGGCAGGCATGGCGTGGCCGCGGCGTGCCATGATGATGGGTTTAGGGACCTATCCAAGGCATCGGGAGCGAGCAGCGATCGAACAGACCGGACCAACTCAGTGCAAGGAAGCGGTTTGCGAGGTGGACGCCCCACAGATGTTCGACGAAATGCCGCACTGACTATGAAGGTGCTTCTGGTTTGGATCCGATCACTAGCTCTCAATTTGCATCCCGGCGGCTGTTCTCCTCACTGCTCCGTTAGAACCGTCCTTGCCATGTGGTTAAAACCGAAAAGACGAGAGGAAAGATCGCGGCTGTGAGACCAGGTCAATTTTGATAAATCCCTGAAATCTTTCTTCCTTTTTAACTGAAAAAACCCTGCGAATCGATGAACAGAAGGGAAGACCGGAAGAGACGTGCATCATAGGAAAATTGCAAAAAAAAAAACATTTTTTTAGAGGAAGAGTTTGCCTTTTTTGTCTATAAATCAGTCACATTGTTTTTATTATCTTGTATCATCTTGGGATTCGTATTCTTCACCTTTATCATAAGCAGCATCTCGTTCAGGCTTTAGAAGATGTGAAGCAAATATATAAATATGGTAGGGACAGATATTGTAATTATACCATTGTGCTATGTGCTATATTTGTTTGCCTGGTTTCTGTATAATCCTATGTCAAAAATCTGGACTTGCATAGGCTAACTGGATGATCTACCAGCTGCAATGAAGACAACCGAGGTCCTTAATTGGTGACCGCAAGAATGTGCATATTCTAGGATTTTCAGCCCATAGAGTTGCAATCTGTCTTTCGATTACAAGTGGAGTTGCTTTTCTCACTAGTTTTATTTGAGTACACAGGAACCATTCCTATTTCTTCGCTTGCTGAGGTTAAATTTGAAGTACAAGTTTCACTTGGATTATCAAAACAGCACGAGACTCGATCAGATAGATGGTGTAGTACTTCAAACTGCAGACAACCAATGGACAAAACATGCACTTCAAATCGTGCAATAACTACAGTGCAGGATTAACCATTGTTTCCAATGTTTATTGACATGAACTCCAGTGCTTCTCACTCACGAAAGGATCAGAAAGGGAAAAAAACGAAAGGAGGCTACCAAATACCAGTAGCCCAAGAAGCCAGTCTCTGCAGGTGTTACAAAACTGGACTCGTTCTACGGCAACTCTGACGCACTGTCACACTCAGTTGAAATTGTAGAGAGGCAGCTCAGCATTGAGAGGGTGGGACATGACTGTCAGCACGTCGGTCACTGACACCATCGAGCTTATCGCCGCCTTCAGAATCTCCCGCGAGCACCCGGGTTTCACCATGGTCCTCACCTGCAAGTACATCAGTTGGCATGCATGTCATTGTTAGGGACTACTGACAGCCTGATAGAATGCACAGGGTTTCAGATGTGAACCTTGTTGAGATAGTCTTTCAGTATTTCGATGTCACCCATGTAGTCTTGGTCTTCGATGGTCAGAGTGATGGGCTTTGCATCTGATCCGGGTCCTTCGTATTGAATGCCTCCAGGAGTCCTATAGAAGTCGTCGAGGAGAAAGCTTGAAGCCTTTTCTCGCAGCAACCTGAGTCATACAAGAAGCAATTCAGTAGTTCAGTCCATAAAAAGTTATGGAGATGGTCTTTAGGGTGTGTTTGGTTGCTGGGATAGAGTGAGATGGGATGGGATTGGGATGGGATAAGATGGTTCCACAAAAAAGTGGAACCACATGGTCCAGCATCTAAGAAGAATATTCTCTAAATTTGCACAGTCTCATCCCACTTTGGACCATTCCATCCCACCCCATCACTCAAACCAAACACATGGATAGACTTGGTCAAAGGAACCATCCCATTCCATCCCATCCCATCCCAGCAACCAAACACACCCTAAGTGTTCGTGTGTTACTAGGGAGTAATTAGGCATAATTGTTTGGTAAATTCCATTTGGAGCACAAAACGATGTGGTCTCATGCAGCGATTACAATTTCGGGCTGAATTTCACGAAATCCGTCGAAATTCGGTTTTCTCGGTCCACCCCAAAAAAATCCAATCTAGTTAAAAAATTTCACCCATTTTGAACTTTCCGGCCCAATCCATACCTAAGCAATGCCATCCAAGCCAACAGTTGGCACAAGCCAAGTCGAGCCCTCACCATCTAAGCCAATAGTTGGCCCAACCCATACCTATGCAATGCTTCCCTTGCCACCGTTGAGTCCCCATGCGAGAAGCGCTGACCGGCATTGCCCAATCCCCATCGCGCAGCGAAGCGGCAAGGGGAGAGGCGGCGTGGTGGTACCAGCACGGTAGAAGGGGCGGCGGGAGGCGGCGCAGTGCGGTCATAGGATAAGTGGGGAGATGGCACGGCGGCGGCAAGGGAGGCGATGCCGGCAAGGAATGGGGAGCAGCGTCCGCAAGGGAGAGGGAGAGGCAACCATTGCAGGGCGACGGCGACGAGATTTGGTAATTTCTTGATGTCAAATTGTATTTGAATATTTCAACCAAAATTTTTCTAAGAAAATTCTGAAATTTCCGAAATTCGGTTTTCTCCAAGGGGTCCGAAAATTTTTCTAAACCGAAATTGTAATCCCTGTCTCATGATTGTTCAAACTAGTTATTACTTGGACATGGCTACCTTCCACGCATGCACGCGTCTACGTTCTCGCACGCACAACTATTTTTAGCAAAACGACAAATTAGCAGCCAAACAAATCAGAGTTTTTCACGTGGACACGAGTCAGGCGTTTTTCCTCCGCGCACTCTGCGCATGCCTAGGGCCCACCAAAGGCCAACTTGTCAATGCACCAGCCCACCTTCTTTACCCAGGCCATGATTTCAAAGCAAATTTAGGATAATATTTAAAGCAAATCGGTATAAGTTTGAGAGAAAATTAGAATAATTCATAGAGCAAATTCAAGACAAATTTTAGAGCAAATTAGTGTAATTCTGAGAGCAAATTCAGATAATGTCGACAGCAAATTCATGATAAGTTTGAAAAGCAAGTTTAGGATAAGTTTGAGAGCAAATTGGCATGATTCGAAGAGCAAATTCAAGATAATTTTAAGAGCAAAAAAGCAATACAAAAATCTTATGAAGAAAACACCCCGAAAGAAACCAAATTAGTATAAATCTGGAAGAAAGTTGGGATAAACTTAAAAAGCAAAATTGTTAAAATCCCAAACCAAAAAATTGTGTAGCTCCTTGATTCGGTTGCGTTTGGTCGGTACTACCCCACTGTCATGGAAATCCATGCCAGCTCATCTAAGGCTCTCTGCCTTGATAGCTTGGCTTGTGTTGCCACCTGTATGCACACCGATGATGAGGCCTAACCAATGGAGTCTGAGTAGTAGTATAGGAAGGTGGTTATAATTTTTTTCATGCAAACAGGAATGCAAGAGACAGTGAGACGAGAGAGACATGAGAAGGGGAAAGTGTGACTAAATAAATGAGTGGGGCCTGCATCTTGTGCAGATAGTGGGACTGAGAGGGACATGGGATGGGGGAAGTGGAACTAAATAAAGGAGTGGTCCAACATCCTATACGCATGTTGTGTTTCTGTATTAGCCAGCCTTGCACAGCAAAAAATGGATGACGCCATCCCTCCTCGACTCGCCACGCGTGGATCTTCCCGATGGCTTGCTCCCAATCCAACTGCTCACTGAGGTGTGCGTGTCTACGAATAAAAAAACGCACGCGCGGAAACAAGGATTTCCGATTCTTACTTTGGTTCAATGGTGATTTCTCAAGTCACTGAGTAAAATTCTAGTGTGAACTAGAACAAGTGTTCTCCCTTGCTTTTGTTTTTGTTTTTCATTTATTGGTGAAGATGTAAATCATCAACATAATGTGCTTTATGTTGTCAATATTTAATTTGAACAAAATAAATTAGCATAATGGCTTCTGGAGTAAAATCTTTCACATTAGGGCCCCGTTTGGCAGAGCTGGTCATCTGTAGCTCTAGAAAATCCTAAATCTAGAGTTCCAGGCATGTTAAGTGCATTTACATGACTCATTTCATTTATATTATATATTAAATAAAAATATTTAAATCACTTTAATTTAGTCAACAAACTACAGATCCAGCATAGATCTCGGAGCTAGAGCTGTGCCAAACGGGGCCTAGGTGCTCCACGTTTTATCCTTGATGTCATACTGCATTCTTCTCCTTTCGTCTTCAAAACTTCTAATATTTTGTATCAGCAGGGATTTGCTGCAGCTCTCTCCCCTGACGCACACCTCGCAGCTCCCACTCCCCTGGCAAGCCCACCTTGAGCTCATTGGGGTTCACCGACACCGTGCTCCCACGATGGTCGCACACCCAACCTCAACACCCTTCTTTGGCAGCCCTCCCCAAATGGCCTCTCCATCCAAGGTTGGCCACAACAAGGCGTAGCGTGGCAAGATCGAAGCCCACCTTCCTCACTCCAAAGCCCGGTCTCCAGTCTCAAGACGAGACCAACCTCGTACCTAGAGGCAGCGGCTGGCGCATCCTCGACGCCAACATCCTTGGAGACAAAGCCAAACCCCCTAGCATTGGTAGCTGCAACAGCCCCTCCTTCGGCGACAGCCCTGCTTGGTGTTTCTCCACACCAGTCTCGCCTTGCAGGCCGTCTTCTCCCGCCTATGGAAGTCGACGACGGTTAGCGTGTTGTCCATAACAGGCGCCATTGGAAGCGCGTCGAACCTCACTCGATGGTTCCGGTGGACCAGAGGGTGGAGATCCCCGCTGACCTTGTCGATCGTTGCTGGAACTGCATAGGCTTAGACCATGTCAAAGCTGACTGCAGGAATCCCACTCACTGCAGACATTGCAAAGCCTTCGGACATCACATCAAAGACTGCAAATGCCCTCGAAGTCTGCCTCAAGAACCATCAGGCCACAACACCACCGCTACCGGGCGTCGTCTCTGTCCCGCGACTTCAAACACATCATTTCCCTCCCCCACCACAATACCTCCAGCTCATAAGGGACTGCACTTGGCTCAAAAAGCTGTCGTGCCGCCACACCAGAGGCGTTGAATGAGGTCTTCATACCTCATTGTACCTTCTTTTCTTCCGCCTTGGCCGGACACCTGGATGGAAGGCCAGACCATGCCATATGCATCATGCCGAGACGCATCTCAAGCGCGCCCTTGTGGCCTTATGTCGGAGGGAACCAACCAACGGTGTCCAAGGAAGAAGTGGCAAAGGCAATTGTCGAAAGGATTGGCATCCCTTGTTGCAGCTTCTTGGTGCACAACTTCTGACCAAAAAACTTCCTCAGCCTTTTCTTCAAAAGAACTTGGCAATCAAGCTGCCCAATACAACTCCATCAATTGTTCGTACTTCTCCCTATTCCTCAAACCTTGGACAAGGCAAGCACAAGCATCCAATGCCATGTTTCTCTTCAAGGTCGCACTTGACTTAAGAGGGGCTACCGGCGCATGCGTGGGACAGGCACACAGCATCAACATTGCTTTCACCGGCGTGCTGGATCGAGCGCCTCCACCCAGATACAGCCAGCAGGGACGACCTAGCCAACTTTCGGCTGGATGCTTGGACTGCTGACCCAAGTGCAATCCCCAAACAAAGCACCTTGTTTATCGCAGAACCAAATAAAGAAAACCCGGATCCGTCAGATCCTATTTTCAGCAACCTGCTGTTGCTCATCCGTGAGAAGAACACTTTGTCATATAATGTAATTATTCACATTGCAAAGGTGGAGGATTACCATCCCAATGCCGCCACTTCTTCATCCTCAGAAATTTTCTACCCTTTCAGCATCCAACGTCAACATACTTTAGACCTAGACTTTCTAGAGCTGCCTTCACGGGATAGCAGACTACTGCCCGATTAGTCTCGTCCATAGCTTCGCAAAAAAATTCCAAAGTCCTAGCAAATTGGCTCAAAAAGGAACTGTCGGCCCTCGTGCGTTCAAACCAGTCCACTTTCATCTCTGGAATGTCGATTCATGACAATTTCCGCTTGGTCCAGCTACTCACCAAAATGCTTAAGGCCAAGAAGAAACCATCACTTTTGCTAGAGATGGACATCTCTAAAGCTTTTGACTCAGTTTTATGGCCTTTCCTTTTACAAATACTCAAACACGCGGGCTTCCGAACAAGATGGCGCGAATGGATATCGATTTTACTTGCCAATCCTCTAAAATCTTGCTCAATGGAAGACCCGGAAATCCCATCTAGATAGGCTACGAGCTAAGACAGGGAGACCCGCTCTCCCCAATGCTGTTCCTGCTAGTCATGAAGGTTCTCAACGCTGACTTCTGCAAAGCAAACTCGCTTTCAGCTCTCACCTCACTAGGCGTGCAAGGCCTATAGGAACGTGTCATTATATGCCGACGACGTTATCTGCTTTATTGCCCCAAGAAGACACGACTTACGGATAGTTAAGGAGATCTTATCCAACTTCAGGCAAGCATCCAGTCTGTGCGCGAACCTTCAAAAAAGTTTGGTTGCCCCCATACACTGCTCTCAGGAGGAAATTGACATGGTCTTACAAGAGTTACCTTGTCAGCTTGCCTCCTTCCCAGTGAACTATTTGGGCTTGCCGCTAACTTTATCAAGACTCGCCAAACCACAGATTCAACCGCTGATCGACCGGTTCATCAGGAAGCTCCCAGCATGGAAAGGGAGTCTATTATCATCAGGATGTCGTCTAGTCGTGTTCAAGCAAGTCCTCTCTATGGCACTCATCTACCATCTCCTATCGCTCGACCTACCTACCTAGGCGACAAAAGATGTCGCGCTTTCCTTTGGAAGGGCTCGGAGGCTGTTTTGGGAGGAAATTGTCTTGTGGCATGAAAAACCATTTGCAGACCAATGGCTCTTGGTGGTTTAGGAATTCTTGACCTCAAGACAATGGGCTATGCATTGTGTCTTTGTTATGGTGGCAAAAAATAGATCAATCATGCACATGGGCTAATCTACAAGCATCTCATGAGCCGGCCATCCACACAATGTTCAAGGCAGCTACAACAGTGCGACTTGGTGATGGCAACCGAGCTTTATTTTGGCTAGACAACTGGATTGAAGGCCAATCAGCCGAAGACATAGCTCCAACCACTTGCAAACTTGTCCATAGCAAAACCAAGAAAACCATCACAGTCTCTCAGGGACTAATGCTCAATTCTTGGGTCTAGGGAATTCAGGGTGTCATTTCAATTGTAGCCATCACAAAATTCCTAACCCTATGGCACAAGGTTGGCTCCGTCTCACTGCAACCACAAACTGACGATCAGTTCATTTGGAAACTAAACCCTTCTGAAGGATATTCCTCTAAGTCCGCCTACAATGCTTTCTTCCTCGGCGAAACCTGCTTCGTAGCTCACAAACTAATCTGGAAATGCAAAGCTCCCCTAAAATGCAAGTTCTTCGCATGGCTAGCCATCCACGACTGCAGTTGGACAACTGACCGCCTAGAGCGTTGCGGATTGACTACAGACACTCTTTGCCCCCTCTGCGAGCAAAGCACGGAAACAATTGGTCACCTTCTTGTTCTATGTCCTTGGGTTTGTCAAGTCTGGGGCCTCTACTCACACTTTCTAGGCAGACCGCGACAACCGGTAACAAGCCATACTCATAAAAAACTGGTGGATCACAATACGCAAGCAATTGCTCAAGATTCACTAGAAAGAACTTGACTCTAACGTAGTTCTCTTCGTCTAGACCATCTGGAAAAAACGCAATGCTTGGACGTCCAACAAAATCAAGACAGGCATTGAAGGGATCTTGAACAACCTAAAACGAGAGCTAACGTGTTGGCACACGGCAGGTGCAAAGTCGCCACTAATCTTGACGACAAGCACCTGCTAGTTGTCCCCTCGCAGTTTCGCTACGTTGTCTCAACCTTTGTTAATCCCTACCCCTTTTGTTTCCTCTCTATGTCCCTCTTCAGTTGGTTTTCTCTCTTCTCTACTGTAACTCAAACACTAGGCCCCTAGTGTATGTAATTTCCCTCTCTTTAATACAATGACACGCAAGTCCTGTGCATGTTCCCTAATATTGCTTTCTTGGCTTAAAGCATTAAAATAAAAGGAATGAATCATTTAACTCGAACCACATGAACTTACTCGTAAGCCTTTCCCTTCAGGTCAATCGGAGATGGATGAATAGCAGGCTTTCCTATAGGGATTGCTCCAGGGCCACGTAAATGCCTCTTGACACTCATCATTGCCTGGTAATTACAACACATCGTGTTACTGGGTTAGTAATGAGTACATAAACAGATGTTAATTTTCTGCAATTTAAAGAGAGTATAGTTAGCTAAAGTTTCAGAATATGGTCAAAGGAATTTCACATGTCCAGACCAGTTACTGACAGGGGCAAGTATAGGTATTCCAGGCTGTATATCCAGGAAAAGTGAAATAATTGACTTTTTTTTTTTGTAAAGACCATGCTTTTGTACAAGTATAACAGGAAAAGTTACAGAAAAAAGGCAACAGAATAAAGGCAACAGAAATAAAGATCTTACAGTTAGGGGAGCAGCAGCACATCGCCATTTGTCTACAGGGTCCTTCAGATTAGCCACATTTGCCATGTATCCAGTCAGTCCGGCTGCTATCATATGCAGGGAAATATGACCAAGAGCCTACATTGTTCGATGTTCAGAGGATTGGCATCGTATCATTCAATTTTGTAACATGCAGTGGTCCATTTCTTACATAAGCATAGTCGCAGTCAAAATTTGACGGAACGGATCCTCGAGCCTGATATCCAAAGAAATGACAAACTGAACTAAACTTCCTTCCCTTGTATCTCCCTTGTTTCTGAAAATCAAGCAAAACAATCAGAAAGCACTCATCCAGAAATGAAAAACCAAGAAATAGAGACAGTAATGAAACTTACTGTTCTCTTTATCATTTCTGCTTCTACTAAGTGAGCTAACAGTTGCTCAGTATCAATCTGGAAAGAAAAGGACATTATGTTACCAACAATTGCATGAAATAAGTTTCAATGAGTAGTTCATTGGGTATCCTGCATCACAAACCTGGGACAACTGTGCAGAGTTATCTGATTCTTGATGGAGGAGCAGCTGAGTGAAAACGCGCAAATATTTATACCATATTTTAATGTCGTAAATATTAAGAAAAAGCAACTTTGCTAGAAATGCAATACCTCTCTTCTGATGAAGGGTGGCAAGAACTGGAACAGCGCAGCTGCCCACGGAGACAGTTGCGATGACATCTCCGCCACAGGAACATTGTTGTTATGGAGGATATTGATTTCCTGAAATATTCAGAACAGAAACCAATAAGATGGAACCGAAATAATGTTCCACTTACCAGTTAGCCTGAACAATCATACCTGGATGAGTGCATACATTTCTGGAATGCTCTCAATTAGTCCTTCTGGAATAAGTAGCACACCATGGTATTTCCCTGAACATGGATACCCAGGGCGTCAGTCTATTACAATATCCCAAATATTCCTTGGTTAAAAACCACCTGCTGTTGTTCCACTAATTGCTTCAAACGAAATAATCAAAGAACTGTACAGACCTAGCTCTGCCCTTGCTTGCACTCCATCACATATCTTGCTTATAACTTCCATCAATGTGAGTTTTGACAATGCCACCTCCTCTCCTAAGATAAGCTGCATGGAGAAGTTGAAAAATAAGATGTTGATGCTATTTTTCTCATGGTAGAGTTTTGGCCACGGGTTTGATCAAATCATACCATGTTTGGGTGCGATTGAAGTGCACATTCAAAGGCGACATGAGATGCTTTTCGACCCATCAGACGAACAAAATAGTAGTACTGATAGGCAACAACACATCAGCAAAGTGGTGTCTTAGTGATAAGTAATTAGGGTGGTCAGATATTAGCTTGTTGAATTTAGTAATCTGAATGGATGGTGTGAATATTACCTTTCCAGCCGAGATTGCATCTAGGCAAACATTGCTTACAAGCTGAGAATTTACCTGAAAAGAAATTTTCATACAAAATGACAGGACTGACAGACTGACAGTGGTACTGTATTTTAAGCCTTTCAAAGTGTTTTCAGGGTCTATTTATTATGCAACAGTTCTAGTGTCCTATGATGTTTACCTTGCACACTGTATCAAATCCAACTGTTGTCTCAACGAATTGGTTCTTGAGATCACCGTTCAATGAAACAGGCACACCCACAACCTGTTCAATGGAGACATTAGCTCCTAAAAGATTTCAGGTGCACTTGAAGAATACAAGCATTTGAAATTGCTACTGAAACTTATAGTGTTATACCTTGGTCTTACAGTTATTCTGGACAAGGGTCTCAGCAAGTTGTGCAGCATCTGAATTGGAGGTTACTCCTGGAGATACAAGTACAGGAACAACGTTCATAAAAGTACATGCTTAATTTTACTAAGCGAAAATATTTGACAAGGTGAAATTACAACATTATATAGGGTACTATGATTCAACAAATACCCTGCATTTTAATAACATAGTACACTGTGATAGAACTCAAAATAATTCGCATGTTATAGGTTGATAACCAGTGTGCTCAAATATGACATAACTTATTTTGGAATACGAACACTGACTGCTACATTCAAAATAAGTAAAAACAAAGAGAAAAGTGGTTATATACCACCGAAAGTTCATTTTGGGATACGTGGCATTTTATTAGCTATTCCTGTTAGTACCTCCAACAACGACCAGGCCATCCAAGTTCAGATCGCAGCATGTAGTCATTGCGGCGTTCACTTGCTTAGTTGTGCGGATCTGATCGATGCTCCTACCGAGCAAATCAAAACCACCTTGAAAAAAAAGGAAACACTTATGTTTCATCCTTGAGAAGAACAGAAGCATGTCAAGAATCAAGAAAGAATAAATGTACCAACCCTGGTTCTTGTATGAAGCAAGAACATCATCAGTGATCTCCAATACCTTGTTTGCAAACAGTCCCTCGGTGCCACCTATACACAAGTACAAATTCTCCACTCTGAGATAGTTAATAAATTTATGCCTGAAATATTATATCTAGATGCTTGTTGATACTGATGGAAAAAAGACCAAATCAATCATAGAAATAACATGCTTCCGGTTCTGCAACCGAATTGGTAATGCCAAAGAAAGTGGGAGTAGAATTACCAACGAATCCATACAGAACACTCTGAGGATTGTGAGCCTTGAGAGCATCATGGAGTCCCCAGATCACATTGTGCCCTCCCGGTGACTGCCTCCCGGAGAACACCACGCCAGCCCTGCAACAAGTTGAGTTCGCACAAACACTCAGAGCTGCTGTGGTTCACTTACTAAAACTGCAAAAATACTCGTCGAGTGATCTTGGCGTCCTGGGTTTGACCTGATCGGGGGGCGCTCCTCGACGGCCTTATGCGCCGCGGCCGGTGCGAGGAAGTTGACGAGCGGCTGGCCGAAGGTGCGCGGGAAGGCCTGCGCGACGACGTGCGCGCAGGTGGGGTCGATGGTTGTGGTCGCGTCGCCGTACTCCACTCTCACCGTCGCTCCCTGAGAAAGATAACGAATCCAGTCAGATACCAATTCTGTAGTGCACTTATCTTCGGACGCACGAATCAAGAAAGCTCCGTAAAATCTTCATCAGAACCATGCCCAAGCAGAGCAACTCCTGATTGCAATTAATCTTGTTACTGTTCCCCTGTTCCGTTGCCCTGTTTTCTTGCAGCGAACTAGCATCCCACAGGAGTAACTACTGCTATTACCAATCCAAGAAACGGAAACGGGCATGGGCGTGGATGAAGGCAGAGAGAGAGAGATGGGCAAGAGCAGGGGGTGAAGGGCGGAGAGGTGGATCGATCACCTACCTGGAGGCACGGAGGGAGGCGGGGCTGGTAGAGAGCCCTCCTCTGCTGCAGACCCCCCGCGAGCTCCTTGGGCGCGCCGAAGTCCGCGTTCATCTCTCCTCCTCCTCCTTGGTCTTCTCTCTTCTTCCTCCTCCTCCTTGGTCTTCTCTCTTCTTCCTCCTCCTGATCTCGGAGATCTGTCCCTCAGTTGTTTCTTCCCGGTGCAGTTCTCGGTGCAGCGTTGGTCGCAGTCTTGCAAGGGCACATGTAGTGTATATAACCTAAGGAGTCTTAAGGTGGGTCCATCTAAACTTTAAGGTCGACTTCATAGTGTATATAACCCAAGGGGGCTTAAGACGGTCCCACTTGGCAGATAAAGAAAAATTGTATTTTAATGCTTATGGTTAGGTCTTTAGCTTGAAGACCAGCCTTAAGCCTTTTTTGCTTATAGCCTGCTTAAGGTCACCTCTGTAATGTATAAAGTTGACTTTAAGGTGACTTAAGACCCTCTATTTTCATACACTATAGATGCCCTAAGGGGAAGGAAAGAGATGGGGGACAGGAGGGAGTGACGGATACTGGGGGAAGCCTCTGTTTCAGCAGCCGGCTGCGGCGCCTGCGGTTTGACGTGTTTCGTCGTGGTTTTGTGCGCCCGCCCACCGGTGCTCACCTGTGTTTTTCTATGGCTGGCCTTGTTGGATCATTGGATGGCTTGGAGCAGGTTGTTTTCTGTCTACATACTGTTTACGTGAGAAAATTGGTATTATGTCACTCCTTTAGAGTGGTTTCGATAAAATACCACTCTCTACATGGTAATTATTAAAATATCATCTAATACATAATTAGCTCTATGATTTACCATTTTAGAGGTTTTAGCCATTTTTTTCCCTCAAAATTGCATAGGAAATGTCCATAATATCCTCCTTTTAGCCATTTCTTTCGAGTCTCTGTCTCCGTTCGATTCATTCTTCCTTCCAGACCGAACGAGGAGAAGGGCTTCCGCCGCCGCCGCCACAGGCACGGACCGCCGCCGTCGTGCCCTCGCGCACGGACGGGACCGCCGCCGCCGCAAAATCTGGCACGTCAGGGAGGCGACCCAGAGACCGAGTAGCCCGAGCCCGAGGCAACTTCCGACCGGAGGAAGCATAAGCGTAAGCGGCAGACGAAGCCACGGGAACTCAACGCGGTGGAGCAGATCGCAGAAGCGCGGCACCAGGTGATGTGATACACTGCCTGGGAGGAACTGACCGAATTCTGAACGCAGCAGTTTACTACACTTTTTTTATTCTAGAAATTAATGAATTAGCAAGAGCTTGACTGATATAGAGTAATACTAGATGTTTCCAAAACTTGATGTTAAACTGAAAGTTTCAGTGTATCGGAGGCTGATTTTGTGATCGGGAAGCTAAAAATGAGTACTTCGGAATTTAGCGGCGGCGGCCCGTCCATGCGCGCGGGCGCGGTGCCGCCGCGCGGCGGCGGAAGCCCTTCTCCTCGTTCGGCTTGGAAGGAAGAATGAATCGAACGGAGACAGAGACTCGAAAGAAATGGCTAAAAGGAGGGTATTATGGATATTTCCTATGTAATTTTGGAGGAAAAAATAAAAAATGAAAAAGAAATGGTTAAAACCCCTAAAATGGTAAATCATAGAGCTAATTATGTATTGAATGACATTTTAACGATTGCCATCTAGAGAGTGGCATTTTATTGAAGCCACTTCAAAGAAGTGGCATAATATCAATTTCACGCTTGTACCTGGTAGGGAAAGCTACAAAAAGTGAGGAGTTGAAAAAGTTCTTTAAGAGATCTTTACAAATGCCTCCGAGTGTGGTTTTACAACGTAAGCATGCATCGTATGCAGTATTATGGTCATCCGTTGTGTTCTAAGATTCGTGTGCTTTCTTCACCTATCTCTCTTTCTTTCCTCTAACTATCCCCTCTCTCGGCTCCCCCTCCAACCAGTGCGTCCCCGCCGTGCCATCCTTCACGTTGATCCATGCCGCCGTCACGTCTTGCTCTGTCACAGCGTCGCTATCATCACGCCATCCACTACCCTAAGCCGCACTGCTGTTGCAAGCCGGAGGTGGAGCCCGAGAGGCAGGGGGGGAGGGGGGGGGGGGAATGAAGCGCACAAATCCCAGAGCAAAACGGACGGTCACGATTGTGCATGCGGGTGCATATACGTACGGTTTTGATTTTTCGAGTGCCCCGCTATTTTACTCTTACCATGTGATTTGCATCACCATTATATGTTACCAGTATACAAAGCCGGGGGATTCCGCGCAGGAGAGCCCCCGCGTCACCCCAGCGCCCTCGGCGTGCGTGGCGGTCGACCAGCGTCTGGCGGGGAGCCGATTTCCCTGAACTTTTCGGAAATTACATAAAGGTCTTTTTTCCTCGCGAAAAGGTCCCTAACAAATTTTTTTTACCCCTTCACTTTGCAGGATAGCGCCCCGCGGTTTTCTAAATTACGTACGGGTCCTCGTTTATTTACGTACAGGCCCTTCTATTTACGTACAAGCCCTCGATTTTTTATACTTTACGCGCGCCAACCATTTGGATTTTGCAGCATTTTTGTAAGTACTAAAAACATGTGCCGTTTTCCGTCCATGATTAGCCCTGATCAACTCGGCTTCGGCTTCTGGCTTATTTTTCACTATTCATAAGTTTCGTCTTTTTCTGAACTTTTGGCTTTTTGTTGAGCTTTTTTGCCGGTTCTTTTTTTCCCGTATTTGTTTGTATTATACGTAATGGGCTAACATATTTTTTTTATTTTAAATTTTTTTAAATTTAATTATGCTAAATAAGCCTCACACACTCTGATACTTTTTGATCAACTACAGTGTTTTCAGCCATAAGCCACGAGCTTTTCAGCCGAACCGATCACCACCATATGCGTGGGTAGAATTTCAAAGGTTTGAAGCTGGCAGTGTATTACCTTTTTTTTAGAGATCAGTGGAAATGTATTTGTTTTGTTAGTAAATTATACATCTGTTGCAAGCTGACGACGTGATAAGTGATGTCTTAGCATAAATTAACCTACCAAGGGACCAAAATGAAAGACAAAGGCAGCGTAGACGGATCCGAGGCCTTCTGTTAGTCTGTTAAATCATAACAGGGCCTGTTTTTTGTTGCTGGTGCTTATGACTTTTGGCTGTGGCTTTTGACTTTTGGACTATTTGTATGAGAGATTATAGAGTAACAGAAACTCACGTGTGATTTTTACCGATATAAATAAAGTCGGTACAGTATGTACTATAATTAACTAGTAGACCTTATCTTAAAAAGATATTTCGTTTAAAAGTTAGTTACTGTAAAAAAGCTAAAAAATAGCTTTTAGAAGCTGAAAAGAATAGCCATGTCTCTATTGTCGCTAGTCGCTAGCCTTCGTGGATAACTTCGACTAATGGACTGCTACCTAGTCAAGTTGAGCAGTAGCAGAAGGTATAAATGCCAATCGAAGAACTGAAACCAAATCCCAGGCGTCGTAATATGTGATCTCGTGGATATTGAGTAGTCTCAAAGAAATAATTTTGACCGCTGGTTTTACCATAATATATTCATAAAATCAAATAAAATTTCAGTATTATGAAAGTAATTTTTTAGAGATAAATCCACTCTATCATTTTACATGCCTGATTAAAAAGATTCGTAGATATTGTTAATCAAAATTAAAATAGTTTGATTGTATGCATTCTAATCGTCACTTATTTTTACTAAAGGGAGGACCACCTGGTCCACAAAATTTTAAGAAAATAATAATTGTGATGATTGAGTATTTTGTTGGTAAGACCAAGACAATCCCAAAAGGCGCGCTAGGTCTCGACCCATGTCGTGGGTCTAATGGAGTTTAGATGTGAGGAAAGTGTTGAAGTGTAAGTAGATTGCTTAGATTTTCTCAATGTCCTAAGCTTCTGGCAAATTGATTGGTGTCTTGTATAGATTAGTTGGGTTGTGAATCTAGTAAAAACTATCCTAAGTATAAAAATAGAACAATGACAACTCTAATCAAAGCCGCTACATCAACTGTAAATATTGTAGTTTTAGATGGATTAATTGTCTAATTCATATTGTCGGTGTTTTAATACCGATCTTATGTATGATTTTTTGGATTCGGGGGAAATTCTCAAGACTCAGCTATGAACATGCAGAACAAAGACACGGGAATTTTTATTCAGGTTCGGGTCTTCTTCTGAGAGAATAACAACCCTACGTCCTATATGGCTATTGCTTATGGAAAAGTGATTACAACTAAGTAATGCGAAAAAGCTTGCGCTATGCCTAACTTGGCTTGAATCCCCTCCCCTCTCTCTCTCTCTCCGACGTCAACATTTATATAGTTGGTGAAGCGATGGCCGTTGTCCCGTGCCAGAAGACACCTTGACGCTTCGGGTGATAATCACCTAACAGAAGTTACTGTCAGAGAAATGTGGTGGCCCGTTTGCCATGCGGCGGTTGTTATCAGAGAAAGATCGTGTATAGTTATCAGGGATAAACGCATGTTCTAACTGCCTTGTCAGACAACCTTACAATGTTGCAGGACGTCGTTAGACAAGTCGATTGGAGATAGACCGCCGCAAGAAGATCTATGATCACATGGTGATCGTGATATAACTTACGATCGTATGCTCGAAGGACATACAAGTACATGGTCATAGGACTACATGGTCGTAAAAGGACTTATGACCATTGAGCAGTCATAGGAGGGCTTATGACTTCATGGTTGTAGAAAAGCTTACGACCAATGAGCAGTCATAGAAAGGCTTACGACCAATAAATAGTCGTAGAAGTGCCTACGATCATTGTATAAATTTTCTCCTTTATCGATAAAGAGTATACTCGAAGAATATAATGACGTAATTATTATGAGGATTACTCTATCCTCATCATCTAGCCCCAACTCTAAGTGAAAGTAACGTATTGATGAAATGAGGTGGTAGATGAAAGATGATCAAAAGCAAGGCCTTTTTGATTCTTGTCAACCAGAAATGAGCTTGGTTAATAAGATAATTTCGCATAAGTTGAAAAGATATATGGACTTCAAATCAGAGGAAACCCAATCGTTTTTTGCTATTCTGTCCACCGAATCAGTTCCCGAGATAACCATTCGGTTCCCAGGACGGGTAAATGACTCATGCGGTTATAAAAGCTTACCGTGGGGTAATTTTTGGTTTCTTGCTTTCCTCATTGCCCCAATCTGTTCGAGTTTTCCGCTGGTGATCAAATCATCTTCTTACCCCCAATCTTTCCCAAATTCCAACCAACCACTCCAAGAAAATGGCAAAGTCATCATCTACTTGGGCGGTATCGGAGATGGATGACACGAAATTGAAGGTGTTAGAGGATGCTGAGAAGATTTCACATTGGCGATTCGTTAGATGGATCGAAGTCACAGGACAAAACTAGCCGTCGGGATCAAAGATGGCAATGGGTACCCATAACCCGAAACCCGATGGGTAATTACCCCATTAGGGTACATATATGGGTTAAAATGTCTACCCATGGGTCTACTAATGGAGAAAAATAGGACCCAATGGAGTGCGCGGTGTGGGTATGGTTTGACACTACCCATACCCATTACCCAATGGATACCCGAGTATTTATGGGCCATCTATTTGTAGCCCAGCCCACACAACAAATAATTATATTTGGCCCAGCCCAATAGATGTAAACTAAAACCCTAACCCTATTCCCCAAACGGCCGCCAGACCCCAATTCCCCATTTCACAGCCTCCAAGCCGTTCGGGGCTTCGGGCGCCCTCCAAGCCGCTGCCGCTGCCCTCCAAGCCGTTCGGCGCCGCTGCCCCCTCGCCGTTCGACGCCGCCGCCCTCCAAGCCATCCTCGCCACCCTCTGCCAAGCCGCCGCCGCCGCACTCTACCAAGCCGCTGCCGTCACCCATCTGCCAAGCCGCCGACGCCCATGGCGGCACTCTCCGGCTCGACGAACGACGATAGTCGGTGAAGCTTCCTCGCCTTCTTTAACCCTTGTTTCCATTGCAGGAAGCTTAATACTAACCCTAGTCACCACTGCATCCAATCCACCCACCCCATCCCGAAGGGACGTCGACGTGCATGAACCTGACCGGCAGCCGCCAGATCCAATAGTTTCTTGTATATCATGTCTCGGGTATGGGTCACCCGCCGGGTTTATTTCACCCGCGCGGGTATGGGTTTGGGGAAAATGTTGTACCCGCCTGTGTTATTGGGTCCTCCAGCGGGGATGTTTTTGCTTAATGGAGGTGGGTTTGGGGTGGTGAAACCCAATGGGTATAGACCCATTGCCATCTTTAGTCGGGATGGATCGGAGAAATTCCAGTGTTCCGGCCTACTATGAGTGCGGCCTTCGCCTCCCTGCTCATCCCTTCCTTACAGCCGTGCTCAAGTATTTTGGTGTCAAGTTGGTGAACTTGGTTTCCAATTTGATCACGATACTCAGCGTCTTCATGTACTTATGTGAGTCGTATCTGGGTATTACGGCGGATGATGAGCTCTTTCGCTTCTACTACAAAATGAGCTGGGAAACCGAGATCGCCAGGAGCTACAGTCTGAAGCTCCACGATAGCAAGACAGAGCTGTACATCCCAATGTTTACCAAGTCTTCATGGCTAGTATGGAAGAAACGGTGGTTCTACTAAGAGACAACTAGAGAAGACAACCTTTCTTTCATGGGGAAGGCTACGGAGAAGAACAGTCTCTGGAATTCAACACCTAAGGACCTTACACGAATAGCCCCTACATCTGATTTATCAAGGAGTTGATGGATAGGGGTCTGATAGGCTGGCATGTGGTGAAGGACTTCATCACGCGTTGAATCAGCCCCTTAAGTGATGAGCACATCCCGTGTGGATGTACTTGGGTGCCTCGTAATCGTAATTAGATTTACCTCTTTCGAGTTCTATGTACAAATTACCTTATCTATTTGAATAGATCTTGATTTGGGGGAAATCACTCTCCGAGTCAAGGCTGTCTGCGAGAAGGCTCCATCATTTGACATGGTGGCCCCTCGAATCCTGGTGGATGTATCCACTGAAGAAAGGGAAGAACATCTAAAGGTACTCGGAGAATTGATTCTACATAGTCATAGAGAACAACTAAATAGAGTTCTTTCTTTCTCGTAGAGCATAGGCACAAATTACCGTTAGAACGAACAAGAAGTCGAACTGATGGTCGTCGGAGGAGAGGAGGAGAAAATCAAAGCTCCTCCGGCCAAGAGATGTCAGCTGACAAAAGCTATCGATAAGAAAAAGGGAAGCACATGTGCTATCATTCCCCTTGTCGTCCTTCCTCCTACTGCTCTGACCAGCTCCATCAAGAAGTTTATTGCGAATATGGCTTCTACAAGTGAGATAGGGCGGCTATATTGGAGCAACCGACTCTTAAGATCAAGGTATCCTTCTATTACGACCCTGAAATTGATTTAGTTGATGCTTCTCAAGGCTTTATCAAGCGACTCGAAAAGGAAAACTGGAAGAGTTTTATGTCTTTTGTGAAGGAGGCTGCTGCGATAGTAGAACCTGTGATCAAGAAGGAGGTTGCCTTCGAGGTGGTCGAAACTGGTACTGACCACGAAAAGGGGTAGGAGGGTGAAGGAGCAGCAACTCTTGCTCTAGACCTTTGATCAGTCGAGAAAACTCAAGACTCTCGACCAAATGTGGTCGAAGAAGTCCTCATTTCTCCATGACAGACATGGTCAAAGAGAAGAAGTCAAAGAAATCACTCTCGGGGAGAGTTTCTTCTAAATTCACGCTTACGGCTACGGCAGTAAGGTATGTAGGTGAAAATACAAATATAGAACTTTACCTGTATGTCTTCTTTAATGCCGAACTTCTTTTCATTGGCTTAGTTTGGCTTCTCTACTGCCCAAGGATGCTTCTATCGAGAAGCCCCTCCGACTTCACCCGTAGTCAAAAAGACAGTGGAGACGGTGGTCGAAGAGGTAACCATTGCAGCGACAGAGGCTGTAGCTGAAGCTACAAAGACTACGACCATGAAGATGGTCGTAGCAAAAGAAGTTCAAGTGACAAAAGACATGGTAGAAATACCTAGTCAAAAAGTTGGAAATCCTTCTAACCATCACGCTGAGGGGAAAGACATCAAGGATGTCCCCCCTTGTTCACAAGAAGGTACAGCTAGAGAAGAAGAAGAACAACCTAACTTCTTCTTTGCATTTTATAACCTTGCATTTGTAGTGGGGTCTTCTTTTGATTGAGCTCCAATCCCATTCCCACACCCTAAAGACCTTCCTGATAAGGGGCATATCTTCGACGATGAGCATATTGAGAAGGTGTAGTGGAACAAAGCTAAAGAGTTCGACCTCCTCAAAGATTCCATGGGAGTACTTGCCAAATTCACTTGTAGGAGCATGAAGTAAGTATCGAATGCTTAAACATTCATACCTGGTCTCTTCTAGTCTAACTATCCTCCTTTGTTCAAAGATCGCTAGAAGATATGGCAATTGTGACTGAGTACCACAGATAGCTTATACTTCTACGACAAGAGAATATCGATCTCTCCAAGAAGGTAGCGGCGTTGTAAGTTACTGATTTATGTAGTCAAATTCTGTCTTGACCACACATCTAGCCTTTCAAGTCTGCTTTAAACCCTTACAGGTCTAAGCTCGACGTAGAGTTCTTGGCTACTACACTCGACAATGAGACACAGAGGCTAAAGGAAGAAAATTCCAGTTTATCAATAAACCTCATGAAGGCCAACTCTGTAGCCAGAGTTTTGTAAGAGAAAACAAACAGTAAGTTTCAAAACTTAAAACTATTTGTTTTGATGTCTTTCTTTCCTTCCTTTACTCTGTTCGTTTATCAGAACAAGAAGATGAAACGAGTAAGCTTTGCACTGAGGTCAAAGAGAAGGCCAAAGTGATAGGAGAACTTACTCGTATCAATAAAGAGAAGGACAAGAGAATAAGGCTACTCGATACTTGACTAGTGGGTAAGAAAAACTTTACCTTCAACCAGTTCTCATAACTAGTCTTGTAATAAGTATAGCCTTGACCACTTTTGATCTTTTTGCAGAGGTTGTGATCGAAATAAAGCATCTCACTAAAGCCTCGACTCGAAGTGATGAGGAAACAAAGTCAATGAAGGCAAGTCATCAAGACTGTGGCACTCTTCTCAACAATCTACTTGGTGAGTTTGGTGTGGAAAAGATGAGTCCTTCTAAGGACACCATATCCACTCACACGAGTATGATTGGACAACAAGCCAAAGCTTTAGAGAAACATTTATTCACTTTGAAGACTGACCAGGCGAAGTCAATTCAGGATACGGTCAAGGACGTTGTAAGCTATGTCTGGGCAAAACTCAAGGTGAGCAACTAAAACTTTGAGCTACACACGATCAACTACGACTTCAACTATTTTGTAGAAGAGGTTGCCCACCTGATCGAAGAACTTGAACTGATTGGTCATAAGATTGCAGAAGAAATGCAACGCGGCTCCCCTTCTTCAGAGTAAAATGTAAATGAAAACTTTGTAAAGACTTACCTTTTGGCTTAATAAAAAACTTATTTTTCCTGCAATTTATCTTTTTGAGTAGTTAGTACTCGTAAGTTGAAAAAAAGAAATGAAAGAGAATGAACTTTCAACTATAAAATAATGTTATACTAATAACTCTATCCTAGCCCCCGACTATTTACATAGTTCATGTGAATAAACTAAGCAAATAGTACAGAGTAGAGTAGAGAATAGAGTAGTTCATTTGACCATTGTTGTCGAATTTGATTGTCATGTGCTGGTAGCAAAGGTTAGGAACAAGTCGATGCTAGGAATCTCCTTCTAATGGGCAGGACCACGTGTAGAGAGGAAAGATTTCGACTAGGTGATGGTACCCCCCCTTTGACCAGGTAATTAAAATCGAATAGATAAACAATAATAGGAAAAACACTTAGAACTCCTTCTACATATGCTCAACGTTTTCGTAGACACCTCAATTGTTTCATGCTAATAACAAGAGTTGAGAACAATTCAACACTAGAAAGTTCCTTCCAGTGGGTAGGACCACATGCAAAGAGGAAAGACTTTGGCTAGTGGTGTTTTCTTATCCAACCAGTTAAACAAATTGGATGTACTAGAAGCGATCGAACAAACATAAAAGAAGCTCTACTAGACATACATCAATAAATATTTGAATAAACTAAAAGTTTTATTGAAAGAGTAGAAATATCACATGTAAAATTTATGAAGCTGGTCGATGTTCCAAGAGTTCGAGAGGATCTAGCCGTCTTCCATAGCGAGTCATACCGAGCTTGGGTGTGTGACTTCGACCACGGTGTAAAGACCTTCCCACTTAGGAAAAATTTTGTTCCAATTATACTGGGATTAGATTTTCCTCAATACCATGTCACCACAACAAGGCTGTGAGGTTGGATCTTACGATCATAGTACTTATGCATGGTTGTATGTGCCCTGGAAGTTGGCCAACAGAAGATCGTAGAGGTGATCCCAGGAGTAGATCGACTCGAATGGTTGATTGAGCAACCACGACCGAACAGATCCTTTGAGCACCATTAGAAGATAATTTGCCATGATGTGCTCACCTCCTCCCACCGCTCAGACTACGGTCATGTAAATCTGAAGGAACTCGATGGGGTTTTGGGACACATCAAATTTCTCCATATTTACTAGCTAGAACAGCGGTGGCTAGTGTACTACTCAGAGTTTGGGCGTAAGCACCCGACATCCGATAACGACTTCATGATGCCTCCTTTGTGGGAAAGGATATGTGGCATCTCCAGGTGATCATACTCGACGATGCCCGACAGTAGACGGACCAGACCTATAGTAGGCCTCATCCATATGAGGGTAGTACTCCTCGTACTCCATCTGTTGTTGTAGGTTCCTTGCTCGAAGCGGTGATCAATCACCCGCTTGATCAACTTGTCGATATGGTGCCATTTGAGGAATTCTCCTTCGGCTAAAGTTGTGGTTGGGAGAGTGTCGTGACCTATCACCATGTCGTATGCCACTTGATGAATTGTGTGAATGACTAAATGCAGTCATACCTATCCAACTCCTTGAGTGGTGCCGGTGGGACTCCTCAAAGCCTCCATGTGATCCCTTCAGTGAAGTGGTCGTAGCTCAGCGCCCGAGCAAGCTCTTGAATCAGATCTTTGAGCAAGTCGTTGATCTGTTGAAGCTCTTGAGCTTCTTCAGACTGGTACTAAACACACCCAGGCAAAGACCTCCGGGTAGCCAGGCACTTCCTTCGAGCGGTCTTGGGATCCTCAATCACTAAGGCAGGTTGAGGCCGCCTCACAGGAGAGCAATTATTTCTAGGATTTGTCCCACGCTCATTAGAGAATTGACCCTGCTCATCATTGAAGGTCTCCTCGCCATTCTCACGAGAGGAGGGAGTGTGTAATTGGTAGGGAGTATCCCCAGGCCCTTCTCCATGAGGGTGATTAGTATCTATGGGGAGGGCAAAAACCTCATGTCTAAAATCTCCAATTCCGACGGAGGGCCCCTTGCTTGAAAAATTTTCCAGTGAGATTGTATCGTGTCCCCGAGTAAACCCCCGCCAGGTAGGGGAACTCTGGGTTATAACTGTCTCCAGTTGAATCTGAACCCTACGACTGGATGGGCGGACTCATAGAGAGCCCACGCATGCTCCTTGCAGGGACAACTGGAGAGTTACAATCACCAGTTGACGATGACTTCTTGGAATGACCGACTCTAGGACTCGCTGAAATTGGTTGAGCGATCGTTGGAGGACTCAAGCACATGGGGGTAGGCCCTCTGTCGTGTTGCGAGCCCTACTCGTGGTCGGATAGACCCTTGCTCATTAGGGAAACTGGTTCCTCCACTGAGCGTACTGCTGTAGGGGATATGGACCCCTATCAGCCTTTCCAGCGGTGTGGTCTCTGGGATCATTGGATGGATCTCCAAAGACAAGGACATCGTCCGAAGTGAGAATGGTCTGCTCGTAGTCATTGCAGGCCTCCATGTCGATATTCGCGTAGTCAGCCAAGTCGAACTAGTTCTCCTCATTCCATTCCCCCGCCATGAGGACATCAAGAGAAATTGCTGATGAGGAAATTACCGGGGTCTTGGAAGAAATCTCCCCAGGATGGTGCCAACTGTTGGTATTTTAATACCAATCTTATGTATGATTTCTTGGATTCGAGTAAAATTCTCAAGACACAGCTATGAATATGCGGAACAAAACATGAGAATTTTTATCCAAGTTTGGGTCTTCTCCTAAGAGAATAACAACCCTACATCCTGTATGGCTATTGCTTATGGAAAATTGATTACAATTGAGTAATGCAAAAAAAAAGTTTGCGCTATGCCTAACTTCGCTTGAATCCTCTCCCCTCCCTCTACGATATCAACCTTTATATAGTTGGTGAAACGGTGGCCATTGTCCCATGCCAGAAGACGCTTTGATGCTTCGGGTGATAACTGCATGACAGAAGTTACTATCAGAGAGACGTGGTGGCCCATTTGCCGTGTGGTGGTTGTTGTCAGAGTGAGATCATGTGTAGTTATGACGGATAAACGCACGTTCTAACTGTCTTATTAGATGACCTTACGATGTTGCAAGACGTCGTTAGACAAATTGATTGGAGATAGGCCTGTCACAAGAATATCTACAATCACAAGGTGATCGTGATATAACTTACGATCGTATGCTCATAGAAGGACTTACAAGTATGTGGTCGTAGGAAAGCTTATGACTATGTGGTCGTAGAAGGATTTACGACCATTGAGCTGTTGTAGGAGGACTTACGACTTCATGGTCATAGAAAAGCTTACGACCAATAAGTAGTCATTGAAAGGCTCACGACCAATGAATAGTCGTAGAAATGCTTACGACCATTCTATGAATTTTCTCCTTATCGATAAAGGGTATCCTCGGAGAATATAATAACATATTAATTATGAGGATTACTCTACCCTCGTCACATATCAAAACGTGGAAGTGTAAAAGTATAAAGTGAAATAATTTAGCAAATCTTTTCAATGTTTGTAGTTTAGTTGATACCTTCCTAGTTGTATTAGTCTCAACCTGCCCTGATAAAATTCCAAGGGTGTATCTGCTGGAAAGTCGGCTAAGTATTGAAAACCCAAGAAAATTAGGTGTCAAAGTTTTAAAAAAATCATAACATATTGCCAGATATAGATCATTACATATTCTATATCTTGGCAACATTTTAGCATCAAACTCAATTGCATTTGTATAATATGAAAATGCTGAATTTTGCATGAATGTCGATTTTTCTATTCATACAAAATTTGTATTGTATATATCTTACAATGTAATTGAGTTTAATTAGCCATTTATGACTATGTATAATAGCGTAACCTATATTTTTGCAAGTGGAGCCTAAATTTAGTTTTGCGTGATTTGAGTGTAGAGTCGAGACCCTATTTTTTGACTTTTCAATCAGCTTTTAGTTTCAGTTTCATTTACTAATCACTATTCATTAAACTAATAAATTATAGCTAAAAACTATAAACTACAGATAAAAAACACTCCTGAGCTTTTGGGGTCTCTCTTCCAGAATTTTTTTACGAATAATCCATTTTTTATTCAAAATTACAGAAATATACCAGCAACAAAAGTTTTTACAAAAATAGGCTCCAGTCGCTCAACGGGTGGACGACTGGAGCCTATCGCCCAACTAGGAGCCGACACAATGCCTCTCGCTTCACCGTGAAGCGGCTGCCTCTAGTCGTTTACCCGTTGGGCGACTTTAATGCAGTCGCCTAATGGGGAAGCGACTGCATGTGCTCCCCCATGAATGTTTTCAATTTTGTCAATTTTGTAATTTGAAACTGGTAAAAAATCTGCTAAAGTTGTAATAAAAGTTTATGTTCATCGTATGTTGTAGGTGCCTAAATAATTTTGGAAAATTTTTTTACGAGTGATTGATCGTAAAATGATTGATACATACGATGGTAAGTGATATTTTAATGTTAATGAGTAGGTAACAAGGAGTATAAGCACGGCACGGTACTAAAAAGTTTACATTGTTAAAATAACGTAAGCAGTGCATGAAACAATAGTGTACAATCAGGCGCCACCCTGAGGTGCCCCGTCACCGCGCCCGCATCCTCCCGTACGGCCCCGCTTGGCTGTCCTCCGGTGCAACGGGTGACGAGGCGCCGAGAAATTAAAACGTGCAGGAGGGTGTCGCACCCACCCCTGCGCTGGTGGAGTCAGCTGCACCTCAGGCTGTGTGCCCTCCGGTGCACCGGGAAGGGCACTGCCGGAGAGAACCTATAGTGCTGTGTCAGGAGGTGCAGACCTAGCCTGCTGCCTGGCCCACTCAGAGAAGTACTGATCGACATCGTTCGGGCTCGCGGTGAGGCCGTGCCGGGCCTCGGACTGGAAATGACCTGCAAAAGTAATATCATTAGTTTCAGATGTCAAACATTACGATAAAACAGAGATCGTACAATACGTACCCTCAGCGAATGTCATCGCGCCTGGAGAAGGGGCATATGTCGAGTGCACCCCATGTGTGGGTAAACCAGGGATGTACGGAGGACGCGAGAATAGCTGGCCTGGCGGTGTACGAGCCCATCCCCAGGCAGATCCTCTAGCCTCGTCCGGGTGAGGTGCCGGAGGACATGCCCACGTAGAGCCTCTAGAGTACTGCCACGCCGGTCAGGGAGGCACTGGTGGCCGAGCCATCTGTGTGCTGGGCGTGGATGCCGCTGGTAGCCTCGTGCAGGATAGTAGGTGCACGACACGTGTACCCCACTCCTTGAAACGACGGTACGCGCTGATGTGCTCCTCGTGGCCCACCTCGGCACCTGCGGCGAGCCTGTTTAGCATACTCTTGGCCTCCGTGACGATGGAAAGATGTCGGGACCCCGAATTTCTGAACCCGGACCCTCTGTGTATTACAGCACTAGTCCCAGATCAAAGCTAGTGCACACAGTCAAACAGAAATGTTTACATAACCAACAATGTTTTATTACAATAATAGAGAGTACTGACCGAAAGGTCTCATTATTACATCTGAGGTTTCAAGACCTCACACTCACAAAACACAGCAGAAGCAAAAGATACATCCGACGAAGACCCATCAATACGCCACAGGCAATTGACTGGGGAAGCGCGACCTAGAACTCCGATAATCCTTCGTCGTATCCGCAAGCGAAGTAGTCGTAGTCTCCCTCTTGAGCTTCATAATCTTCTGAGTTTATTTTTAGTGCAGCATGTGAGTACATAAAGTACTCCGCAAGTCTTGGGAAAAATGCAGTAGATGCAAGGCTTAACAAAGGAAGGCTATATGGTTCTTTTGCACAAAATAATATTTTATTTCAAATAAGATTAAATATTTTCAAGGCATTTACTTTGTAAAGTAATTGTTTTAACTGAAACTAATAAGCATATTATAGTGAAGGTTCTATCCACCAACACTAATTAACCAACTCTAACCGTTAAGTTTCAAAACATCGGGTTCCATCCACCTGCACTGGCTCCAACCGCCAGGATACCCTTCCGAGAGTTCCCTCCACTCTCGGAATACCAAAGTTTTGTTTTTAAAACCAAAACCAAAGATCTACCATGTGAATACATTCCTTGCCCGCCCTTGACCGTGGGCACGACTATTCGAATAGTTTGACACTCTGCAGAGGTTGTACAACTTTACCCCCAAGAGATAGTGATACCATATGATACGGGGCGGGGTCCCGATCTTCTTGGTGAGGAAACGTGGATAGTTGATGCGAAGTAGACGATGTCGCTAGTTGAACACTCGCACCAATGCACGAACCCTCAACTCTTCGGAATACGCCCAAAACACACCGGATAATTGTTCGTCTGAGACCACAAACGACGAACGCCAAGTCCCCAATTCCCAATGGAACGACGGCTTGACCTTGAATTGCAGAACGAACAATGGATCGCCTAATTCTCTCTCAAAGTCCTCGCATGAACTCTGGTGTTGAAAGAACAAGCAATAGCTATGTTTCAATCTTATGCATAAAATTGGTCTCCCTCTAAAGGCTGCCAATACAAGGCTTATATAGCCCCTTGGGACATCCATATGGTCCCCAAACCAATTACAACTCAACCCTATATGGTTTTGGATACGAACTCTCACAAAAAGTAAACTATATTTTTCACCTATCATTTTGTTTCGATCATAACTTTTTATCCATGATGAATTTGAAGGTGGCACTAGATCCATTACGTAGCCCTTGAAATTATCGTTCCAATGAGTACAAGAACACCTGAATCGGACTCCGTTTGTGAAAGTTATGGCCTTTTTAGTAACTGCCTGTCAGGCTGTCCCGAATCGAATCCGAATTGAATTCTGAGTTGAATCCGAGTTTGAATTGGGTTGAGCACGTGGAAAGTCCGAATTTGGCTTGAAATTCTTATCCAAAACTTGTAGTTTAAGTCCTTGGTCTCCTCCCTTTTGCTCTCCCAAGTCTTCACATGAGTCATACCTAAGAATACATAAAACACTAGCATGAGGTAGTATTTCAAGTTCATCATCAATTAAAGGAAACTCCTTAAGAAACAAAAGCACCTGTTTGTCTAAACGCTTGGCTCTTGCCCTCGTCATTGGGCCCTCTGGTTCTTGGTTATTCTCATGCATGCTTGAAATGGAAGATGTATATGTAATGGGGATGTCCTCATTAGTATGTGCAAGACCACCAACAGAGAAGATGTATAAGTGTTTGGGATGCCCTCATCATCCTCCCCTCTTGAAAAGGCGTCGTCCTCGACGCTGGATCGTCACCACCAAAGAAAGGTGATAAATCAGCGACATTGAACGTAGAGCTCACGCCATAGTCATTGCCGGAAAGCTCTATCTTGTAGGCATTGTCGTTGATCTTCGCAAGCACCTTGAAAGGCCCATCACCACGCGGTAGTAACTTAGACTTGCGACATTCTGGAAAACGATCCTTCCGGTAGTGTACCCAAACCAAATCTTCTTCCTTTTCTTGTTCGCCTTTTCATCATAGTACTTGACCTTGCGCTAGGGCTGGACGAAAAACTCGAAGCTCGTTAGCTCGCTCGGCTCGTGGCTGGCTCGGCTCGGCTCGGCTCGTTAGGATAACGAGCCGAGCCGAGCCAAGATTTTAGCTCGTTAGTTATAACGAGCCAACTCGAGCCAGCTCGCGAGCCGCTCACGAGCCAAACGAGCCATACTTCCAGGAATTTAGATATGCATATGCTGCTTCCATGGACCTAATTTGTACTCTATTGCATGTGTTAATGTGTAAATTTGTACTCTATTGTACCCAAACGAGCCATGCATGTGTTAATTTGTACTCTATTGTACCCAAACAGGCCAAGCGAGCTAAGCGAGCCAAACGAGCCATGCTTCCATGGATGAATATATGATGGAGACATTTTTTGGCCCTGGCTCACGAGCCAAACGAGCTAACTCGAGCTTTTTACGAGCCGAGCCGAGCTAGCTTTTTAGCTCGTTAGTTATAACGAGTCAGCTCGTTATCCTACCGAGCCAGACCGAGCCGAGCTGAGCCGAGCCAGCTCATTATCCAGCCCTACCTTGCGCTCTATCGATTCTTTTGTCTTGAGATGCAATTTCTTCACATATTCAGCTCGCTTGGATGCCTCCATATGGGTATGGTGTTGACTAGGAAGCGGCAACAAATCAAGCGGCGTAAAGGGCTTGAAACCATAAACTACCTCAAATGGACACATCTGCGTAGTGGAATGCACGGCCCGATTATAAGCGAATTCCACGTGCGGCTTACAATCCTCCCACTCGCGCAGATTCTTCTTGATCATGGTCCGGAGTAGCATCGAAAGTGTGCGGTTCACCACATCGGTTTGACCATCAGTTTGGGGATGACAAGTTATGCTGAATAACAACTTCGTCCCCAGTTTACCCCAAAGCGTCTTCCGGAAGTAGCTCATGAACTTTACGTCGCGATCCAACACAATAGTACGTGGCACGCCATGTAGCCTCACGATCTCCCTGAAAAACAAGTCAGCAATATGCGACGCATTGTCGCTCTTGTGGCACGGAATAAAGTGTGCCATCTTCGAAAAATGATCCACAATGACAAAAACAGAATCACTCCCCCTCTTAGTTCTAGGCAGTCCTAAAACAAAATCCATACTAATATCCTCCCATGGGGCATTGGGAACAGGTAAAGCGGTATACAAACCGTGTGGATGCAACTTCGATTTTGCTTTGTGGCAAGTAATGCATCGCTGCACATGCCTCTCCACATCTCGCCTCATCTTAGGCCAATAAAAGTGATCGCTCAGCATAGACAACGTCTTCTCACGTCCAAAATGTCCCATCAATCCACCTGCATGTGATTCCTGCAGCAATAGCAAACGCACGGAGGATTCTGGAACGCATAATTTGTTAGTGCGAAACAAAAACCCATCATGGATGTGAAATTTATCCCAGTCTTTTCCCTCTTTGCAACGTGCATAAGGGACAGAAAAAATCATGGTCATGAGCATATAAATCACGCACACTCGCTAAACCAGGAACGTGCACTCCTAATTGAGTTAAAAGCACACTTTTCCTAGAAAGAGCATCAGCTACCACATTTTCCTTTCCCTTCTTATATTTCACAATGTAAGGAAACGACTCAATGAATTCGACCCATTTGGCATGTCTACGGTTCAGGTTTGCTTGGCCCTTTAAATACTTCAAAGCCTCATGATCAGAATGAATAATAAACTCTTTAGGCCATAAATAGTGTTGCCAAGTTTCTAACGCACGCACTAACGCATAAAGCTCTTTGTCATAGGCTGGATAATTCAATTGAGCACCATTCAGTTTCTCACTAAAATAAGCTACCAGTCTACCCTCTTGCATTAAAACACCGCCAATACCCAATCCACTAGCATCACACTCAATTTCAAAATTGTTAGTGAAATCGTAAAACAAGCAACGATGCTTCATCAAGCATCTCTTAATTTCAGCAAAAGCATTCCCTTGCGCTACCCCCACACAAATTCAACACCCTTTTTAGTAAGTTCATTCAAAGGGGCAGCAACGGTGCTAAAATCCTTCACAAAATGCCGATAAAAACCAGCGAGACCATGAAAGCTCCTAATCTGACTGACGTTCACAGGAGTTGGCCAATTTTTAATCGCTTCAATTTTAGACTCATCTACTTCAACTCCTGTGCGAAACAACATAGCCCAAAAGATGACACGATCTTTGCAAAAAGTGCACTTCTCTAAGTTACCAAATAACCAATTCTCACGCAAAACGTGTAGAACTTGTCTAAGATGGTCTATGTGTTCAGATTCAGTGCGATTGTAAATCAGAATATCATCAAAGTACACAACCACAAATTTACCAATAAAATGCCTTAAAACATGATTCATTAAGCGCATGAATGTACTAGGTGCATTAGTTAAACCAAAAGGCACGACTAACCACTCGTACAACCCAAATTTCATTTTAAAGGCTATTTTCCACTCATCCCCTTCATGCATTCTAATTTGATGGTAACCACTACACAAATCTATCTTAGAGAAAATAACAGCACCACTCAATTCGTCTAGCATATCATCTAAGCGGGGTATAGGATGACGATATGGAATTGTGATATTATTGATCACTCGACAATCTACGCACATACGCCATGAACCATCTTTCTTAGGAACTAAAATAACAGGAACAGCACAAGGGCTTAAGCTTTCACGGACATACCCTTTGGAGAGAAGCTCTTGTACTTGTTTCTGAATTTCCTTTGTCTCCTCGGGATTGGTGCGGTACGGTGGTCGATTTGGCAGCGACGCTCCTGGAATCAAGTCGATCTTATGTTCTATCCCACGTATTGGTGGTAGCCCAGCTGGTACCTCCTCTGGAAAGACGTCGCTGAAATCCTGCAAAATAGAAACAACACCACTAGGGAGAGAAGTTATGTCATTAGTTGAAAGCAATGCGTCTTTGTATAGCAGCACAACGTGCACCAAATTAGGATCCTTGCTGAATTCTCTCATCTCTGATTTGGTGGCTAACATTACTAAATTCTTCTCTCCCTCTTGTTTCTTGTTACTACTCCGATGGTTCTCTCGCTCTTGTGCACTCTCAACGTGCGTCTCAATTTTCTGCATGGAGGAACTGACAATCTGTTGTGGTGTAAGTGGCTTCAAGATGACATCCAAATTGTTCCATCGAAATTTGTAGCGATTTGTACGCCCATCGTGAACAGTGAGCGGTCATATTGCCATGGCCGTCCCAAGAGCAAGTGACACACCGTCATAGGCACAACATCGCGATCCACGATGTCGGTGTACTTCCCAATAGAAAACGTCACATGCACCATATAGTTCACCTTCACTTCCTCTTTGTCGCTTAACCATTGCACATGATAAGGACGCGGATGCGTAAATACTTCAAACCCATCTTATGGCACATATCCTTGCTAGCCAAATTGTGACAACTCCGCCATCAATGATCACTTTGCACACCTTACCCTTATCATGCTTTGCCCAAGTCTGAAACAAGTTGCACCATTGTTCGAGTGACGGCGATGGCATCACACTAAGCACCTTGGGCGTGCAAACAATGGAGTATTGCTCGGTGTTAGGAAACTCGGGATCGCACTCACATTGTTCTATGTCGTCGGTGTGCAAGACTGCTTTGCATCGGTGACTCATCATCACTAGCTGAAACATAACCGCCATCCTCTGTGATAAGCATAGTTCTGACATTTGGACAGTCCCTCTGAAAATGACCAACACCCTTGCACTTGTGGCAAATAATGTCACATGAACGGCTTGTGGACCCCATAGATGAGGTCGCACTAGGAGCGGGTGCCACAGGTCGACGCACTGGTGGTGGTGTACTCTCCGGCTTCTTATTTGCTGAACTGCACGTCACCGAATTGCTTGCAGCCGAAGTGCTCCTGTTTGGTTGGATGTTGTTATATGGCTGTCCCGGACTGGCTGAAGAACGTGACCGGGCAGCGAACCGTGCATCTTCAATCACTTGTCTCTCAGCTTCACGTGCTTGGTGCAGCAACTCAATCATATCATTATAGTGATGGTGATTGACATTGCGCTTGACAGCATGATTCATGCCGACTAGAAATCTCGCCATGGTCTGTTCGTCATTCTTGCGGACATCTGCATGTATCATGATAGTCTCCATTTCTTTATGATATTCATCAATTGATTTCATACCTTGTCGCAGCCCTGTCAACTTCTCAAATAGTGAGCGCTTGTAGTGGCGAGGTACAAAGCGTGCCCGCAAATGCTGCTTCATCTGCTCCCAGGTGTTAATCGGCAACTCATGGCGCTCCATGCACTTACGGATGAACTGCTCCCACCAATGTGTGGCATAATCATCCAAACCATTGGACGCAAGCAATAACTTCTTCTCATTGGAATAGTTGTTCATCCGAAACAACTTATCAACTTTCAACTCCCAAGTGAGGTATTGTTCCACATCTGTACCACCTGAAAATATAGGAAGATTAAATTTCTCTTAGCAACACAATCCTCGGCGTCGTCGTTGCGAGGACGCTGCATGTTGTTGCGGTGGTAGCGCTGTCGATCATCATAGTTGTCAATGGGGAAATCGTTATCCCAGTGCTCATCCGCATCAGCCCAGCTGCGAGGTGCACGATGCACACCTCCTCCGTGGCCACCTTGTGGCGCACCTCCACCAGGCGCCGTTGCCTCGGCCGGGCCCATGTGCCGAAGGCGTGCGCGGCTGCCATCTCGGCGTTTGGCGGCACTGCCATGCGACGCGCCTGTCGATGACATCGCTCCTCATCCAGACGAATAGCATGCTCCTCCTCGGTCTCATTGTGCAGAACGACCGGAGGGCCGTGCACACTTGTGTCATCAACTGGTGCACCCCTCGTGGGTGTGGTGTGCGAACATGGCACGCAGCTCGAAAGTTATTATTGATGGTCGATGCGCGGTGTGTGACCTCCTCCCGAGGGTGTTCAGTCGATCTGAACTTCCCCGAGTTCATCGCGCACGCCATTGTCACCATCATGAAGTTGTTTTTGGAGCATCTCGCGCAACCGAGTGTACTCGGTCCATGTAACCAGCCCCTCCGGATTAGGTGGATCCTCCTCGTGACCTATCATGGAAATGACTCACAAGCAAAAACGAGGTTATATCTGGGTTAGTAAAACAAAAAGTCTCTCTATGCTTGCAACTCACTGTCCTGAAAACAAGACAAGCTTACCGTTCCAAAGTGAATCAAGGACGGCAAATCAACAATTGTGACAGCGAACGACCTCAACCCGGTAATGTATGAGCGTAACCAAAAGCAAGGGTACACAAATGGGTGTAGGTGGAGCTTGGACAGTAATGTATTTTTTAGCAAGGGAAAACAATCAATTAATTTCAGAAATTGCACAGAATTGAATTATAGTTCGTATCTAGCACTTAGCCTATGTTGCTGATCAACCAAGGATGGAAGAAGGCTAAATAAGTGTGTGGCAATGTATGGGTGTGGTAAATACAAGATAATTCAATCGAATGCAATCTGGAATTGAAGAACACAAGGGTTGACCCAAAACTTGTAAACTGAGGATTTCTGTCTACCGGACAGCACGTCGGTATTTCGGCCGTAACTTTTTTCAGTTGCCTTTTTTCAATGATTCTTTTTTTTCTGTTTCCTGACGGCTTTTTCTACAACTTTCGTTTTGGGGCCAAGTTCTGGAAACCGACCGAAAAATTCACACAAAATTCACAAGTGCCGACTGTTGCAGATTCAATTCAGAAATTTGGGTAAACTTTCACCACATATATCTCTTAACTGCCTTGCTGGAATGACGTGAAATTTTACAGATAGATGGACAATGAAGTTTTGAATCTAATGGCAGTGGTCTCACTCAAAACTAATCTCGGAATCAAAAGTTATGGTATTTTTGGTGCCGGCTGCAGAAGAAAGGACAAATCAGCCGAATTGGAATTAGGGTTTGGGGTGGGGAATTTTTTTTATGGATTTTTAATGGAACAAAGATATGACCAGCAACTAGACAATGCCAAGATGGACACAAATTCAATTTAGCAAACCAAAACTAACAGATTGAAAGGCACAACGGGGTTTGGACAGCGGAAATTAACTCTTTTTGTGGGGCAATTTTTTGTTTGGACTATAGGAAATAAAAAAACCAATCTACTAATTACGGGTAAAGAAATTCTCACCGAGTAAACCTAGAATCTGATACCACATGATACCATATGATACGGGGCGGGGTCCCGATCTTCTCGGTGAGGAAACGTGGATAGTTGATGCGAAATAGACGATGTCGCTAGTTGAACACTCGCGCCAATGCACGAACCCTCAACTCTTGGAATACGCCCAAAACACACCGGATAATTGTTCGTCGCAAGACCACAAGCGATTGAACGCCAAGTCCCCAATTCCCAATGGAGCACGGCTTGACCTTGAATTGCAGAGCGAACAATGGATCGCCTAGTTCTCTCTCAAAGTCCTCGCATGAACTCTAGTGTTGAAAGAACAAGCAATAGCTATGTTTCAATCTTATGCATAAAATTGGTCTCCCTCTAAAGGCTGCCAATACAAGGCTTATATAGCCCCTTGGGACGTCTATATGGTCCCCAAACCAATTACAACTCAACCCTATATGGTTTTGGATATGAACTCTCACAAAAAGAAAACTATATTTTTCACCTGTCATTTTGTTTCGGTCATAACTTTTTATCTGTGATGAATTTGAAGGTGACACCAGATCCATTGCGTAGCCCTTGAAATTATCTTTCCAACAAGTACAAGAACACCTGAATCGGACTCCGTTTGTGAAAGTTATGGCCTTTTTAGTAACTGCCTGTCAGGCTGTCCCGAATCGAATCCGAATTGAATTCTGAGTTGAATCCGAGTTTGAATTGGGTTGAGCACGTGGAAAGTCCGAATTTGGCTTGAAATTCTTATCCAAAACTTGTAGTTTAAGTCCTTGGTCTCCTCCCTTTTGCTCTCCCAAGTCTTCACATGAGTCATACCTAAGAATACATAAAACACTAGCATGAGGTAGTATTTCAAGTTCATCATCAATTAAAGGAAACTCCTTAAGAAACAAAAGCACCTGTTTGTCTAAACGCTTGGCTCTTGCCCTCGTCATTGGGCCCTCTGGTTCTTGGTTATTCTCATGCATGCTTGGAATGGAAGATGTATATGTAATGGGGATGTCCTCATCAGTATGTGCAAGACCACCAATAGGAGAAGATGTATAAGTGTTTGGGATGCCCTCATCAGATACATTATCTTAATAATCACCACGCTTCCTTTGGCATGAGACACAGATAAAATATCACAAAGCCTTTACCGCACCAATCCAAACCAACCATCCGCTCTAGTCTAAACCAACTTTCACATTTTATTTATTTTTAAAAGAACAGTGGCAACACCAGTCACCACTTATCTCTAAATACAAATACCAGTTCAATGAAATATGATTTCCCATTCCAAAGTTACAAAAGAATTAAATAGCATGACTAAGTATTTTACTACCGTTCTAATATTACCAAAGAATTATATAATTCTCATTATTGAGACAAAAGAAATCCTAAGGTTACAAAGGTGCATGGCATTCAACTTCAATTGAGGGCATAGCAATTATTGGATTAACTAACTTGCTAAATCAAAATTAAAATTCTATGTAAATAGCGATGCACATAACTTTAAAATAATTTAAAATATTTCACAAACATAGGTTCAAAATGATCAAAGGATACTTGCCTTCTTGTGCACTGGTTGGTCCCTCTTGCTGCGGTTCGACAAACTCTTCGGCGACGTCGGATTCTACGCGCAAAAAGATAAACGAACAAAGCAAATAAATACAAGCAAAATTCAAATAAAATTCAAAAATTGAAAAAGAGGGTATATTTGGATAGATTATGATTTTAGAAAAATTTAGAAATTTTAACGGCTCAATTTGGAGTTAAAAATGAGAAAGTTATGCTTATTTAAAGATCTCAGCTTGAATAAATCTATAAATTGTTAAATTTCTGACAGGTGGGTCCCACTGCATATTTTATTCTTTTCTTTTATTGCTTTACTCTGAGTCTATGACAGGTGGGACCCACATGGCAGTGAACCTATTGCTCGGCCACTGACAAGTGGGACCCCTCTGTCAGTGGCCACAGGAGCTATTGGCCACTGACAGGTGGGACCCTAGGGGCTTTGGACCCACATGCCAGTAGAAGCAATGACAGGCGGGGCCCAGATGTCAGCCGGCCCCATAGACCGACAGCGGCTGATGGGTGGGGCCCAGCTGTTAGAGCGGAAAATAATAGAAATGGCTCAACCTCAGCGTGCAGAGCTTGGGGCTCGAACGCGCGCCAAGGGAGCCTGGGGGAGGAGATAGCGCTGGTAACCGTCTGAGCACTCGGGTGTTTCTTACCCATATAGGGTAAGTATACCTTTTGAGGTATCTGCCGGAGGGGGCCGGGCGGTAGACGGGGACGACGGTGCCGCGGCGAGGAGGTTTGGCTAAGGGTGAGGTGGTCGCGGCGCACGGGAGGACGTTGGAGGTGGCGGCGGCGGGCGTTGCCGGCGTCGCGATTCCTTCCTGGAGGAGCTTGGCGCTCGGGAGCTCGGGCGCATGGCGCTAGGGCGGTGGGAAGCTCGAGAGGGGCAAGGGAGCGCGGGGCGAGGTGGTGCGGAGGCCAAGGCTGCTCGGGGGCCTTTTTATAGGGGCTGGAGAGGGGCGAGGGCACTTTAATTGCTTGCTGGTGATGGCGGCCGGAAAAAGGAAGGGGAAGGGAAAGGAAGGAAAGAGGGGGTGCGCGAAAGGAAGGAGAGGAGCGGAATTGGGGGATTCGGTCCCGGCGGTGCAAGCGGTTTCCAAAACCGGGGAGAGGGCGGAGGGAAAGGCCGGATACAGCGCGGACTCGGTCGGCCGGTGAAAGAAAGGAAAGGGGAGGAGAGAGGGAAGGAAAGAAACGGCACGGTGGGGAACACGGGCCTGACCAGCGGGCCCAGGCGGCAACGGGAGCGGGGCGCGGGCGGCTGACAGGCGGGGCCGCAGGGCAATGAGAGGACAGAGAGAGAGCAGGGTGCAGACGGCGGGATGGGCCGGCGCGGGCGGCGTGGCGTTCATCGGGGCGTCCACGTGGTGGCCAGAGGGTAGAGGAGGAGATTTAAATTTTTATTTCTGTTTTTAAGATTTCCAGAAATGCACAGTTAATTAATTAAGCCTCACAAAAATACGAAAATACTTTCAAAAATTCCAGAAAAATTTACAGAAGCTCCTGGTGACATTTTGGACTTAATAAAATTATTTCCAACTAATGTTGGTATTTAATTTTTAAACTTAAAATTCTTTTTAAATTTTAAAAATAGGTTTTAAACTCCAGAAAACTCAGAAAACCAAATAAAAACCAATAAATCCAAATGAAATTCAAATACTTTAAAATAATTAATTTGAAATTAAATTTTTCAGGAAGAGGATTTTTGGGATGTTACAAAAGACCCACGTCAGACTGAAGGAAAAGACATAAAATGGTTAATTATCCAAGATAACATTGCCAGTAGTGAATGTTCGAAAATACGTGTAACGTACCGCGATGTGCGTATCCCGCGCCAGGTGCACGGGATACGTGTCTGTCGGAGCGGGGAGGTGTGCGGGGGGCGGGTCCACCACATGTACGAGCCTCATACGTGTCCGCGTCTGGTATCACCGCAGGTACTCCGTGTACTCTGTGCTGATGTAGGGACGGTCCTTGTCAACCACGCCGTCAAGGGCACCGTCCCACTCAGCAACCCGCCCTTGCATCTTCACCGTCCACTCCGTGCCGCATTTCACTCCCTTTCTATTGTGCCTGCTTGTAGGACCACTTCGTTAGTAATTTATAAGAAGTAGTAAGTATGTACAAATTTATAAGACACAGGCACTCACGCGTGCACAGGAGGCGGCACTGCAGGTCCGACAGGTACCGGCACAGCCTGGAAGAGACCAAACTGCCGCATCACTCGTTGCAGCGAGTAGTCCTCCACGAAGATGTCGTAGACGAGTTTCCGGCGCGTTAGCCAGAAAGCCCGGTCGCGCCAACACAGACTCGACAATCCATCGGAAGCACAGTCCTCCACTGCCGCCTGTGAGTACGGCTCCTAGCGCACGTCGTCGGCCGTGAGACGGTCGATCTGCTCAACAAAGGCGAATCGCCGCGTGACACGGACATGTGTGAACTGCACTGCAGGGCGAATAGATGTTACGTGCGACCATCGTTAGTATAAAGGAAATAACTAATTGACATATGACTTACTTGTTGACGACACCAAATAGAACCCATCGTCGGCCAGTCGACGTCTCCCCCCTGATACATGTCGGGACCGTATGGACTCATGTCGTCTAGCAATGGTCGTCCGAGGCTGAAGCGCTCGACGACCACAACTGCAGTAGTAGGGGACAACCCGCTAGGATCGAGTTCTCCTTGGTCCTCGAGCACGCCTTTGCCTGCCGCGCGATGGTCGCGGCAAATCGCTCGATCCCGGTGACACGGGGGCTCGCCGTCTGTGATCGCCCTAGCATAAGCGATGAGGCGCGCGTCGACGCTGTCGCCGTGGCTACTGGTG